>CM028244.1:54578887-55178887 GCA_016432835.1 Brassica nigra
TTAAAGATGTTGTAAAGAAGGAGATTCTTAAGCTCTAGATGCTGGTGTTATCTACCACATTTCCAGATTCTAAATGGGTATCTCACAGTGCATGTAGTTCCAAAGAAGAATTGGTATCACTGTGGTTAAAAATGACAAGGATGAATTGATACCAACTAGAACCATAACTGGCCATAGGATGTGTATTGATTATAGAAAGCTCAACTCAGCATCTAGAAAGGATCACTTCCCATTGCTATTCATTGATCAAATGCTTGAGAGACTTGCAAACCATCCTTTCTATTGTTTTCTTGATGGGTATTCAGGGTTCTTCCAAATCCCCATACACCCCAATGATCAAGAGAGACAACATTCACATGCCCCTATGGCACCTTTGCTTATCGAAGGATGCCATTTGGGTTATGTAATGCTCAACAACCTTTCAAAGGTGCATGATGTCTATCTTCTCGGATCTCATTGAGGATATAGTGGAGGTATTCATGGATGATTTCTCTGTCTACGGATCTTCGTTTTCTGCTTGTTTGTCCAACTTGTAGGGTCCTGAGATGTGAAGACACCAACCTAGTGCTGAATTGGGAGAAGTGTCATTTCATGGTCAAAGAGGGGATTGTGCTTGGACACAAGATTTCAGAAAAGGGCATTGAAGTGGACAAGGCTAAGATTGAGGTGATGGTCAGCTTGCCACCACCAAAGACAGTGAAAGACATCAGGAGCTTCCTTGGCCATGCTGGGTTCTATAGAAGATTCATCAAGGACTTCTCAAAGATTGCTAGACCAATGACCAAGTTGCTGTGCAAGGAGGCTGCTTTCAGCTTTGATGAAGATTGTCTTGAGGCTTTCAAGAAGATAAAGGGTGACCTTGTTAGTGCTCCCATTGTTCAGCCACCTGATTGGGATCTCCCCTTTGAGATAATGTGTGATGCTAGTGATTTTGCTGTTGGGGCTGTCCTGGGGCAGAAGAAGGATGGCAAAACTCATGTGATTTATTATGCTAGCCAAACCTTGAATGATGCACAGATGAAGTATGCCACAACAAGAGATGCTGGCCATTGTCTTAGCCTTTGAAAAATTCAGAAGCTACTGGTGGGTTCGAAGGTCATTGTGTATACTGATCATGCAGCTTTGAGACACCTCCTAGCAAAGAAGGATGCCAAGCCAAGACTACTAAGGTGGATCCTTTTGCTTCAAGAATTGACTTGGAGATTAGAGACAAGCCAGGGATTGAGAATGGAGTTGCTGATCACTTGTCCAGGTTGAGAATTGAAGGTGGAATCCCATTGACCTCGAGAGAAGAGCATGTCTTAGCCATCATGTCAGTGGTGGCAGTCATTGAGACTGGAAAAAATATTGAAGAAGTTAAGGCAGCTGAGAAGGGACCTTGGTATGCTGATTTGGTTAACTACTTAGCCACTGGAAAAGAACCATTGGGGCTTGCAGGGTATGAGAGAAGAAGTTCTACAAAGATTTGAAGAGATACTATTGGGATGAACCTTACCTCTACACCCACATGCAAGGATCAGATTTATAGAAGAGTGGTGGCTGAAGAAGAAGTTGAAGGAATCCTCTCACATTGCCATGGATCTTCCTATGGAGGCCATTTTGCTCCATTCAAGACTGTCTCAAAGGTGCTACAAGCTGGATTCTGGTGGCCACACATGTTCAGGGACTCACAAGACTTCATTTCAAGATGTGACTCTTGCCAAAGGAGTGGGAACATTACTAAAAGGAATGAGATGCCTCAAACCCAATCCTTGAAGTGGAAGTGTTTGATGTTTGGGGATTGATTTCATGGGACCCTTCCCTCTTCCTATGGCAACAAATACATCTTGGTGGCTGTGGACTATGTATCAAAGTGGGTGGAAGCAATAGCAAGTCCTACAAATGATTCAAGAGTAGTGGTCAAAATGTTCAAGAGCACTATTTTCCCAAGATTTGGAGTTCCAAGAGTGGTCATAAGTGATGGAGGTTCACACTTCATCAACAAGGTATTTGAGAGTCTTCTCAGAGGAATGGAGTAAAGCACAAGGTTGCAACACCCTATCACCCTCAAACTAGTGGCCAAGTGGAAGTCTCCAACAAGCAAATCAAGGGGATCTTGGAAAGGTTGTAGGAACCAAGAGGAAGGATTGGTCAGCCAAGCTTGATGATGCTTTGGACATATAGACAGCATTCAAGACTCCTCAGGCACCACTCCCTTCAACATTGTCTATGGAAAGTCTTGCCACAGTTGAGCTTGAATACAAGGCATTGTGGGCTGTGAAGCTTCTAAACTTTGACATCAAGTGTGCAAAGGAGAAGAGCTTCTTCAACTCAATGAGCTGGATGAGATAAGGATGGATGCCTTTGAGAACTCAAGGATCTACAAGGAAAAGACAAAGGCCTTCCATGACAGGCACATCCTCAAGAGAGAGTTCAAGGCAGGAGATCAAGTGCTTCTTTACAATTCTAGACTGAAGTTATTTCCAGGAAAGCTAAAGTCAAGGTGGTCTGGTCCATTTGTGATCAAAGAAGTGAGACCCTATGGAGCCATTGTGCTTTGGAACAAGGATGGTGGAGACTTCACAGTGGCCAGACTCAAGGAATACATGGCCACAGTACCAAAGGAGGATGGGACATCAACCCCACTCTGATGCTCCCCTTGCCTAACCTCAAAGGAGGCAAAGTCAAGC
Organism: Brassica nigra; assembly: GCA_016432835.1. NCBI lineage: Eukaryota > Viridiplantae > Streptophyta > Magnoliopsida > Brassicales > Brassicaceae > Brassica > Brassica nigra. The sequence continues at coordinate 54,581,557 of CM028244.1, forward strand.
TAGTGACTTTAAACAAGCTCACTTGGGAGGAAGTCCCATGGTTATCCTTGTAAATATTGCATTAGGATTTGTTCTTTTTCAACAATAAATCATTTGGAGGATGGTAAGAGCTTGGGAATGGGTTGGATAAAGTCTTGAGATGGAGGAAGCATGCATAAAAAAAAAAAAGAAAAGGTGGAGCAGGACCGGGGTGTCATGTCGGGTAGCAGCACCGGGCGTGAACAACAAGAAGCGAGATGGGCCGGATGGTCGGGGACGTCCTGTCCGGGTAACAGAACCGGACGTGAGAAAGCAAGGCAATGGACGGATGGTCGGGGCGTCCTGTCCAGGTAGCAGAACCGGACGTGAAAAGCGAGATGGACTGATCGGACGGCCGGGACGGCGTCCGAGTTCACTATCCCGGACGTGCGCTTGCCGACTGATGGACCGGGACGTCTGTCCGGGTAGCGCGAACCCGGGCGAGAAGGCAACACGGACGGGGCGATCGTCGGGGTGAGCTACCGGTCGTTCCCTACGCCAGGATCAGCGCGCGACCAGCGCCTCGACCCATGGAGCACAGACCCGTATCCGCGACCCAGGTAAGGCCTCTTCCTTTCCAGCCCAAACCCGACCAAACATTAACCCGCCCAGAAACCTCTTAAAACCCTAAGCCCTCTCTCTCCTCATTTCATCTTCTTCCTCACATCAAATCCTCTCAGCCTCCAAGAACACAAATCCATAACTTTGCCAAATCTCAACCAAATCACAAATTTCTTTTCCCACATCCACTCCTTCCTTCCTAGCTCTAATTCCTTGAATCTTTTCATCTTTATCCTTCATCCAAAGCAAGGTATGGTATCTCTAAGTTCAAATTCGTAACTCTCATGAACCCTAAAATTTTGAACTTGAAATTTGAGCCTTTTCTTGCTAGATTCTTGTAAATTAGACTAGGAAATGCTCATATATCATGCTGGGTAGTTGATTTCATGGTGGAATTGAGATTAATTTGAACTTTGAAAAATTAGGGTTCATGAGATTTGGGGTTTTCATAAAGTGCTTGTTTAGGGTTGTTCTTGGGTTAGATTGGATGCTAGGTTGATGGAGAACTTCAATTTAGGCCATTTTAAGCTTGATTGTGCTAAATTGAGTGGTTTTGATTCTTAGAGATTCTTTTGCTCATAAAAAAATTATGAGCATGAGAATCCTCTAAGTTGTTCTAAAGCCTTTGCTTAAAAGTTATTTCTTGTGAGCATTTGATCATTGGAGTTGTAATTCATATGCTTTTGATCATTTCCTCATATTGAAAACTTTTCCTTCTCAAGCTTACTCTTTTCCAAGGTCTAAAGTTTCAGGTACCAATGAAAGATGAAGCTGATCTTGAAGTTGAGAAGAAGAAGAGCGTGCAGCAAGACACACCTTGGGAAATCCTTGGGTTCACAGCCTGGTTCAGAGGAAGAAGGCGCCGCAAGCCTTGGCTCTGCTAAGGAAGAAGGCACATCCAAGAAAGAAGGGAAGAGAGTTGTGGTTGATAAGAGTGTGGCTGAAAGTGCTCACAAGCAAGCCAAGAAAGATGGGACAAAAGTTGTTGCTGATAAGGGTGTGGCTGATGGTGCTCACAAGCAAGCAAACAGGGATGGAAAGAGATTAGCTGTTGGAGACATTGAGGCTGATGGTACTCACATGCAGGCTCCTCCAAAGAGCTAAGGCACCAAGAAATTCTGGTGTGGGAGCTATTGTGATTGGAAAGACAAGCAACAAAGGTGATCCCACCCTTGCTCACACTATGAGGGCTATGACTCCACCTAGGAGAACACCAGACCCTGTGCAAGAAGTTGTAGAGAGCCTTAACCAGCACAACAAGGAAGAGAAGTTGGCAAAGGCTAGAGCAAAGAAGCAGAAAGAAACCAATGATTGCAGAAAATGAAGGTGAAGAAGATGAGATATCTTCTATGATGATGAGCTGCTGATCCTAAATCAAAGTATGACAAGAGGGATAGGTCCAAGACACCTACTGAAGATGAGCTGCTAGACTTTTTGAGGAATGGCATTGCTTGGGTCCCCACCAGATTTGTTCATAAGATGATTTTGCAAGAGCTGTACCTTGATGATGATGTTGAAGAAATGCTTCAACACATGAAGGTGGGCAGCCTCTACTCACCGCTACCCCACTCACAAAGCTCTTGCCAATTCTTACACTAGAAGCAACTTTTCACACTCCAAGCATGCACAAAGGATGGGGAGAGATCAAATTCAAGATTGAGGGTGAGGTGTACTCCATGTCTTTCAAAGAGATTAGTGAAGTTCTTGACCTTGAGGATCAGAAAAACCCTTCACTTCCAACACTCAAGACAGCCCCTAAGGAGAAGACCATTGCTGAATCAATGTGGACCTTATTGACAGGACAAGGAAAAGGGGCCAAAGAAGGAGAAGAATGGAGCTATTAGGCATCCCACTATGCTACCTCCACAGGTTGCTTAACCACACCTCTTCCGAGAAGAAGGAAGTAGGGAATGTTTCTGAGACGAGTTGAGATTCCTTCACCAAACCGCCCGCCACTTTGTTTCCTCTCCTCAGCTCCTAGTGTCCCGGATGATTTCTACTCAGAGTTTGGTATGGTTGGTTTCCTTGTACAGCGCCTCATGCACTACAAGAGCTGGGCTTGGACAAACCGTGACTCCGGACCTCAGATTGGTATTGGTGGCTGGATAACCCCATTGATAGCTTACCAAGGGATTGATTTGGGTGAAGATGGAATAAGTCCTACTTTCTTGGATGGAGCTTACCTAGGAGGCTCAGTTTCTAAGTGGACGATTTAAAGGAGATGTGTCTACTCTTACTCAAGGGGTGGCAGAAGGCTGAGCTGTTGCTTCCTAGCCCACAACTCACTTCCTTGAGCACTACAAGAGACATCAGCTTTGACATCAGTGAGGAACACCTCAGGAATCATGGACCCCTTTGCCTGTGAACATTCCCAAAGGTGATAAGGATGCAAGCAAGCAGAATGCTTATGAAGAGGAGTACACCAGAGCACCACTGCTCATCTTTTTGGCCCTCCTCGTTACAAGCTTGGCATTGCACCAGTGTCCTGCCCTTGGACCCCTACGCCAGGCTCATGACCACATTAAAATCCTCCAGAGGTGGAACAAGGCTCAAGATAGGACCATTTTCAAGCTCACCAACAAGTGCAAAGAGCTGAAAAGGACTGTGAAGAGGCAAGCTGAAGTTTCAGCCCGCTTATTGAAGAAAGTGGCTGATGTTCTAGCTAGGGGCTGTAGCTGGCTGCAAGGCTGAGGACTTTGATCTTGATGCTCTCAATGCACCCCTCCTCAGCCACTCATTGACTCCTCTGCACTCAATCCAGCAAGCAAGCTCTCCGCCGTTTGAGGAACCCTTACATCGCCCCATCCGAGTCCAAACAAGTCACCATCCCTTAGCACCACTGCTGATGAAGATGACTCTGAGGGAGGGCATCAGCCTCATCCCATGCTCCATAGAGGTACTCCAACACCCTATCATTGTATATACCATTCATCATTTCATTTAGTTTTATTTTTCTTTCTTTGGGCCCTTCTCCACATTTAACAAACACAGAGACTGTGTGAATTAAGTGTGGGGGAGGTGCCAAGTTGCTGATCATCTTGTGTTTTATGTCATAAGCATGCATTTGTAGATAGTTATTGCATAGAAAAGCCATAAAAATTGAAAAATTTGAAAAGCACAAAAAGAATCATGTAGTTGCATTAGGATTGAGTCTAGATCATTCACTTGCATAAAAAAAAAAAAGAAAAAAATCATCATATAGGTTGCATCATGCATAAGGGGACAAGGATGATAGTTGCCTTGAAAAGATGCTCATGCTAAGTTCTTAAAGTGATACCCTTTAAGCATAGTAAGAAGTAGCTTGAGCAATCTTAGGATAGCTTGTAAACTTTTGCCTTGAAATCTCTTCCTAAAGCTTATTTGATTGATTGATGCTATCTCTTTGAAGTTTGCTCCTGTCATATTTAGACTCTAGTCTCTTGCTCATGGTCCCTTGTACTAAGCCATGGATAGAACACTTGAGTTGTCCCTCCCATTCTTTGCCTATCTTTTTGGACAAGCTCAAGTGGCACTCCACACCCTAAAACCCTTACCTCCTTTCAAGCTTTCATTATTTGTTGAGTGAGGCCTTCTTTGGAAAGCTTTACATGTGCATAATGTTGAGAGTATTGGGAACGACAATGCTTGGTCTCCATTTTAGCTAGATTAGACACTCATAATGTCTAGCTTCTAGGATGGGGGTGAGTGTTGTATGGTATGATCTTGGGAAATTGAAAGGTTTATGAAAGAAAAGGTTGACTCATGAGACTCTATTGTTATAAGTGATTAAGTCTAGAAGGGATAAGAGGAATGAAAGATTATAAGCTCCAAGTTGTTAAAAGTCTTGGCCCCATAAAAAAAAAAAAAAGAAAAGAAGAAAAAAAAAAAAAAGAAAAAAATGATGAAAGGGGCTAGCAATATCTAGAAAGAGCTGAAAAGAGTTTAAAATGTGAAAATTCCTTGTAGACTTCATTAAGAAAGAGTTTCAAATGAGAAAATATCTTGAATATTTGGGGGAAATCCTTGGGTGAGAGATGTGAGTGGTATTTTGGCATTGGGAATAAGGATGTAATTTATGTATTTGGGAAAGGGTAGAACAATGGAGATTGAGCATTGTATGCATGAGTTGATCCCTTTCTTAGATATATTATGTGCAATGTCAAAGCTACTTGTTTTGAGAGTGAACCACCTTGAAAGATCCTTTGAACCCTTGTTTCACTTGAATAAAACCTTCTACCAAACCAAATGACTTGGACCATTTGACCATTTGCAAGAAGTCTTTTGAGTTTGCTTAATGATTGTTAGAGGGCAAATGGAATTGTGGGTTGTGGATTCATGATGAGTAAGTGTAGGGATCAAAGGAGTTAAGATAGGCCTTGTTAAGTTAGAGTTGGATTGAGTTTTTGCTCTGCTACTTGGTATGTTTATATAAGGTTATCAAGTTGAGAACTAAGAAGAGCATTCTTTTGGCTATGAGTCCCCTCCTTCAAACCTCTCCTCCTTAGTCCTTACTAGTTCACTTGTGGACAAGTAAAGGACTAGTGTGGGGGAGTTGATGTCTTGCATATTTTCATGTATTTAGCCATCTTTTATTGCATTCCTTAGTTGTAGGCTTAAGTTTAGGCTTGTCTAGGATCATTTTGCATTCATTTGTCCCTATCAGGTGTTGGAGCATGTTTTGGTGAGATTTGTGGTGTTTGGAGACTTTGTGACCCAAAAGAAGTGAAGAATCAAGAATGGCTATAAGAAGAGAGTAAAACTAAGAGAGGAGGGTGGACCGGGTAGCCACGACCGGCTACACACCAGACGGACGAACAAAGCGTCGAGCCAAGCTTGCGTCGGGGAAACGCGTCGGTTACACACACACCGGACCAGACGAACAAGCGCGTCGAGGCAAGCACGTCCGGGGAGGCACGTCCGGCTACACATACCGGACGGACGAACAAGGCGCGTCCGAGCCAAGCAAGTCCGGGGAAGCACGTCCGGTACACACACACACCGGACGATGAAGACTGGTGGGCCGGAGAGGCAGCGTCGAGTGCAGCACCGGACGGGAACGTGATGCGTCCAGACCTAGGACGACCGGGGTGACCTGTCCGGCTAGGAGTACCGGTGTGAAGAGGCGCTGAATACCGGGGTGAGGCGGCCGGGGTGAGACGGACGGCCTGGAGCCGGACGAACAGAACACAGCAGCCTGGGGCGGCGGGTAACCCTGCCGGGTTGAATGGTTCTGATTCTACTGACCGAGTTTCTACCTCATTCCTATTGGTCTAGACCTATTTGGCTTAAGGACTTTTTAGTAATCTTAATCTATGTTTCTAGGGCTTTTAAGCCTAACTATAAGTACCATTGTAATCCCTAATGTGGGACTTATCTCATTTTCTATCTAAGAACACATAAACCTCTTGAGTAAAGTTTCATCTTGATTCATAATCTCATCTTGTCTTTGTGCTCTGTTGTTTGATTTCATATCCTTTCTTTCTCTATATGTTTAAGCTTGAATCTCTAATGGGTTTAAGAGTAAGCATGTGGATTAGTGAGTAGATCCTTCTAAGATCCATGGGTTAGGGTGATAGAGAGTGATTAAGTTAGATCCAAGGTGTCTATTGTTAGATCTATCATTTCCTTGCATAGATTTGGTGTTTTAAAGCTATATTTGAGTTGGCCTCTCAAACATAGAGCTATAGGCATTTCATGCCAAGGTGTTCTATGAAATGCCTGAACCAACTCATCTATGCTTTTAGCTTGCTTTGCCTAAGGGATTAGTTGTCATAGAGGCTAGGATTGCTATTAGACTCATTCTCATTGTTTGCTTTGATCATTACAGCCAAAGGGATTTGGTGTACTTGGGTGATCATTGCAAAGAGCATTCATCTAGGGATAGAGCTTGCTTAGTTTTGTTGTCTAGGCATAAGGATTAGATTGATTGAAAAGTTAGCATCTTGGATTGAAGCTTAATCATTTGATATCAAGTCCCTATACCCATGGGTCTCACTCTCCTCATAAGAAAAGTTTTGCTTTTGTTGCATTTTGCTTATTGTTCTAGTTTAATCATCATTCTCTAATGGTTGCATTTAGATTGAGCATAGGCTTGCATTCCCTCTGTTTCATTGTCACTTAGGACTGGTTCGACAATCTTATATACTACATCATTTGATTAGAACCTGAAAAGTTCTATCATCGAGACATTTATATGACCTCTTTCCATGCTATCTTTGTTTGCCAGATCATGGATTGACTTCTCTTTTAAGGACCATAAGGCTTCCAAACACCTCAAATCACACCAAAGCATACTCCAACACCTGATAAGGACAAATGAATGCAAAATGGACCTAAACATGCCTAATGCCTAACTATATGATCAAAATGCATAAGATATGGATGCTAAAAACATGTAAATATGCAAGCTATCAACTCCCCCACACTAGACCTTTACTTTCCTCAAGTAATTTTTTTTCAAAACACAAGGAGGAGACACATAGGGATGGAAGCAAAGCCAAAAGAAACACTCATAGCACTCAACTTGACATCCTAAAGAAACATAGCAAATAGCATGAGCTAAACTTCTTATTATGCTCTAGCTTCACAAGGCCTATCAATGACTCTTATGCCTCTACACAAGATGCAATGCTTATCAACCAACAAGTTCTCTTAACCAGCCCTCACATTGATTCACACACACACACACACAAGGTGAAGTCTCACATATGGGCACATGATCTCAATCATTTGGCTAGGTGATCAAATGGTCTAATATGATGATTGAGGGTTCAATGCATCATTTCAAGGTGGCAATCACTCAAAATCAAGGAGCTTGATCATTATGCAAAATTTATCTAAGACTAGGAGCAATTCATGCATACATGGATCCATCCTCATCATTCTACCCAATTCCTAAGTGATTACAAGATCTACTCCCCTTTATTCATCAATAACCCAAAATGAAAACATTCTCACATCACTCACCCAATGAACAACTCTCTTTCTCATGATTCAACCACTAAGGACCTCTATTCATTTTTATAAGCTAACTCTTTTGGTTTTCCCTACTATCTTATTGAATCTTTCTTTCTTTTCTTTTTTTCTTTTTTTTCTTTTTTTTCTTTTCTTTTTTTTCTCTTCTTTTCTTTTTTTTTTTTTTTAACATGAAGGGAAGGTCAAAACATCAATCAGAGCTTCTTATCTTTCTGTCCTAGGTCCCTAGGGTTCTTCTTTCTTATGATACTCATTTGTCATCAATCTCAACATTGTTACATTCCAAACCCAAGATATAAACCATTAAGGAACAAAACCCCACTCACCATCCTAGAAGCTAGCTCAAATGAGGACCCTATGCTAGCAAGAGATGAGAACAAACCCATGTCGCTCCCAATACTCTCAAGATTTTGCACATGACAAGCTATCAGAAAAGGCCTCACTCAAGCAAATCAATGTAGGCTTCAAAGAATGGCTAGGGTTCAAGGGTATGGAAGTGCCATTTTGGTTAACAAAGAGTGGTATAATGGGGAAAGATAACCCAAATGTGTATGAGATCCATGATCAAGTATACAAATGCCCATATGCAAGAGAAATTAAGTTCATTCAAGTCTAAGTTCAGGATGGAGCTGGTCTTAAGAACAATGCCAATATCAAGCAAGCAAGCAAGTTTCAAGAAGAGTTTTTCAAGGCTCAAAGCATGCAAGCTTTTCAAAAGATGCTTAAGCTACTTGATATGCTTAACTAGGTGCCAAATTCAGTGCAAACAAGTGTTCTTTACAAGGCAATGCTCCATATGCAAATGAATGCAACTTATATGCTCTAGACTCAATCTTAAGGATGCAAGTGATGCAATCTACATGATTCAAATTTTAATTTTTTTTTTTTTATGCACAAATATGAATGAACAATGCAATGCATGAGACTCAAAATCAATAAGCAAACAAGATCAAATACTTGGTACCTCCCCACACTTAAATCACAGTCTGTGTGAGTAAGAGAAAAGAGATACCCCAACAAGACAAAACAAATGTATATACAAGAAGGGTTGGAGTGATACCTAAGAAGGGTGTTTGGGTGTGGTGTTTGGTGCGGGGCTAGGAGCTGGCTTGGTTCATAGAAACTAGAGGAGGCTTTACATGGCAATCATAGGGCTCAGGTGATTAATCACCTTTCTTCTCTCCTCTAGTGCTTGGCTCAACCTGAAAACCTCAACCACTTTTATTAAAAACTTAAAAGAAAAATTAAAATTGCAAAGCTATGTACAAGGATAACCATGGGACTTCCTCCCAAGTGAGCTTGTTTTGAGTCACTTAGCTTGACTACCTTGTCTCTTGAACTAGTGAGAACGAGGATCCTTCCCACCTTCAAGTGTGATGGTGAGGACCTGAGAGAGAAGCTCTTGAAGCTTGATTTGGTCATCTTGGAGCTGAGGAGTGATGATGGCTCTAGCACTTGAGAATGGTATGGACCTGCCCTTGTGCTTGATCTTGTACTCAATCTCGCTTCTTTGGATGGAGGTGAGAGTGTGTGAGCAAATCAAGAGGTGGAGGATGAGGCTCTTTCACCATCTTCTTCTTGCCATGAGTGGCCTTTGAGACTCCTCATCCCCTGTTTTAGCACTTTCCAAGTGCTCATCACATAATTTTTTGAAGACTCTCCATCAAGACCTTCGTTCTTACCAACAACCTCTTCATCTTGGGGCTTCTCAACAGCTTGTGCATCACAAGTGATTGTCCCACAATAGTCTGATTCCATTGGAGGTTGGAGAGGATAGGAGACAGCTTTGTTGACATGCATGAGGGTGACCTTCTTGTTGGGAAAGTCAATGCAAGCTCCAACTGTTGTGAGGAAAGGAGTGCCAGGGATCAAGGGACTCTCTCTTCAGATGCCATCTTCAAAACAGTGAGGTCAATAGGTATGGTGCAGGATCCAATCTTCAAGGGAAGTCCTTGATTATGCCAAGTGGGGTTGTAGAAGAAGAATTCCCAAAGGTGAGAGGAGGAGTGTCTGGTTCCATGCTTTCAATCCCAATACTCTTCACTATATCAAAGGAAATTACATTCACACTAGCACCACTATCAACAAGGGCATCATCCATAGTTAGTTTACCAAGAGAGCAAGACAAGGTGAACTTCCCTTGAGACTCAGCTTAAGGAGGAGGGACTTGGGAGGGATTGGTGGATCAATCTTCAGAAGTGAGATGTCAAAAGCTCAGTCACTTTAGCTTGGTGGGTGAGAATGTCTTGTATGAGCATCATTTGGACATGAGCAGCATGCATATTGGTGATCTCTGGAAGCTTGACTCCAATATCACTTAGGTCTTTTCTGAATTTGGAGACCACTGTGGGAACCGGATTCACACCGTCAATTCGATAAATAAGATTGCGGAGGAAAGCCAAATAAACCGACTTTCCTTGAAGGTCAGTTCTCTCGCGTTGCCACCACAATCGATAAAGTTCAATAGATAAAATAAGAGTTTGAAATATTTGCCGAAGGCGTTTTATTAGATGAAAGAGAGCGAGTACAAGGATTTTCCGAAGGCAGAGATTTGCGATTAAAGAAAAATATAAGTCGCAGGCAGCCAAGCGTCCTAAGCCTTGCTCCGCTAGTCTAACCACCTAAACCCAGTTTTTCTAAGCTAGCAGGATGCTCTAAGTCTAATTCTCGGATTTTAGGGATGCCCTTCTCTTCTGCTCTTGCTCTCCTTATATACCCACTTCTAGGTCGGTTTGCCTTAGGGTGATGGGCCTGCCTTTGGGCCCAAGCTTATCTCTTCAGGAAATGTTCCATTTTAGTGCGATCTTCATAATCATCCTCGAGTTTTCCGCTATCCTTCGGTGACTTGATGTTTATCGGCGTTTAGGAAATCGGATGAACGTCATAGTCTGATTGGGACTGAATGGAAAATCGTAAGTAAGTCTGCGGACTTGTCTTAAGTCGTTAAGCGTTTTATCGATTTCTTCCACGAGAAATCAATCCCTCAGGTTTCTACCGTAAAACATCGGGGCGATTCCAACGAATCGAAAGATGTTTATTCGTAGCCTAATTGTACCAAACTCACGAGGCTGATCCGACAAGCTAAAGAGCGGTATCGAACCGGACGCGATAGGACCAAGACCAGGGCGAGGGCAGCGGACCCGACCAGGCGACCAGCGCTGACGGGTGCCGCCCGGCATAGGCGAAGTGCCGGCGCCAGGCGGCTCAGCGTATTGAGTGGCGCATGGCGCCGATGTCACCGCGGCGTAAGGCCAGCCATCCAGCGTGCCGCCGGCGCCAGGCCAGCCAGCGTCCAGCGTGCAGCCCGGCGCCAGGCCAGCCGCATCCAGCGTGCCGCCGGCTAGGCCAGCCAGCGTCCAGCGTGCGCCCGGCATAGGCGAGTGCCGCGCCGAGCCAGCCATCCAGCGTGCCGCCAGCGCCAGGCGAAGTGCCGCCGGCGCCAGCCAGCGTCCAGATGCCGCCAGCGCCAGGCGGGTGCGCCCGGCGCCAAGCCAGCCAGCGTCCAGTGCCGCCGCGCAGGCCGAATGCCGCCAGCATAGGCAACCAGCGTCCAGCGTGCCGCCAGCGCCAGGCAGGGGTACGCGGCGTAGGCGCAGCGTCAGTGCCGCCGGCGGCATAGGCCAGATGCCGCCCGGCGCCAGGCGAGGTGCCGCCGGCGCCAGGCCAATATCCCGCGATGCGCGGCATGAGCCAGCTGGCGTCCAGCGTGCCGCCCGACCAGGCGAGGGTACGCGGCGCCAGGCGAGTTGCCGCTGTGGGTTTTCGTTGTTCGATCTTTCCCTCGTCGATCGTTTTGGAAATCTTTTGAGTTTTGGGAAGGTCTTTAGCCGTAGATTTGAGATAATCGTTTTTGACCCCAACAGTTAGTCCCCAGCTCGTAAGATCGGGGACAATTTCGCGAGAATTTGAATTTTTGAAAATCGAAATCTTGGTTAAGGATTTTCCGCAGAGAACCTGTCTTCTCCTCCTTTTTTCTTATAAGTTGCCAACCCTCCTTCTCATTCTTCACATCTTTCCAAATTCTCTCTTCTTCTCTCTCAAAATAAAATGTCTTCATCCCAAGTTGAAAAGAGTGGTTCGATGTTGAGATGGGCGAGGCGGCCCAATCTCCGTCGGTTCGGCCAGTCAAGCTCCGCCGTTCAGGCGTTCAAGAGGCTATTCCGTCCCTGACTGATGGGTTTGATTCTTTCAAGGCTAAGCTATCCCGGCGTAGTGCTGCGAAAAGCGAGGACTGAGGCCGATGTTCCCTTCGGCTCCAACTCCTTTGCCTGCTCCTTTGGTTCCCAGCTCCGAAGTCCCATCCGATGCCCTCCCGTCACAGAAGGGTTATTGTTCCTGAACAGACTCGATGTTCAGATCCATCCATCGGGTTCTTCGACTGCTCGATCGTGATCTCGGAAGAGGGCCGATAGAATCTCGCCTCTTCTCGAGGGAACTCGTCTTAGGACTGCCAGCGGCTGGTGCCGCCGCTGCCCAAAGGAAGGGCAAGGGCTGGTCGCGGCGTCCGGCGAAAGCGGGGTGCAGAAGCGACCTCTCAGAGCCGTTGGCGTCATCGTTCAAGGTTCGATTTGTCCGTAATTCTTGCACCGTCTCTTTTTTTCGCGATGATACTTACTCTTTCCTTTTGCGGACAGTTTGTGTCTCTGATCGGCGGAATGCTTGGCGAGTCGGGTCGGAAGTCATTCGTCTATCAAAGGAACGAGTTAAATCGCGAGGCGCTAGGCGTACTAGGGCTGCATTGCGGTGTCGAGGACACCATGCATGGGCGTCCCAGCAGAGGTTCGTATCAGCGATCTTGGTAGCGACAGGAAGACCAGCGAGTTAGTTACTCAAGGTGAAGAAAGAGGTAAATCCTCGGAAGTCCGCCGTCTTGAGGAAGGTTCAGGCTCACGAGGAGATGAGCGCCCGTAGATCCTCGGAGGTTGCCGATGCCAGCGGCGACTTCTATGGTCATCTGACGGGGATGGCCATCCTGTTCGAGTCCTTGATAGCCGTCCGTAAGAGGGACTTGGCTTTAGCGGGATCGAGGGGAGTCTGAATGAGCTCGAGTTGCCGAGGTAATGAGGCCCGTCTTTGGACTTGGAGGAAGCCAGATTATCGTCTGTAAAGGAGAGTGGGTGGCCACCGAGGAGATTTCGATCGATCCTCGCCGGCCTGCAAGCCGAATGCACCCTAGCTCCGACCTCGAAAACTCAGAAGATCAGGATGCGGGAGAAGATTGCGAGGTTGGCGGGACGAGGCGGTAGTGGCGATCGACCGAGGAGAGTGCGGCGAGGCTGTCCCCGCGAAGTGAGGATGAAGATGGCGCTCCGGGAGCGCCTAGGTTTATCAATCCCTTCTGGGATTTCTTTTTATGTGTTTGGCGTTTAAGAGGCCATGATGTATTTCCGGGACTGGCGTTGGTGGCTTGAATCCCTGCCCTCTTTTGGGGTTTTGTTTGAATTTCGGCAGTCTCAATCTATGAAGCGTTGATTTATTCTGAACTTCAGTTTTGAAGTATGAGAAAGAGGGTGTGAGTTGTCGTCTCATTCCTAGTTCCCGATGATCACCGTACCTATTATGCATAAAGCGAGATTTTCTGCGGTTTACCGATTTATGCTAAAACTCGTGAAACGAATAGGCTTAAGTGAAGAGACAAATTTTGATCTCAATACCATACTATGTCTGTGAGATGTCAAGATCCAGCGTGGCTGGGTTTAGGGCAAGACCTAGGTTTACTCTCGGACTGAGGCTTTATGATGACAAATCGGCTTCGTTTTGCTGTTTGCGATTTTAACCTGACTCGCACTGCTTAAAATCCGCGAATTGTTGTCGGCTTATATGATTTGTTTGGTGAGTCGAGCTACTTCCTACGAAGAGCTAGACCAAAATTTTGATTTCTTGTATAGCGCTATGTTTATCCTTACGGATGTAAGAGAGCCTATCCGCTATTTGTCTTTTAGGACGCTTAGAGTTCGCTTTGTTGTGATCAGCAACAACGAAATGATACCGCTTTGAGGTGCGTTTGTATGTTCAGAGACGAAGATTTCGCTCTGCAATGTTTTGGCGGAAAAATGTCCTTCAAGCGTTAGCGACGCCAGTGCTGAAGGTTGATTTTTCCTTATGCCGCATCTCGTGTTGAAACGTTTGCGGCTTTGGGGATGTCTTTGCGAATGTTCGCAGCCAGAAAACTGTCGCTTCCGCTTTGGACGCTGGACCAAGGGGTCGCGTAAGTTTGACCCAGGGAGAAGCGCCCACATTCACGTGCTTCGTGAAGTGTTGGCCATCCGGATTTGTTTTGGATGTGATAATCGCTTAGTGGACACTAGATCCGCTGTTGTGGCGTTTGGCTGATTTTGAAAAGTCGGAAAAGTTTCAAAATTTTAGAGTCTTCAAATTTGTGAAGTATACAGTATCGTACCCTCCCCTTTAAATTGGAGGGATAGCTGAATCGCCGATTGGCGAGTTGCCTACGCACCCTTGTCTAGGGATCAAGCCATCTCGTAGTTCTTTTGTACCACGCTTTATCGTTTAGTGGTAGTATTTTTGAGATGCATCGCATTCCAAGTTCTCGGATTTTGACGCCTTGCATGTTTGCGATTTGGTATGAGCCTGGTCGGACTACTTTTATGAATTTGTACGGTCCTTCCCAGTTTGCTCCCAGTTTTCCGGCGTTTCGTTCGGCAGTGTTTTGGAAGACTTTGCGTAAGACTAAATCGCCTTCTTTGAACCTCGCGATGGCGACGCTTGAGTTGTAGTACCTTGCGCGCTGGTAATTCTGGATTGAATGAGTGCCTGGTCGCGGCGCCCATTGATGAGGTCGAGATTGTCCAGCATCATAGCGTCGTTTAAATCCTCTCTTTCGGGGAGGAATCTTCTCCGTACTCCGGGGAATTCTACTTCCGCGGGATCATACATTCCGTTCCGTAAACGAGGGCGAATGGAGTTTCACCTGTAGCCCGTCTTGGGGTTGTACGATGCGACCAAAGAACTCCTTCGAGCTCCTCTGCCCATCGCCCCTTGGCGCCTAGCGCTTTCGAGTCCGCCAAGGACGGTTTTGTTGATGGTTTCTGCCTGTCCATTGCATTGCGGATATCTGGGAGTTGACTTTGTAAGTCGTATTTTCCATTTTTCGCAGAATGCTTCGAATCGAGTAGAGATAAATTGAGATCCATTATCTGTTACGATTTCGTACGGGACCCCATGTCTAGTTATGATATGTTTCCGCGAAGTTCTCGATTTGTGTCCTTGATACTTGCGTAGGATTCTGCTTCTACCCATTTGGAAAAGAAATCCGTAAGGACTAGGAGGAAGCGCTTTTGTTTTGATGGGTGCATAGGTCCGACGATGTCCATGGACCATCGCATGAAAGGATAGGGGGACGAGATTGAGGAGAGGATCTCCGCGGGTTGATGGATTGTTGGAGCATGCCTTTGGCATTTTTCGCACTTCCGGGCGAATTTCTCGCAGTCTTTTACCATGGTTGGCCAATAATAACCGTGGCGTTTGATTTTAACCGCGAGATCTTCCGCCAGAATGATTTCCGCATGATCCGAATGGACCTCCTTCATGATTCTTCTCGCTCTTTCCCCTTCTGCGCCATGAGAGGACCAGAGAAACACCACTTATAAATTTCTCCTCTATCGCGACGCACCGTGTCAGCTTGGTTTTCACTTTACGAGCGCCCATTTTTCGGCGGGTAAGGTTCCATTCACGATATAGGCTCGGATTGGTTCTAACCAAGGGCTGTCGCAGCCATACTCGGTCGGGTTCACATCCGCTTCCGGCTGATCCTCGACTTCTTCCGCATCTTCAATCTCGCCCGGATTAGATTGACGACCACTGGTGGTCGATGCTCGGATGCTCGATGAATTCGACCGGGATTACTCTTTGGAGCCCTGGATCTGAGCTTGAGGCGAGGGCAGCCAAGGCGTCGGCCTGGGCGTTTTCCGAGCGAGGAATTCTGGTCAGGGCGAACTGGTCGAAATTTCGAGCCAGTTCTTGGACGAGTTTCAGATATGCGTCCATCCTTTCGTCTCTTGCCTCATATTCTCCGCTGTATTGATTGGCGACTAACTGAGAATCGCAGTAAGCGTGAATATTACGGATTTTTAACCCATGGGCCAGCCGCAAGCCTGCGATGAGTGCTTCGTATTCTGCCTCATTGTTTGAAGCATGAAAAGCCAATCGGAAAGACTGTTCTAGGATTTCCCGTTAGAAGAGGTGAGCCGTATTCCGATTCCGGATCCTTGTTTGGATGAAGATCCATCGACGTGGAGGACCCAAGTTGAGTTTGGTTCCTCGTTAGTCATGTTTCTAGTGGGTAACTCTACCAAGAAATCCGCAAGTACTTGGGACTTTGCACACGCCCTTGGGCGATATTGACGTCGTACTCACTCAGTTCGATTGCCCATTTTGCGAGCCTACCGGATTGACTTGGACTATGCAGGATTATCCGCAGCGGGAACGTGGTGAGAACCACTATAGTGTGAGACTGGAAGTATGGTCTTAGTTTTCTTGCCGAGGTTATGACAGCGAATGCTAATTTTTCCATTAGAGGGTATCGAGTTTCCGCATCCAGTAACGTCTTGCTTACGTAAAAGATTGGTTTTTGTTCGCCGCGTTCTTCTCGTATCAAGACACCACTGACCGCCGCTATGAAACTGCGATATAGAGGAAAAGAGGTTCACCTTCCACCGGTTTTGCGAGGACTGGTGGAGTGGCCAGGTAATGTTTCAATTGCTGGAAAGCTTTTCACATTGCTCGACCATTCAACTTCTTGTTTCCCTTCAATGTCTCAGAAACGGTAGGCACTTATCCGTGGAGCGTGAGATGAAACGGTTCAAAGCAGCGACTCTTCCGGTTAGCCTCTGGACTTCGCTTGGTTCTCGGGAGGCCATTTCTATCAGTCGCGCCGATTTGTTTAGGGTTGGCCTCGATTCAGCGATACGCTACGAGGTATCCGAGGAATTCTCCGATGCCACTGCGAATCTACATTTTGCGGGTTGAGTTTCATGTTATGCTGGTTGAGTCGTGCAAAACATTCCTCTAGGTGGGCTATATGATCGTGTTCGCCAAGAGATTTTACGAGCATATCATCGATGTATACTTCCATAGTTTTCCGAGTTGTTCGCAAACATTTTGTTGACGAAGTCGCTGATATGTTGCACCTGCGTTTTAAGACCGAAGGCATTACCTTGTAGCAATACGCTCAGCGGTCTGTGATGAACGCAGTTTTTCATGTCGGGATTCATCATGATCTGATTGTATCCGAAAAGCGTCCATGAATGACAGAAGCTTGTTTCCAGCGGTTGCTTCACCAGTCGGTCAATGTGTGGGAGCGGAGCAATCCTTTGGACAGGCTTTATTCAGATCCGTGAAATCGACACAGACTCGCCATTTGCCGCTTTTCTTTTTACCACGACGGGTTGGCAAGCCAGTCGGATACCTGACTTCTGTTATCGATCCTACTTTGAGGAGTCTTTCGACTTCCTCATTCACTGCGTGGCACGCAGGTCCCAACTTTCGCCTCTTTTGTTTTACGGGTTTGTGAGTTGAGTCGATGTTAAGTTCGTGACATGTTACGCTAATGTCGATTCCCGCATATCCTCCGCAGCCCACGCCGCATTGAGGTTCTTTTGAGGCACGCGATGAGCTCTGCTTTCATTGGTTCGCGGAGGTTAGCTCGATCTCGACACACCGCTCGGGAAAGAATCGCCGAGACAGATTGAGACCACCGGTTCGCAGGTTGGTTCACGCTTCCCTTCCAGGGCCTCAGCTCTTGGGACTGCCGAAGGTTTCCGCAGTTGTGAATCGCTTGCTTTTTCGAGAGGTTTCGATTTCAGAGTTTTTCCGCTTTAGTTCGGTAGCGAGGTAGATCTGCGCTGCTCCGTGACTACCATGTATTGTCTCGACTCGAAGGCGCTGGGAACTTGAGGCATAGGTGGAATGTTGATGGGATCGCTTCATGGAGTTTAGCCAGGAGTTCCAACTATCGCATTGTAGGATGTTGGACCATTGATCACCAGGAATTCCGTGTTTTGGTGACGCCCGGCTTTGACTAGGAGGTTAGTTGAGCCGAGGGTCATAATTTCTCCCGAGAGTCCGAATACTGGGCTGGGGTCATCCGTAAGGATGCTTAGGTCGACGCCATCCTCTCGAGGGTGCTTTTGTAGATAATATTGGCCGAGCATCCGTGTCGACTAATACCCTTGCTACGCCAATGTCCTGGATCATGAGTTCTATTACGAGGAGATCGCTAGAGGTTTGACCGACGGGCCGCTGCTCGATCCTCGAAAGATAATGATGTTGCGGGCTGACGAAGAAGTCATACTGAACTTTGATCGATCGGTGGTTTTCGAAGTTAGAGAATCCGTCCCTCCTTCTAGCCAAACTGTGGGAACCGAAATTCACACCGCCAATTTTCGAGCAATAAGATTGCGGAGGAAAGCCAAGTAAACCCGACTTTCCTTGAAGGTCCGGATTCTCGCGCTGCCACACTAAATCGATAAAGTTCAATAGATAAAAATAAGAGTTTGAAATATTTGCCTGGCGTTTTATTAGATGAAAGAGACGAGTACAAGGATTCTCCGAAGAGAGAGAGATTTGCGATTAAAGAAAAATATAGAGTCGCAGGCAGCCAAACGCCCTAAGCCTTGCTCGCTAGTCTAACCACCTAAACCCTAGTTTTTCTAAGCTAGCAGGATGCTCTAAGTCTAATTCTCGGATTTTCGGATTCCCTTCTTCTGCTCTTGCTCTCCTTATATACCCACTTCTAGGTCGGTTTGCCTTAGGGTGATGGGCCTCGCTTTGGGCCCAAGCTTATCTCTTCAGGAAATGTTCCATTTTCGCCGATCTTCGCAATCATCCTCGAAGTTTTCCGCTATCCTTCGGCGACTTGATGTTTATCCGACGCTTAGGAAATCGGATGAACCGCCATAGTCTGATTGGGACTGAATTCTGAAAATCGTAGTAAGTCCGCGGACTTGTCTTAAGTCGTTAAACGCTTTATACGATTTCTTCCACGAAATCCAATCCCTCCAGCTTTCTACCGTGAAACATCGAGGACGATTCCAACCGAATCTATAGATGTTTATTCCGTAGCCTAATTGTACCAAACTCACGAGGGCTGATCCAACAAGCTAAGACGGGATTGAACCGGCACGATAGGACCGAGACGGACGAGGGCGGACCGACGCCAGGCCGACCAGCGCGACGGGTGCTTCCGGCGCCAGGTCGGTGTGCGCCGGCAGGCATTTCGGCGTGGCCGTGCCGCCCGCCAGGCCGGTGCGCCAGGCCAGCCAGCGTCCGCTGCCGCCGGCGCCAGGCCAGCCCGCCCGGTGCCGCGGCAGGCCAGCCCGTCCTGCCGCCCGGCGCCAGCCAGCGTCCGCGTGCCGCCCGGCGCCAGGCCAGCCCGCGTCCCGCGTGCCGCCGGCGCCAGGCCGGGGTGCCGCCTGTGGGTTTTTTCGTTGTTCGATCTTTCCCTCGTCAGTCGTTTGCGGGAAATCTTTTGAGTTTTGGGAAGGTCTATAGCCGTAGATTTCGAGATAACCGTTTTTGACCCCAACAACCACTTTTTCTGAGCTTTGGTGAGCAACCTTTTAGGGAAAGGGAGCTTATCATAGGGTGATAGCTCAACCTCATTGTCTTCTTCCTTCACTTCTTTCAGCTTTGGGTTAGCACTCTTCTCAACTTGTGTCTCAACCTTAGGCTCATCAATCTTCAGAATATTTCCTTGAACCTTCTTATCAGCTCTCTTCACAACTCTAGCTTCAGCTGTGGCCACAACCAGTCTCTTATCATTTTCAATCTGATGTCCAAGCACTAGCCTCTCAATCTCATCAACATCATTTTTATGATCACTCAACTTAATCCTTGAAGAAGTGGAGAGGATAACATTGCAAGTCTCCTTAGGGTTCTTCTCTGGTTTTCCTGGTAGAGATCCCATTGGGCTCTTGGAGGATGAAGACATAGAAGCAACCTGGCTCTCCAAAGCTTTGAGATGAGAGGCAAGTTGCATGTACTTGTTGTTGAGGTCAGAATAGGTGCCATCAATCTTAGCATGGATGTTCTTGAACTCATCACCAATGTTCTTAGCATTTCTTTCTTGAGCTTCTAAGAGTTGCTTGAACATGGACTCCAAATTTGAACTTGAGCCTGAGTTGGAGAAGAGCTTCCTTGGGGCTGAGTAGGCTGGTTTGCTTGGTAACCTCTTTGTTGATTGTTGTAGTAAGGTCTTTGCTGGTAATTGTTTTGTATTGGAAGTTGGGCTCTTTCCTATACCATGTGCCATTAGCATTGATGAAGCACAGCTCCTCTTGACCTTCTACACCATGAACTTCAGTAGTCCTAGCAGGCAGTTTCTGTTGCTGGTTCCCAATGGAGTTAAGCTGCTCTTGCCTTCTCTACAAGAAGCTTGTCCAACTTTTCTTGAGAGATTTCAGGGCCTTTCTTGTGTGCGGATCATCTTCATCAGTGCCTCTGTTGGCCCTATCATGCTCCTCACTGTAGACTGAGTCACTCCTGGCCATGTTCTCCACCAGCTCCTCAGCATCCTGCTCAGTTCTGCCCAAGAAGAACCCATTGTTGGCTGTGTCCAATCTGCTCCTGAACTCTGGTAGAGCACCTCTCAGAAGGTACTAAGCAAACTCTCCTTGGTGAAGCCATGATGTGGGCATTGAGACCAATAGCCCTTGAACCTCTCCCATGCTTCACTAAAGCTCTCAAGGTTCTTCTGCTGAAAGCTAGAGATCTCATTTCTGATCTTGGCTGTTCTTGAGGTAGAGAAGAATTTCTCTAGGAATGCCCTCTTGCACTCATTCCAAGTTGTGATAGAGTCACTTGGAAGAGCCTTCTCCCATAGATGTGCCTTGTCTCCCAAAGAGAAGGGAAACAACCTCAGCTTGAAAGCATCTTCAGAGACTCCATTAATCTTGGACAAGCTACAGTAACTATCAAATGTGTCCAAGTGATCAAGGGGATCCTCCACAGCAAGGCCATGAAACTTGTTGTTCTCAATCAAATGCAGCAGCCCAGATTTGATCTCAAAGTTGTTGTTCTCCACAGCTGGTGCCCTTATCCCTACCTATGACCATGAATGTGTGGTTGATCATAGGCTCCAATGGCTCTAGCTTGGCGATGTGGCTGTTGTGGCTGGCGCTGTGGTCTTATGTTGTCAGCTCTCAGACCATTGCCCCCTAGGGCATCACCATCTTGATGCTGATTCTCCATATCAAACCCCAATCTCTGCAAGTGAGCCTGTTTCTCTTCTTCTCTCTTTCTTGCAATCTCCCTCTCAAGTGTAGCAATTTCTTCAACAGTGGGTGTCAAGTTTGATGCACCTCTGCTTCTAGTTATCATACACCTGAAATGCAAAGGGAAAAGAGCAAGGAGAAGCAATATCACAATAAAAGTAAAATGATTTAGTCTCAAGCAAATGACTAAATCCTAATGTCACAATCAACTTAGAATTTGGGCGCCAATTTGATGATAGACTTTTCTAGGGTCCTAATCAAATGATGTAGTATATAAGATTGTCGAACCAGTTCTAAGTGACCATAAAGCAGAGGGAATGCAAGTATATTCTTAATCTAAATGCAATCATTAAGGAGGATGATTATTTAACTAAGACAATAAGTAAAATGCAACAAAAAGTAAAACTTTCTTTCTTATGAGGAGATTGAGACCCATGGGTATAGGGACTTGATATCAAATGATTAAGATTCAATCCAAGATGCTAACTTTTCAATCAATCTAATTCCTTATGCCTAGACAACAAAACTAAGCAAGCTCTATCCCTAGATGAATGCTCTTTGCAATGATCACCCAAGTACACCAAATCCTTTGGCTGTAATTATCAAAGCAAACATGGAGAAAGAGTCTAATAGCAATCCTAGCTTCTTTGACAACTAATCCCTTAGGCAAAGCAAGCTAAAAGTATAGATGAGTTTGTTCAGGCATTTCATAGAACACCTTCCGGGCATGAAATGCCTATAGCTCTATGTTTGAGAGGCCAACTCAAATATAGCTTTAAGAACACCAAATCAATGCAAGGAAATGATAGATCTAACACAAAGCACCTTGGATCTACACTTAATCACTCTCAATCACCCTAACCCATGGATCTTAAATGGATCTACTCACTAATCCACATGCTCACTCTTAAACCCATGAGAGATTCAAGCTTAAACATGTAGGGAAAGAAAGGAGATGAAATTAAACAATCAAGAACACAAGATGAGATTGAGATTCAAAGATAAAATTTCTCAAAGGTTTGTGTTCTTAGAAAGAAAATAACATCAGTTCCAATCTAGGGATAACAAGAGTATTTATAAGTGGCTTGAAAGCCCTAGAAACATAAAACAAGATTACCAAAAACTCCTTAAGCTAAATTGGTCTAAACCAATGGGAATGAAGCTTAAAATTCGGTCAGGGGAGACTCAGCCTGTCCCAACCCGGTCTGGCCACCCCATTCCAGGCTTGCCTTGGCCTCTGTCCAGCCCGTCCGGGTTCTGTTCCCCTGTTCATCCATCCCGGCCGTCCGGGTGACCCTTGATCCGTCTCTGCCGACCGGGTGTCCCTTCCCGGACTGATCTACCCGGTCTGGTCTCCTCCAGCACAAGTCAAACGACCGGGTACCTGTCCCAGGCTCAGTCATCCGGGACTGGACCACTTCCATCCATCTGTTCTTTTCCCGGCCGGCTGCTTGAACCCGGCCGTCTCTACCCGGCCATCCTGATATGCTTCAAGTGAATTGATCATAACTTCTCCAATACAGGTCCAAATGACTTGAAACCACTTCCATTGGAAAGCTAACTCAATTGTATGTGTCTCCACAAAATCTTAGAAGCAGGAGACATTTCTAGGACCTCTGTCCATGCTCATCTTTGTCTTGACCAGATCATGGATTGACTTCTCTTTTCATGGCCAAACATGATTCTTCATCTCTTTTGGGGCCATAAGGCTTCCAAACACCTCAAATCACACCAAAGCATACTCCAACACCTGATAAGGACAAATGAATGCAAAATGGACCTAAACATGCCTAATGCCTAACTTATATGATCAAAATGCATAAGATATGGATGCTAAAAACATGTAAATATGCAAGACGTCATGACCATCCTCCCCAGCGTTGGGTTAGAAGTGTAACCAATAAGACAACAATAAAACTATCTATCACATTACCTGATCGCCTTTGTTTTTGTCGGGTGGTGGAAAACGAGCATTGTCAGACTCGTTTGCTTTTGGCTGATCATCCTCCCGGCGATGACATCCTTATACGTCGAAATGACATCAAAATCTGAATCAAGTGTATCAAGATCTGAACACCATTATCAGCTTAACCAATTCATGTTCGTCTAGATGGTGTTTCTATCAAGGGTTATGAATAGATGTTTCGTTCCTTGGGGATTTTACAAAATCGCTGAAACAAAAGAAGGAGAAGCAGGCTAAGAGGGAGCAATGGACAGGATCTCATTCAGGTGAGGTTCTTAGTTCGTCAAGCCATGAGCTTAACTGGTCAAGTCTCAGACCTTGTTGTTTGATATGATTTTGTTTGACTTTACTAATGATGTTTCGTAAAATATTGCCGAAGTTTGATCTTACGGAAGTTGTTTCCGTAAGATGTTACCAATTTTAATATCCGACATTCTCGCCGGAGAGCTGTAATTTTGTTCTTAAACTTAATCAGAAATTCTCTCGCTTCCGTAGGATTGATCCAAAGGAGTTTTGAGTAGTTTTCGAAAGTAAGTTTAGCGGATAAAAGTCGAGAGTTCGCAATGGCGAAATTTTTAGATTTCAGAAAACGCCTTAGTTAACCGGTTTAGGTTTTGAGTAGGTTTATAGAAATCAACTCTGTTCTTCTCAAACTGGTCAAGAAGGACCAAGCTGGCCATATTGCAAATTGGTCGAGAGACCGAGCCTGTCGTGACGGCGAGCTGGTCGAGACAGACCGAACTTATCGTATGGCTAACCAATCGATAGTCGGAGTTTCGGCCTTCCTTGGGTGGTTCGACGGTTGGGAAGCATTGGTAAGCTCTTTTCCGCTTCGCCGCTTGCTTCGAGAGTTGTTCGAAGAAGTACAGCAGTGGGAATTGGTGACCCAATTTGCGTGCTTCTATTCCCGAGTAATCTAGGGTTTCCCAAGGTTTTGAGGAGAATAAGTTTTATTTTTCCGAGAGGTTCTCGAAAAAAAATTTTTTTGTAGAAACCTTGCTCGTTGCGATTTCTCTAACTTGGTAACAAGACGAATTTTGGGGTTTGATAGATTTTATCGCTGCCTTTTCTGTTTAGATAGAGAAATTGCGAGCTCGCTTTTGTGCTCTTCCTGTGGCGGAAGGTTTTTGATTTGCTCGAGCACTGTGGCGTTGCATAAGCGTTGGCTGTAGGAACAGTCACTGCTGGAGTTGTTTTACCATCGTTGACGCAAACTGCAAGTTTTTCTTTCATATTTTCGGACATCGCTTCGATCAAGCGTTTTGCGGCCATATGAGTAAGAGTAATCCGTCCCCCCCTCCTTCTAGCGCCAAACTGTGGGAACCGAAATTCACACTGTCGATTTTAATGAATAATAATGGAGGAAAGAAACGAAAACCCTACTTTCCTTGAAGGTCCGGATTCTCTGCGACAGCCAACGACAAGTGACCGAATAAATGCGGAAAAGGTTTTGTTAAGATTTGCGACGGGACCTTAAGAAAGGCTGCCTATGTACCCCTTTCGAGGATCAAGTCGGACGTAGTTCAGTTAGAAAGAATTGAACAAGAGATCGAACAGTCTATGCCTGGTTCGTCTAGTATGAGCGTTGGTCATAGAAACAGGCATGTCGAAGATAATGCCTAGGGTTTCTATGTGCGGAGCTCTGAGTAAAACAATTGTTAGATCAGTCCGAGAGGAACAGGGGTCTGCGGAGAAGATAAAACTAGAACAAGAGTCGGCCAGACGTTCTAAGTCCTGCCTCGCTGGCCTAACCACCTAAGTTATAAGTTCTCTAAGCTAGCAGGAGTTCTCTAAATCTAGATTCTAAGATTTTCGGATCCCTTTCTCTTCTGCCTCAGCCCTCCTTATATAGTCGTTTTTAGGTCGGCGGCCCGTTTACCCTTTCGCCTTTGGGCCCAAGTTTATCTCTTTTGGAAATATTCCATTTTCTGTCGATCTTCGTAGTTATTCTCGAGTCTTGACCTTTATCCACGGAAACTTAGCATTTATCCTACTTCCGTGAGTTAGGATAAATCGTATAGCTTCCATTGGGCTTGTACCTCCAAAATCGTAAGTGAGTCCGTGGACACGTTTTAAGCCCTCGAACGTTCATACGATTTCTCGGAAGATTATCTTTTCCGCAAAATAAATCGTAGAGCCTAAAGAATCGATGTTCGAGTTGATCGTCCTTGTTTTACACGATACACTTCGCGGAAGAACTAACCTTCCTAGCTCTTGTTGTAACACTTCGAGGATAACTCCAATCGAGTTGAACCGAGGAACGTTAGGTCCGTAACTAAGGTGCTATGACTTCACGGAAGCCACAAGGTGCGATCTAAATCGGACGGGCTGGGAACAGACTGGATGTACTGGCGACGGGCCAGCAGGCGAAGCTGGCGCCCGCGGCTGGCAAGCGCCTGGGCTAGGCAAACTGGCGCTGGCTCGGCCGGGGCCAGCATCGGTGAGCGGCGCCGTGCCAGCATCGGTGAGCAGGCCGGTGCCAGCACGGGCGAGCGGCGCCGGTGCCAGTGCCAGCAGGCGAGCCAGCGGCGGTGCCGTGCCAGCACGGACGAAGCGGGCGCCGGTGCCGGGCGTTCTGAAGATCTCACGAGGGCTTCGATTTGATATGTTGATCGCTTCTGGTTCCCCACGTTTGATAGAACGACCTCTTTGAAGTTTCAGGCAGATTCTAAGTCGGACAGGCCGGGAATAGGCTGGACGCGCCCGGCACCGGGGCCAGGACAGGGGCCAGAACTAGCACGGGCGAGCGGCCGGTGCCATTACGGGCGAGCGGCCCGGTGCCAGCATCGGCGAGCGGCGCCGTGCCAGCACGGGCTAGCCGGCGCCCGGTGCCCGGTGCTAGCACGGGCGAGCCAGCGCCCTGCGCCCGGTGCCAGCACAGGCGTTTTGAAGATCTCGGCGAGGGCTTCGATTTGATATCTTGATCGTTTTCTGGTTCCTCAAGGTTTGAGAGAACGACCTCTTCGAAGTTTCGAGGCAGATTCTTTTGTGATTAGGGTTTTTGTGGTGATCGAATCTTGACGCCCTTGGGCGAGCGGACCTTGATTGGGTTGATCAACTTTTTTTCGTACCGATCTTTCCGGGGACTCTCGTACGCGCGCACCCGTCGTCTTCCGATCTTACTTTCAAGAAGTGTTTCACGAAGAACCCGTAAGTAAAAAGTAATCCTAGCCGTTGATTTCTAGATAACCGTTTTCGACCCCACCAGAGAGTGGATATTCTAGTTTGAGAAAATCTCTTATAACTTCTTTTCAAATTATACGAGACTTTTTGTTTCAAGAAATACTTTCCAGAGACTTTCAGTCATTGATTCTGTCGTGACCGATTTTGACCCCAACAGCCTAATGATTGGAACAAGTTCACTAGGACTTGACTGGTACATTATGTGGCTTGGAGATTGGTTAAATCGACAAAGACTTGAGTACGCTGTAAGTTCCTAGGGACTGGATATGATCTAGTCATGTACGAAGATCTGAAAATAGAATAAAGTTTGAGGAGAGACATTGACGTGGTGTCTACTAGGATCGCAACCTAGAAAGTTGGGCCAGTGACACAAGTTGTGTCTTTGTATGGGTGATTGATGGACCCTCGAATCTGGTCGAGGTAGCCAAGAAAGGGTGCCATAATAAAAAACCAGATGGACCACTTGATAAGATTTTGGGATTAAATCTCTATCAAGTGGGGGAGACTTGTTTATATCATGATCAGGACGTGATCAGTGAGAAGAAACAAGGAGGGAGATGCAACAAATTGGTTAGAAAGAACCAATCGAGCATGCTCCATGTTACGGAATGTTCCGGATGCAAAGAGATCGGTTCGAACATTTTGTCAATGAGACAAGACGTCAGCACCACTGGATTCGAGGACGAATCCATCCTGAGTGGGGGAGAATTGTCATGTCCCCGTTCCTGGAACAAGACATGGGACATAGACGTTTCATCAGAAACGGGATTGCTTGGGATCAGATCATGAGAATTGATCGTGAACAAGCTGTAATGAAGTGTATGATCAAAATGGATCATGAAAAAACCAAGTCTAGGTATGGAAATAGACCAAGGGACTTATAAGGATTGAATAAGATGAAGAAAGCTAGCTGGACGCAGTGTATAACAGCTAGAAGATACAGGGAAGAAGCTCAACCAGCTGAACAGAGCTCGGTTGGAGCTCAGGTAGAGTGTTTCAGCTCCCTGAGAGTGTGTCAGCTCCCTGAGCTGGATGGACTAGCTCACTCAGCTGGGTCAGTTGGGGATCATCTCAACTCAGCTGGACTGAGTGTTCAAGTCTCAGGCAGTTGGACCAGGTCCGGAAAGTGACCGGGCCATGTGGACGACCCATGTGTACCGAAGGGCCGATGGGCTCTTGTGGTTGGGAAATGGGCATGGGCAGTCACTTTGGGCTTGTTTTGGACATATCAAGGAGTGGTTGGGAAGGCCCAGGACGTCTGGTAACTGCTATAGACTCAGGAGTTATTTATAAAAAAGGAGTAACCGCCCAAGAGCAGTTATGGGCAATGGTTGGGAAATAACCACCCCTTCTTCTAGAAAAAGGCAGGAAAGTCCGGGCCTTTGGAGGCACGCCAGGCATTCATTCTTCTCCCTGAAACACAAAGAAAAATAGAGAGAACAGGTTAAGAGGTCGGATTAAACAATCCAAACCAGAGAGAGATGTGAAGGCATCAAAGGGGCAGGTTTGAGGGAAATCAAGAGAGGAGTGGAGAACGATCCTCTGGTGAGTTTTGATTATTGTTTGCCATTCTCTGGGCTTCCTATACATCCATAGAATACACGAAAATATCCTGGAAAGAATAGGGATGGCTGGATTCCACTTCTAAGGGCAGAGACAGCCTTGAAGGAAGATGTGTGTGGAAAGGCAGTTTCATGGGAAACAAAGGGGGAAGTGATGAACGACTTTTGGATGGGTTTTGATCATGGATGATCATTCCCTAGGCTTCCTCTATATCCTGGGAACACACGCAGATGGTTAAGAGAAAAGGGAGAAGACCAGACTCCACTCTGAAAGGCATGAACAGCCTTGAAGGTGGATGCAGTGCAGAAACTGGTTTCATGGAAGTTCCATGGATAGGCAGTTTTGTACGACCCTTGATTGGATCTTACCAACACTGGAGATATGTTATAATACTTTATGGAGGCATGCTTTGGAGAAGCATGTTCGTCTATGAAAAGGGAAGACACATGATCTAATAAGATCAAGTATAAGGTAACATATTTGATACTTACATTCCAGTTTATGTTTTATGTCTCTTGTGGTGCTGTTAAGCCAAGGTAAGGCACGCTCCTTGAAGACCATATATTGTGATGTAAACTAAGGATCCAGGACCCTGAGAGAAGGGGGCGGATCATTGTTGATCTACTTCATCCATGTGGGGTGATAGTTAGATGATGTTCATTGGAAAGTGATCCATGATGGATCATAGTTTGATGTTGGGTTTGATCATGGTGTGAACCATGGATCCGACCCATTGATGAAACACATGGGGGTCCTAGTATCATAGGAACCATGTGGAGTGCAAGGTCCAATTCGTTTGGATCCAACAGAAAGCAAAGGAGAGGAGTAAGGCTAATTCTTGTTGGTGTGGACCACAAGTATTGTGCTGGTGTGTTTATACAAGGAAGGCCGTGTGTGATCTGATCATGGGAAAGGATGGACGACCTGATCCATGGATGGTGGATCAAGGTGTCTGATCTGATTGATCAAAGGATGCACCGGTGGTATGAGAAACACTAATCAGGTTCAGTGGAACATGGTTCCATGGCCGGTAAGGAAGTGTGAAGACTCATTAGTTCTGAGTCATGTGGGGTAGTTGGTTGATTGACTTAGGATCTGATGGGCCTTGTTAGTCCATGAAAGGACTTGGTTCCAGGGGAGCACACGCCTGAGACATGGGTAGACTAAACCAGGCCTTGGCCGGTTCAGGTATGAAGTCCTTGGCCATCGGCCGGACTGGTCATAGTCGAGATCTATATGATCCAGAGGGATTCATTGAGATCTGACCATGGATTATTCTTAGTAGTGATTTATCATGAATTGTCATGAATTTTAATTGAGTTTTAAGGGATTGATTTGATGCAGTCACCCTGTGGCCGGTTTGACTGATTTTGGTCGAGATCTATATGATCGAGACCGGTTCTGAGAATTCTGATTATGGGAATCTCTTATTTGGGATTTATCATGAGTTTTAATGTATTTTAATTAATTTTTGGAGCATGTTTGCTTGAGGTCGTTTTTGTAGCTGAAGACTTCCCAAAGGTACTTAGTCTATGGGGATGCTTGGCTGAATGACTAAGTACCAAGGGAAGGGTTTATACAGGTATATGGAGAGCTGGAGGAGTGGACAGGAAGCTGGGAAAAGCCACCTCACAGCTCGATCAGCTGGAAGAGAGTGGGGAACCTCAAGAGATGTGGTTCAGCTCAGCTAGCTGGATGAGCTAGCTAAACAGCTAAGGCAGCTGGGACAAAGAGCTAACAAACATTGTGGATGTGGCAAAGGTATGATCTAGTAATGTTGCTTAGATCTAGATAGAATGGTTTAGGGGAATGGAACCTCGGATTCGTATGACTCGGTTTAGGTAGGATCGACCTTCGAGCTAGCTGGTAGTTGAGTATACTAACCATTAGCTGAGGTGATTCGACCGGAAAAGTATTAGATTGGAGTTAGTCCAATGGTTAAGTAGAGAATATTCCGCTGTGCATAAGTTGAAAGTATCTAAGCTAGGAAATGACTAAGGTAGTCTTGAGCTAAGATCTGAGTTAGCCCTCGCCTATGGGCGATGTTTTAAATAAAGGGCAAAATTTTTAGAGGTTCGGTCAGGGTATGGACCGAGCGACGTGATGCATCGACCGCTGGTCTGAGAGGCCAGGATTGGGTCTTACAAGGGTCACGGCGCTTAACCGTTTCATCCCCCGTTCAACAGATAAATGCCTGCCTTTCTATGACGTTCTGCGAGGAAATAAAAAGTTTGAATGGTCCGACGAGTGCGAAAATGCTTTTCAGCAATTGAAGCACTATTTGGCCACTCCTCCAGTTCTTGCAAAACCTGTGGAAGGGGAACCCCTATTCCCATACATCGCAGTATCAGCAACAGCTGTGAGCGGCGTCCTGATCCAGAAAGAGTGCGGAAATCAAAAGCCCATCTTTTACATAAGCAAAACAT
The DNA here is from genome assembly GCA_016432835.1 of Brassica nigra. Classification (NCBI taxonomy): domain Eukaryota; kingdom Viridiplantae; phylum Streptophyta; class Magnoliopsida; order Brassicales; family Brassicaceae; genus Brassica; species Brassica nigra. Next base: position 54,611,457 of record CM028244.1, read on the forward strand.
TGCTAGATGCCGAATCACGGTATCCACTGATGGAAAAGTTGGCATACACGGTAGTAACGTTTGCACGGAAACTTAGACCGTATTTTCAATCCCGTACGGTCATCATTCTCACGACCTTCCCTCTTCCGACTATTTTGCATAGCCCAAGTCAGTCGGGAAGACTAGGAAAATGGGCAATTGAGTTAAGTGAATATAATATCAAATACCGGTCAAGAACGAGCGCGAAATCGCAGGTACTCGCAGAATTTTTGGTAGAATTGCCGACGGGAGCCGTAACTAACAAGGAACCAAATTTGACCTGGCTCCTTCACGTTGATGGATCATCGTCTAAACAAGGATCCGGCACCAGAATTCGCCTCACTTCCCCAACTGGAGAAATCCTGGAACAATCGTTTAGACTAGAATTCAACGCATCTAATAATGAGGCCGAATACGAAGCTCTTGTCGCAGGATTACGATTAGCTAACGGATTGAAGATACTCAATATTCATGCCTACTGCGATTCGCAGTTGGTCGAAAGTCAGTATAGTGGAGAATACAAAGACAGGGACGAAAGGATGGATGCGTACCTCAAACTAGTCCAAAGCCTGTCCCACGACTTCGATAGCTATACTGACTTGCAGCACTGGCATCAAATTCAGACCCAGGTCTTAAAAGAGTGATTCCGGTTGAATTTATTGAGCATCCGAGCATTGGACCACCCATTATCGTTAACCTTATCAATAAAAAGGATGACGATATTGAGGAAGGTGCGGCGCAGCCTGAAGAAAAATCAGAACAAATCGATTACGGTTGCGATACGCCATGGCTGGAAACAATTCAATCCTATATCGTCGACAGAAAATTACCCACCGAAAAATGAGCCGCTCGTAAAATCCGAACCCAAGCAGCGCGTTACGTAATGACAGACGGTGAGACTTATAAATGGAGATTTTCAGGGCCACTCATGACATGTCTGGAAGGCGAAAAGGCGAGAAAGGTTATGCAAGAAGTCCATTCAGGATCCTGCGGAAATCATTCATGTGGAAGGTCACTCGCGGTAAAAATTAAACGTCGCGGGTATTACTGGCCAACAATGATCGGAGATTGCGAGAAATTTGCATGAAAATGCGAAAAACGCCAACGACACGCCCCGATCATCCGGCAGCCGGCGGAAGTCCTATCTTCTATCACATCCCCGTATCCTTTCATGCGCTGGGCCATGGATATCGTCGGTCCTCTTCATAACTCGAAACAAAAGCGTTTCCGTTTAGTCCTCACTGACTTCTTTTCAAAATGGGTAGAGGCGGAATCATACGCAAGTATAAAGGATGTCCAGGTGGAAAATTTCGTATGGAAAAACATTATCTGCAGGCATGGGGTTCCTTACGAAATCGTAACCGACAACGGGTCTCAGTTCATCTCTACTAGATTTGAAGCATTTTGCGAAAAATGGAAGATACGATTAAATAAGTCGACCCCTAGATATCCGCAATGCAACGGCCAAGCCGAAACAATCAATAAGACCGTTCTAGACGGACTGAAGAAATGCTTGGACGCCAAAAATGGACGATGGGCGGAGGAACTCGAAGGAGTCCTCTGGTCGCATCAAACTACCCAAAGACGAGCAACGGGAGAAACACCTTTTACCCTTATATACGGGACAAAGTGCATGATCCCCGCAGAAGTCGAGTTCCCGGGCGTAAGAAGAAGACTATTGCCCGAACGGGAGGAACTCAACAACTCAATGCTACTAGATGACCTTGATCTAATCAATGAGCACCGGGATCGAGCACTTATTAGGATTCAAAACTACCAACAAGCAGCCGCAAGGTACTATAACTCTTAACGTACGGAATCGTAGATTTCGCGAAGGAGATTTGGTTTTACGCAAAGTCTTCCAAAACACCGCCGAGCGAAACGCGGGAAAATTGGGAGCAAACTGGGAAGGACCTTACAAAATTATAAAGGTGGTTCAACCAGGTTCCTACGAAATCTCTAACATGCAAGGCGTAAAAATTCCGAGAACTTGGAACGCAATGCATCTCAAAAAATACTATCATTAGACAAATCGCTTCACAACTACCGAACTACGAGACGGCTTGATCTCCGAAAGGGGTACGTAGGCAGTTTGTCGAAAGACAAATTCAGCTGTCCCCCTCTTTAAAAAAAGGGGGAGCGGTACGTATACGTATACTCGTATACTCCCAAAAATTCGAAACTCGATATTTTCGAAACTTTTTCAGCAAACTTATCAGTCAACAGAGAAAAATCAACCTTCGGCACTGCAAGACGTCGCCAAAACACCCGAAGAACTATTTCCTGTCCGATATCATTCGCACCAAGCACGTACTCTTCACAAAGAATCAAACGGTAATATCTACCACCAAGTTCGTTGCTGATCACATCGAACTCCCCACAACCTAAACAGACTAAGCCATCTTACGAAGATGACTCTCATACATCCAACACAAGGATAATAGCGCTATAAAAGAAATCAAAAATTTTGGTCAAACATTTCCAGGAGACTTAAAAATTGTCCTTGGAGAAATGCTCGATTCCAACTAAAACAAGTCATGTAAGCCGAGGACCTATCGCAGACTTTAAATCAGTATGGAGTCAGGTCCAAAATGTAACGGGATACGTAAGTCAAAATTAGTCATTGCACCCCCTAAAACCAGAAGTAGATCTAGGTCTTGCCCTAAACACAGTACACTGGTCTTCAACATCTCAAGGCATAATATCAAAGATACGAGATCCTAAAACGTGTCTCTATGCTTGCATTAGACGTCCACAGAAATATCACGGAATTAAAAATCGCACCGAAAACTCTCGAAACGGACTACGAATGCAGCATTTCACATCAGAAAGAGATATGAGATGACAACTCATAGATTTCCTTCTCTGCCCACTAAAGAAAACGCAAACCAATTTTATAAAAAGCCTCAAAAGCGGCAGGGATTCAAAGCCACCCACGGCCAATCCCAAACATAAACACGGCCGGAACAAGTACTGATTCATAAAACAAAAAAAAAAACTTAAGACCATAAACCTCAATCATACTGGGAAACCTAGGCTTCTCCTTCCTCCATCGCCTCATCCGAGCCAGGCACTGCGGCATCTCCACCTTCTCCGACCATCGGGTCTTGTCCCTCGGGGTCTTCTGGAGGCGTCGGGACAATACACTCGGATTTTAGATCATCCAGAAGAAGTTCGAAACTCCTATCCACGGCGGCCAGACCCCCTTTGCGCGCTAATAGCCCAATCTCCTCAGCTTGAAGAGACGAAGGGGACTCGCCCTGAAGCGCCTGAACTACGGACATCCCACCATCAACGCTCGCTAGGACTAAGTCCCTACCATGGACGCACTCAAGGGAGTCCAGGAAACCGGCAATCCTAGCCAGAAGGTCCCGGAACTCAACACGCAGAGCATCCCTGGCCTCCTCGACTCCGCGACTCATCGACTCCTCGGCATTCTCGACCTGACGCAGGATTCGTTGCACCTCGGAGGACTTTGCCTTTCTAGTTTTCTTCTCCTTGATCAGGGAACATGCCGTCTTCCCAAGGTCCCTCTCCAGATCACTAATCTGGGCCTCGAGCTTAGACACATTCGCAGAGTGAGAATCTTCAATCGCTGTCATCATGGATTCGAGCTCAGACAGTTTTCCCTTTGTATCCGTGAGCTCCCTGGAAAGACGACCAACTTCGGAGCTACAATCGCTGATCATCCCGTCGATCAATGAGACAAACTGCAGGGATATGCCATTATTTGGAACGCGGAACGAAATAAATATTTATGCATATGAAGGGACAAACCTTTCCACGGAGTCCCGACAAGTGCGAGGGCTCCCCATCATCATCCTTTGTACATCTCCTATCTCTACCCCTTGAAAAACCGGCCGGGGTAGCGCTAGGAGCGCGTAACGCCAAGACGATCTCCTTCCTAGCTGGGGGCGGAGGCATCGACTCAGCAACTTTCTCCTTATCATCGACAACAATCGGAGATGTAGATGAACCAGAAGGCTGGACCAGGATCCCCGGAATGTCCACGCCAGACTGTTCCCCAGCGTCCTGTGGAACTTGGGCGAGAGGGTCGAAGGCTGGAGCGACAACCAGGACTGGCGAGGATGAAGGCTCGGCACGGATCGGCTCCTTTTCGGCCTTGCGGCGGGCCATCCTCTCGCGAAAAGAGAGGAAGCCGGCGACGCAGGCCATTGCAGAGGATGACTCCGGCGCCTGAGAAGAAGCTTCGACCATCTCAGCATCAGAACCTTTCTTATCATCTTGGGAAGAAGACATTCTTGAGAGAAAGTAGAGAGGATTTGGGAGGAAAGGAAGAGTTGTGAAGAAAATGAAGGATGGAAGCTCACTACTTATAGAATTATGAGTGTGAGATTTAATTATAATAATATTAATCTATCTTGAAAAGATTTTCCGAGACTTCGTAGACGGAACTTTGGATACGAACTCCGTCCAACATCACTAACTCGTCATATCGCACGCCAGAATCTCGTCAAAAATCCTCGATTCTGACGGGCTGGGGGGCTAACTGTTGGGGTCGAAAACAGTCACGACGAAGTTAAAATCCAAAGACTCCGTAAAAAATCGAAAGTTAATTTTCTTTCGATAAATTACTTCTCAAAGACTTATACAAAAGATTTTTCGGAAAAGATCTCATTTCGAACGTCGAACGTAGCATCCATTACTCGAGGCCAACGAACAAATCACGAATCGGGCCGAACATGGACATCCAAGAACCCGCATGGCTCGATCGCTACGTAGCGACCGAGCTCGAGCCAAGCTGGGTCGCTACGTAGCGACCCAGCACATCACCTGCTTGGTCGCTACGTAGCGACCGAGCACATCACCTGCTTGGTCGCTACGTAGCGACTGAGCTCGAGCCAAGCTTGGTCGCTACGTAGCGACTGAGCTCGAGCCAAGCTTGGTCGCTACATAGAGACCGAGCAGGTCACCTGCTTCGCTACGTTTCGACCGAGCACGTCACCTGCTCGGTCGCTACGTTGCGACCGAGCTCGAGGCAAGCTCGGTCGCTACGTAGCGACCGAGCACGAACCGAACCTCGGTCTTATACGAAACAAACTGATGCACTCTCGTTCGTTTGAACCTCCGTGTCATTTTCCGTGAACCACGGCTGAACCATTCCTCGTATCATACCGATCAATGTCATCAAACGGAACTTATGATAAAAACCGCGGAAAGTTAGTTTTTATCGAAGAAATCGTAATAAACGTATCAAATCGGAAAACGGCCAAAAGAGGTTCAAAACACGCTTTGAAACCCGTTTACAATTTCGTTAACTAAAAGCCCATAAATCTTATGATGGTTTATGCTTGGTTCGCAAGGAAAGATAAATATCAAGTTTCCGCGGATAAATGTCAAGTTTCCGAAGATAATCATGAAGATCAGAAAAAATGGAATATATCCATTTTTCGGGTTACGACGGCCTAAGGGCAGAAGGGGAAAGCACACACCGACCTAAGGAGGAGTATATAAGGAGTCCTAGGCGAGAGGCAGAGGGGGGAGCAAAAAACTTAGAACTTAGAGCATTTAGGCAATTTTCCGTTTTCATTATTCAAGTTGCGACTCAATTAGGGTTTTAGTCTAGGGTTTTAGAACTAGGAATCTAGCCGACAGCTCTCGAGCCAAGGCTATTACCTTATTGTAACGCTCATACGCGGATTTGGAATAAGATCTACTTCGCTCTCTTTTTTTTCAATTTCTTATTTTTATCGTTGTTATTCTCGTGTTCTGATCGCATGGCGTGTGGTATTTGCAGATATCCGGGGCCTCTGGGAAATTATGGTATCCCTAACTTTCCTAATTTAACGGAAATCGACAGTGTGAATTTCGGTTCCCAAAAAAGTTTTTATCAGAAACAATTAAAAAGAAATAACCTAGACTTAATCAGATTAAATCTAATTGCAATCAAAGCTCCTCGGCAACGGCGCCAAATTTGATGTCACTCAAATTACCCTAAGGTGTGAATTACTCTCTTATATAAGAGGTTCAGTTGTAGTACTTAGGGATCGAATTCACACGGAGCTAGGGAACACAAAAGATCTAATCCTTAGTGACTAAGCTAGATTGATTATGATTAACTTTAAAGTGCAGGTTTGAGCAAGGCAGTTGCTCGGTGGGTTTGATTGGAGGTTTTAACAATTAAATAAAGTAGCTAGACTTAGATTTTATATTCAGGTGATCAGGATTATAATCCTACAGATGCCTAACAAGTTGCATGAATGATATTAAAGAGCTCAACAGCTTATGCACAAATCGATCAGTGATCGCTTTCTAGATTCGTCTGATGACTAGATCTAATGATCTCACCTGTCGGGATGATCAATTAGAAAGTGTCGATCGATGACTCTATAGGAGTATCGATCGATACACCTTTCGCTCCGTCGATCGATTATTCTATAGGAATATCGATCGACGCGCTTCTAGTAAGCTTTATGCGCGGGTTGAAATTGATGCTCACTAAGTCTCTAGATCAGCTCTCGCCTTTCTCTAGTGATCTTTTCTTGAATAGGATGTATTCAGGATGAAGTCAGGTTAAAAAACAATCTTAGGTCAAGATTCTAGTTAGCTACTCTAGAACACAATCATTGAGAACATCCTAACAATGAATATCACAACTTGGCAATCTATAGTTGGGGCTAATCCCTCACAACCTATTTGAACCCTAAATCTAACAATGGAACTACTCAGACATAGCCAAGCAATTCATAGCAACAATATGAAAGAAACTCATAGATTGATAGATAGATAGATAGATAGATAGATAGATAGATAGATAGATAGATAGATAGATAGATAGAGAAACAAATAATGGAGTTCCAATCACAAATCTCTTTGGATCTTCTCTCTAACTCTGAGAATCTCTAAAAACCTTAAACAATAAACTAGAACAAAATAGAAAGCATGCTTTACCTTAAACACATAAACAAGCTATATATAGTGAGTTCATTAAGTTAAAAAACTCGTCAAGGGCAATCTTGTAATTTGGTAAAGACTTGGGCTTTAAGTCGGCTGGACCATTCTGTCTCTGCGCGACTCCGTATCGATCGATGTCACATGATGTCATCGATCGATTATATTCTTGATACATTGACCTTTGTATACTGATGTCGATCGATGGCACAAAGTGTGCATCAATCGATTGTTGTCTCTGAATATCGATCTCTGGTCTGGTTTGATGGTCAGCTCGGATGAAATCTCTATTAAGCTCCAAAATGCTCCAAAATCATCACTTTACTTCAAAATGCTCATGAACCTGAAAACATACCTAATAGACTACAAAACATTATATATATATATATATATATATATATATATATATATATATATATATATATATATATATATATATATATATATATATATTTAAACACCTATACAATGGGTAAAAATTGGTAAAATCCATGGTATATCACTCGACTCTTCAAGAAGATCGACCAACACAATTTCCAAAGAGCTTAAGTCAAGGAGCCAATGAAGCATTACATTCTCAGATCAATAGTGATCTTTTGAACAAGCTCTTATCGTGCCTCCAGAAATATATCGAGCACGATATCAAGCAGACCAAGACAAAAATACCGAAGAGGCGCGAAGAAAGCTCAAGCCTTGTATTCCACACTCCTAAGTGACAAATCCATCCACTTCATTATGAAAAGAGTCATCGAATGCCTGACTTCAGACAGTCTCTATATTCCATTCCTAGACGAAGCGAATAGATTTTATCTACCGAATCATGGAAAATCACAAACAAAATCCAAAGCATCACTAGAAGGTCCCGACCACAAAATCATTTCCTGTTAAGGAGAACGATAAATCTGGACAAACCATGCAGAAAGATTCTAAGATCACATGTTGTCTAAACGATATTTTCAAACAAAAGCAAAGCCACAGGAGGAAGTAAGCGCGACATGGCCCACCATGGCGTACTATGAGTTGTGCACATATTAAGTCAATAATTCACAACCTTAATACCTCGTCCTATCATCAGCACATGAAGAACACATGATCAAACATCCAACACCACTTCTTCTCCGGTAGCTCGCAGTCACCAAGACTAGAACACGCCCATGTCGGTAAACAATTCTTTACAATCTATTTTCGCATATCAATATAATTCATGCATAGCTATTGCGATCTTGTAAGTCATCAAATTCATATTGATTTATAAATTCGCATCACGACTTCATAAATAAACTTATACAACTACAAAATGTTTTATACACTCTACTTACATGAACTCGAACTCTTAACGAGTAACGACTCAAGCTCCCATCGACCTAAATCACCCTCCATATCAAAAACAACATCAATAAGTCGTGTCCTTAGGCCACCACTTGTAACACCCCCGAACTGTTCTAGGTATAGGTCAAACCACCGGCCAACAATCAAACAAGAACATGACCGATGGACCAATTTTCTACCAAGGTTCTGGAGCGCTACATGACGGGCTAGGGGCGTTCCGGCCAAGGTCACAAAGAGTGCAATTCATGACTAAGCCAGTTTGACCACTAACACGTACCGTCAGATCAAGGCCTAAAATTTCTCAACCTGTACCTCAATCTGACGTTGTGTTAGCTTGGACAAAGCTAGTATCAGATACAACAAGACATTTACATAAAACATTGCTTTATTTATTTTATAACATATTCGGTTCACAACACACAAAATATTATACACGTAGTGGCATGCCAAGAGAGCAAAAGATACATACTTATAGTCTGAAAATGTCGCAAGCAAAAAGATGAAAATACTACACCAGGCGGCCTAACTTCCCGCGACCTCTACAAGCTCTACTGGTCACCTGAAAACAACAAAGAGTGAGGAGTGAGTAATCTAGCATTACTCAGTGAGTTACAATCCCCAACTAACAAATACAACCCCTCGCTATCCCACCCCAAACAAATCTAAAGCGAGAGGTTCACCTAATAACTTAAATCAATAATAGTAATAAGCAAATCCTAAATCCGCAGCAGAAAATAATACAAGTAAAATTATCGATACTATAAGATAGTCGTTGAAACTCGTAAATCGATAAACTAGGGTTTACCAAACCCTTAACATAATATAATATAACTAGGGCCCGGTGACGTTAGGTTCCTCCTTCATCATCGGCAATATCCTATATCCCTACCACGAAGGCTAGAGGAAGGAACTTTCAACCGACCGCGGCCACAGTCATTCGGGTCACCGCGCGACAGCCCACAGTCCTTCGGGTCACTGCCACATTACACCGTCGTGTAATAACTCAGCCCTAGGCCATGACCCCGTCTCTCTGAGTCTTCCCGATCCAGCGAATAAGGAGTTTCCTTGAACCCGCCGGGTACGAGGTCTGAAGGAACGCTAACTCACCCACAATATGCCTAGCAATGGCGGGTTACGCACATGCTGTTGGCCAATATATAACTAATACTAAACCCGGTAGTATAACCAAGGTTCCAAGGAATAATCACAATCAACACAATCAACAACGTTCTAGAATCTAGCATAAAAACTAATTCCAGAATATCTAACAAACAGCAACCTAGCGATATCATCTAAGCATTCACTAACTAACCAATCAATCTAACGATTAGCATGCTACTACGATCCTCAAGCAATAACTAAGCATAATATTAACTAATCAACCTAACCATTACTATTAAGTAAACAAACCTTTACTCAGTTTAGACCTGGCCCCCTGCCATAATCCAACTTCCAAGTAACGGGAACATGCATGAAAACAGCTTAGCAATCAATTGATTATAAATCACAGTTTTTGGTTGACTGTGGCCTTGACCCCGTGTCCGTCTTCTGTGATCCAAACCCTTTTGTTGACCTTCACAAGTAGACCCACGTCTGGACTGATCTTCACTTGAGCAGAACCTTCTTCAGATGTCGACTCAAATCGGGCGAAGTAACTGTTCTCGAAAACTCTCAAAAACTGCCAAAAAAGGATCGAAAATGATCTAGACTCTAACTTTCTTTCTTTGCTTTCTCTCTCACGTTTTTAACTGACTTTGAACTGGTCTGGATGGTATGAAATGAGCTGGTCGTGGGGGTATTTATAGGAAGCAGCAACCAATCAGAAACAAGCCGTGTGGCAGCCCGTGTGTCGCTTCGCATGGCTCCGGACGCATGCGCGGCGGCACCTCGTGCTCCACATGTCTGGTTGCATGACCAGGATGGAATGCATGAAGACACCACGTCCTCCACATGTCTGTAGGAATGGCCTGGTTTCATGCACACTGACACCACATCGGCCACATGTCGATCAGCATGCTTTGGTCGCAGGGTGAGCGTCACCTCGTGCTTCTGTGTGTCACTCAGCATGCTGTGATCTCCTGAACCTCAAAACCTCGTGCTTCCCTTTCAACCTACCATGCCAGGAAGTTGACACCACTTCCTTATCTCATAGATCAAGCCACCTTGAGCCTCTCGGTCCATTCGACTGATTCCGGCCCTTCCGCTGAATTTTCGACCCGCGAGCAATCCTGAATATTTTTCTACGCCCGTTCTGATGAGCTGAATATTTTTAATAAACTACAAAATAATTCTGACCTTGATGGAAAATATTTCCCAAGCCTCCGGCTTCCTCGAAAAATCCCAAAATACCGAAATCAGGGTTTTTGTTTGATTTCGGATTTTCCCGTCGTGCTTCTAAAACGTCGTGCTTCCAAAATTTTTATTCTTCCAAAACGTCTGTCTTATCAATCTAACATCTTCTCTAACAGCGTCGAGCAGCTTAAGGTTCCTTCACGATAACTTCTTCGACCAATCTATTAATAATATTTTTTTAAGGGTTCCTACATTCTCCCCGTTAACAGAATTCGTCCTCGAATTCTAAGGTTCTGAGGGGCCTCCTTCTTCCATCACGACATCCTCTCGGAAAAACTCCGGGTGGTTGGCGGGTGGTTGGCTTTAAATCTCTCTCTTCATCCTCCCAAGTGACATGAATCTTGTTTTGTCTTCCCCAGAATACTTGTACTTGAGCAATCTCACGATTCTTCAGTTTTCGAACACGCCTTTCTCCAAGTCGGATTGGTCCTTCTGGATATGTAAGGTTCGTCCTTAGCTCCTCAATTCTCTCGGGCTCAACAGCACTTGGATCTCGTATATGTTTCTGAAGCATGGAAACATGGAATACCGGGTGTAGATGCATTCCTCAGGCAGATCCAATCGATAAGCTACCTCACCAACCTTTCCGGTGATCTTGTACGGACCAATGAATCTAACTGCGAGTTTCCCGACCTTGCCAAATCTGTCTTTCCCTTTCTGTTCTGTAACCTTGAAGTAGACCAAATCTCCTATCTTAAAAGTTGCCTCTCTTCTCGACTGGTCGGCGTACTTCATCTGATGGTCCTGAGCCTTCTTCATGTTGGTCTGGATTGTCTCCAGCTTAATCATAGTTTCATGTGCCATAGGCGATCCAAACATTCTTCTTTCTCCCACTTCCGTCCCACACAAAGGTGTCCTGCATGGCCTTCCATACAGCGCTTCATAAGGTGGCATTCCTATACTCGCATGATGACTGTTGTTATATGAGAACTCGACCAACGGTAGATGCTTCTCCCAGTTTCCTGCCCAATCTAAAATACACATCCGAAGCATGTCCTCAATGGTCCGAATGGTTCTCTCCGTTTGGCCAACACACAAAATATTATACACGTAGTGGCATGCCAAGAGAGCAAAAGATACATACTTATAGTCTGAAAATGTCGCAAGCAAAAATATGAAAATACAACACCATCCGGCCTAACTTCCCGCGACCTCTACAAGCTCTACTGGTCACCTGAAAACAACAAAGAGTGAGGAGTGAGTAATCTAGCATTACTTGGTGAGTTACAATCCCCAACTAACAAATACAACCCCTCGCTATCCCACCCCAAACAAATCTAAAGCGAGAGGTTCACCTAATAACCCAAATCAATAATAGTAATAAGCAAATCCGAAATCCGCAGCAGAAAATAATACGAGTAAAATTATCGATACTATAAGATAGTCGCTGAAACTCGTAAATCGATAAACTAGGGTTTACCAAACCCTTAACATAATATAATATAACTAGGTCCCGGTGACGTTAGGTTCCTCCTTCATCATCGGCAATATCCTATCTCCCTACCACGAAGGCTAGAAGAAGGAACTTTCAACCGACCGCGGCCCACAGTCATTCGGGTCACCGCGCGACAGCCCACAGTCCTTCGAGTCACTGCCACATTACACCGTCGTGTAATAACTCAGCCTTAGGCCATGACCCCGTCTCTCTGAGTCTTCCCGATCCAGCGAATAAGGGGTTTCCTTGAACCTGCCGCGTACGAGGTCTGAAGGAACGCTAACTCACCCACAATATGCCTAGCAATGGCGGGTTACGCACATGCTGTCGGCCAATATATAACTAATACTAAACCCGGTAATATAACCAAGTGTAGATCCTAAAATCTACACTAGGAATTTTGTAAAGTTTGAGGTATTAAATTAGGGAGAAAAAGGATGTAGGTAACGACTTCCTTAGAACCCAACGATTTAATCAGATTTCGGTTGACAAAAATGGACTTTTTATTGGATTATGAAGGTTGAATACAAGTAATGAAATGAGAACAAGAACTACACAAAGATTGAAGTGAAATCAAAGTCTAAAGCGATCTCGAAGAGGTCGATCTATTGCTAATTCTCTCTAAAGGGGTTTTCCGTGTCTTGTTTGCTTTACTCCATCTTTCTCTTATACTCATTTGACTTCCGCGATCTCGTCCAACTTTTTCCTCGATCTTCGGAGTTCGTTACTCCCTCTTTGACGTTAATGAGACGGAGTCTTGCTTATTTCTTTGATGGGCTTTTGATCGCACTTCGTGGTCTGACTTGGGATTGAGGGTCCCACTAGGCGACCTTAATTAATCACGACCTCGTCGCGGTGTAAACGGGCTTCGACCTTTTCGTCTAGTGGTGGTTTTTGGGCCCAACATTTGTCCCCTAATCTCTTTATTTGACTGAAAATAACAGAGATGTTATATTCTTTAACCGCGGCCTCAGTCAATCGGAATGCGAGATGTGTCGCTCGACCGTTGCCACGCGCGATTTTTCGAATTTCCGTCGTAACGGCTATGGCGGGGATGTGGCTCGGGCTATTAATTATTTTTGATTGGAGCGATATAGCCGTTTCGGTCCGTTGAGGAATTTTTCTATATAACCTAGAAGTATCCCCTCTTCGATTCTAGTTTATCCTTCTAGAGATTTGGTGATAAGCACAAAACTTTTGCTTTCTAGAGATTTTGATACACACGGGCTGCCACACGGCTTGTTTCTGATTGGTTGCTGCTTCCTATAAATACCCCCACGACCAGCTCATTTCATACCATCCAGACCAGTTCAAAGTCAGTCTGAGGATATAGGTTAGTCCCCTTTATTTCGTAGGTGTTTTAAATAACCGTAGCTCCTTCTTCTTCTAAAGTACATATATTTTTCTTCTTTGCAGCTTGCTCAGGGAGTTCTTCAATGTCCGGTCATCTCCGGGGTCTCTTAACCGTCTTGAGGCGAAGTCGAAACGACTGGTCGACCTTTTCGCGTTAGAGGATCCGAGCTGGCTTCGAGCTCCCTTCTGGTGTTGAGATGCTGCCTTTGGTTGTCGACCCTATCGAAGAGGTCGGGGCCGACGAAAGCGAAGAAGATGTGGAGGCTCGTACTGAACCTCCCACCGATTCTGCTCGCCTTGACCGGCGTTTGTCTCGACAGGTCGCGTCCTTCCGATCTCCGAAGTTAGAGATCCGGGCTGCGGGAACTTCTCGCAGTTCTAATGTTGTTGCTGTGTCGCCGATTTCCCTCAGCCCTGGTTCTCAAGATGAGTCTGATACCCGTAAACGTGCTCGCACTGCATTCCGGCGACATCTGGTGTGGCTTCCTCAAAATTGAAGAAGAAGGGGAAGAAGGAGAAGCTTCAGAGGGGAGAAGGGAGTTCCTTTCAAGAACCTAAAGATCCGCGGCAGCGAGCCTCTAGCTCTCGCCCTGCATTCTTTTATACAGAGGAAGAGAAGGAAGCTTACTCGAAGATCTACGGGGAGAATGCTAAGGTAGTTTGGTTGGTTCTTCTTTTGTCTCTTCCTTTCCTTCTTTTTCTTTTTTCTTTTTAATGTGTAAGATTTCGTTGTACTTGCGTCTCAGGTCATGGAAGCGGTCAACGAGTACGTCGTCACGGCCTGCTGCGAGAAGATCAAGAAGCTTTCCGAGGAACTCGAGGAGTCTGAGGTCGGGAAGAAGGTGCAAGTGGAGATTATCCATCGTTTGAGAGAGGATCTTCAGAAGGCTCGTGGTGAGCGGGAAGCTCATGCAGCAGCGGTCATTTCTCAAAGGGCCAGAACTGATGAGGTGGAGGCTACACGAGATCGAGTCGTTCGCCGAGCTTCTCGAGCTGCTCGTCATGAGGTTGCTGAGGCATACAAATCTATCTTGGCATCTTTGGAGGAGAAGTGGTCAAACAAGGAGAGGGAGACTGATGCCCGAATCTGGCTCCATGAAGTGGTGGCGAACATCGACCTTCTTAAGGAGATAAAGGATTAAGGTTTGTCGGTGGATGAGGAGTTAGCTCGTTTGACGGACTTGGAGCAGGACTGCGCAGCTGTGGTTGATCTGTGTCCTTCTTCTGCTTGATCTCTCGCCGATCTCGACCTGCCGCAAGTATCTGGGGATTCTTCTGCTGGTGGCGATCCTTCGGATGCAGACGAAGAGTCGAACTCGAACTGATTTCATGTTTTCCCTCTATTGTCGTTCCTTTTTTTTTTTCTTTCGAACTTTTAATGACCCCTTTTTTTGAAAGTGGTTTGTTGATATCACTCAAATTACCCTAAGAAGTGATCTTACTCTCTCAAATAAGAGGTTCGATTGTAGTACTTAGGGATCGAATCCACAGAGATCAGGGGCACACAATAGACTATAGAAATCAAGGTTAAGCTACGCAATCAATATTAAAACAGTAAATAAAGCAATGTGAACAAGGCAGTTGTTCGATTGATTGAGGTTGTAAACAATAATAAGAAATAGCTAGACCTAGGGATTTATCAATCAAGAGATTCAAAACTACAATTCAAGGATGCTAAGGGTTTATAGATTCAATTCTAGAACTCGATTATGATAAGCAAGTAATCATCTCTCTTAAGCAATTACTAATCATATGTCTAAGTCTCTGTTCCAGCTCTCGCATGCGAACAAGAAGTGAGTGTCGATCGATGCTGTGGCCTGAGCATCGATCGATACTTCCTCAGACAAGCATTAACGACCTAATCGATTATGTTCAACTAGATTCTTAGACCAAATTCTCATATGCGCCTAAGTATCTAATCCAATAGGATTCGGGTTCCGTTAATTGAGTGCACTTTAGTGTATCTCAATTGTCCTATGATTCTAGGTTCAAACAATCAGTCACACTTTCATGTGAATAAAATTATTCCAGATCCTAGTATTACAAATCACCCTGGTGTAGAAGTTCTATAGATAACCTAGCAATCCTAATTGATTATCAGTTTGACATTAAGCTCATGAAATCGCTAAACCTAACAAGATGAATTATTCAGATATGATAGAAGAAACACAAATCATAGTCTGAATAATATAATAGAATAGAAAGCAATAATAAAACCAATGGAGTTCCAATCAATCTCCGAAGGAGAATTGATCTTCTCTCCAACCCTAAAACAAGAAGAAAGAATAATAGAAAGCTTAGAAAGTGTGTAGCCGTCAACAATGGCTTAGAAATAACATAAATAGGGTTTCTGGTCGTCCAAGGGCATTATGGTAATTTAGGATTACTTCTGGGCTTCAGTCGGTCATTAAATATGATCGGCCCACATTCTGTCATGCCTGTCGAGCGATATGCACAGTGGTGCATCGATCGATAGTCCTTTATATTCTCGACAGCTTCCTCTCGCGAGGCAGACTGACCACTCTTCAGTAAAACGGGCATAACTTCTGCTACAGGATGCTGATTGACCTGAGACCGGTGGAATTGGAAAGCTAACTCAAAGCTCTATCTTGTATCTAAATATGGGCTCAATCTAACGGTGGGAAGGTCTCCATACATAGCTAAACATCTGACGCGTCTGCGCAGCTCTGCACTTAAAAGGCTCCAAAAGACACCAAAATCACCATATTTCTCCAGAACGTACCTGAACCTGTAAATACTCTAAATAGACTCTATATTATAGTAAATATATATAAAAAAACCTATAGACCAATGGCTAAAAATGGGTAAAATCCATGGTCGATCAACTCCCCCAGACTTACCCTTTTGCTTGTTCTCAAGCAAAACCAACAGCAGTCTCTGAAGAGGTTTGAAAACAGCAGGACTCACATGATTTAAAACTTAGAATCATCACCTCTACAATATTGCAATCCACATCTAAAAGTCCTAATCACAAAAGCACATTATACCATATCCTAACTTAGCAACCAAATTCACCTAGCCAACAACTTAGCAAATCTTGTCTGACATTCCCCTCTACCAACCTCATTTCTTAACATAAATAAAAGTGTAGGCTTTACCTTGGGAGTATCGATCACAAGATGCAAGGATTCTCAAACAAGTATCTGGACCTGCAGGTAAAAGTTAGTTCATATCCTCTCTCTCTCTACTCATTTCTCTTTAGTCAAAGTCTGCTTTTATTTGCAAGACATTGACCAAGATTGACAGGCTTCCATGAATCAAGTCTTAATGGTTGTAGCCACCAAATCCTGTTCACTTCTTTTGACCTATATCCTAGATTCATTGCAAGTCTTGAAGGGGTAACCACCAAGTCCTGTTCAATCCTTTACCTATAGAATTCTTATGAATCAAGTCTTGAGGGGGGTAACCGCCAAGCCCTGTTCGAATTCCTTCCTAAGTAATAACTAACTAGTCCTAGAACATATATTTAAGCTTATTTTCGATTTTTTTTTTCTTTTTTTTTGAATAAAATTAAATCTAAATTCGAAAATGAGAGAGAGAGTGTGAGTGTGATCAAACTATCTACTCAAGGCTTTACCTTCCAGACTTGTCTGAAGAATCCGATCCCATGTATACCAAGCCCCAAGACAAGAAATTGAGTCAGGTTTAGTGTTGGAGGTCAGCTTTGGTTCCTTCAAACAATCTCAGCAAGTGTTGATAGTTGACAGGTTGATCCACTTCAGTATCTTTAGTACTATCTGCAATCAGTAAGTCTAGAATGGTGCTAAAGAGTGGTTAGATAACAAGCATAAATCTAATAAGTTCATTATCCCCTTCTAGACTCAATAAAAAGTTTTTAAAAAATTAATAAGACTCACAAAGGTAGATAAACGTTAGTAATCCCCCCAGACTTAAATTACACTGTCCCCAGTGTAACACAGTCGTTGGTAAGGTGAAAATCAAAAAGCAGAAGTACAAAATTTAACAAGTAAGAACGATATACCTGACAGGATTAAGTGTCGATCGTTGGAAAAATGTTACCATCGGTCGATGCAGGTGATGTACTGTCGATCGATATCGACATGCTCTAATCGGTCGACATTCAAGGCAATCGTCTACTCGGGTCCATATTCTAAATATCTAACTCAAAAATAATATTAGTAGAACCTCCATGAGACTTAAACAACACTATGACTAGTGTTATACAGTCTAAGATTGGTGAGAAAATAAACCATAAGGACGATATTTAATAAGGTTCGCGATTATACCTGCCATTGATTTGAGTATTGATCAACACAATGAAGTCGCGATCAATACTTGTGATGCTCTGTCGATCGACAGTGATCAAGTGTCAGTCGATGCTGATGCAGAACTCGTCGATTCTTGTGCAAACTCGTCTGCTTGAGATCTTTTCCCTAACAGTGGGTTGCCTCCCACTCAGCGCTTATTTTAAGTCATTAGCTTGACTTCTGGAGATCTGATTTAGTCTGGATGAGAATGTGAACTTGCTCCAAAACAAGTCTCAGTGTCTCTCTTCCTCATTTTGTTGATGCGGTTGATGAAAGCTCGTGCAGAAAGTTCCCCTTTATCTCTCATCTCTGGATCACATAGCACTCTAACCTTGGTAAAAGGTTCATGACCTCCTCTGCAGCGTATTCTACACTCAAGACTTCCCTTCTGACATTGTGAAGGAACTAGTGACAGGAAATCAGCATCTATATTCTTTTTCCTCTTCTTCTTCTTCCTCTTCCTGGTCCTTTTCCCAGACTTAGACGTTTCTGTCACGGCCTGTTCTGAAATATGGAGGGTGTCGACCGATGCTGGTTCTGTTGGACCTTTGTCAAACTCACTTCTATATCTCAATCCACTCTGAGAAACTGATGCATGCTGATGATTATCCAATACCCCAATGTATGAATATGGTTGCACACTTCTATCTGGTGGAATTGGAGATTCATCTTCAAAAACAAAGTAGGAAACCGCAATCTTTACTGGATCATGTATCCTGTTCACTCTTTTGTGAATCCCAACAGCTTCACAGGGTCTATGATGTTTAAGGACAGAAAAGTGTGAAGTCTCAAACTTGTGCACTCTCTCATCAATTGGTTCCATCTTAATTGTGTATCCTGGCAGCTCATCCAACCATGGGTGTCGATCGATTGTTTTTGGTGGGTATCGATCGATATCAGTTGTGTCTGGTTGATCGATGAAATCAGGAGGTTTGAGATCGATGATGTGGGGTGGGTGTCGATCGTCATCAAGCCTCTGCTTAAGCCATTCTTCCAACTCCAAGAAGTCTTCTAGGGTGACTTTGTCTACATCGGAGGTAAGATCATAGCTTGATTCATTTGTGCTCTCCTGTGTTGAGTCTACAATGTCCTGAAGACAACTCGAACTTTCAGAGATTTCAAGTGGTATTGATCTTTGACAAACGTCTGTATCGATCGATGTCGGGACACTGATGTCGATCGATGGTGTGGTGGTTATGTCGATCGATGGTGAGATTGTGGGGTCGATCGATGCTGATACTAGTTTTTCAGGCTCGCGAGTTGAATCAGCTGTGTGTGCTTCATCGTCAGACAGCTCTATGCAAGAGATAAAGTCCTTGTTTCTGGTCTTGTCCACAGGATCGTAGTAGGTTCCTTCATCAATGTTAGTCAAGCACATCCTATTCTTCTTTAGATCACAAACTGCTCCCACTGTAGCCATGAAGGCTCTTCCAAAAAGAAGAGAAGATGGCTTGCCTGATTTAATCTCCAAGACATGAAAGTCCACAGGAATAGTGCAGTCTCCTATCTCCACCTTAACATTCCTGATCATGCCTGCTGAGTTTGCATTGGAGTTATCCACGAAAGTGAGACTATCTGTTGAAGGCTCCATCTTTAATCCTAATACTTCAGCTGTGTCAATAGCCATGATGCTAACTGCAGATCCAGTATCGCAGAGGGCGTTTGGCAAATCATGGTTTTGTATAGAGCATGGAATCAGGAACTTTCCAGGATCTTGTTCCTTCTTCAGAGTCCTCTTAGGCTTACGGCAGACCTTGTTGAATAACAGCTCAATGTCTTTATCTGTCTCTCTGCTTTCTCTGAAGAAATTACCAAGTCTATACTTATAGTATGCATCCACGAAATACATATCCTTAGGAACCCTTTTAACCCTCTTGTGAAATCCATCAAGTTCCACTTTGTTAACTTCTCTCCTGAGGTGTTTCGGAATAAAAGGTTTCCTAGATTTGACTCTCTTCTCACGTTAAACTCCTTCTTTCGTTGCCTGCACTTCCATCACATGTTCATATCCATCCCTTTGGTGTTGATCAATCTCAACGAGAGAGGTTTCAGCTAATGTTGAGTGCTCTTTCTCTGTTGCGTCTTCAGTTTGCTGACTGATCTGCTCTGTTGTCCCTAAGCAAACTGATGTCTGAGATGAATTTTGAGTGGCATTCAAGCGGTGTGCATCAAGATTTGGCAAGCATACTCGGTATGGCGTGGATGGAAATCGATCGATTCTCTGCTGCTCTTGTCGATCGATGCTCCCATGTTCCTGTCGGTCGATTCTCTCGTGATGTTATCGATCGATTCTTTCAGCTTGTTGTCGATCAACGTCATTTGGTCGGATGCAAACTAAGGTGGGAGGATATGGGTGTCGGCGAAGTCGAGTGGATCTGAATTCGGACAGTCTTGTCCGATCCAAAAAGTGGTGTCGATCGATGCTTATCTGATGGTGTCGGCCGACGCTCAGGCGATGATATCGAGCAATGTTTAGATGTTGGTGCCGGTCGACACCAGTACGAGCTTCCCACAGACATAGAACTTTTGACTAGAAAAGCATCTTCTTCCCGCTTCTCCTGCTCAAGTATTTCCTCAAATTCATTATCTAAGATGGAATCTCTCTGGTGTCCTTCAATGGCTTGATCAACAGTGTTTTTGGACACGGGATGAACAGTAACTTGGTGAACAGTATCGCGATGAACAGTACCGTGATGAACAGTAACTGCGTGAATAGTGTCGCGATGAACAGTACCGCGATGAACATGAACAGTGTCGATCGATGTTGGATGAACAGTATCGATCGATGTCGGGTGAACAGTACCCAGATGAACAGTACTTCGATGAACAGTACCCGGATGAACAGTACTTCGATGAACAGTACTTTTCTTTTGAAAAAGTGCTTCTTGCTTCTTCACAGCTTCTTCAGTCTGAGAAGCTTGGGTGTATAGCATCTTGACACGGGTATCTAAGGTTTTTAATATTCCATTCACCTCTTTGCAGAGAAAATCCAAATGCAGATTCAAATCCTCAGTCATCTCCTGCTGGTCTTTCAAAAGCTTCTCTAGCCTAAATTTCATCTCCTCTATATCACGCTGATCTTTATCCTGGCATACAGCTTGCTCCACCAGTGAGACTGCATGTATAGAACCAATCTCAGCCTCAAAGATCTTGTTGTCATCCTTCACAGCTGAATTTATCCTGTGCATATCCAGATTTTTGGCACTGTTGCTAGACACCAAGTTCTCAATCAGTCTCTTAGCTTCCTCTAGGGTTCTTGTCTCAAAGTTTCCTTTGCTTGCAGTATCCAGCATCATATGATATCGTACATCAATACCCTTGATGAACCTCTTCAACAGCTGATTCTCTGTAAAACCATGATGTGGACAGTCCCTTTGGTATCTCCTAAACCTCTCCTAAGAGCTTCTAAAAGCTTCTGTAGGTCCTTGAGAGAATGTCCAAATTTTATCCCTTATCTCATCAGCCCTTCCTTCGTTGAAGAATTCAGTCAGAAACGCCGTCCTGACATCACTCCAGGTAGTGAGAGACCCCAGTGGTAAGTGTCTCAGCCAAGTTTTTGCTTTCCCAGATAGAGAATACTTGAACACCTTGCAAATGATGTAGTCTGTGGCTGCTTCATTCTCATGTATTCCAGACACATAATCTTCTAGTGTCTCAATATGGTCGAAGGGGTTTTCTTGAGGAAGACCATGAAAAGGGTGCTGAGCCACATGAGAGAAGTATCTGGCTTTCATATCAACACATTGTATTGCTGGAGATTGAATTGCAGATCTGTTGGTATAGAACTGACTAGGTCTGATCCATTCTGCTATCGTTCTCTGACAAGAAACTTTAGCATCCTCAGTGGTAGCAGATGGCTCAAGGATTGCAGTCCCTTGTCCATCTATCTTCTGACCTGCTGCGTTACGCAGATGACACTCCTGGTCATGCAGGTCATCGTTCTCATCTCGTACAAGAATTATATTCGCAACCATGTCTCGCTGCTCAGTATCGATCAATGTTCGAGGTGAAGCATCGATCGATGTCGGGTGGGAAATGTCGGTCGACATAAGAGTAGCTTCGGTCGATGGGGGTAGGCGAGTATCGGTCGATGAAGACGGTGTCTCGGTTGACTGCGGTTGGCCAGTGTCGATCGACAAACTAGTGTTGTTGTCGATCGATGGGAACGTCTTTCTTTGCGGATTGAACGCTCCAATCTTGTAGGATCTGAGACGAAAAGTAATTCTTCCTTACTGCTTCTGGTACTTATAGGCATGTACCTGAAAGACAAGAAAAAAATTTCAGTAAGTAACTATAACAGTAAATAAAACCTAGACTAAACCTATTAATCAAGTCTAATGGCGAATCCTTGCTCCCCGGCAACGGTGCCAAATTTGATATCACTCAAATTACCGTATGGAGTGATCTTACTCTCTCAAATAAGAGGTTCGATTGTAGTACTTAGGGATCGAATCCACAGAGTGCAGGGGCACACAATAGACTATAGAAATCAAGGTTAAGCTACGCAATCAATATTAAAACAGTAAATAAAGCAATGTGAACAAGGCAGTTGTTAGATTGATTGAGGTTGTAAACAATAATAAGAAATAGCTAGACCTAGGGATTTATCTATCAAGAGATTCAAAACTACAATTCAAGGATGCTAAGGGTTTATAGATTCAATTCTAGAACTCGATTATGATAAGCAAGTAATCATCTCTCTTAAGCAATTACTAATCATATGTCTAAGTCTCTTCCAGCTCTCGCATGCGAACAAGAAGTGAGTGTCGATCGATGTTATGGCCTGAGCATCGATCGATACTTCCTCAGACAAGCATTAACGACCTAATCGATTATGTTCAACTAGATTCTTAGACCAAATTCTCATATGCGCCTAAGTATCTAATCCAGCAGGATTCGGGTTCCGTTAATTGAGTGCACTTTAGTGTATCTCAATTGTCCTATGATTCTAGGTTCAAACAATCAGTCACACTTTCATGTGAATAAAACTATTCCAGATCCTAGTATTACAAATCATCCTGGTGTAGAAGTTCTATAGATAACCTAGCAATCCTAATTGATTATCAGTTTGACATTAAGCTCATGAAATCCCTAAACCTAACAAGATGAATTACTCAGACATGATAGAAGAAACACAAATCATAGTCTGAATAATATAATAGAATAGAAAGCAATAATAAAACCAATGGAGTTCCAATCAATCTCTGAAGGAGAATTGATCTTCTCTCCAACCCTAAAACAAGAAGAAAGAATAATAGAAAGCTTAGAAAGTGTGTAGCCGTCAACAATGGCTTAGAAATAACATAAATAGGATTTCTGGTCGTCCAAGGGCATTATGGTAATTTAGGATTACTTCTGGGCTTCAGTCGGTCATTAAATATGCTCGGCCCACATTCTATCATTCCTGTCGAGCGATATGCACAGTGGTGCATCGTTCGATACTCCTTTATATTCTCGACAGCTTCCTCTCGCGAGGCAGACTGACCACTCTTTAGTAAAACGGGCATAACTTCTGCTACAGGATGCTGATTGACCTGAGACCGGTGGCATTGGAAATCTAACTCAAATCTCTATCTTGTGTCAAAATATGGGATCAATCTAACGGTTGGAAGGTCTCCATAAATAGCAAAATATCTGACGCATCTTCGCAGCTCTACACTTAAAAGGCTCCAAAAGACACCAAAATCACCATATTTCTCCAGAACGTACCTGAACCTGTAAATACTCTAAATAGACTCTATATTGTAGTAAATATATATAAAAACACCTATAGACCATGGCTAAAAATGGGTAAAATCCATGGTCGATCGTGGATAAAGAATCCAAATTTTTCTTCGGATATTCGGGGATTTTTGCTGTCAAATTTATTAAGATAAGGATGTCGATCTTATAAGATATTTGTTTGTTTAGATCCCAAGGTATTTTATTCTCCAACTTGTCAGGATAAATAGAAGAGACTTCGATCTCGCGAGTTCTTAACTCTAAAATCGATTGAGTTTTGAGATCGATGACGTCGAGAAAAATGAACCTTCGCGACTCCAAGAAGGTCCGTTATCGAGCCGGCGGGGTTGGTTCGGAAAGAATTCGTTCTGGTGATGTAAGCGAAGCTCTTACTGAAGTCCTTCGTGAGGATATTCGTTTTCCTCCTGAATCATCTTCCAAGGATGGGAAAAGGGTTGAGGGTAAGAAGGCTGCTGATCGCCCTTCCTCGAACAGCCCTACTGGTTCTGAAGGGAGAGATCGACCTCAGAAGAAGGCAAAAACGATCGGTGGTGATCACAAGTCGAGTTCGTCGAGTGACTGTGTGGTCGCAAAGCCGTTCCATTGGCAATTTTCTCATGCCAAGGATTGTCCTATCACCGAGGATCCTGATAGTGTGGCTCATTTGGTCCGGCATTTCAAACCGGCGGGGTGTCTTCTTCCCTCCCTGAGAAACATGTCGGAGCGCGATGCTTATGTGAAGATGGTGGTTGCTCATGCCAAGGTTCGGTCCTCTTTGTTGGGACAGACTTGTTTTTGATTTTTCCTGACTTGCTGAATTTTCTTTTAGGCCATGGAGGCAAACAATGAGTTCACCACAACCTTAAGATGGCTCAAGACCGGGAATGGGCTAGTGTTACCCAGTTGGCTGCCGCGGAAAAGCTAGGTGACCAAACGACCTCCCTAGAGGTAAGACTTCGGGTGGCTGAGAACGAGAAGAAGTCGGCTCTAGATCAAGTCTCCTATCTGGAGGGTAAAATCGAATCTTCCGCGGCTAGACACGCCGACGATCTCCGCCGAGCCACCTATGAAGTGAAGAAGATTCTGGCGGTTGGTTACCTGGATGTGCTGGCGGCCCTCAAAGGCAAATGGGAGAAGAAGAAAGCTGCTGCGGACTGCGAGATTCATCTTCGGGAAGCGGTGTCTAATATCGATCTTCTTAACGAGATAATGAACAATAATTTGTTGGCCTCGGGTCGTTTGAACTGCCTCGAAACGAAGGAGATGGGTTTCGAAGCAGAGCTTGATTCGACCATGGTGTCTGAGTTTCCGGTTGGGGAATCGGATCTTCCTCATGCTTCGGAAGATATCCCGGAGGATTTCTTTGGGAAGAAAATGGTTGATGACTTGGATCGTGAGAATGGCCGAGGAGAAGATGGCGAGTTTGATGTCGAGGATTAAGATTGCACGGCGTTGTATTCCTTTCTTTTGGTTAAAAATTCGTTTATTTGGCTTTCGATATTGTTTCTGTTTTTGAATGAGTATTCGTATCTGTTTTGAATAAGTATTCATATCTGTTTTGAATAAGAGGAGTTTCCCTCTTTGAATCATTTTATGGTAATAGATCGATGTAGTTGGTACTGTCTCGATGGTTTGAATCGGTGTATTCAAGATATTCTACCGATTAGATTGTGCTTTTAGCTTTAAACGGGATTAAAAGCATTCGAGGACTTGATCAGGGTCTCGAAGTACAGTTAACCGTGACGAGCTTTTTGGAGCTGAGTTTTTGGTCGAAAGAGAGTAGCAAGAAATGTATATATATATATATTTTCTAAAAAAAATGATACATTTTTCGCGATAGGAACCGCAATAGTTTATGCAGCTAAGTGAAGATTGTTTTTGGTCGCCCCGGTGGTTATCTTGAGTTGGAGCCTTTGGGTAGGAGGCTTTATTTGTTATGGGTGACTGAGCTCGCAATGAGAGCTGCCTACGTACCCTCGACGAGGGATCAAGTCAAATCGTAGTTTGGTTATTGTACTCTGGTATAGAGTCGTGATTTCTGTTTGTCCCGCATGTGATACTGTGCTTGTTTCATTTTTTGAGTAGGACGTCGATGTCGATTCTATTCATCGGAGGTGGATTTGATCTCTTTGAAGCTCGTGAGATAGCAGGTTCTTGAATTCTTTTGGCTTCCACGGATAGTTTCTATTCCTCGTGGTGTTAGGAATTTCACACATTGGTGGTATGTTGATGGTACTGCCTTCATGTTGTAGAGCCAAGGTCCTCCTAGGATGGCATTGAAAGGTGTTGGTCGATCGATGACGATGAATTCGATGATCTTCCGGATATCTCCGGCTGTGACTGCGAGCTCAATTGATCCAAGTGAGAAAGTGGTTTCTCCGGCGAATCCGATAAGGGGTGTTTTTTCTTGTTTGAGGAGTTCCTTGGTGAATCCCATTCTTCTGAAGGCGTCGTAGAAAAGTACAACGGCGGAACTTCCGGTGTCTATCATGACACGCGATAGTTCGCATCCTCCCACGTCTAGGCGTATGACGAGTGCATCGTCGTGAGGTTTCTCGAGGTCGAGAGTTTCTTCTTCGTCGAAGGTGATCTCGTGGTTTGGCCCTGTGATGGTTTTCGAATCCCGATGTTATCTTCTGCTCTTCGTTGGTAGCCTTTGATCGAATTGACCGAATTGAAAAATTTTGAACCTCCGTAGATGAAGTCGATGCGTTGTGGTGTCTTATCGTGCCTAGTTGCTGGAAAATACCATTTTTTGGTCAGCATGGGTTGGTTGTGTCCTTGCCCCAAATGGTTTGTGGTTGGTAGGCCGCATGCTATTTTTCCTGGCTTTCTTTATCTTCTGAAGCCTGTTCTTGAGTTCGAACTTTGTTCGTTTATCGACGACCTTGAAATCTTGGTGCTCTGTCTTTTGAGTGCCATCGGCCTTGTCGTCGTTCTCATTATGAATAGTGATTGTAATTTCGATTTGAGGTGTGTCTCCCCTAAATCGAGCATTTTGGTGCGTGTTTTCGGACTTCTTTCCCCATGAGATCATATCGACTCTTTTTTTAGGGGCTGGTGGAGGTGAGTTTGGTGATTCTTTTTCAGCCTCTCTGGTTCTCTTTTTCGTAAATGATCTTGTTCCCCCACTGTTCTAAGGGGTCGATGGGACTTCTTCTTCCTCTTCAGGATTTTCACCACCTTCTTTTTCTTCTCCCTTGTTTCTAAGTGCCGCGCGACATTCCTCGGTAGAATGTCCTTTTCTCTTGTGAAAAGTACATAACTTATTGCTATCGAATGTTGATTGTCAGTTTGGAGAGTTGTTTATGGCGTAGGAATGCTTTCCCTTAGGTGGAGGGTCCTTAGTTGTTGAAGCCTTTTTGGTGATACCATTTTTACTCGCAGGGAACTGTTCTTTTAGGGCTGCGACCTTCTCATGGTGTGTAGCGAAGTAGGATGCTCGATGTAAAGCGCCATCGAGTGAGGCAGGGGCTCTTACTGCCATTTCTTCCCTGAATTTTGAGGAGAACCAGACTCCATTCTTAAGTGCGGCTATAGCAACCACTTCTTTTAGGTTGGGAATTTTCGATTTGATTTCCCTAAACTTGTTAATGTAGGTTCTCAACGGTTCGAAGGGAGCTTGCTTTAAATTACATAGGTCGGCCTCGGTTGTTCTTGTCTCAATGTAGACCGAGTACTGTTTTAAGAAGGTCGATACCAATTGGGTGAAATTATCGATCGAGTTCCCTTCAAGACCAGCGAACCACTCGAGAGCTGGTCCGGTTAAATTTTCGGCGAAGAAACGACAATATCCAGCCTCCTTTTCTTCGTCGCTGAGGTCTGCTCGCGAGATCGACAGTCGGAAGGCGCGGATATGGGCTTTGGGATCGGAGTTTCCCGAATATTCAGGGAATTTAATTTTCCCAATATCGTGCAATCGGACGCTGGTGATTAGGTTAGTGAAAGGAGTTCTCCTAGTTTCCTCGATCACTTGATTGATATCTGGAGCTGCACTTGTCGCAGTGTGTATGATGGCATGTATTCTTTTGAGCTCGGCGTTGTTCCTTTCAATATATTCTTGAAGGTCGCCGGCCTCATTCTGTATCGTTGGTCTTTCCCGCTGATACTCTGTGCCTATGCAGTCTTGGAATGTATAACTCCGATCTGACCTAGATTCCTCGTTGGAACCGGATCGAGGAGGTTGGTTGGTTCCGTTTCCATTATTAGGCGTGAACCTTCCCCCTGGAGACCCGGGGTTTCCTAGTGGGATTAGTGATCGTGTTTCCCCCGGTCTTAGATTAGGAGTGTCGTG
Source organism: Brassica nigra (assembly GCA_016432835.1). Classification (NCBI taxonomy): domain Eukaryota; kingdom Viridiplantae; phylum Streptophyta; class Magnoliopsida; order Brassicales; family Brassicaceae; genus Brassica; species Brassica nigra. The sequence continues at coordinate 54,639,160 of CM028244.1, forward strand.
GGTGGCAGAGGGCGTGTCCGGAGTCCTTTGTGACCCTGCTGGGATCTCGCTGGATCCGTCGTAGTTTAACCCTCTCGTGGTCGGAATCGGCCGAGATAGATGTTGGGAGGTCTCGCCCGGGTATCGTGCTGATTTCGAGCTCGAAAATTCCGTGAAGGCTTCGTTGGTTCGGGATGTCGGAGTTCTGAACGATGGATCTGACCGATTTCCAGGTTGCGTTTGAGTGCTAGCTCGATGTTCTGCGAGCTCTCTTTCGGTTCGCTCTAATCGATCTGCGATGTTCCGATAGGCGATTTATTGGGTTCTGGTTTTATCGACGAGCGATGCCATCAAGCTTGCCATCTCGGCTACCTGTTCCCGAGTTTGAGATAGCGGAGTCGGCGAGATCGGTCTCGTTGAATGTGTTCGAGTGGTCGAATCGTCTCCGGGTAAATTTTGTCAGGTTCTGGTCCAAACTCTGGCACCGGTCTGACTTTCTGTCGTTACTCCAGTTATACCTGGAGATGGATTTCGTGGTTGGGATGTATCCACCGGAGTCGAACCACTGAGTCCGGCAGGGGGTACATCACTCCTCGGGTTCGATCCGTTTAGATCGGGATCGGTAATTCCGGATGGGTTTCCAGACTAGCTTTGGTTTGGGTCCATTGTAACCTTAGAACGGATTCTTAGCAAGGATGTTAATCATTTTTCTCCCCACAGACGGCGCCAAAATGTAGATCCTAAAATTTACACTAGGAATGTGTAATGTTTGAGGTATTAAATTAGGGAGAAAAAGGATGTAGGTAACGACTTCCTTAGAACACAACGATTTAATCAGATTCCGGTTGACAAAAATGGACTTTTTATTGGATTATGAAGGTTGAATACAAGTAATGAAACAAAAACAAGAACTACACAAAGACTGAAGTGAAATCAAAGTCTAAAGCGATCTCGAAGAGGTCGATCTATAGCTAATTCTCTCTAAAGGGGTTTTCCGTGTCTTGTTTGCTTTGCTCCATCTTTCTCTTATACTCATTTGACTTCCGCGATCTCGTCCAACTTTTTCCTCGATCTTCGGAGTTCGTTACTCCCTCTTTGACGTCGATGAGACCGAGTCTTGCTTATTTCTTTGATGGGTTTTGATCGCACTTCGTGGTCTGACTTGGGCTTGAAGGTCCCTCTTGACGACCTTAATTAATCACGACCTCGTCGCGGTGTAAACGGGCTTCGACCTTCTCGTCTAGTGGTGGTTTTTGGGCCCAACACCAAGGTTCCAAGGAATAATCACAATCAACACAATCAACAACGTTCTAGAATCTAGCATAAAGACTAATTCCAGAATATCTAACAAACCGCAACCTAGCGATATCATCTAAGCATTCGCTAACTAACCAATCAACCTAACGATTAGCATGCTACTACGATTCTCAAGAAATAACTAAGCATGCTATTAACTAATCAACCTAACCATTACTATTAAGTAAACAAACCGTTACTCAGTTTAGACCTGGCCCCCTGCCATAATCCAACTTCCAAGTAACGGGAACCTGCATGAAAACAGCTTAGCAATCAATTGATTATAACTCACAGTTTTTGGTTGACCGTGTCCTTGACCCCGTGTCCGTCTTCTGCGATCCGAACCTTTTTCTTGACCTTCACAAGTAGACCCACATCTGGACTGATCTTCACTTGAGCAGAACCTTCTTCAGATGCCGACTCAAATCGGGCAGAGTAACTGTTCTCGAAAACTCTCAAAATCGAAAATGATTGAAACTCTAACTTTCTTTCTTTGCTTTTTCTCTCACGTTTTTAACTGACTTTGAACTGGTCTGGATGATATGAAATGAGCTGGGGTCGTGGGGGTATTTATAGGAAGCAGCAACCAATAAGAAACAAGCCGTGTGGCAGCCCGTGTGGCAGCCCGTGTGTCGCTTCGCATGGCTCCGGACGCATGCGCGGCGGCACCTCGTGCTCCACATATCTGGTTGCATGACCAAGATGGCATGCATGAAGACACCACGTCCTCCACATGTCTGTAGACATGGCCTGGTTGCATGCACACTGACACCACATCGGCCACATGTCGATCAGCATGCTTCGATCGCAGGTTGAGCGGCACCTCGTGCTTCTGTGTGTCACTCCGCATGCTGTGATCATTTGGGCTTCAACACCTCGTGCTTCCCTTGCCACCTACCATGCCAGGCAGTCGACACCACGTCCTCCACATGTCTGAAGGCATGGCTTGGTTGCATGCACTTTGACACCACATCGGCCACATGTCGATCAGCATGCCTCAGTCGCAGGTTGAGCGGCACCTCGTGCTTCTGTGTGTCATTCAGCATGCTGTGATCTCCTGAGCTTCAACACCTCGTGCTTCCCTTGCCAGCTACCATGCCAGGCAGTTGACACCACGTCCTTATCTCATAGATCAAGCCACCTCGAGCTTCTCGGTCCATTCGATTGATTCCAGCCCTTCCGGTGAATTTTCGACCCGCGATCAATCCCGAATATTTTTCTACGCCTGTTCTGATGAGCTGAATATTTTTAATAAACTCCTAAATAATTCTGACCTTGATGGAAAATATTTCCCAAGCCTCCGGCTTCCTCGAAAAATCCCAAAATACCGAAATCAGGGTTTTTGTTTGATTTCGGGTTTTCCCGTCGTGCTTCTAAAACGTCGTGCTTCCAAAAATTTTATTCGTCCAAAACGTCCGTCTTATCAATCTAACATCTTCTCTAACAGCGTCGAGCAGCTTAAGGTTCCTTCACTATCAATTCTTCGACCACTCTATTAATAATTTTTTTAAGGGTTCCTACACCACTGGTCCGTGAGTTGGATTCCTGATCAGCTTACATCTCTCAAAACATCTAGAGGACGAGCAATATAAATTGCCTCTATAGCCAAACCAAAATAAATGTTCGCCCTCTACGTGTAGCCAATCATTTTGCATTGACTTAATGATTCATTGGGACAATATGTATATATATATCCAACACCTTTACACAAAAATATTAACATAAACCCGAGTCAACGCGGAATAAGCAACCAGACTCACATTAAAAGTTCATAACGGAAACAAACTCAATAAAAATACTCATCATAGAAATTCAATCTAACATGAGAAATCTAGTAACTCTCTATACTACTCAAATCAGCAACTCTGTTGACTAGCCCGACCCATATTTGTGAAACCCTGAGCTCGATCCAACCCTCATCTTTGGCGTGACATTTCCAACAGCTGAACTTCGGCGCGATACTTTCATAAACCTGGAACTCTTGTTTCAACCCACAAACATAAACAACGCTGATCATTAATGATCAAATGAACCTCAAACGACATGATGCAATGCGTCCAGCGGCTCAGAACAAACTCACGTTTCGATCACGAAGGAACTGAGATTGAAAGTTCAATGCAATTTCTCTTGCACGACCTCGCTGTGTAGTGGCAAACGAATTCGCGAACTCTCTAAAAGAAATCGACTTGGAATCATATTATTGTTCCAGATGCTTCACCGTTCTTCAACCTCGTCATACCTAACTTGAAGGAACTGGGGGACAAATGTTAGACCATAATTCATCACCAAAGTCTCATGTCCTTATTAAGAATAAAAGACGATGTCAAAAGTTAGTTAACAATCCCCTCCCCATATCTCGGACTCAAGTAGACGTAAGAAGAGGTCAAAGACTAATATGAGGGAGCACGTGCAACCGACTTACGGACTTGATGGAAACTAATTGCTCCTATAAAAGACAAAGTTGTTACTCTTGTAAAGGGGGATCTCACTCACGAAACAAGATCAGAAAAGAAACCGTTAAATATTTTCTCCATGATAAAATTCAAGGCACCGCTTGATGGAAAGGAATAACCAAGAGCTCGCTAATCTTGAGCTAAAACCGTAGACGACGTCTCCATTCTTCAAAGGAGAAGAGCACAAGATTCCGAAAATACTATAATCATTATATGAGTACAAGGATTAAACGAGGTGTTAAGCTAGAAGGAGAGGAGTTATTCCCTTATGTTTAACTCGTCCCGAACAACAACATCGATCCAGAGGTACTTTACCCTTCATGATCATACACGTTTCCATGTCGATCAAGAACAATGGCTGTTCACAGGAAACCTGATCTGACGAGATAGTGTTCAGCCAATCCGAGGTTTCTAACTCCTCATTCTTATTCATAAACGACGTCTAGCCCAAGACAAAAACCGACGAACCCGACCTCTCGTTCGAGGTAGAAACTAAGAAGCACAATGTCTCTCTCAACACCGAGGAAACCGACATCTCACTCGAGACAATTGAACTACGTTTAGACTTGATCCCACAACGGGTACGTAGGCATCTCGACCTCGAGTTCAGTCATGATCTTCCTTCTCCTGATATCTCTATGATATTCGACATACGAATATAGTTCATTTTTGTCAACTCAGACCTGATCATATCGTTGTGTTCAAAGGATATTGTTGTCCACATCCTTTTTCTTCCCTAGTTTTACATCTCAAACACTATCAAATACTTAGTGTAGATTTTAGGATCTACAAATTTCATCTTCGACGTCGTTGTCCTTGATGTTGAGGTGGAAGGTATTGTTGATGATGACAGTGACCTGGTAGTGGTGGTTGAGCGAATTGTTGTTGTGGTGGTATGTGTTGGGGTTGTTGTGGATTGAGTCGTTGTTGAGCTGGAGCATGCATGTCGAGTTGGTTTTGCTGTTCGACAAGAGCTGTTATTGCGGTGGTCAATGCATCCATGCAACCAGCCAAAGTTTCTCCTAGCTGCTGAATCGCCGACTGTGTTGCTATTTGACTCTCGATGAGTAAGGTTTGTAATTCAGTCATATCCGACGTGGTACCTTCGGGGTTTTCTTCCCGATTACCATCTGCGCCTCCCATCTTTTTTGCCATTGAAAAAGAGAAGTTCTTTCCCGAAACATACTGATTCTAATAGCAACTGATAGAGAACGGAAGCTGAGTAACTCAAAGATCAAGGTTCTGATCTTTGAAATCTTTGAATCGGTTTCTTGCCTTCGAAGTTAATTCGAAAACAAAGTTGATAGGGTGCGGATACTCTTCGCAGTGCTTTGCAAAAGCTCTTGGAAACCTTCTAGATCTTTATTAATCAAAAATCCAAAGGTATCTTTACAGAAAGCCATTGATACCTTATTTATAATAGCCTAATAATATTATTTGTCTAAGCTAAAGGATATGTAATTATCCTTAAAATTAAAAGAAACCCGACATAACAATAAAAAGGAAAAAAAAGCCAAACACTATGTCAAAGAGGAAAAGAAGTCCGTGTATGCTATTCTGCATCATTAAGCATTTGGGTTTTGAAAGTGACGTGATGCCACACTAATGTAGGGTCATATAAATAGAATTTTGTTATTGGCATTTTGAATTATTAAATAAATTTTACGCTTAAGATTTTGTATAATAATTAGTTAAAAGTTTGAATAATTCAAAAAATAGGAACAAGAAAGATTATAAAATCTTTGACTAGTGTCGACAAAAATAAAATAAAATCTTTGACTAGCACAAAATTAGGTAGTGTAACTTGGCCACATGGAAGTTTTTGAAAATCACTATTTTTATTTTAATTTTTATTGTTATTTTTAGACAGAAAAATCAATTAAATTTGTAAATCAACTTCTAAAACATAAATTTTGGTTGATGTTGGTTTATGTTTTGAGTTAATAATTTTTTAAAAGGTCTAAGTCAAAATTGTAACTCAACTACAACATTTGTTAAATCAAACTTAAAAAAACAAAAAGGTAAATTTAATGCAAGATTGCTATCATTTTTGAGTTACCATCATAAAGCAAACTTTATCAAATCTAACTCATGTCACTAATCAAACCCTAAACTAACAGATACCACAGCTGAAGAAAAACACCAAATACCACATTCAAACTTGTTTGCCAAATTATTCTGCATCTTTTAGTTGTGTAGTGAAAGTTGGTCATTCTTTTGGTGAAATTACCATTTTTACAAATTAAGAGCAATTTGTTGCAAGCATCACTTCGAGATTTGGAGGATCTTGATGCACTTCAATCGCTCAGATCAACGATTTATATTATGCATGTAGCGGTGATAGGTTTCGTCGGATATTCATAACCTCCATAACCTGATGTCATAGAACCTGGATTGGCCACACAACAATGCATTGGTCTTAAGAATAATGGTAGCATATTAATTTTTCAGGTTAGTGATGGCTATCTCTCAATCTGCTAGCATTATTCTTAAGACCAATGCGTTGTTGTGTGGCCAATCCAGGTTCTCTATTTCTTCCTCTGTAATCTATATGATTGTGTCATCTTCTATTATCTCTTCAGATCATGTGGCTCTTGCGGACACACAGTTTACTCTTCTGCCATATACTTTTATTGCTTGTATCGTGTCATCGCAGAATGGATTTTCTCCCATTATCTTATTGACTCTTTTTCATTAGGTCGGCGGGTCTGGTGCATCAATGTTTTTATATTTTTCTTCTCGATCTCTCTTGGAGGTGTCCAAGCTTTCATTATTTTTGGACTAAACTCTTCAACTGAGTCGATGATTCTTCGTGGAACTGGGAGTAAGGTAATTTCGGAAGGTGTGACATTCTTCAGTGGTGTGTCCTCTAATGTCATGGTAGATGCATAATTGTTGGAGTTATTTTTTTTTTTACAGAGCTCTCTGTTCCATGTGTTTGATCTCGGTTTGTTTGACCAAAGTTTTGAAGCTTCTTTTTATGTGTTATCATCGAATTTGTTCCCTTGAGTTTCTGTCTAACCTTGGTCCTCCACGCCCCTTACGTTTGTTATTGTTTTCCTCGTGTGATTTTTTTTTAGATCTTAAAGATGGTGCAAGTTTTTCGGCGAGCGACTTCTTCACTTCTTCCATTTCCATGATTCTTGAAGCTCGGTGGAGAGCGTCTTCCAATGTTGCAGTCTTGTTGAGAAAGAACTCTTCACGGAGGCGTGACTCATGCCATGAAGTATTTTGTAGTGTACGGATATTAATGCGTCGTCGCTCACAATGATGTTGGAAAGGATCACTTTAAATCTTTCGATAAATGAGTGATACGTATTCTCTCTGGGACATTGTCCACATATCGGTGTCAGAAGCATCTTTTTCTATTAACATGGAGTAATGTTTCATGAACATTGACAACTGGTTAAGTTGCTGATAGTGTTAGGCTCTAATCAGGAGAACCAATTGAGAACTGCTCTTGCCAAATTACCAAAGAAGAGTTGGCAATATCCAGAATCTCGTTCCCCATGATTGAAATGAGTTTGCCCCATTGTGATGCAAAAAGCGGTCATATGAGCTCAAGGGCCTGTTTTCCCCTCATACAAGGGGATCTTGAACTTGATGTTGGGGTTAGGATACTGGTGATGCAATTTTTCAAGGGTGTCCTATAAGTTTCCTCTATGACTTTGTCTATTTCATGAGCTGATATAGTAACTTGATGAAACTGGGATAGCATTGTCTGAAGTGCGGCTTGAGTCCGTGCTAAATCTCATTTGGGATCTCCAGTCTCACCCATGGTTGTTGTCCGTCCTGTTGAGACTTGTTGGAGTAGTGTGCTCTCCCAATTCTTCGGCGTTCTTAGAGACTGGGCCAAAAAATTGTCAACCCAAGCTTGTTTCTCTGCCTGGGTTTGAGTGATTTTCTCTAAGCATTGTAGCGCTTGTTGTCCTGCTATATCCTGCTGACCTGTACAATTAAGCAAATAGAAAGAACATGTAGTAATTCTGGTGGACCTGATTCAATTGGGATTCCATGTTGACAACTGGTGCTGCTGGTAATTCTGTCAGTGATGGTGGACTGATCGGGAGTCCGGTGGGACTGAGCTGCAGTGTCTCAGACAGATGAGTGATTAGCTTCCGTCTGAATCGAGCCGGCAGCCTGGAAGGACAGTGTTCCGTCCGGGTTAAGTTGTGGTAATCCGGTATGGAGTTTGTTCACATTGCTTGCGGTTGAACTAGATGTGTCTTGTCCAGTCATTCTGGTCTGTGTTTTCACGTCAGAATCTTGAGATGGTTTTTTGTTGAACCCTCTCTCCTTTTATTTCCAAATGATGGATCTCAAAATCCACTTCAGAAATTAGGTCTAGGGTTTAAATGTCTTGTATAAGAAGAAATGTATAAAAGGTACTTATATTGATGATTTCGTATAAAAAAGGTATCTAATTTATAAAAAAAAAGTAGAATTCAGGTACAAATATAGAGGGTTTTTGGTAGTCTTCACTGCTTTAGTCTCAGTTATACTCAGAGCCGGACCTAGGCCTGTTAAGGCCACAAGCCCAAATCAAAAAAGTGGCTGGAAAAAAAAAAGGTTACACTAAAAGGGCATTGAACCCACAACATCTGGGACACTGATAGGGCATAACCAACCACTAGACTAGAGAAAATTTGTATAAAAATGTGGCCGGTTATATACTTAACAAAATGGCGGCCGCAAGCAGGTGCTTGGTTCGCTTGTTCCCAAGGCCGGCACTGGTTATACTGTAGTTTGAAATTATCAGCTCGGATAGGCCTTCTCTTAAGCTTGGCATGGTCAGTCAGTTTTAGCTCGGCTTGGGCCTTAGACCTGGGCTCATTGTCTACTTACAGGCCTAAAACAAAACTGTACTGAGTTTTCGGACTGAGTATGGGGAGAGGTGAAACTACCTCAAACAAAGCTCACCATCACACCATCTCTTCAATCTCGCATCAGACCATCTGCTCAAGCTCGCCGAAATCACCATCACCCCAGTGAACAGATTGGAGGAAGATCTAATAGTCTAGAGAAGAGGAAGAAGAAGAAGAGAGAGGATGAGTAGAAAGAAGAGGAAATTGGAGACAATGACGGAAACAACGATTGAGACATGCTGGAGATGAGGACAGAGTCCGACAACACTGACAATTTTTAAGTCGCTATTTTGTAAACAAATCCCTTTTTTGTAAAACTGATCTATTTTTTGTAAACCAATCTAACTTCTTGTAAACTAATTTAATCTGTAAACCAGTTTGAAAATAAACCAATTTAATTTGTAAACCAGTTTAAATAATTTAGTTTCAACTTATAAAACAATTTTAATTTTAATTTATATATATTTTTAATGAAATTATTTTATTGTTAAAATGTGATTTTTAATATTTACTGAAACAACCATTGATCAACCACGGTTTGTTTCGTAGCAAACTAGCCACAAAATATTATGTGACAAAACGTGGCTTTTTGTCACAAAATCAACGTGGCAAAGTCGTGGCTTTTGTTACGATTTTGACACGGTTAAATTTTGCTACGAATGTGTGATCAAGTTTTTTGTGGAAAATACGTTATATAGCCACAAATTTTCCTTATAGCCACATTTTGTCCTTGCCCACTTCACTCTCTCCCTCTCCTTTCTTTTGTCCTCGCCCTCATCTTCTCCTTGCCCAGACATTCCAATTTTTATTTCTGATAGTTGAATCAGTACATTGAATGCAGTACTGAAGATAAAATATATATATATATATATATATGAATAAGACCAATTAGAGTTTGACCTGTGACCGCGGGGGTTTATTTTCAGTTTTATAAATAATTTTATTTTATAAATTAATAGTGTACACATATTATATAATCGTGTAATATAACATTTTTGGAAATAATAATTCTGTTTATTACATCGAGTGATTATATTTTGCTTTTAATTGTCAGTTATATCACCTATATTTTTTATCATATAAATTTATATCCGATTTTCAGTGGACTTTTATTTATATGAAAATATACTATTAATAGTATCTTAACAAAATAATTTTATTTTATTTATATATTATATAAATAATTATTTTATGTTTTTAGTTTTAGTTGTTACTTATAAATAACTAAAAATATAACTATATATTTTAAAAAAATATTGTGTTTAAAATTTAGTCAACGGATACCTAAATCGGTTAAGGCGACCTTTAGAGGTTATTTTACGTATAATTTATTATAATTCATACATAGTTTTTTATTAGTTAGTGAAATTTATTTTTAAGAATATTTGAAACAAAGTAAATTTTGGGAAAGTAGTGATTATAAAATTGATTTACTACTACATCTGTTAAAAATTATGAGAGAATTTTTTTATTATTTGAGACTTACCAATTACGAAGATCCTAAATATATAGATTTTGAATTGTGAAATATTAATTTAGCTCAAGATTTATCATGAATTTGTTGTGAATTCTGTTTAGGTAATTGTGTATTAAATTTGGAAAAGACAATAATGCTTCAAGATAGGATTAATTATCACTTCAGGTGGTATGGGGATGTAAATAAATTGAAATTCTAAGAGGTAATTTATAAGTGTACTTCTATTTTAATAATATAGATGCAATACAACAAAGAGAATCAATATTTTTAATGCGACGGAGATTTCAAGATCGCATAAAATTAATTGATTGGATACTCTATTAATAAAGACTTCTCAAAAAGAATATATTCTCAAGATAGAATATGTGTTCTATTATTTTTTCATTTATTTACCTAAGTGATTTGTTATGTTTTCATAATTCTGTATGTATTTGTATGATTTTCTTACAATCTAATTAATAAATTGATGTTGTTAAAAAATGAATTTGGTTAGTTTTTCGTTTTTTCAGCAATGAGTTTGGTTAGTTAAAAAAAAAAATTGGTTGCGACGAGCTCCCAAACAAAATTCAAAACGGAAATGAACTTTCTATAAAAAAAAAAATACAGTCATATTATGAAAAAGGCACAAAACGGAAACTAACATCATGGAAACTAAGTGACAAAACATTAAAAAAAAAAAACATCATGGAAACTAATAATTCTATATTAAGTCGATTGCTTCTTTATTACCAAATGGGAAATTTGCAAACAAATAAAACAAATGAAGATAGATGTGAGCAAACGACCACCCCCGTTTCAGTTGTTTTCCTCTATTTATCGCACCAACAAACTAACCAAAGTGTATTAATTAACGAGTAAAACCGTTTCAAAAAAAAATCTGTACTAATAAAACCAAGAAGTTACAAGATTTGAGAAAATAGAACACAAATAAGAGTTAAGACGCAATAACTCAAAAATCCACAATGAGGATGAATCCCAAAACCCTTGTTATGAATCTTCTCATCCTTCTCGTTGTACAAATCTCAAATTTATCAGTAGTTGTAAACTCCTTAGAAGCGTACAACAAACAATACTACAGACCAGAGTTTAGGGCACCACCAAATACGCTTGTACGAATCGTCATCTCCAATGATCTGTTTGGTCTAAAGAATGATGGAAATGCAGGTTTTGTATGCACAAACGGTAATGAGGTATGGAGGAAAAGCAAACCAGGAGACCGGTACGTTGTGGTCCAATTCAAGTACGACGGTAAGAGGAGGCAAGCTTCCGTGCATTGTCATCTCCGGTCCAAGTTTGGATTCGTAAATTTTCCTATTATTATTAATCCGGACACATCTGCTTATTGCTACCCTAATTATGTATGTGGTTACTCAGTTCGAAAAGATGGGGTTTATTACAAGCCTGAGATGAAGCTTTATCCATGGACGAGGCAGAAGTAATGTTATATATATACAAATAATGATGATGCCGATGTATAATGTATCTGTGCGTTGAAACTTGTAGGTGTAATTATTTTGAGAGTTTTATATCATTTCGTCTTTTACGTAACATAAAACTTAGTTAACAGACTGAGTTCTTTTGTACGATCTGTGGCGGATTCGGAATATATTTTTAATGAGGGCATATAAATAAATAACTAATAAATAAATTTAGATCATCTGTTGGATGGAGAATCCTCCGGAGGATTACTTGAAGTATTTGCTGGTGTGGATACAGATCCGCAACATTCCAGTGAATTACTACACTTATTAATCGATCGAAGCTTTTGGGGACTTGATTGGAAGGGTTGGATACGGTAGCTTTTGACCCAAACAAACCGCATAGTTTGGACTATGTTCGTGTAAGGGTTTTCTTTGACGTTTCGAGACCAGTGAGAAAATCGAAAGTTGTGAATCTACCATGTGGGGGAACAGGTGAACTGCGTTTTGACTTTGAGAGACTGCAGAAGAGATGCTACAACTGCCAAAGACTTACTCACGAGAAGGATAAATGCCCTTTGCTCATACAGGCGAGGAAAGACCAAGACAAGGAGCGAAAACAGAGGATTCTGGCGGAGAAGCAGAGCAGGGAGCGCATAATCCTCTCTGATGATCCTTTATATGGAGTTCTCTCCGAGTCGCAAGTAGGAGTTGATCCTAGTACGGGACGTCGGAAAATTAATCCTGAAGTTCTCCAGAATATGCGTGAATATTTGATTGCTGCAGAAGGAGGAGAGAGGAGAGTAAGAGAAGAAAGGGTAACGAAATCCGTGGAAGATTTGGCTAATGATCCCAGGGCCCAGAAGAGTTTTCTATGGCTTGAACCTGCTCTGGCTCTGACATGTGAGGTTAATCAAGGGAAAGGTTTAACTTTTAACTACCCTGAAAACGAGATGACACAGGAGAAATCCAGTGCTGATGTGTAGAGTCTAGTACCGACGGAAAGTTTGAGTCCCCGCTGCTTCTTGGACATCCAGCGGGTTTTAGCTTTGGTACTACTGAGGCTAGATCTTCCGGAAGTCTGAGAGCAAGAGGTGGGTTTAGACGGCGACCACCAAAGCGCTTTCAAAATTTAGGTCTAAGGATGGTGATACAGATAGGGAAGCGAAGAATCAGGGGTACTCAGTGGCGGACAATAGTGCTGCGAAGAGGAGAGCAGAGGTGATGGCGAGAAATTTTTCGAAAGTCGCAAGATGTTCAAAACTCGAGGCAGTCCCAAGTGGGAGACTGCAAAAGCTATAATGCGTATCATCAGTTGGAATTGCCAAGGCCTGGGAGGGTCTCAGGACTTGACGATTCCTCGTCTCAAGGAGATGCGTAAAAAACATTTCCCGAAGATTTTGTTCTTGATGGAAATGAAACATAAAAAGGATCGGTTGGTTAATTTAGAGTTGCAATTGGGTTGATAAAGTTTTTGTGGTGGACCCAGAGGGTTTGAGTGGTGGTTTGGCGATTTGTGGAAGAGAGAGGTGGTTTTGAAGGTTAAGTTTGCTGATAAAAATCTTATTGACTGTTCCATCATGTGGAGGGGCTATAAGTTTTTTGCTTCTTTTGTTTATGGTGAACCCTCTCAACAAGGTAAAATGAAGGTGTGGGAGAGGTTGATGAGGTTTGGGGCTGGTAGAAAAGAGTGTTGGTGTATGGTGGGAGATTTTAATGAGATCCTAAATAACGAAGAAAAGATTGGTGTGCTTAAGAGAGGAGCTTCGTCTTTTATGGATTTCGCTGGAATGTTGGAGATTTGTGAGATGAAGGAGCTGGTTGGATATGGTGACAGTTTCACTTGGGCGGGAGTGAGATATAAGAAGTACATTCAGTGCGAATTGGACAGATGTTTTGGGAATAGACAGTGGCGACTTGTGTTTTCTAAAGCTTCTCAGGTCTTCATGGAGAGGTTGGGGTCTGATCATAGACCTGTAATGGTAAATCTTTTCTGCACCAAGGATAGGAAGAGAGCTGAATTCGGGTTTAACAAAAGGTTAGTGGGGAAGAACCGTGTGTTTGAAACAATAAGGGATGGTCGAACTTGAGGACGTCGAGTCGTGTATCTATAAAGGAAAGTCTGGGAGATGTGAGAAGATCCTTGGGGAAGTGAAAGAGAGAAAACGAGCTGAACTCAAATGATAGACTCGTGAAGCAACAACATGAACTCAAGCTAGAATCTGGATCGCTGGCGCCCTGTTGGGATCGGGTAAGAGTTTTAAAACTGGAGATTGGGAAAGCTTTCAAAGAGGAGGAAGAGTTTTGGAGTCAAAAGAGCCGAGATAAATGGTTGGTGGTGGGAGATAACAACACTAGTTTCTTTCATGCATCGGTCAAGGCTACAAGACAACGCAACTATATATCCAAACTTCTCGAGGAGGACGGACGTGAATATACATCGAACGAGGATATGGGTAAAGTTGCAGCAAATTACTTTGAGAAGCTATTTTCAACGACGGAGCCGGTGGGTGTGGATGGCTTTTTCGTAGGTATGACGTCAAGAGTTACAGATGCCATGAACCTCAGACTTATCAAATAGGTGAAAGAGGAGGATATTAGAGAGGCTGTTTTTTCAATTAAGCCATCGAGTGCGTCAGGTATTGATGGAATGAATGGTCTCTTTTTCCAGCAGTATTAGGATATCATTAGGATAGATGTGACGAGGGAGATCAAGGCTTTCTTCTCAACAGAGATTTTCCCAAAGGAATGGAATCGTACACAGCTGTGTTTGATCCCTAAAGTGAACAATCCATCCGTCATGGTGGATCTTCGCCCTATCAGTCTGTGTTCAGTGATGTATAAGATTGTGTTGAAGGTGTTGGTGACACGGTTGAAGCCATTGCTAGAACATAGTGTCTCCTACTCAATCTGCCTTCGTGCCGGAGCGGTTGATATCCGATAACATCATAATTGCGCATGAAATGGTGCACTGTCTGAGAATGCATGAGAGGATCTCAAAAGATTTCATGGCTATAAAGACTGATATGTCTAAGGCGTATGTCAGGATTGAGTGGCCGTATTTTGAACCTCTTTTGAAGGCGCTGGGATTCCATGAAACCTTCAGGAACTGGATTATGTTTTGCGTATGTACAGTTTCCTATACAGTCCTTATGAATGGGGAATCGGAAGGAAAGATCACTCCCAGCAGAGGGCTAAGACAAGGAGATCCCTTATCTCTTTTCTCTTTGATCTTTGTACTGAGAGATTGTTGCATCAATTAAATGAGGCAGAGAGACGTGGTGCAATTGTCCGGGATACAGTTTGCAGATTCTGGTCCATCGGTAATGCATATGTTCTTCGCGGATGATTCTCTTATGTTGCTCAAGGCGGATGAAAGTGAATGTGTGGAGATTTGTAAGATTCTGAAGGAGTATGAGAATGTGTCAGGACAGATGATTAGTCTTACGAAATCTTCAATCACTTTTGGTACAAAGGTTGATGAGGAGAGAATAAAAGAAATCACAGGAATTGTTATTGAAGGAGGCACTGGGGAGTATTTGGGACTTCCAGAGTGTTTCAGTGGATCTAAGGTGGAGATGCTTCAGTACATTCAGGAGAAGATGACGTCGAGGTTTAATGGATGGTATGAGAACTTCCTGTCAGCTGGAGGTAAAGAAGTTTTGCTGAAATCGGTCGCAATGGTGATGCCGGTCTTTGCAATGTCGGTTTTCAAACTACCTGAGATGACATTCCAGAACCTCACGAGCGCCATGGCCAACTTCTGGTGGAATGCTCATGAAGGGAAGAATAAGATGCATTGGGTGTCGTGGGATAAAATGTGTCTTGATAAAGAGAATGGAGGTTTGGGCTACAGAAATTTGGAAAGATTCAATCAAGCTCTGTTAGCTAAACAAGGATGGAGGCTTCTTATGAGAGAGGATTCTTTATGCGCTAGAGTGCTTAAGAGTATATACTACCTAGACGGGGATTTCCTATCGGCTAGACTTAGCTCTCGGCCTTCTTATGCTTGGAGGAGTGTTCTTTTTGGACGGGAGCTGCTAGTCAAGGGCTTAAGAAGAAACATTGGCTCGGGAGAAAGTTTGTATGTTTAGACAGACAAATGGCTTTTTGATTCTGCTCCGGTGGCGCCTTTGAGAAAACAGATTCTCTTTGATCTTAACTTGAGAGTATGTAATCTTATAAGCCCGTAGACTAAAACGTGGGATAGAGCCAAGCTTGAAGATTTGTTCTTTCAGGAGGACATTGAGAGAATTTTCAAATTGAAACCAGCTTGGGGTGCGAAGGACTCGTTTGAATGGGTACACGACAGGTCAGGAGCTTTTTAGGTAAAATCTGGATACTGGCTAGCTGGGGAGCTAGATCATTCAGTGGAGAGAAGAGAAGCTTTGGCAAAACCCTCGTGAATGTTCTTAAGAGTTAAGTGTGGAAGGTGGAGACTGCCCCCAAGATAAGAATTTTTATGTGGAAGGCTTTGTCTCATGCTCTGGCGGTGGGGAAAATCTGCTGGCAAGGGGTATGAAAGTTGATGCGAGATGTCAGAGGTGTGGATTTGAAGGAGAATCTATTAATCATGTACTCTTTACATGTCCAGCTGCGAGAAGGATTTGGGCGCAGGTGGGTTTCCTTTTTCTAGAAGGGGTTTCGAAAACATGAGCTTGTTTGAGAATTTCAGTTACCTGTTCGCAATTGAGAAAAACAAGGAAGTTCCAATGGAGTTGGGTGGTATCTTTCCGTGGGTACTATGGATGCTGTGGAAAAATAGAAATTCCTTTGTATTTGAGGGGAAGTCATATGATGCAGAAGACACGGTGTGCAAGATTAAGGAGGACGCGAGACAATGGTTTGCAGTTCACGGACAGAACGCTGAAGCAGTTAATGACATTGGTGCGCATTGGCTGAATGTTAAGAGATGGAGAGCGCCGGGGTGGAGAGTTTGAAATGCAACGTCGGAGTAGCCTAGTCCAAAGACAAAATGCGGGCGGGTGTTCCTGGGTTGTGAGGAACTGGCGTGGAGAAGTGGTGATACATAGTAGAAGAGATTTTAGTAGGATTAACTCCCTTGATGAAGCAAAACATTTTGCGCTCTTGTGGGCTATTGAGAGTATGGCGTCACGTAAACTGCAAAATGTGTGTGTTTGAAGTGGAGGCACCGGAACTGGTAGGAGCTGTGATGCGCCCGTCGGCCTGGTCGTCCTTCCGCGCTTATGGGAAAGAATTAGCAGATGCTCTGACTAAATTTAAAGATTGGAAGTTGGTAGGGGTCATACGGGAGGTCAACGTACCGGCTTTCAAAATTGATAGAAGTGTAACTTTGGAGAATCGTCTACACTCATATGTAGCTTGGGGAGACCCTCTGTGGTTGCGAAGTCTTTACAAGAAGGAAATGGAGGGAATTGCAGCTTCGTTAAGACATGAGGAAAGGAAGTTACACTCGAGGTCTCTTGTGAAGTGGGTTTGAGGAACACAGATGTTTTAGGCTCGGTGTTTCATTTTGGTGTTTAAGTTTCTTAGGCTTTCTGGTTTATTTTTGTTCCTTATTGCTTATGTGTGGTAGCTTTGGGGACTTAACTTTGTATGGTTTGGTTTCTTTTCTTATTATGCAAGCTTCGATTAAAAAAAAAATTAGATCGTCCGTGGTTTATATCTATATTATTAAAGCAGAAGTACAAAATCGATTTGTTTGGCTACTTGGATAGCATTTTGTTAGATAAATATGTTTGGAAACAGGTTTAGGTGTTTTAAAAAAATTATTTAATTAATCCGAGATTGGTGTGTTTGGAAACATGGATAACAGTATATTTACTTTCTTTTATTTACATATTTAGTCATTGAATTTATAATAAATCAAGTATTTCCTTTTGTAATTCTTTTATTTACAGATTCTACCACTACAATTCCATAATTTATCTAAAAAAATCGATATTCATATATTGACAAAAGCAAATATTATTTTCTTTGTGAAAAATAAAACACAAACTGAAAATATATAGTATATATTATATAAAAAATTTAAATATAGTATTACCTTATTTATTTTAGTCAAATATAAAAATTTCGAGTTCATTTTTCAAGAATACAAAATATCATAAAATTAATAAAATTCATAGAACACTCATGAAAAAAATTTTCAAATTAAGTAATTACAATTCCAAACTTATCTAAACAAAAAGCTAATTCATATATTAATCATTATTAATATTGTACAAATATCACTAAATATTTTATTGCTACAATCAAGGAATATCCAAATATTAAATATTTTAATTTAAACGTGAATCACCAAAAATCTAAACTTTCTAACTAGATTACCTTTTGAAAGATGATATCAATTAATATTGAAAAGAATATTCTTAATTGAATCACATCTACAATCAAGGAATATCTAAATTTAAATGTCTTATTAAACGTTAATTCACCCATAAAATTGATCATTCTTAATTATATTACGATACTATTAAATGACAATTGTTTATTATTTTGAAAAGGGAATACTCTTAATTATGTTATGCCTAACAATCAAGCAATAGTTTCCAGACCCGTATTTTATGTAGCCCATAACATATTTAATTTTATAGTACATATCCATTATTCTTGACCCATATCTAACAAATCCAATTTAAAAAATTAGTTAGCATATATTTTCCTTGATTTCAAGTGATTCCTGCGCAAGGAAATTCAAAAATATCAATGATTCTTCTATAAATTTGCTTAGCAAGTAATTCTAAAAATACAGAACGAATTAAATATATGTTACCTTAATTAGTTACCCTTTATTGCGCAAAATGACTGCAATATTTACAATTTTGTTAAAAACAGAAAAGGATATTCTTGCGCAAGAAAATTCAAAATATCAATGAAACTGATATATTGCGCAATGATTCTTCTATAAAATTCGTTAGCAAGTAATTCTAAAAATACTGAACGAATTAAATATATTGTACCTTAATTAGTTATCTTTTATTGCGTGAAACTGATAAATAAAAGTTTAACGATATATTTAGTTTAAGAAAATAAATCAGAATATCCTATAATTGAATCAGTATATACCAAATCTAAAAGATTTCGATTAAACTTGATCATCAAGATACTTTAGAATTTTCTTCTTATCTAACCTAACCAACCTAACTAGCAGACTAATTACTCTATAAATAGTCATTGAACCTTTTTTTTTGAGTCGACCATCTTTGTTCTCTGTCTGTTTTTCTTTTTGTTTAGTTCATAATTTTCTTTTTGTTTCTTTGTATTCTAATTATTTGTTCATCATCAAATAAGCTAATAATTAGTGTTTGTTTGTTTTTTGTTTGTGCAGGGACTAAACTAACGTGAATGATATATGTCTGGCCAAAGAAGAAGAAGAGGAAAAGTATAAGAATGATATTTCGAGGAAAATTTTCCTTAGGTTGGGAAGCGTATTTATGTTTTCGTGGTATTTAACTATTTGTTTATGTTAGTCCTTTTTAGGTTTTCGCAATGATGGTAAAATTATTGTATGTATATAGAACCACTTATGTTTAAATACTCTAACTGCGTGAAATTATGTTGTCTTGTGTAGTTGAAAATGATCTTGGTAGACTCGTGGTCTCGGATCCACATTTCTGATTATTGTTTTATTTATGATCACACACTAATTAAAATGCTATTTTGTTGTGTGTAGGGTGTTAAAATGCATGCTACTTGGAAAGAGGAGAGGAGAAATGAAAACTGTTTAAGAGGTAATGTATTTAATATTTAGATTATTCCATTATATGTATACTGAAACAGGTTGGGATTGAGAGGTAATGTATAAAATGAAAATTGTTTAAGTTAGAATATTAAATATTATATATTGTATATATATACATTAATAAAATATTAAATATTAATCAATAATTATACTATTTTATTATATGGTGAAACATGTTATTTCCAGTAATTTATTTTAATATTTTCGGTATTTTAATACAATATATTTTGAAAAACCCTTAAAACTATCATAGTAAAATTAATATTTAAAGATATAATATTAAAGAATATATCAAAACATAAACCCAAATGTTAATCCGCTTTGAAATTTTGATATATATATAATTAAGTTATCCTAAACTTTTATATATACAATAAGTTGTTATATAAACTGAAAAATAAATCAATTATTTCAAAGAAATCTAGCTTTGAATACGGGTCCGGATCATAAGAAATTAAATACAAAATAATTCTCAAGTATGTTATTTCATGCATAAAATATTGGTTTAATCATCAAAATCAAATTCAATAGGAAAAATTAAATACATAATAATAATCAACATATATATGATATAGGTAATGATTTGAAATAATTAGTTAATTAACAGCATAAAAAAAAAAGAGAGTTATTTTATATTTATGATGTTCATAGTTTATGTGATTCCGGAAATAAAATCAAACAAATGAAAAACTAGAGCTTCTTTGTGAAGTGAATATTGTGTCTATTTTCACTATCATGTCCCTTACATAAGCACAAGAAAATATTGATTCAATTGTAACAGTTTTAAGAATTTTTTTATGTTTTGTTTTATTATTAATAAAATTTCTTAGAAAACATAGTATTTAATATTTAGATTATTCCATTATATGTATAGTGAAACAGGTTGGGATTGAGAGGTAATGTATAAAATGAAAACTGTTTAAGTTAGAATATTAAATATTATATATTGTATAATATTTACATTGATAAAATATTAAATATTAGTCAATAATTATACTATTTTATTATATGGTGAAACATGTTATTTCCAGAAATAAGATCAAACAAATGAAAAAACCAAACCTTTAAATGAATCGCATAAACTATCAACCTTTAGGATTATATTTAAGTTCACAGAATAATTGTATTTATAAAAGTAGGTTTTCAAACAAATAACCAAGACTAACATAGAAAATTTTACTATCTAAACTTAAAAATAAAATTCGAACCCGGGTGGGACGCACGGATCAAAATCTAGTCCTTAGTTAAAACTTAAAACAGGATCATTCCAGATTTACATCTTTGATGAAAATCTTAGCTTTTCCAAAAATACCTTTAAAGTATTCTTTATGCATTTAAGTTTAATTTTATTATTAAATCTTGATCCGCGCCTTGAAAATGCAAATATTTCGTTGATCATTTTGATAAAAAATGTATGAATATTTAATTTTTATTATAAAACAAATAATTTAAAAATTCCTTTCTTATTAATACAGAAACATTTTAAAGGAATAACCTTTAAAGTGTAATATATTTACATGCATACCACCCTTACGTGGCAGCTTTAGAAAGCTTATCAGCTTCAGAAATTAATTACCTTCTCTTTGCTAGAATATTTACAAGAGATGCCACTCTCATAAACGACCTACATTAAACGTATCAGTATATACTTTTCTATGCACCAACCTTAAGAAAACACATTATCATTTATCACTTTGTCTCTATATGATCTTGTGGTCTGCCTGCTCAACAAAACCACAATATATACCTTTGGTCTTATGATATAAACTATAGAACCTACTGCAAATTATCACGTTTTTTCATTTTCAATATTGTTCTTTGCCTGCAAAACAAAAAAAAACATGTATATGCTTTAGGCATGCAGTGTTACGATTTCTCTTAATATTAAAATCCCATGAATATATAGTTTCATTTACATTATTATAATATAAATGAAAAGCTGTATAGTAAGTTTTTTTAACATTGTTTTGCAGGTACGAGTCAATTATTGTTGGAAAAAAATAACCGAATCGAAAAGTAGGTTTACTAATCCATTAAAGTACAAAGACTCCGGAAGTATCGAATAAATGAATAGTCAGAAAATGTGCCTTATAAGTGTGATATTAATTTAGTCATTCTTACCGTATTTAGATTTAGGAAAGTGATAATTACATGATTGTACTACAAAATCATTTCTAGAGCATTTAGACACGTATTTGGCAATGGTATATATAGTATTACCTATTATCATGTCAATTACGTATACATAATTGCGTGAATTAATTGTAATTACGCCTAAATTAGTGTATGATTCGAATATGTGATTGACAAGCAAAATATATGATACATAATTGTCAAATCGTGTGCATTATTTGAATAGATTGGTCCATTTACTCACTCTTACGCCTATATAAGATAACAATCATTGGTCCATTTGCTCATTCATTCAATCCTAAATCTACTTATTCTCTATGGCTGCGATTAATCTTATCTCCCAGCTGAAACCTTTCAAGAACATGTAGAAGGTTCAAGTCAAAATTATCTGCCTTTGGAAACAATATTCGGCGGCAGATGGTGAGACTATCGGAATGGTGTTTTGTCGATGCTATGTAAGTTGGAAAGTGAAATCAAGTTTTATTTATATGTAAAATAGTATTTGCATATCTCGACATGTTTCTTATTAGTACTGTTTATTTTGATTTAAACGGAGAAGATTGCTGAAACCGTGAAAAAGGAACTGGTGGGGCAATTCGATCGTGTGCTGCAGGAGGGTGAGACAAAAGTGCTAATCAATTTGTTTCAGTTTTTAGCGTAGCTAAGACCCAATGATTATTTAAACAATTCATCAGTATATTATTTGTATCTTATCATATTTAATCTTTCATATGTCCTGATCCATATCAAGCTAAATTAATATATAATTCCCAACCCAAGTCATTATAAATGTAATACATTTATATGATTAAAATTTAAATATTTTACGTTTTATATATAATGTTTAATAATAGAAATCATTCCTTATTAAAAGGGAAGCAATTTGAAAAATAACCTTAATTTAATACTTTATTTACAATTAGTGCCATTGGTCCAATTTATTTTAAACTATTCGCATTCATGACATAAAACCAGATATTTGATACATTATTTGATTTTCTTTAAATATTTAAAACTAATACAATTTTAATATATGTGGTGGGTCCATCTTAATAACATGTACTTTACGTAATGTAACCGAGACAAACAAATAATATTATAATTAATACTAGATTTTTTACCCGCGCTTTAAAAAGCGCGGGTACTATTTTATTGTTTTTTCTATATAAAACTTGATAATTCTTCGCTTTGATTATATAAACTGTGACATGATCAAGTTTCAATTATGCGGGTTAGTTATAATGTGTATAATATGACGAAATTTGCAATGCCTCACACAACCGTTTTATGTTTTTTTTTGTCAACCCGTTTTATGTTTCTAAATAAGTTAAACAATAGTTGTACCTGAAATTTGTACTTGGATAATAATTTAAATTTAACAATTATAAATTCCATAAAATATTTCTAAACATATAAAGTGGTCCAATATTTTTTTTGATTAAGTCGTAAAATCATTTAGTTACAAAATTTCAATCTTTAATATTACTTTTACAAATTATTGCAGACTTTAATTTATAGTTATTATAAAAAACGTTTATGGACTATGAAATGAATTATATAAAAACATAACCCATCTAAATCTATTGTTGTAGGAAATCAAATCCATTTAAATGTATTATATGCCCAATAAACCAAAAGACAGTAATGCCATTAATGAAATTTTTTAGTTAGCCATATCATTAAGGACAATTTTGGAAAATTTTAAATTTTCATTAAGGGTATAATTTGGGAATGATCCCCTTTTAAAGGTATTGATGTTCAGTATAACATGATTTTACATAATATGAAAATAATTAACTGATTTTTTAATTTGAAAAACTAAATGCATTTTAA
The DNA here is from genome assembly GCA_016432835.1 of Brassica nigra. Lineage (NCBI taxonomy): Eukaryota > Viridiplantae > Streptophyta > Magnoliopsida > Brassicales > Brassicaceae > Brassica > Brassica nigra. The sequence goes on from CM028244.1 coordinate 54,662,340, forward strand.
ATTCTATTTGTGAAAAGTGTATTCTCAAACTGTGTAGATATACTTTTAGAAATATAAATTTATCTATTTATAATCTTTAGAAGTATCTACAAAACAAAATATAAGCTATCATAATTTAATTTTTATTCATAGTTAACAGGATAATATGTGTAATTTAAATTTAATGACAGTTGTCATAAGTTATGACTTATGATACAACATAAGTAAATATATCTTCTTTGATTTTTTTTAGTTTAAATTTATAGTTACCAATGTTTGTAATATATTGTCCTTATTTATTGTAACACCTAAATTAATGTCACATATATACCATATTTTAAATTTGAGTGGTGCACAATTTATACTTCTTCATGATTTTCTGTATGGATAATCAATACACCATCACAGCATTAATCTATATTAGTGAAAATGAAATTAAAATTATATTTAGTGCTGTGTTAAAATTATACTAAAAAAATAGTTTGAGTCATTAATAATCTGTTTTATTGTTCTGCCAATTATTATGACTAATTTTCAAAATATTTCGTTTGTTACATATCGTAAAATCAAAATCAGTAAAATAATTATTTTATAAGTTTTCTCATCCTGCGCAAGGGCGCATGTCTCTATCTAGTATTCTACTATAATGTTTGAGTTTTAAGCCGTGTTTTCATATTCGACTATCAATATATATAACATATATAATTTGTTAATATTATTAATTTCCTAAATTTATCTAAAGTTTTATATAAATATACATATACGAGAATCAAAAGAGTATAATTTTTTTATTTACACATTTTCTCCATTATTTTGAAATGATTTTAATGTTTTAAGACTCTAAATAAAAAACAATAATATTCACAAAAAATTATTATATAAAAAGTTATAGTGAATATGTTTTGAGACACCTGATGCAAATATTTTTAAATAATAAATATAGTGGTACGTACGTTTTGAAATGAAATGTTAAAGTAGAGATATTACGCATTATTTATTTTTTAAGTTTTGGAATATTTCTTAAATTAATTATGTGATTGATATTAATTAATTACTAGACCTTGACCCATGCGACCGCACGGGTATTAATTTTATCTTTTTGTGTTAAGTGATGTTTTTGTAAAAATTAATCGTATTACATTGAATATTTTTTGTGTGTGTGTTAACAATTTATTGTATCACAAATACTTGGTATCAAATAAATAAATCCAACATGTATATATAACGAAATTTATGTATACAATATATTGAAAATAATTTTTTGAATTAAAGATATATTGAGACGTAAGAGTTAGTATGGTATACAAAAAATGATAAATTAGTTATAACATTTCTAAGAAAAAGATTAGTATCCAAATTCTATAAAATTTGTAATATATAAAACATTTGGATTAAAATTTGTAAATTAATAAAATGTAAGTATCAATCAAATTTAAATGATTAAAAATTACTTATGGGTTTAGTTTTGACAGGAGAAGATTGAAAGGTTTGTTTTTTGACCCACACATCTACGTAGATGTTTATTTTTACTTTTTATAAGTGATAATATATATTCTTACATTTTACCATTAAATAATTATTTAAAAGAAATTTTAAACATAATAATTTTATAGTTTATATTGAGTATTTTTATTTTATCTTGTAAATCATCAATTATATCATCCTTATTTTTAGAATATGACCCGTATATCTCGACAAATGTATTATTATTATTTTGGATCAAAATTTTATGATTATGTATAACTAAATTATCATTATATACTATTTAAAATATATGGTCTATATATTTTGTACTTTTTATCATTTATTATACTGAATTTACATTGGACTATTATTTATATGAAAACATACATAACATAATATATTTTATATATTAATCTATATATTATATAAATGTTTCTTTTGTGACTTTTATTTTAGTTATTACTTATAAATAATAAAAATATAATTATATATCTTTGAAAATAATATTGTTTCTTAACTATTTAAAGGTAGGTAGAAAATTATTAAGAAAAAATCCTAAAAGGTAAGTTAATTAATATGAAATTAATTATTATGTATATATCGAATTAGTAAAATAATTACCATATAATTTATGTATTTAGTTACGAAATGTATATATGGAATTAATTATTTTCAAACACAGATATATATAATAAAATAGGAAAAACAAAGAATATTAAAATATAGGCTTATTAATTATTGTTGCCATGAGTTTTTAGTTAGAATTTGATTTTGGAAATTCATTAATTAAATAGAAAAGACAAAGAATCCTATAAGGTAGGTTAATTAATTACTTCAGTGTCATGCCATTGTAAATAATTAGGAAAACTTAGGGGTATTTTATAAATGTACTTCTATTTTAATAATAGAGATGCTATGCATAAATATAGAATTGACATAACCTTGTAATAATGTCACATAGCCTTATAAGTGACATAATGTTAACTAGATTTTGACCCGTGCACCCGCACGGGTGTTTGCTTTCTCTTTTAAATAAATATATATTTGTCGTAAGCAGTGTTTTGAAATCCGATCCGGATCCGCGTTGAACTGGTAACCCCGATGACCCAAAATAAATACAATTCGGGTTTTGTGAAAGAAAAAAACAAAATTTAAAACCCAATAAAATCCACAAAAAACACTAACCCGGAACCTAGTACCGGTTGAATCAATGTATAACTTCTTTTTAGTTTTTAATTATTTTTAGAATTTTTTTTATATATACTCTAAATTTTTGTAAATATTGGTTGTAAGTAGAAAGTGTTATATTATTATTGTGTATTAAATGTTATTTTGTTTTTCTTATAAATATAATATAATATTACACATATTATTTTTCAAAAGTATGTTACTATTTATGTTTCATGTCACTATTATATTTCATATATGTATCATTATATAATTAATTGTATTTTATATGTACCATCATATAAGTAATCATATAATTAATAGTATTTTATACGTACTATCATATAAATAATCATATATATTATATTTTTAAAACTTAATGTAAAATATAAAACCATAATTTAAGTTTGTGTTTGAAATTGGGTTTTGAATTACATTTTCTATATATATTTAAAACATTTTATAATGGTTATGGAAAAATTTTAGTAAAATCAAATTTTTAATATATGTATATTTTTAATCAACTTTTGATATAAATTAATTTTAAATTAATATTTTGATTTGAAATATGTATATAGAGTTTAATTTTTTAATGATTATTTAGACAAAACATGTTTTATATAATTAGATTGAGTCATTTTATATATTTTAAATTTGGCCCACATATATAGTCTCTCATATTATAATGGACTTCTAATTGTTCTTAATAGCCCATTACTGTTTTTTTCCTGCTATCTATGTTTCCAAACACCATTATATTTCTTTTTATTACTATTCATGTTTCCAAACAAATCTAAAAGGTACTTCTACTTTAATAAGATAGATGTTGATTAACTAATAAGTAAAAATATGCACTATTATTATGGTAATATAATTAAGGATGTAATGTATTGTTATGGTTATATATTTAATGAAATTGTTAAACTGAGTGAAAAAAAAGAAATGACAATTAATGTAGTAACTTGTTAAAAAAAATAAGTTTTATTTTGTACTTCTGTTTAATAGTATCGAATAGTATCGTAGATCCGCTGCTGATGATCTGCCAATTAATTTGGAAATTGGAGATCGGTTGGGTAACGGAAAGAGAGACACCCGTGGCTAATGAATTACATATTTTAGTTTATAATTTTAAAAATAAAATTGACTACACGGACCATATTGAAAAATTCTTTGTGCTAATATAACGTTGTTCATAAATATTTTCCTAGTATATCTTTGATTAATTATCACATAGATATTGTTTGAAAAGTAATTTGACACATGTCATCTCTACAATCACTTTCAATAAAAAAGGTAACATGACATACTAGATTTGATGACATGGTTAATTGAAAAATATGACATGCCAATTACTTTTAATGTTGATTTCTATTTTTGGTAAACTTTTTAGAATATGGAAATAATTTGTAATCATCATAAAATAAATATATTTGAATATGGCAATAAATAATATAATAATTATAAAATATTTTATAAATTTCAAAATATTATTTATTTTATTTTTATAATCATACAATTTTTATTACTAAAGAAATTTTACAAGCTATTATACAACTTTTTAGAAATATAAACTTTTAATCCTAACATCATTTGTTTTCTATTTATGTTTTTAATTTTTTAGATATTTATTTATTTTTATTTTTGATAATTATAAAAAATTCATATCATTTATTAAAGAAAATTCCTACAAATTGATTTAACATATATTAACAAAATAAATAAAATGAAATCTATTCAAAATAATAATTTTTAAAAGCTTATATATATATATATATATATCTTAAATATAATTTAAAATAAATTAACATGTTATTTTCTCTTAGTTTTATATTTAACCAAATTAAAATTTATATTTAAACATTGGTAGGAAAATAATAAAATTTAAAATATTAACATAATTTTATTTTTAAATATAATTTCAATTTAAAATTTTTATTGTTGCACATGGTGTTGGAAAACACCTAGTTATCTGGAATTAATTTTTAACTAATTAAGTTTACATATTAATATAGTTTTATTTTTAATATATTAATGAACCAATTGAATTTGTTTGTTATCTATATAAAATTAACAAAATATTTATAACATATAAAAAAAATAAAGCTCCATTCTTCCAATTAATTTTCTTTTTGCCTAGAAACTGATGGATATCAAAGTCCACTCAGAAAATAGGGTATAGAATTTATTATTAGGTGTATAAGAAGAAATCTAAGGAAAAACGTATATCACTTATATATTAATTGAGGATCATTACAACCTTTGAGTGTAGCCACATGTCATCACAAGGATTATTTTCAGAATCCTTAGAAAATATATTGGTCTATCTAAATATATTATACTTTTCATTAAAATAATCATAAAATTAATTAAAAGTGTACAGTTGCTATTTTCATTTCTTTCCTTAAATAAAATCTACGGAATTACCAACTATGACTAATATATATATGATAATTAATGATATTAATAATAAAGATTTGACAACAGTTTTGTCTCCTTTGTCATTTTTTTGTTTAATTTTATATTATTAAATAAATTAAACAATCAAATTAACTATAAAATTAAAATTTAGATTTTTTCGATATGTTATATTTCAAATTTTAAAACGACTATAAAATTATTTATGATCACTGGTTTAACGTTTTTATTATAACAAGATACACATGATCTTAAAACCATATGAATAAAAGTTTCATTTAATAGATATTTAAATATATATATACATATATTTATACCATATATGAATATATAAATATTTTAGTTTCAAAATTTGCAATGAATTTCAAGAACTTTCATTGATTATAACCTATTAAAAGTCTCACATTGAAAATTTTGCTATCAATGATTTAACAAATTTGTTATAAGAAGTTATGAATGATCGTAAAACCATATGATTATGAAGTCTCATTTAGTAGATATACATATTAAAATATACTATATATATCTATGTTAGTATCATTTAAATTTAATTATTTACAAAATAGAAAAATGTGATTATTTAGATTTACTTACCATAAAATGATAGTAAATAAACAAAAGTGATTTGTCTGATTTATGTGTTTACACCAATTTAATTATATACTTAATAATTAATGTTTCTCAATTATTCAATATATATATTATTTGTTATTACATAATTTAAAAGAATTTAATATAAGTAATAGTATATAACACAATTTGAATATACAACGTTCATCCTGAACAAGATGCGGATAATGGTTATTATTCGACATGTATATATTTGTTAACTATTATTAAAATGCAAAAAAAAATGTACTGTAGAGTTTATAATCAACAAATATTTTTTTATACATTCATCCTGCACATGGTGCGGGTAGTCATCTAGTACTGATGATTACGTATGAAAGACGTGTATTTGATTGATAATGTAAGTAGAATACAACTACTGAATACAAATGGTATCAAAGAGTAAGAGAGTACAAAGGTATTAAGTCTATGAGTTTCAGTGAAAAGAATGGGATCCTCTTCGTCTTCCTCTTGGTTCCCTCTTGATAGGTGTTGGCGAGATGGATTGTAAATGTGGTGCGATCTCTGGCGAATATCAGGTGCTTTTATGATCGTCTTTAATGCTTTGACTCATGTTGCAATCTGGTTTGACTATGCTAGCTCGGTGTGGGCCACCTCCTCAACTCGAGATGGGCCCTTGACGTTCGTGGGCCTATTATCTTCTTTTGGGCCTTAGTGGCATCTGATTGGATCCTTGGATCGGGTTGAGTGGAGTGAAATCTGCCTCAAATAATAGCCCCCCTTGTAGATTGGTGAGTTTGGAGCTGATATCGAGGTCAGATGTTGATTCCGAACTGGACGTCACTTTCAAGGTCATCAGTGCACGAGAATTCTCAGGCCCTGTTCAAGATTGGTTTTATATCGTTAATTGTTGATTTGACTGTGGAGTTAACATAAATCAAATATTTGGTTTTTCTTTCTTACGAATCGAATCGCTTTGAAAAATATACTCATTTTTTTTCTTTCTTGGGAATCTATTGCACCAATGTTTCATCCAATGATACCAGTAAGCGAACTCTTAATTGGAGAGCTAAAAATGTGGAATACATAGCTAACAGAAAATTATGTCAGTCAGAAGGATATTCCATTGATTCAATCCTTGGCCATAAGTTAAGACCATCGTCGAGATGAATATTGTTGGAGTTATATTAAGAGCGGTATGTATACTGTAAAATAGGGCTACTGGATAGCAACAAACCTGCTCAATAAAGAGATGATGGAGCCGATTCCAGAACCTAGTATTGCAAAATTTCAAGTCTTTTCTTGGAAGATAACGGCTCCACCAAAAATTCGTCACTTTATATGGCAAACAATTTCAGGACAACTGATTGTGACAATTAATTTAACACATCATCATATGTGATGTGATAATCATTGTCCTAGATGTGGAGCAGAGGATGAAACTATTAATCATTCCATCTTTGAATGCCCGCCGGCTTTACAAACATGGTCTCTAGCAGCAAGCCGTCTCCATCATTGATATTCTCCCCGCAAGTGATTACACGAATATGGATTTTCTATTCTAGTGAAAGAATACCATTAAGGATCCTAAGTTGGATAAAAGACACATACCTTTGAATTATATGGTATATCGGGAAATCATGAAATGATAAATTATTATGAGGGATAGACAGAAATTCATTGGAAGCTGTCAGACACGCGAAATCAGAATGTCTTGCTTGGTTTAAAGCTAACAATAAACAGAAATATATTATAGATGGTTCATGGACACACGACACACTTTTCAGTAGTTATCGATGGACATGGAAAAACTCCAGAGGAGAAATTCAGCTACTGGGAGCCAGAAATCAATAAAGAAGAATTTCATCACAACATTTGGAACTTGAGGCGTTTGCGTGAACTATGGAGTGCATGCTACATATATCGACGTGTCAGGCCTTTGCACTGATTGTAAGGATCTAGTCTTGATGATTCAAGTTCCAGGAGCATGGCTAAACTTTTCCACTAAACTGTAAGAGCTGTCAACACTGAAGAATATATTCTTATATTTCTAGTTCCAGATCCAAGTGGTAGTATCAGGTCCCTTAGCTATTGTTCTTATTTCTCGTTCTGAAAATGTATTGTTTGATTCAGTAGCTAGAATAGCAGGATCTTTTCATAAGGATATGTAATAAATTGATTGCTCTGTTTCGGGCTAGTTTTCCAGATTACCTTGCCGTTTAAAGAAGAGAAAAAATATGACAAAATGAAACATTCTCAGTAGTATGGCTGAGCACAAATACTTAATACTTGGCTTGTACTCGCTATTTGACTCGACTTGGTTTGAAAAAACAAGCACTTGATACAATCAAGTCGAGTAACAAGTAAGCAGATTTTGTTACTCGCAAGTACAAGTCAAGTATCAAGTTCATTTTTATTTTTAATTATTTGGCTTGTTACTTGGTTCGTTACTTGACTCGTTATTTGGCTCGTTACTTGTTATTTTTTACTTGTCATGTTACTTGTTATTTATTACTTGGTTTATTAAATACTTGGTATCAGTTTCACTAGTTAATTAAAATTTATGTATTGCATTTTATGAGTGGCCACAATTATTCGTTACTTGCCTCCTAATCGCTACTTAACCAGTACATGATCCTTAAAGTTGAGTACTTATTCTGACCAAGTCGGTATCAAGTAATCTATTTAAACCATTTGCAAGTAATTATTTACTATTCAAACAAATTAGCAAACAATACATTTTCAGAGGGTGGACCTAAGCTCAGAGGGTGGACCTATAAAAATATGTCATTGTTTTCGTATATTTTAGCCAATTCAAGGTATTGTTTGACATATATTTATATATAATAAAATTATTTACCTTTATTTTTTTTTAACGCTGATTTATTATGATATTACAATTATGATATGAGAAAGATTACATAGACGATTCAACAACCGACAATACTACCTGCCTTATGAGATCTACACCTAACTGCATCACTTGAGCCGTCCTATGAAGATCCACGCCTGACCAGATTAACTTGCACCATGTCGTAGATCTCTTGTAAACCTTTCTTCCGTAATCTGCATAATTGTTAATAAACCGCTTTCTCCGGGATTGAAACCTGAATTTCCTATAATTTACAAGAAATTGCATAGTAAACCCGAGACCTGGGTGTAGAAACCTTTAAACCTTAACCAATGGGCTACGGTGCTTCCACAAATTATTTACCTTTAAATTCTAACAAATTAGCAAATAATTTACCAATAGTTATCAAGTAATTTACAAATAACAAGTAATAAAATAAGTCAAGTAACTCGCAAGTCCATCAATTTTTGACAAGTACTTGAAACTGCAAGTACTCGTTTTTAGCAAACCAAATATAAGTCCAAAATTTTACTACTCGGTCAAACCAAGCCAAGTACTAAGTACACCGAAAATACCAAATACTCGGCTTGTCCCACCCGGGGAGTTCTCAATCCAAAACTTTATTGATGCAAGCTCGCAAAATTACACTTTATGTTACAACAAAGGCAAACCACACTATCTTGATAATACAGAAACATAGAGTGAAACCCAATCAACATACAACAAACATGAAATCGATCAAAAGACCAAATGCGTCTGCACAAGAATCTCATCAATGAACCAACTGATAGAACACAATCTTTCAATCGACAATATTAGGATCCAGACCTCTTGCCTTCCTCGTCTTGCCCACAAACAGATCCTTAGATTTGAGCAAACCAGGCACGCAACCTGAGACTGTCATGAAAGGGAACTGAGCCACCGAGTCCTTTCTTCCCAAAGATATAATGGCAATATCGGAACCGGGCTTGTAGCTCGACAGCTTCTTCTCGTTTCCACCAGACATCAACAGCTTTATGTTCTTTGCAGCCACAGAGGCATGTTTCTCAGCAATGTATCCTTGTTTCATCTCAGGAATATCAGTGATATCTCCAATTGCGAATACATTCTTGCGACCCTTCACTCTCAAGTACTCATCGACCACCAGCCTTCCTTTCCCATCTAAACTATCTTTCAGATCAGTTCCTTTAAGCCATTCTGAAGACAAAGGCTTCCCGATGCAGAGGAAATAGCAATCCGCGTGTACCGTTTCTCCTCCTGATGTTCGGTAATTTTTGTCTCCGTCTGAAGCTGAGCTTAGGTCCACCCTCTGATTCAATATCACTTCAACTTTCTTCGCTTTCAGCCAGTCAAATGCTTTGTCTGCAGCTTTTTGACCAACAAATTCCAATAACCTTGGTCCATTGTGTACTAAAGTAACCTTCTTCTCTGGGAAATCAACTGCAATCTCAGCAGCAAGCTCGACACCTGACGGTCCTCCACCAACAATCAGAACTGACTCAGAAGACTTGATCTTCTCATATTCTGCAAACCAAATAGTTCAAATCAGATTGAGAATAGTAGTCAGCCAAAGATCCTAGCAAGACTCCTGTAAGTGATATTAGTTATAACTTCATAGGATCGGTTCATACCCGACTGGTATTGTGAAAGCTTCTCTTTTCTGGTTTTGGGAAGCACATCGTTGTGACCAGTAGCAATGACAAGATAATCATATCCAAAGACAAACCCATCTGCAGTGACTACTTCGGTGTTGGTGATATTGACAGCTGGAGAAGTCACAACACGGCCGTTGGGTAGGTACTTGTTGTGGTTGATCAACGTTCTTTCAGCAAAAGAAGGCTCCACCATGGACCTCAAACTTGCCCAGGTGATCTCAAAGTACTCCTTCCTGATATCAATCAATCAAATCTCAGCTAACATTGCAAACAACAAGCTGAGATTTCCAATCTACTAAGACTTAAAAGAGACCTAACAAAGTACCCAAAATGTTGACTAGAAATTACTGTCTAGGATCCGTTTTGGTTACAAGTCAATGGTGGTAATTTTAAGAATTAATAACTTACGGATCGATAAGGGTGACGTCAGAATCGAACTGAAGGGATTTCGAGGCCAACGAGCCGGCGATTCCGCCGCCGATCACCACCACCCTCCGCCCATTTCCTGATTCAGATTCTGTTCTTTCCATTTTATCGATTTAGATTTTATAGAATGTTATTCGATTGCTTTCTCACAGAGTCAATCTCTTGTATTTATAGACCGATGAAGAAAGTAGTCTTCTAGGTTAAGGCTGGAATAAAATAGTCTATGGTTAACGTGTTGACTAACAACGTCATATATGACGTCGGCTCCTCCTTGGCACGCCGGTAGGATCCCGCCCTGTTTCCCCTGAGCGTTCGTCATCAGGTACGCTATTTTTTCTTTCCTTTTTTAGTCGTTTTTCGTTTCTCTTGGTCTTGAAATAGATTCATACCTTCTGATTACCGTCACAATTTTAAACAAAAGTTTACAATTTATAGTACTTTCTACTAGTAGATTTTCTAATGAACTAATACTTTTAGTTCAATTTTTATTAGCATGTTCAATCCGCTAAAACCGAACCAAAAAAAAAAAATTCAAAAAGAAAAACCAAACCAAAATAGAAAAAATAGTTTAATTTGATAATACCAAATAAATTGAATGAATGTTATTTTTAAGAAAAATCATAGTATATGGTGGATATAAATCGGTATATAAACAGATATGTCGAATAAATCAAACAAACCGATTAGAATAATAGTATAGTTATATGTAAATCATATATAATTAATAGTATATACATTATTTATTCTATTGATATGATTTTCATATTTAAAACATTTTTGTAATAAAATTAACTTAAAAGTTATTTTATTTTTCTCATTTTCATGAAATTAAATAAATTTTTTTTTATAGATAATTGTGCTAAATTTGGTTTTTAATAATAATATAATATTACTAACATTCCTTTTTTATATTTTATGAAAATTCTCATAGTTGTTAACTTTTTTACTTTTACTAATTATTATTTTAAATAGTTGATCAAAAATATATATATATATTCTATTGAAAACTTAGAGTGGTGAAAATAGCTTTATGTTTTGAGATATTTGATTTCTAATCAAAATAAAATTCACAAACTATTATAAAAGATTAATATATTTATGATATTTGCTATAAAACCGAATTAATTAAAAACCGATAGTATACGAACCGAACCAAACGAAAAGAGATTTGGTATAAATATGGTAGAAAATGTTTATAAACTGAATTACCAAAAATAAAAAAATGGAAACCGAACAGAAATTTGAATTGAACACCCCTAGTTTTTATAATAGTTTTATATTTTTAAAAAAATACAACGAATATTCATTTATTTTATTTTATGGAAATGTAACTAAATGTGATATTTTGTTTTCCCTACTTATGTTTCTTTATAAAATGGTAACTTTTAAATTAATTACTTCTTAGCAATATATTTGTTTGTAATTATAAATGTGTTTATGAACGTATTTATATTATTTATAAAATATATAATTTTAGTTATTTATATAGATTCATCAATGCATATAAACTTGGGCTTCTTTTAAATATGACTCAAATCTTTAGATCAAACACAAAAGTAATCTCTCTTTTCTGAATTTTTTATTTTCTCTGTTCATTCTAAAAGTTCTGATTATTAACGAAAATGTCATTATTTTTTCTTCTTTTTTGAAATTTCTTGTTCTACTTGTACATCTTCATCTTCATCATTTATTTACAAAATTGCTATCATCAATATACAACCTACCATTAACAACCAAAAGCAAGTTTTAAATGCACCTAAAATCGACATCATCTTCATATCCACATTCCTTACCCACACAAACCATTTTCCTTTTATTCTCTCTCATTTCATCCCAAAGTTCCAACTTTTTATTTTAAATTTTATAAGCTTATTAGAGTTACTTATGTTCATGATATTTGGTCAAGAACAAGTGGCTAACTCTAATTAAGAAGTTATGTGTTCTTCCATAAGCTAATCATGAATCTCACCGGATCTAAGAATGATATTTGAACTTTTCAAGATCTTTTTCGCGAAGAAGACTTCTCTTGATGCATCGAGAAAAATTCTAGAGAATTCTTCATGTCAGTACATAGGTTAGTTTTGCAATTGAGAAAGTTACAAATTCTCTCTCTTCCTCTCGGAAGACTTCTAAGACATCTCGAAAGAAGTCGTCTGAACCAAAAATATTAAACCTAATTGGTTTTTTTTGTCTAATTATATAAAGAAAATTTACACATTTTCTCTCTTCCACCCAAATGTCTGAACAAAAATGTAATGTTTCTCACTTTAAAACTCTCTATCCTGATGTCAAAAAAAAAAAAAAAATTCTCCATCCTCTCTCATCTTTTGGAACTTGTAAACACCAATCTTTTCTAATTAATATTAAATGTTTTACTTTTAATTGTCAATTCACTACAAGAAAACATATGTTTTACTACAAACTTTTACGAGAAAATATGGTTGTCGTAAAGTAACAACAATTTAACGAGTTGTTTACGTGGAATAATTGAATAAAACATTTTGTCGTAAACTCGAAAAGCAGAGTCTCAAGTTAACAGTCTACATCCACTTTAGACGTTTAAGTTGATGGAGAGTCTAGAAGTTTGTTCTAGATATCTAGTATTTAGTATTTAGTCCACATCCACTATATACTTTTAGTATTTAGTTTACATCCACTATATTTATTATTTAGTCTACATCCACTTTATACAAGATATTATATACATTGCAACCTTAATTTTTTTTTCTTGACTTCTAGTAGTTTGTAAAATGCATATTGACATTGTCCATATAATTTTGTTGTTTTCATGCTCAAATTATTTTTAGTATTTTAATAAATTTATTTGAAATTTTAATTTACTTATTTAGTGCGTTTTTTGAAATCTTATTTTTTCATTTATATTGTAAACTGTTCTTTCTTCAATAAATTTTTTATGGTATTATATTTAAATTTATATGTTATATATTACCTATAGCTTTAAGCGGTGAGTCGGATTAAAGATTTATGAGAAGTCATCAGGTAGTTTTCTTTATTGTTAATGACAATATTTTAAAAAATAAACTTGTTAATTACACCCATTTTATGATTGTTTTATGATTTATGAGAAGTCATCAGGTAGTTTTCTTTATTGTTAATGACAATATTAAAAAAACTCGTAAATTACGCCCATTTTATTATTGTTTCATGTTAGCATTATTTGATTAGTTTGTATGAAGCTTCTGATATTAACTAAATAAAAACTTTATCTGAAACAAAAGATAATAGTGTTTATTAACATTTTAGTTTTTAGTCGGGAATAAATTGTTAATTTCTTTTGACTGATAAGATATAGTTTGAAATTCATAAACAAACTGTTTTTAACAATATTTTCTCACAAAAAGTAAATTATGTTTAACAGCGGTTCCTTTTTCATAGACGTTTTGTAAGCCAAAGAGTTCTGTGCTCAATAGAAAGAAAAGAAAAGAAATGAATTTAGCAAAAAAAAAAATGAAAATAACTATTGTTTTAGTATCTTGTGTTACCAAATATAAATTAGGATGATTGTTTATAGTTTATATGTATAACCAAAATAAATTTCCATGTTAATTAAAATAGTTAGCGTTAACTTTTAAAGACTTATTATTTATCAATTAAAATGATTTTAAATTTTATGTTTGTTTAAATTTCTTATTTTGATTTTCTTTTTACATAAAAAGTTTTGGAAGAACTTGATATTCTAAAAATATTCAGTTTCAATGCTGATTTTCATATTTTTGTTGGTGAATGTAATTATTTATTTTGTAAATCTTTCTTGGAGATTTTGCAAAAAAAAATGTCCTAAAAGTTGATTTTAAATGCAAAAGTATACCCCAACTTTAATCAAATGCAAAAATAACCATAAGGCTAGTAAAATTACAACCAACCTCTTATGACCAAACAAAAACCAGTATTCATTGTTAAGAAGATAGCCCCCGGGAAGTCTTCTATGGTTTTGTAAATCTTCTCTGAGAAGACTTCCTGGAATTCTGGAAGTCTTCTCAAATAGTTAATCTTAAAATAATTTATAAATTTTATAATAATTATTTTTATGGGAGAAAAATTGAAATCATGTAATTATAAACATTTGTAAATAATATAAATTAAGATCCAGTAAAATTGAATTGTTTTCAACATATATGAGTGAATGTAGATTGAGTCATGATATTCTTTGGTTTAGGGTTTGTTAACATATGTTATAATATTGTTTGTATTTTTAGGTTAGAATTTGGAATCTTAACTTTTGTTTTGAAAATTAAAAAAAAAAATATATATATATATATATATAGTTTTGTGAATATTAAACACTTAAAAGTTGATTTTAAGTTTAATGAAGTGTTTGTTTATGTTTAGTTAGTTATTTGATTTTAGGGAATAGTAAATTTAGGGTCTAGAAGATTTCCCTTAAAGTATTTTGAATCGAAAATATTTAACCTAATTGGAAATTTTTGTTTCCCTATATAAAAAGATTTGCACATTCCCTCTCTTTCTCTTAAATGACTGCAATAAAATTGTAATATTTCTTATTCTAAAACTCTTCAACTTCTCTCTAATCTGTTTGAACTTGAAAATCAAATTTTATATCAATTTCTAATTTTTTGTCTCATGTCTTTTTCACTAATATATCTATTTTGTTTTTTATTACACAGTGCTCATCTTCCACTTCTTTAAAGGTAGATCTATAAATTTTAAATATATATTTTTGTGTGTTCTATAAAGGTAGATCTATCTCATCTTCCACTCATTTCC
Source organism: Brassica nigra (assembly GCA_016432835.1). Taxonomy (NCBI): domain Eukaryota; kingdom Viridiplantae; phylum Streptophyta; class Magnoliopsida; order Brassicales; family Brassicaceae; genus Brassica; species Brassica nigra. The sequence goes on from CM028244.1 coordinate 54,677,613, forward strand.
TTTTTTTAAAGCCTTTCGAACGTTTTTGGATATGTAGGTTTTTCAGATCTGAGTCAGACTTATGAGAAGTTTTCTCGGAAGTCTTTATATAATGTAAGTTTTCTAACGGATTCTTCTCCCATGTCTTCTCTTGCATAACAGATCTGAGCGTTTTGGTAAGTCTCTATGTCTGATTTTTCTTCATTTAGTAAACTTTTGTTGCTTAAAACTCTTACCTTTTTCCCAAAATAAAACTATCCAACATCACTCTAATCTCTATGGAGTTGAAAAAACCAAATTTTATATCAATTTATCATTTTTTGTCTCATGTCTTTCTCATTAATTTATCTTGTTTTGCAGGTTTTTATTACATGGTTTTCATCTTCCACTCCTTTAGAGGTAGATCTATAAATTTTTGATATGTATTTTTATGTATTTTATAAAGGTAGATATATCTCATCTTCCATTCATTTTCTCTGTTTTGAAGCCATTTGAACGTTTTTGGATATGCAGGTTTTTCAGATCTGAGTCAGACTGTGAAAGACTTCTGGGAAGTTTTCTAATATATAATGCAATAGAAAACTTTCTGGAAGTCTTCTGACAGAGTTTTCTCCCATGTCAAGTGGAGGCAAAGCTTATCTTTGTAGAGGAATGATCTCCCTAACACCATATGTAATAGTTTTGTTTATGGTCTGTTTTGTGATTTGTTTGAATATTTTTAATTGTGGATTCTTCTGTAAATTTGAAGAGATGTTAATGAAAAGAATTTGGTAAATATGTTAATGTCTACAATATTATCTTGCTTTAAGTACTTGACATTATTGAAATTATTGATACAACTTCAATAGAAAAACACAATAACAAAAAAAAATTAGTCAAATTTACTAAAACTTAGGGAGAAGAATTTCTCAAAAAAAAATTAGTAAATTTCACAAAATATCAAACATTACATAATTTCAAATATATAAACACTTTCACTAGAAGTCTTCTGAGAAGTCTTTCGGGAAGGCTTCAGAAGACTTACGGAAAGTCTTCGGAAGACTTCTTAGAAGATTTAAATTTTAAACGGAAAATTTTAAGCATGAAGTTTAAGCGATAAATTAGACTATAAGCGAAAAATTAAATTTAAGCGGAAAACTTAAATTTTAAGTGAAAATTGAGATTTTAAATCTCATGAAAGTTAAAAAGTATATCTTATGATCTACGAAGATACATTAAATCACATGACTTGATATTCTTAAAATTACTTAACACTTTTGAAAGTTAAAAAAAAACATATCTTGAAGTTGAAAATCCATGTTTTACAAAAACTAACGTAGAAGACTTATGAAAAAGTCTTCTCTCATTAGCTAGAAACATTAATAAACATGAATGTTGGTAATCTCATAATTATCACCAATTATGTTATGAATTTCACTCGGGAGCCTCAATATTAACTAATATACATGAACTAACAAGGAAATATTAAAATATATTTTTAATTTTAGAGAAAATGAAATTTTATTAAACATTGACATAAAAGACTTTTACGGAATTCTACCATTTAGGTCATTTTTGCAATTGAAAATTTACAAAAGAAGACTTCCAGGGAAGTCTACTATATAGAAGACTTCTCTCGAAGTCTCCCTTTGTAAATAATGGGTTACTTTTATTTTTGAAAAATTCTCAAAAATACTAGAGAAGACTTCCCTGGAAGTCTTCTCAGATAAACATGTTATTTTGGCAATTGACCGAATTGTATCAGAAATATGATTTTTTACAGAATACTTCCTGGGAAGTCTTCCGAAGGAAGACTCCTGGGAAGTCTTCTCAACTGTCACATTATGTCTTCTCACTGTCGGTGAAAGTCTGTGTAGGTTAGGTTACTTTTGAAATTGACAATATTTGACTTTTTCAGAGAAAACTTCCGTGAAAGTCTTTCGCCGGATCACGAAATAACCAAATGTTTGACCAAAATCATGAAATAATAATCTGGAAGTCTTCTAATTAAAATTAAGTGTTTAAATTTTAATTATCAATTACAAGACTAACCTACGCAGACTTCTACCGACGGTGAGAAGACTTCCACCTACGGTGGAAAGACTTCCAACGACAGTTAAGAAGACTTTCCGGGAAGTCTTCTATAAAAAGTCAAATTTCTGACACAATTTCAAATACAAAACTAAAATGTTTATCTGAGAAGATTTCCAGAGAAGTGTACTCTTCTTTTGTTAATAAAGAAAAGTTGGAAGATTTCCAGAAAAATCTTCTAAAAAACACAGAAAACGTCAATTGCAAAACTAACCTATGCATTGACTAGAAGACTTCAGTAGAAATCTTCTCCACGAAACAGATTTGAAAAAAATCAAAAATCATTCTTTGATCCAGTAAGGTTCATGTTTAGCTTCTCCAATCACACATCACTTCTTAATGAAAGTTACCCACTCGTTATTGACCAATTAACATGAACTTGCGTAACTCTAATAAGCTTATAAATTTTGAAATAAAAATATAAATTTTGGGATGAAATAAGAGAGGAAGTGAAAGAGAAATGGTTTGTGTGTGTAAGAAAAAAGAATATGAAAATGTAGATGTTGATTTTAGGTGCATTTAAAGTTTAAAATTGGTTGTTCATGGCGGTTGGTGTATTGGTGATAATGACAATGTTGTAAATAAAAGAGGAAGATGATGATGATTGAGTAAAACAACCATTTTCGAAAATAAAATAAAAAGAAAAGTAATGACATTTTCGTGAATAATCTAAAATTCTGGAGTGAATAGGACAAATGAAAGTTTCAGAAAGATTATGGGTTAGTTTTGCATTTGATTTTTGTGTCATTTTTGCAAAACACCATCTTTCTTTATGTTAACTTTTAAAAAGTTATTATTAATATCAAATCAATTTTCAGATAATTTTTATTTTTGTTAGTTTTATTTTTATATTAATTTATATTTTACTTTTACCTACCCAACTGAAAGTTTTTAATTTTTTTAGATAATCTTGCAATCTTTAAGATATTCAAAAGTCTTGCAATCATTAAGATATTTTTTTCTTTCTTTTTATTTCTTATCTAAATTTTTATATTGAATTTCAAACACTTTATGTTTAGCATATTTCTTTTAGTTTCCATTTATTTTGAAGGAAATTGTTTATTTTCAAAAGTTTTGCAATCATTAGATAGTTTTTTTTGTTATCTAAAATTGTAATATTGAATTTCGAACACTTAATCATTACCGTATTAATTTTAATTTTATTTTGAAGGAATTTCTTTGCGAAATACTAATATTTTAAAATAGTATATTATGATTACGATTTTGGTATATTTTATTGATATTTCAAATTCAATGTGAAGATTAAATATTATCTGGATTCAAATTGTAACACCATATTTATTAATTTTATAGCTTTGATTCTTTTAAAGCCTTGTTTCTTTAAAAAAATTAGTTAATTTTTATGTTAATTTTGCAAAAAATTAATATTTTACATCAAGTTTAAGTTTTAGTGATTTTATTTTGTTAATGAACCTTATTCTATATGCATTTCTATTTTATGTTAAAGAAATGTATATTTTTGAAGATCTTGTCAATTTCTAAATAATGGTTTGGCATATTATAATTGGTGGTTTTAAGTCATATGCGGGATCCCTTCAATCACTTATAACTTCAATGTTTATATAGTTTAGATTTGAGCCATTTTGACTTATAAAAACAGCCTTTTAATATGTTGTTACTGGTGGTTTGTTTACCTTCACTCAGAAATTCATACTTAACAAAAAATTGTAGATTGACATATTTTTTCTTCAAATAGTTGGTTATATATTTTTGCTAACCATCATTTTAGATTCAAATGGGACACAATAACTTTACTTCTCTTGTCTAAACTATGAAAACAAACTTTTTCATTTGTTTATAGTAGTATTAGGTGTCGCACCTATTTTTGATCTGATTGCGTGAATGCCATTATTTCAGTGACATGTAATAGTTGATTATGTATCCTTATAACTTGTTAAGTAACATGGTAGCCTACTTACTAGTACCCTATACAGCGACTTCTTGATAGGCTTCCAATATGTTCTGCTTTTCTTTTACTTAGTTTCCGTCTGATCGTGTCCAAGTATGATTTATTGATCTTAAACTCTATCATGCCTGACATTATTATGATGTATAGGTAAATGTCATTATCATACAAAACTTCTTTTTTTTGCTATGCAAAGATGTTGCAGTCCTATGTCTGTATTGGTATTTTGAAAATATTTTTGTATGCTTTAGAGATAATGATATCCAAGTTACCACTTAAGAGACATCTTATCATTAGGTTGTTGTCTTGTGCCATGATGCTTTAGATAGTAAAAGGATGTAGGTTGACAAACATGGCAGTCTTGTGTGGCCTCTACTTGAACCATTATTGATTTCATGAGGTTACACACGCTTATTCAAGAAAATAGTGCTATGCATGAAATGTCCAAATTTAATTTTTGGGGTATATTTCTAAGTATGAAAGACGGCGTTGTGGTGATGATCATCGATATGATATTTTTATTGTTTTATTTATTGGATCTTGTAACTTTCTTAAACAATCTCTGTTTTCATTATGTATGTATAATTGATTGTGTTTTTTCGTCATGTTTGTTGTTAATTTCTCTAAGCTTGAATTTGCTGAACACAAAGGGGAAAAAATTATCTGTGACAATTCCTCATTTTTGTTGGTTTGAGTTTTATGAAATGTAAAAATAGTATCATAAATGGATTTCAGTCTTTTTCAAATGAATTTTCTCTATTTAGTTTTGAAGCTTATATATTTTTATTAGAATATGTATTTTCTAATATATTATTATCTGTTGACTAAAATTATTATCTGTTGACTAAATTTTTATTATGTATTTTCACTAAATGTATTTTCATTAATTTCTAATAAGTTATGCTTAGGTGTCAATTTTTCAGAAAATATGTTGGTGGCAACATGAGAAGAGATCAAATTTTGTCTTATATATAGATAAACGCAAGTGTATTTTCGTCATTTTTGTTGTTAATTTCTCTAATTTTATCTACATATTTGATTTTCATCTTATCTTACAATCCATAATAGTAATAAAAGACAATCAATTATTTGTTAGAGAAAGCCTAAACTCTAGATCTAACAACAAAGAAAAAATGACCGCCGCTTAGTTGGCCACAAATTATTTGACAAATTTGCGCATCAGAAAACTAAGGCGAGGCAAAGTGTATGATTCTATGGTGGGTAAGATGTGATATCTATGTTTAGTTTTATGGAGATTTCAAATTTCTTAGGCGGTTAAACCAGTTAAGGGGAGAGCACTCATTTTCCACATGACAAAACTCACACCGGATAACTGCTACATGACCTTCTAAAATGTTTGGCTGGGAGGAAAATAATACACTCGGGAAGATGACATTAATGCGAGATAGGTTCAGTTGTTCCCCATCATAAAAAGGGGCGGAGTAGGTATAAATACTATATTCTTGTTTTTTTGAACACCTATATTCGCATATATCAAAAGCTTTATTCCTGGACCTAAGAAACCGCTTTGCACATCACAACCCCTAACAATTTCTATAGCCGTAAGACTTATGAAAATAAATACCTCGCCAAAAATCGTCCATTGTCTAGTGACCAACTTAATATAACATCAATACTTAGAAAACTCAACGCCTAAGCCAGCTCTTATGGCACAAAATCCATAAAGCATATAACAATTAACAAAACGGGGTTCATATAACCAAGGCGAGAGTTTATGAAATGATTTTTAGAAAAATACGAGGTTATACAAAACGTTCTTTGAATAACTCAAAAAAAATTCATACGAAATGATCTTTGTGTAAAGAAACCAAAATTACACGAAATGAATTTGCAATATATTGGCACAGAACAATCTTCGTTGCCACTTCAAAACACTTCGCCAACATCTAGCATAATAGCTTAAGGAACAAAGCAGTTCATAAATCTCCAGCACATCATTCAGCACAAAAGACTTCGTCAAAAATACAGAACAAGTTAATTTCCAAATTCAGTGATGTACAACTCCTCTTTCATACCGTTTAGGCTTAAACTTCCTGCCAAAATCAACCATCATCACTAGAGTCTATCAGTTAGGCCACTGGTCTTTCTCTAAGCCAATTCTACCTTCAATTGGCCATAACAATGAGCTAACTCTCTCGTCGGCCATAACAATGATCCTAGATTCTCACCAACTATAACGAGAAGCCAAGTCTCTCATCAGATGTAGTGACAAGGCAAACTCGTTAAGCCATAAAAACAAGCTATCACATAGGAAAAAAACTAAGGCATGCTTCTCAAAAGTAAACTATTTACCATTTGGAGAACTTACTCGCGGTTTAAGGACTTCAGCCTCTTGCAACATGAACGGACTTGAAAATGTTGTGGTGACTGTAAAGTCAAAAACTCTTGAGGCAGGATCAATGTCTGATTCATGAGAAAAAAATCATAGGCTAGTTAATATTTCCTTTGTTTCTGAAAGATAAATGGTTTAAGATAAATTCATTTCAAAAAATATATTTTCTATGAATTTTGTTAGTTATAAATGGTAAATTATAAATTTTAAAAATTGCATTCACCGAAGAGAAATATTCTAAAACGATATTAAATATTTTTTTTAATTGCACAGAAAAAGAAAAATTCCAAAATAGCATTCAACTAAATAATTAGAATATTTTTATATTATATTTGGATTGGGTCGACTTATTATAAGGTTTATTATCTGCTCGATGTAGTTAGGGTTACGATTTAGAGTTTAGAGTTTTTTAGTCATTTCACATTTTTAATTAATTTTATTTGGAGATTTTTTGGTGTACCTTTTTTGTTAATAAGGTTTTGTGATATCTAAGAAAATTGTCTTTTATGGAATTTCTATTGGTTTAAAATGTAAAAAATAACTAACTCACTTAACATGATTTGTGTATAGAAAATTTAATATATTTTCTGTGTGAAAATACATATTTCATGACAGATGATGTAACAGTTTGTAGATAAACATCAAACCGTTATCAAGATTTGTATTTAATATTATATATGTACTAGGGTTGGTCCGCGCTATGCGCGGAGTAAACTTTATATGTAATGCATATAATTATGTAGTTTTTTTCTTTGCATGTGCTTTATGTAAGCTTTTGTAAAAGAAGTGTATAATAGCGTTTATGATTTTAAGAATGTTAAGGTGTAAAGAGATTATATATGTTAAGATTAATTATATTTGATTTCAATATTTGTCTCTATATTAATATGTTGAAGCGTATAACATACTATACTCGGTCGATGAGGTGTAGGTGGTGTTTTTGTTGTTATTTTGTGATAATTCTGAATCCACAATTTGATTAGTTAATTGTGATTTACTATATTTTGGTCTCTTAATAATGAGTTTGTGGTTCTCATGATTATCATTTGTATGAATGAATTGTGCTCAACATAATTGCATTTCGTTAAGGTTTATGTTAGGCTAAATATGATATTCAAGAGCAGAGTAGAAGTGAAAGTGTAAAGCTAATTTTTTATTATAAATTAACACCTAAATATATAGTTATAAAATTCCATTTCAAATATTTCAATTCATTTAAGATTGTTGCCTAGTTGTGAAGAAAATACCTTTGATGCATAACTAATGTAGGAATTTTAAAGCTCAGTTATATTTGTTTACTATCATGTAAACAATTTGATTTTATTTTTTACCTGTCTATTATTTTCTTAATTTTTACAGTTTAAGTTTAATATTTTGTAGTTTGTTTTGTAAATGAATAATATTATCTGTTCAGTTTAGCTAATTTTTATGTTTAAAATAAGGTTATATTTTATGGAACCAAAAAATACTCAACTAAAAATAAAGATGATGAAGATAGATATATTCTAATACTTTCTTTGATTTATTTTTAAACTTCTAATAATATTTTAAAATTTATTTGTTTTATTTGAAAAAATGATGTTGACGATAATATTTTAATGCCTTTACTTAAAAGATTAACTATTTTGAAATAGAGAAAAAAATGTGTGTAAATTCCAAGACATACTTTATTTTACTTTAACATACTTTCCAAGCGATCGTTTATATCGTTCTGATCAATACTTTTTAGTGTTTATAATATGTTTTGCATATTTATTTTTATTTTATGTTTACTAATCGTATATTAAGATCTCGCTGATCTTCTTTCTATATATAATAAGACTCCAGAATTATGAATTTTATTATGATGCTCTTTTCCTACATATCATATATGAATCTAAAGAAGTAGCACATACAATAGTAACTATATTTCAATTCTTAGAGTTACAACTCAAAAACGTTACTAAGATGAATCAGCACATTATAATCCAAATATTTGATCAAGTTTGATAATCATATAACAGCTTTTCTGATAATATTTTATCATCATCCATCATAGTAGTTCAATTTTTGTTTGTTTATAATCTTTATCTTTCAATATCCAGAGAAAGTTGATAGAATCATATAGTTTATAGTTAACAAACTGAAATTGCATTTATTATATAAAAAAGCAATGCAAACACTCAATGCTATGATATAAGCAAAGCAGAACACCTAAAAGTTAAAAACACTGAAATGGATATGGCGTTAATGGTGATTAGCCATGTGTGTTACGCTACTGATGTAGCATTCATTGTAATTTCTGCATGATAACACATATGATTTAAACCACGTTTGGACACATCTTTTGTAATAAATCAATATATGGCGTCATTATATTGAAGTAATATGGGACTGGTACTAACTATCATTTGTAAACCGATAGTTTTTGTTTGGACTATAGATTTCTAATACATTAGCTTTGCTTATATTACGAAACACCACTTGCTTCCAACAGAAACAAAACAGGATCAATTGTTGGACGTCTTAACACATCCTCATTTAGTTATATATCCTTTCAGATTCATCAAACCACAACTGTCTAATTTGGTTTTTAAAGTAAGTGTAGATGTCCTGCAATCATGAAAATTGTCCAGATTGAGTGAGTGTTACCATGATTAAATAGTATAGGTTCACATGAACCTTTGTTGTTTTCAGAGAAACTAAATCTGCTAATACGCTTGGTCTATTTATCAACATAACCCTCATGTTTTTAATAAAAAACAAATGGACGGTTAAGCTTTAAGAGTAACACTATTGCAGGGTTGATAGAATATCTAGAAAACCATCTGGAAAGAGAAGAAAGCATGTTTTTTTTTTTGGACAAAGCAATATGTTTATCTATTGGAAACATTTCATAAGCAGTTTTACCTCCGGAATTTTATATTCTTTTGTACTTCCATGTATGGTTTTATGGTCTAAGGAAAAATAAAAACAATATGATATGATTGAATATAGTCTATTCTAGTATGATCGTCATCTCTATCCTTCTCAGCCACCAATGAAAGCTCAAATTCTTCCTTGGATCTCTTTCTATTCTCAGCTTGTTTTAATCATTCATCCAATTCTTTTTCTTTCCATTCAAGCACTTCCTCTCTTTCTTCAAGTTCCTTCTCCTTGAACTCAAGAGCATTCCTCTTCACTTCAGTCTCTCGGAGTCTTGTTTGAGTTGAAACTGCTTGTTCTTCTTCTTTAGTTCAGTAGATTTCCCATTGATAGTTTCATCAAGCAAGCTTCCCTCCTTTTGCCTTGCTTCAGTTGTTCCTGTTTTCTCACATCAAGCTCACTCATTAAATCTTCAAGTTTGTTCTCCTTGAGCTCAAGAGACTACCTCTTCACTTCGACATCTTTGGCTTATGCATCTTGTTTCAGTCTTAACTGCTCTTCCCTCTTCTCCAAGTCATTAATTTTCTCTTGATTGTTCTCATCAAGCAAGCAAAGCTCCTTCACCCTTGCTTCAAGTTTCTCTTTTCTAACTTGAAGCTTTCTCTCTCTTTTGTTTTTCACGTTTCTTTGCCAGTGAGTCTTTATGCAGTTTATGTTGCTCATTTAGTTGAGAAACAACTTCTTTTACATGCATCTCAATTAACCAATATCAACAATTGTGCTTCCAAAGACTACTTCAAATCATAATCCTTTCCTTTCTCCTGCATCTCCAGGAATTGTTTCCTTACAGATTCCACCATCAACTCTATCATCTCTTTGTATTCTTTCCACTAAAGCGAGAAGTGTAGAATCCAGAAGCGGTCTTTGTCAACTGATTCAATAATCGGTCTACTAATCCCCCATCCAACATCACTCTAAATTCAGTCCTATCAAACAAAAACAGTAAGCAAATAAGAACTCTCGAGTGAGCAAACATATTCCTCTATGGCCCTAAAAGTAAGAGACTTACTGATGTTCTGGGTCTTCGGTTCGAAACGGCGCTTGATCCTGCTCCGACGTAATTCGTTGTGGTGATGACTCCAGTTCCATGGGGATTTAGATACTTCGTTAGATATAGAAGAAATCTCGCATTTCTTAGAACGAATGAGATGTAGTTTCTGAAAAGAGGAAAGCATACCTTCTTATAGTCGATTCCACCGCCTTGCACAACAGAAATTGTCGATTAATGGAGGGCTTAAAGATGATTGATCGGCACTGGTATCACGCGACGAAGGAGGCGAAAGATCAGCTGGAGACGCAAAGAAACACTCACATTAACTCTAATGGAAAACGCCGGGTTTCATCACGACGAGCTGGTTAAGCACGTAACGGGCTAGACGAAGAAAGTCATGGCCCAACGAAACAGAAGTCCACAGGAACAAAAATAAATGATATGGCGCGTTTTTGTAAAAATTGATACGTGTCAGCGCCTCCTTATCCTATTTAGTAACGTGGCAAGAGAGAAGAGAGTAGACTTCTTCTTTATAGTACTAGATGTATATATGTATAAATAACCAAATTTAAAATTAGTGCTTATTATTTGTAAAATTCAAACGTATTTTCAATCCTTTTATTTATGTCCCCACCAGTATCTTTAATAATAAAGTTGACATATCTGCCATTTTAAGCTATCCACGTCGCTTTTTGGGATGGGGGGTTTATCGCCACGTGTCGAGTCGGTAGGGGGTCTGTGGCATTCACGCGAAGTGATTTTGTCCCGCGCGTGTGCGTCTTTCTTTGATTAAAACCAAATGGGCTTGTGTAATAATGTCGTTCTGTTCTTCCTCTTCGTTGCTTTTGCGGTTTCTCTATCACTTCTATCTTCTCCTATTAACTTCATCAATACTTGAATCCTCTTCAACTTCCCCTCTCTCTCTCCCTCTTTATAAGCAACACGAAAGTGAAAAATGATTTTTACAAAAATTCGGTTTCAATCGATCTTAAGGATCCAAAATGGTAAACATAGTAGCATAGCTATTTGGTGTGAAGGCTGTGTTTCTTCTCCCCTGTCCATGGTCGAATCGCTCTTAATACCGAATGTTTGGTTAGTATTTGTCGCCCAATTTCATATCCAGTCTCCGATTTTTTGTCGCCTAATTCATATCCAGTCTCCGATTTTCAAAGTATATATATATATATATATATATATATATATATATATATATATATATATATATATATATATATATATATATTCTGCTCTGTTTTCTTTCTTGCAGGAAGCAGATTTGTTTCAACCATAATGTAGGTAGAAAATCTCTATTCATTTTTTTAAATAAAGCTTCAGAACGTGAGGTTTCAATTTTGTATTAGCTTCCTTGCCAGTAATGGTTAGTTTTGCAAGTTTATACGAACTGATTAGCATAAAGTGTTTGTCTTTCACTGATTAAACTGAGAGTTTTTGCTTTTGCTCCAAAAATGATAGTTTTTGCTAATTGAACATGTTAAATAGATTTTGAACTTCATGTTTCAGTTTTATGGTAAAGCCTTCAATTGAACATGTTAAATTGATTCTAAGATCTATTCTTCCACAGATGAAGTTTCTTTTTCGGAGGTGTGGAACATGTGAGTCAGACACAACGTCAACCTAACTGTAGGAATGAGCAGATATGAACCTCAAATGCTCTTGCTCTTTTTTTATATAATCTGTTTTATTTATGCCGAAGAAAGATTTAAAATAAAGTGTTTACCTTTCTCCTGTCTAAATTTATATTAAGCATTGTATTCTTATGGGTTTGGAAGGCTAACAATCATGCATTCGATGGATTATGCATGTATTCTTATGGGTGTGTAGTTCATTCGAAGTGCAAAAATTACGGGGAAGAAAGTCACGTCTGGTCTTATCTCTTCAACCCCCCTGAACGAAACACTGCTCTTTCCGACTGCGGCGTTCACCAAGGTTAGCTCTTGACCTTGACAGAATTCATTACTTAAACGCAATTTCTATAGTTTTGAGTTGGGTGATTCGTGTTTATAACCAACTTCCGTTATGGGGTGATTTTGAAAGTGCATTGCTTTAGTGTTGTTTTCTGCTCTCTACATTCCTTACTCAGCCCTTACATAATCTTTGTTTTAAGGACAATGATGCACGTGGTGAAGATATTGAGTCTGATGGTGGCAGTCTCTTCCTTTTAGATTGCTCTTTTGTTGGCTGCAGTAACTCTGCTAGCTCATACATGGTTGGTGAGTAAACGAGCCTGCTGATATGTCTTACTTTTGCTACTTATTGTTCTCAACCAGCTAATATTGTTAAGATGTAACCATGTTGTGATATGCTTTGTAGCGTCACTTGGATGATATGGCCTACTAATAGTTGAATTGGGATAATGCAGTTTCCTATCTGTTCTCAATAGGCAGTTCTCTTGCAGCACGTACTCTACTCTCTTTCTTCTTTTTTTTTTTATGTTGATAGTGTTGAATTTTTTACTAATCTATTTTAGCTGTATTGCAGGTTATTGCAGAGTATTCAACTTTGCATGTTTGAATCATCCATGTAAATACACTTTTTGGATTAAAAAAAATCAAATTCTTAATTAGAATTATCCTTGAATCATATTTGAATTGCAGTTCATGATCGGTCTATGTTTAGTATTCTAATTCTTGAATATGCATGTATATATACAAATTCCTATTCTTGATAGGAACACTCAAACGGAGGTTTACGGTGGTTTTCGCAAGAGCTTCAACTATGCTTTCTCATATTACATGGGCAACATTATCCGAGTATTAGATATGTCATTGCTTTGCACATGCATTCTTAGTTTGTTTCCTCTGATTTTATTTTTGGACTTTTTGTTCATATGATTTAACAGGGAATCACATTTGGTTAGGGACCAGACAGGAGCTAAAATTTCTTTCTCATCAACGAGACACTCATGCTTTCCGCTCTCAGCCAGTATGCTAGATCCACAGGGAATCACATTTGGTTAGGGACCAGACAGGAGCTAAAATTTCTCTCTCATCAACGAGACACTCATGCTTTCCGCTCTCAGCCAGAATGCTAGATCCACAGGAAACCCTCTTTGGGGACTTGGTGGTCCACACAATGCCACTGCCTACAATCAGCAGTCCCGTTCCACTTCTTTCTTCTCAGACAAAGGGTCCTGGGAATCTCAGCATGGTAACTTCTTTTTGAGTTTGTGTTCGTTTATTGTCACTTCCCTTGCAAACCAAGTCCTCTCTGTTGCTTCCTTCCTCCACATTTAGCGGCAGTGGGATGTCTCTAACTGAAGTTGCCAAGCTAAGATCTCAGCCTTCTGAGTTAGCAGTTGGGTTATACAGTTCTAATGGTCATGACAGATACGAAGCAATCAAAGAGATCTTTGCAAATCAATAAATATCTCATATAAAAAACCTTCATTATCAAGTTAGGGCTTAGGATTGATTTAGGAGGCAAAAATGGGGGCTTTCAATGATCCCTGTAATGTTTAGCTGAATATCGTCATAACCTATACTTATCATCGTCCATAATAAGAAATTGAAGCTATACATTAACTTTGTCAAAGAGCTTATTATAGTTTTGAAACTGTTTTGCATTATTTATCTTTGGTCTTTCTCTAGATCGTTGGGAATTTTAAGAATTTTATCTTCATACTTACATATTAAACTGCAGCTGCAATCGAATGGTTGCCTGCTTGACCTTTCTACTCACAGTATGCACAATTTGCACACACGTGACATGTAGACTTGAAGAAGTTTTTATGCATATAACTTTGTTGAACCGTATACATATTTAAATATGTTCAGATCCATTAAAATATGTCTAATACCATGAAACAAAGTCTGCTTAATAAACTAATGTCCAATAAGAATGTTTAAGAAGTAGCACCAAGATATAAGGATATTTAGTTCCTACATTCATCAAATATTTTATATTACAACAGTAAATTCTTATACATTGAGTCTAGCACTATTAAAATTCAATAATTATATTGAAAGTATAGAAACGTTATGGTAAACATGGAAGAGTACAAATTCAAATTTATGAACCATTGGGTCCCTACCTCTCTACATATGTAGAATTCAGAACAAATCCAACTACTTAATATTATAAAGTACAAATTACTATAGTAATTTTTCCCAGGGAACCTTATTTACAAAAAATATAAGACATATATCATCATAATATTTAAAGTTAGTTAGCTATTCTATATTTATCATTTTTATGATTTAGATCACTGCTATTAACAAACTACTTAGTAACCAATATAATTAATATAATTTTTAATAATTTTTAATACAACCAAATGTTTGACATCAATTTTCTGTTAATATACAATAATTCGAAATACATAATAAAATTAAAACACATTAATTGCAAAAATGACATAAAAATAAAAAATGTTTACAATATTGTTTCTCACATTTTATCAAACCCATACAAAAAGTGAATCCAAGCCAAGGCTTAGAAATTAATAAAAAAAAAAAGAGAATGAAAACATTACTCAAATATTAATACAAAGTCAAAAAATGGTTTTGGAAAATAAAAATAACAAAATATAAAAAATAGAAATAGTAATTTGTGACAATCCATAACTTGAGCTTGGTGAAAAGCTTAGTTAACAAATAATAAATTTAGACAAAATACCTAAAATATAAATTGAAAAATCAATAAAAATCAAAAGAAGAGAAATTCATTTATAATATTCCTTTACGTTTTTTATAAAATTCAGTTCTATAAAAATAAAAAAGTGAATCAGAAGAAAAATGTTAATTTGGTCAACAAAATCGAGGTTAAACACTTTAACAAAAAAAAGATTGATGACCATAGTTAAAGATTAATACATAATCAAAATATACAATAAGATAAAAACAAAATATAACTCATTGTATATAAATTTTAAAAATAAAAGAAAAAATTCGTAAGAGCGACAAATAGGAAATTTATTTTTGTATTGCTTTCACATTTCAAAAACAAAGATCAAGCAAAATAAATTAAAAATAAACTTCCCTGATTTCTTTAATTCAACTAAACTTAAATTAAAGAAAATAAATAAAAATTATTGGAAACACAAGAATAAATAATATCAAAACAAAGATTTTTTTTTTATTGAATCCACTTGGACTTATGAGTTTCAAAACTGGCGCTTTCGCTATAACAAAGTGGTGCTCTGACTAATTGTACTACAATCCCATGAAAATCAAGTTGTAATGTTTACATTCTACAACCATGTTAACGGATATCAAACAATTATACATACTCCTTATACTTATTACTAATATATTTGTAATTTTTTTCTTCCGTCACTTACGCCCGCACATATACAAATATGTTAAACAAACAGTTGTATATGTTCTCTTCAAAAATTAGCGTTTACATGTTTATAGTGCCTTCTTTACGGTCAGACTGATAAGTTTTGAACCAACTACACATCGTATATGTTGAACTTTACATGTTGTCACATGACTCCAAATATTAAAACATTACACAACCGTCAAACCAAAGAACCTCAGAGATAATAAAACGTCATATAACATCAATAAACTATAAAAAATTAAAAATAGAAAACTATGCTTTAAAAAAAATTCATGAAATAAAATTAATACATAAAATAAAACAAATTCACGAAATCCCGCGCGTAGCGCGGGCACACCCCTAGTATATACTATAAACTTCTAAAGGATTTTGTCACGTTCAGGGATATGCCACATCATTATTTTGAAATAAAATAATAGCCAATCATTATTTTTAACAGTGGTATAGAGCGAGAAGGAGATGAGCAGGTATCGTTTGCATTAAAACAGCTGGATTTGTCGGCAATTAAAGTCTGAAGAATACCATATTTAATTCACATTAAATGTTTTATGACCCAAACTAACATAAAAAAATACTATAAGGCAATTTCGGTTGACAGAAAGTTAAAAACATTATGCAATACGACGGTCAAAATAAATTGACTTCCAGTGACAGTAGAGAAATATTTCAGAGTGTAACAGATGACCCTTAAACTTTCATCTGTTCATCTGATCTTCATAGTAGTGTAATAAAGGAATCTATTAGTTGGTTAATTACTTTAACTGCTCACCTATCGACAGGAGAGAAAAAAAAAACGAGTAACTTAAACAAGTCGCCTAATCTCGCAAATCCAGAAACCAACTCGGATCCACTTTACCCCGTCTAGATTCGTACTGTGCAAGTGAACTCAAAACAAAAAAAGAAAAAGAAGAGAGAGAGAGAGAGAGAGCTTCACTATTCTTCTTGTCAAATCCCTTTCGCATGTTAATCTGCAACGATTCTCTGTTTTCTTGTCAAGTCTCGAATCGGAAAGATTGTCTGGATCTGAAGATTGAATCTTCGGGAAGAGTAAGCGTGTAGGTGACTATTAGCCTATTACGTTGAAGAGAAGCAAGCAAGTAACTCTTTTTGTTGAGAAAAAGCTCAAGTATCGTTGTTAGTTCGGGTGAGCAATGGAGTCGCGGATGGATCAGTACGAGCTCATGGAGCAGATCGGCCGTGGTGCCTTTGGCGCCGCCATTCTAGTTCATCACAAGGCCGAGAGAAAGAAGTATTCATTTCTCCTTATTTTCTCCATAGACTTTTCTCCAATATTCGCTTATAGCTGTGTGTTTTGAAATTAGGTATGTTCTTAAGAAGATCAGATTAGCTCGACAGACGGAACGTTGCCGGAGATCTGCTCATCAAGAAGTTGTTTTCAACACCAATCTTGTTTTTTTCCAGATTCCTATTCGAATTGGTTTTTGTTTTACCTGAATGGTGAATTTTTACAGATGGCTTTGATTGCGAGGGTTCAGCATCCTTACATCGTCGAGTTTAAAGAAGCTTGGGTTGAGAAAGTAAGTGTTCAATTATTTTTATAGATTCGATCGATTAGATTTTTATTGTTTTTTTAATTTGATATAATGCAGGGTTGCTATGTTTGTATTGTCACTGGATATTGTGAAGGAGGAGACATGTGAGTTTACTTTCTGTAAAGATTTTCTAGTTAAGGGTTTCCCCCTTTTGTTGTTTTGTTCCACACAAGTCAAAAAGAGTTTGTTAAAAACTCTTTTGGTGCTGTAATGTTCTTGGCAGGGCCGAGTTGATGAAAAAGTCAAACGGTGTGTACTTTCCTGAGGAGGTACTTACTTTCATTTGAAACATGATTTAGTGATTGGTTAGTACTCTATGGTGATTTTCTTTTTCTTTTTCTTCTTCTTTTTATTGGTTTGCAGAAACTCTGCAAGTGGTTTACTCAATTATTATTAGCTGTTGAGTATCTTCATTCTAACTATGTTCTACATCGTGATCTCAAGGTAATAAAAACATAGGCAATGCTTCTTCTCTGAACCATTCTGTCATGCTTAATTTTCTTATGGACTTTATTTGTGACGTTTGCTCTTTCCAGTGTTCCAACATTTTCCTTACAAAAGATGACGTTCGCCTTGGTAAGCTTAGATTTTGTTCTCCACTCAATTTGACCTCCACAACAAATGTTAGAGGTTTTTATAAAAAATATGTGTTTTACCTTGTCTTGTATAAACAGGGGATTTTGGTCTGGCCAAAACTTTGAAGGCTGATGACCTAACTTCCTCGGTATGTTAAAAAAACTCTCTGTAATATTTGCATTAAAATGATGTTGTGCATAAAGCTTGTATTTATCGCACATTAGCGATTCAACAGCAGATTTGACATGAGTTATGTTTTATACATGAAGATATCTATTGCCTCATTTCAACAACTGACTATATGAGATAATATATTACAAAGGTTATGACAGTCATGGGTTCTATATACTCCTCTCATTGACAATTGGTCATGAGACGGAACATCATAACCTTCATTATGATAATTCTTAGGATTGCTCTAAATGTTTCATTATCGATACTAGTGTGACAAAGACTTTGGTGTTTATGAGTCATGAATTGGTATTAATATGTAGGTTGTTGGAACTCCAAACTACATGTGCCCGGAACTGCTCGCTGATATCCCTTATGGTTTTAAATCAGACATCTGGTCCCTAGGTATATACAACCGTATCCATTTTTAACGCTTAAGAATCTTGTTATGTGGCTGAAGCTAAGACGAGACTGTATGCTGTTGAACAGGCTGTTGTATATATGAGATGGCTGCATTTCGGCCTGCTTTCAAAGCATTTGTAAGTCATGCCTTTCACTTAGATTATCCAAGTTTTTTTGCGCCGGTAATTGTATCGGTTAGGAGACTTGTGTGTATCGCTGAAATCTATGATATTGGATGCAGCATTTATCGGTTCCTCTGCATTCTGTCTCTTCAAAAGACCTTATGCATTTTTGATCTTTATGTTTTATATGGTTTCAGGATATGGCAGGGCTTATAAGCAAGGTTAATCGCTCCTCAATTGGTCCGTTGCCTTCATGCTATTCTCCATCTTTGTAAGAATCATTTTCTAATCTCAAGCTTAATCTATTTCTTGATTTGACATTTTGAGATTTATTAAGTTTAATAATTCCTGGTTAAATAACATTTCTCTCTCTAATATATATATACATATATATTGCAGAAAAGCACTCATCAAGGGGATGCTAAGGAAGAACCCAGAGTATCGGCCAAGCGTATGTTTTCTTTCTAGGACCTGTAGCTGTCTTCTTAAGAGCCTTCCTTCACTTTCCTGAACGAAATTAACTTATCCTTTCTATTTTTTTTTGTCTTTTGTTCAGGCTTCCGAGATCTTGAAGCATCCGTATTTGCAGCCATATGTTGAGCAGTACCGTCCAGCCATTTCCGCAGCGTCTATAACTCCAGAAAAGCCTCTCAATTCTCGTGAGGGCCGGAGGAGTATGGCTGAAAGTCAGAATAGCAATAGCTCCAGTGATAGAGATAACTTCTACGTCAGTGACAAAAGTCACCGACCTGTGGGTCCAAGCAACGGTAATAAAGTCGCTGAGACCGATTCAGTTTCTGTCGATGAACAAGAAACTTTCGACCATATGCAGCAGCAACAACAACAACCAGCTGAAAATGAAAACGCCCAGAGTGTTTCAGCAACGAAACCAGATAGTCATGGCATTTTAAAGCCCTCAGAGACTGATCAGCGGCCAGAGATTATTCAACCAAGGCACCCAAAAACTATTAGAAACATCATGATGGTTTTGAAAGAAGAGAAAGCTAGAGAAAATGGTTCACCCATGAGAGTTAATCGAGGGAGAACATCTGGTGTTCCGATGCAGAAGAACAATACTGAAACTCCTTCAAAAATTCCCAAACTCGGTGACATTGCTCATAGCTCCAAGACTAACGTAAATGCACCGTCAAAGCTTGCCTCTGATTCTGCGAAGACTCCACCGCCGAAGCATCATCAAGTAACTACTCTCTCTTTCTCTATTTCCCATGTTTAGTAGATATTCTAAAGATATTTTATGATAAAACTGAACTTGTAGATGCCAGTGATCGACTCTTCTCCAAAACCGAAGCCTAGAAACGACAGAGTTCCTCTGGCTCCTGCTGCAAAACACGAGACCGAAGAGGCAATGTCAGCTAAGCGAAGACAAAGAACACCTCCTACTTTACCAAGAAGAACGTCCTCAAGGCAATTAGGAGGAGATATTCCAAATATGGTGGCTAAAGAAACCATGAAGCTATTATATCCATGTCAGCCGTCAGAGCACGAAAATAATTCTCATCATCAACCTCGTGTCCAAGCGGAGCCAAAGAGAAACTCTGCCGGATTTTCCAAAGGGGTGCAAAGCGAAAGCAGCAACTCTATCTCGTCTTCGTTGTCCATGCAAGCATTTGAGCTCTGTGATGATGCTTCCACACCATATGTCGACATGCCAGAGCACACAACTCCTGATGACCACAGAAGATCATGTCATAGTGAATACACCTCTTCTTTTCCGGAAATCTCATCCGAGATGATGATCCGTAGAGAAGAACACAGCACCAGTATGCGGCTTGCTGAAATTCCTGACACTGTTCCTGATGTTCAAAACGAGATATCCCATCACCACCCAGGAGGAAGCTCTCTTCCTGCGTCTATGGAGAGTGGTAGTAGCCCTCTGACGTTACAAAGCTACGAGCCAAACGCGTCAGGTGATGATAAATTCACAGTTAAAGAATTCGTCTCACCAGTGCCTTCCCACCAAGTGAATTCACTGTCGGATAACAAAACCACCGGCGTAGTCTCTCAGAACTCAGCTCTTGAGATGGGCAACAATCCTTCGGTGGTTGATGATATCATACATGTAATCCGGCACAGCAGTTTCCGAGTAGGGAGTGACCAGCCGGTCATGGAAAGTGTTGAAGTCGGTGTCCAGAACGTTGACGTTGGGAAACTCATAAACGTTGTGAGAGATGAACTTGAAGTGAGGAAAGTAGCCACTCCCTCTGATACAACCCCGACCAACTCAGAGACTCCTGAATCAAGAACTGCAGAAGAACCAGACCCTATCACTAACTATTCAGAAACCAAGAGCTTTAACTCATGCTCCGATTTTTCACCAGCGGAGACAAGACCAAACTCATTCATGCCTGAAGAGGAAACAACTCCGGTTCCAGCTGTGAAAGAAACGTTGGACATCAAGTCGTCCAGGCAGCGAGCAGAGGCGCTTGAAGGCCTCTTGGAACTATCTGCGGATTTGCTGGAACAGAGTAGATTGGAAGAGCTAGCCATTGTGTTGCAGCCGTTTGGGAAGAACAAAGTTTCGCCTAGAGAAACTGCTATTTGGTTGGCAAAGAGCTTAAAAGGAATGATGATCGATGACATCAATAATAACAACACTGGCAGCTCCAGGAATTGTTCATGAAGGTACGATTGTTTTATACCACCATCTTCAACCAAACTCTCTTCTGTTACCTTTTTTTTTTTTTTCCTGTAACGTTTAAATTTGCACAAAGCAATAATTCTTTCTTTATTAAAAAAATCATTAAAAACCATATTTGTTCAAACAACTCATCATTTTCGAAATCTTGAAAGTACAGCACCGATGTTAGGTGTAAAATCATCGACGTTTTACAGAGGAATTATTGCGTAGTTCTTTTTCTTCTCCATGTTTCTGTTTCGTTTTAATATCACAGACTGTATAACAAATTAACTTTTATTATATTAGGACAAACTGCTGAGGTGAATGATTATCGGTTATTTTCCTTCTGCGTGTTGTATCCGTTTTGTTTAAATACAAATTAAAATTTACATGACTACCGTTGAATGTGTACCGGATTTGTTCTGTGTGCTTGTTTTTTGCTTGTTCTTGTTTCCTGATACGGTCTTGATCAGCCTCGAAATCCAAGGTTTGAAGATCATGTGTGAATCTGCTAAGTCACTGTTTAAAGTGTGTTTCAAGGGTCAAAATTTAAAACTAGCCTTTTCCATGAAATATTGAATAGAGAGAAGATGTGATACGGCCTCACATAACTCGATGGGCTATATACCTTTTGATTAGGTTTTGACCGAAGCCTCGTCCCACTGTTAAGGCTCTTTGATGCTTGATGGTCTTCACACAAAGATTTCGGAATACCTTGTGTTTTTCGAACTCAAAATCCTACAAGATCACTTTGCTAGCTAAGACTTGATAACATTTAAGAAGATGAGTCTTCTGCGTTTAAGGGTTGTTCAACACGTGAATATGAGATAAATGTCCTTAAAAGCTTTGATATATTAGTTAAGTTTACATGGAGAGCTTCTTAAGCTTTATAAAGAAACAAAATAGAAAACCTTAACTTGAAAACCCTAATCGTATCTTCTTCTTATACTATAAAGAAGAAGATTATTCTCTTCTCCTTAAGCCACCTCATCAAATAGAGAGATGAGAGTGTGACACGTGTATTTTTTAAAAACAGTTTTGGTATTTTCGTTTGTATTAGTAGGGCTTCGACGATTTATATTTGGACTTGGTTTTTCTTTATTTAGACCGATAACAAGAACAGAAAGCTTAGATCCATTAAAAAACAATTGTCTTCTTCACTATTTGCGACTATTGAAGTTTAGGGTTCGTATAATTATTTGAGACGAATCGGGATGACGATACCTTGGGCCAAGATATCTTGATGTCATTACGTCTGTGTTTCTTCTCCCCGAAACCGTTACTGGATGAATTGATTCACCGCCATTAAAGACTTCTTATCTCCTTCAACCTACTCATTCAATGCATCTTAATCTCTTCAAGGCGATGCATCTGAAGCTATAAAAAGGTTAGCCTACGTATCCTGAACATCATCCTCACAAATCCAAATAACAGTTCTCACAAAACTTTCCCTTCTACAATTTCTTTTGAAAGGGCTTCGTCTTCAGCATCTTTCATTGCCAACATTGAAAGATCTTTTGGTCCTGTTCTTACTCAAACGCTGCGATCGAGATGAGCGTCACAAAAATTAACGGAAGATACGGATGAATAAACAAAGGATCCGCTGTTTTTCACTGTTTTTCAATCGCTGAGGAGAGAGAATAGGAAAAAAAATGAGAAGCTGTTATTTGTTTGCGATACAAGCGTTACCGAAGCTCTTTAGTTATTTGATCGCTGTGTTTCTATTTTATCACCGGAGAGACCAATAAAGAAGAAAACGGTGAAGAAAATGCAGTCGCTGGTCTCGATCGCTGCATTATCCAAACGAACAGGGCTTGACGATTTCTATTTGGATGCTATTATTTGAAAGATCTACAAGTATTGCTTATGTCTTCCTCTGTGGATTATGTTCTGTTTCAGTCAAAATAACTTACTCCTTGGATTTAGTTTCAGTCAGTGAGCTCGATGCGGTTTCTGATTCCCGGGAAGTTATCGACGGATACAGTGAATGAGAGGATTAAATCGGAATTGTGGGGTTTGTGGGATTCTGATCAATGTTGTGTTAGATCAAATCAATATATTGTTTCCTCCATCGATGTGTCTGATGAACCCAAGCCGTGTCCTTTTGTTCTGGAAGGCGCTCAAAGTCTCAGCTCTTCTTTAAGAGTTTTGTGTCTTCTCAAGAAATGTGTCAGATGTTGTAGACATGCGAAACCAGTCAAAGGTAAGCTACATATGGTATTTAGTGCTACCTGCTACCTGCTTCCTTCATCATTTGTTTTTAATAAAGCGAATCTTAGCTTGAGCAGTTGATGATGGTTGGTTTTACACAAAATATCAACGATACAAATCTTTTAAGTGGTTTTGAATTGAATGTTTGGCTTATTGAACTCCAGATTATTGCTTCAAATTCTGCGTAGAGTCTCTAATGAAAATCTAACGGTGAATTTAAATTATGTACAACATTCATCTGTTTCTTTTTGGGAAATGAGTTTAATGAGTTTATATTATAGTAAGCATAACATTTCAAACTCTCCTTTAGGTGGTTATATCACAGATGAATGGAAAATACTTGGATCCTGAACTCATGTCTTTACCGTTGGAAAGATGATCTAGAGGATGGATCACAACGGCGAGAGATTTATACTCGACATCCATGCAGGTATCTTGACGTTGTAAAATGACATATTTATTCTTTCTATTTCACATGAACAACTCTTTTGACATTCTTTTTTTTTTTTTTGCTTAAATTTGGACATTCTATTATTTTTTGACAAGTGTATATGGTTTTTGGTATATTAATTATTCAGCTATGTGGAGTTAGAGGCAATTTTAAGGCTCTTTAGCAAAGAAGATAGAGCCTAACTTTCATATTTACCTTTGAGTAAGACAGCCATACATCCTTGCCTCATAATACGCTTTCCATTGCAGTGTAAGCAAAACTATTTGAATGTAAAATATTTTTGTTGAAAAGCTTTTCTAATACTCCGGATATCACTGTGATTTTACACTTAATACAGTTCTTAAAGTATGGAGTTTACATGAGATTTCTTATATTTGAAGATTACACTGCTTGGGCCAGACAATTAAAAAAAGGGGAACAAGAGTTTGTCATTAGCCGTAATCACCTGTATTTATTGTTATCTGTGTCATTTTTCGCACTGTGGTTCAGAAAGGAAGATGCAAGTCTGGGTTCTCACTAATCGTCCAATATTGCCGCATAGAGTTTTATCATAGGCAGCAGTGGTTAGATCATAAAATTGTTTAATGAATCGTTGTCTTATCTATGAATAATGGTCCAAGACACGTTATGTACGTACGTAGTGGATGGCACAAAATTCCAAGACCCTTACCCAAACCAAATTTAAACGTTGACCATAAGATTTGTTTGAGTTGGTGGGTTTACATAACCTGCAACTTACAGAGTTACAACTTACAAACAATAAGACGCCAAAGCCACCATGGCTCTTGGACAAGTTCAAAGATACCACAACCCCAAAGATAGAAACACTTACGGTATGGCAAAGCAGAAATGTATGAAGCAAACCTATTGCCTCACGTACATCAAACAAAAACGAATAAGGCTAGAGAACTACTACATAAGAAACAAACGGTGGTTGTAAGAATTAATATAAGTTTGTGTATGCGTTACATAAAAATGGTATAATACAAAGATATCTTTGTAAATAATGTAGGAAAGTAATTGGACTAATGGACTTTCGGTTTCATGAAATGCAGTTTGATTAATCATCTAACTCATCCTCTCATTTGTTATAGTGAACACCTACAAAAAAATCACCACACTTCTGGACGACCAACTCCGTCAAGCTTTAAGCTAGGAATTCTCTTAATAAAAATATTTGATGACTCATATAATTTTATGCTGCAGCAGTTTCTTTAAGTCCTTACAAGACTGTTTTTTTCCTGTGTTGGTGGCTGAAATAAGACTTCTAGAGCTGTTGGATAAAATCTACTACCGACACATAAGTTTTTTCAGTTGATTATAGCAGATTTGCTAATTACTTCCTACTCTTATTTGATTATGACTAACAGATGGTGGATATGATGCACAAACTGAACAAACTCCAGGAAAGTTGTTTTAAGAAAAAGTTGAAACTCAAATGCAAAGAGGTGAAACTAGCGGTGGCCGAAACCAGCATTGATCAAGTTTTGTAACACAGAACTCCTGGGATTAGATTGGAATCAAGTAGCATTTATTTTGTAAAAAGGGAATGACTCAGTTGTTGTATTGATGTTAGGAGTTTTCAAGGTTCATAAGACAAATGTTGTAGTATGAGTGAATGTCGAACCAATTCTAAGGGAATCAAAGCACTAAGAATGCAAGTACCAACTTAATCTAAGTGTAACCGATAATTGAGATGATTTTAAACTACTTCTAAAACTGGAATGCAATAGCAGAATGATAAGACAATAAACGAAATAACTTTCTTTGATTATGACAAAAGAGAACTCATGGGTATAGGGATTTAGACCTTGGATGATCAAGTTTCGAATTAAGGATGGCAAATGATCAATCAAACTATCAACCTTAAGCTTAGACACAATCTTAAACAAACTCTATGTCTAGATGAATGCTCATTTACTAACACATTTCAAACATCAAATGTCTTTGGTTGAATAATATGAAAGTAATCATTACAAACAAGTCTATTAGCTATCTTAACACCTTTAACAACAAATGTCTTTGGTAAAGTATGTTAAAAGCTTAGAAGAGTTATCTCAGGCATTTCATTGAACACCTTGTGGGTGGGAAATGCCTAAAGATCAACTTTTGAGAGGCCAACTCAGAAGATGCATTATGAATACTCTACTAGCAAGGAATAAGAATGAGCTATGCTAAAACATCCCAAATCTAGCCTAATCACCCTTAATCTCCCTAACCCATGAATTCAAAGGAGGATTACTCACTAATCTCCATGATTCCTCTTAAACCCATATTGGATTTCAGATTAATCATGTAGAGAGATACATATAATAGATTGGAAATCAACAGGATAACAAGAACAATGATCAAATGATTCCAAGAGATGAACTTTCCAATAGGTTTTTGGTGGTTTTTCTCAAAGATAAAAGATAATCTGCCTCTGATGGCTTACAAAGCATACTTAAACTTAGGTTTTCAAAATGTAAATCGTCCAAACAAATGACCAAAAGGTCCTTGATTAATCATAAGTTTCGACCAGACATAAGACGCGCAGCGACCTCGGGGTCTCGCTCCATCACGTCGCTCTGACCCTTGGGAGCGACCTCGATGCGTCGCTCCAAGACGTCGCTCATGGGCTATTTTTGCTGTCCAAAGTGATAAAATGCCGAACGACCTGGGAGACTCGCTTTGGAGGTCGCTCTGGTTCGGGAGCGACATCATCACATCGCTCTGGGGAGGTCGCTCTAAGGGGTTTCTCGAGGGGAGCCACAGCGACTTCGTGCGCTCGCTCCGGTAGGTCGCTCCCATCTCACTGCTCGTCCAATGATCATCTTTAACTCCTCTTTTGAGCCTCAATTTCACCCAAACATCTCCAAGATCTCCATGTGGTCCTCCAATACCTAATAAAGACTTATGTATGCAAAATGCAACCTAGACATGGCTAAATCCTAGTCTAAATGATCAAAATGCACATGGATGAATGGATAAAACAATGGAAATATGCAAGATATCAACTCCCCCAAACTTGTTCTTTTACTTGTCCTCAAGTGAACTTTCTAGAACTCATAGGGAAAGAGGTTTGAAGGTGGGAGCTCATAGCCAAAAGAAACACACATAGCACTCAATTCAACATCCAAATTCAACATGAGCACATTCTCTCTTATTATACTCTAGCTTCTCTAGGCCTATCTTAGCTCTTTTTGTCCCTACACTCATCATCATGCATTCACACATTCAAATCAGCCAACTCTCATATTCATTAAGCATAATATCAAGTGAATTCTTGAAAATGGTCAATTGGTCCAAATAATTTGGGTAAGGGAAGACTTTTTATTCAAGTGAGTCAAGAGGTTCAAGATATATGATTTTTTAAGGTGGTAGACTCTCAAGACAAGTAGCCTTGACATTGCACATAATATATCTAAGAAAGGGATCAACTCATGCATACAATGCTCAATCTCCATTGTTCTACCTTTTTCCCAAACATATATGTTACACATTTATCTCCCAATACCAATCCCAACTCACATCTCTCACCAAAGATCTCAAGATCATTTCTCAGCATAAAACTCTTTATTTAACAAGGGATTTCTCAAACTTTTTTGAACACCTCTTAGCTCATATTAACTTTGCTAGCCCCCTTTCTTTATTCTCTTTCTCTTTTTTTTTAACTTTTTTTTTTAATTTGGGGGCCAAGAATTTTCACAAACTTGAGCTAGAGGGTTTCTCTACTTATCCCATAAAGATTAGTCAATTAAGCACAAAGAGTTTATTCTTTTCCTTTAACCCCATTTTTTATACTCCCAAATCAAACTTTACAACACTCACCCCCATCCTATGGCTAGACAATAGTGTGTCTAATCTAGCAGGAATGAAGACCAAGCATTGTCGTTCCCAATACTCTCAACATTATGTGCATGTAAGACTTTCCGAAAAAGACCTCACTCATCAATCAATGAAAGCTTAAAAGGAGGAAAGGATTTTGGGAGTGGTCTACCACTAGAGTTTGTCAAAAAGATTGGCATAAAAGATGCGACAACTCAAGTGTGTATAGCCATGATTCAGTACACAAGGGACCATAAGCAAGAAGCATTAAGTTAGTTCAGTTCAAATAAGGTTGTAGTTGGCTTCAAAGATTGAGTTTCAACAGTTAATGAGTTTCAGGAAGAGTTGTCAAGGCTCGAAGCATACAAGGCTTTTTTAAGAGATGCAGAAGCTACTCGAGCGCGAGGTACTGTTCTTTACAAGGCATTATAAATCATTGCTCCCTATGCAAGTGAATGCAACCTATATGCTATAGACTCTCCTAAAAATGCAAGTGATGCAATCTAGATTATGCTTTTTGTGGTTTTCGAATTTTTCAAATTTTTTTGGTTTTTT
Organism: Brassica nigra; assembly: GCA_016432835.1. Taxonomy (NCBI): domain Eukaryota; kingdom Viridiplantae; phylum Streptophyta; class Magnoliopsida; order Brassicales; family Brassicaceae; genus Brassica; species Brassica nigra. Next base: position 54,705,627 of record CM028244.1, read on the forward strand.
CAATGCAAATAGGTATGTACAATGCAAGACTCAATGGAAAAACATCAAAGCAAACATGATCAAATACTTGTTTACCTCCCCCAAACTTAAGTCACACAGTCTCTGTGTTGTTAAGATGAGAGAGATACCCAAAAGAAAGCTAAAATGCAAAGAAAAATTAGTATATACAAGGGAAGGTGATGGAGTACCTTCTATGGGAAGCGAGTGGAGGCAGATGCCTCGTCCTCGTCGTCGTCGGGTGGGAATGTGGTGTAGTAGCCTCCTGGTGCTGAGCTTTGGATTGCAAACTGTGGGTGGCTCTCAACCTCATCAATCTCGATCTCATCATCGGAGGAGGCAAGAGAAGGTGATTTGTTGCCTGAGGTGGAGGGGAGGATGGGTGGATTCCTGTTCTTGCGCTGGAGCTGTCTAGCAGTGAGGGTAAAGCTAAGATCCCTGGGTCGAGGTCGAGGCTGGGGAACTGATGTGTCCGGAAAATCAAAGTCTGCTGAGCTACATCCAGCAATTCCTCCCCTAGTCAAAACATCAGCTACTTTCCTCATGAACTTGGCTGAAGTTTTTGCTTGCCTCTTCACAGTTTTGCTAAGCGCCTTGCACTTTTCTTTGAGCTTTTCAATCGTCCTGTCTTGTGCCTTGTTCCATCTCCGAAGCCGACTGATATGATCGTGGGCATCACGAAGGGCACCAGGAGGTAGGACTCCGTAATGTGGCTTGAAGTAGTAGCGCGGAGGTCCATAGACAGGTTCATCGGTAGCTGCTGCGGATGATGTCCCCGATGCATCATGTCTGGTTGCAACACTTCTTCTCTTTGGTGCAGTCATCGGTTCGAGAGAACCATGGTCGCGAAAGAAGTCTTCGTGAGCAATGTTGAAGCTGATAGCTCCAGGCCTCTCTAAGCTGGTTAAGGTCCAGTTCGGAAGGAGTACCTCAGCTGGCTGTCCCTGCAGGTAGTAGTAGTAGACATAGCTTCTTCCGTGCTTCCCACTAAATTATGTAGCGATCCTCAGGTAGGTGGCATCAATGAAACTAGGCCCGGCTGAATCCTTTCCCAAGTTGACTTCCACAAACTCAAAAAGTGGTGTGATCATACCACCAATACCAATCTTCGGATCCAGATCCTTGGTATACCAGGCCCAATCTCTGTAATGCTCGAGACGACTCACGAAGAAACTGACCATCCCAAAGGTGGCATTGATGTCATGGCTCGGAAGAGGCAGGACTCCAGGAGTGGTATAAGGTGTGATAGCTGGGAAGAGAAGGCAAAGATCCTCCTCGGTGCAATTGCCATGTTGTTTTCGCGGGTAGAATGCATGGACGAGCATCCTATGGAGATAGCACACAGAGGATGACAGATATGTGAGTTCTTGTCACTCCCGGTGCAGTGATTGTTTCCAGTAATCAGCTTCTATAGCTCCTTCGGAAGATCCTCACATTTGGGAAGAATAGAGTCCTCCAAATCTTTAAATCCCAGGACTCTCCCAATGTCTTTGAAGCTCATGTTGTGGACTATCCCATGGATGCTGAACTTGAGTTTACCCCATCCTTGCCTCACATCAGTGTATCATGGTAAGTGACCTCAAGTGAAGACAGGAACTGACAAGAGACATCCTTGTAAGTAGGATAAGCCATGGTAAGGAGCTTTGGCATCTTCAAATGTCCCAGCATTGCCTCAATGTCAGAATCCAGGCCCAACTCCTTCAGCAAATTGAGGTCAGCGAACCTCGTTGGAGTCCAGGCGACTCCCATCAGCAAGTGATCATACAGCTCCTCAACAGATTGTGTCTTCTCCCTTTCCCTATCAACAGCAACCTCCTTCCCTTTGGACATCTTGGCTTTCTTTTGAGGAACCTGCTCGTCTTCACTTTCATCATCACTTCCCTCATTGGTGGGAACTGCTACACTTTTCCCTGTTCTCTTCTCTTGCTCTTTCGATTTCTTGGTAGCCATGACTTGCTTTCTAGAAGTCCTCTCTGTCCCTGAGCCAGTAGGTACAGAAGCCAATGCCTTCCCTCTTAGTGTAGCTTCTTTCTTCTCAACCTCTTGCTTCTTAGCATCCATCTTTCCCTTTTTCGTCTTAACCATTGATATCTGAAAAATTCAAAACTTGGAAAGGGATAAGTGGAATGAAGTAAAGAATACAAAGAGTTAATCAAGCTTGACATTGCAACCTTCTCTACACATTTAGCACTAAGAAGCTAAACTATGAGTAAAGAATCATACTTCTCAAACTTTTCAAGATATGAAAATTACAAGTTAAGTAAAATTCAATGATCAAAATGGCTCTAGCATGAGGAAGTTTTTTAATCAAGCTTCTAAACACCTTAAAAAGCCAAACTCAACCACAAACACACTCAAATAAGGTCAAATTCAAAAAGTCACAAATCCATGAACCCTAATTTTGTCAAAGTTCAAATTAAGCTCAAATTCACCATTAATTCATCAACCCAACTTGATAGATAAGCTTTTCCCAATCTATTTCACCATAATCAAGCAAGAAAGGACCAACATTTGATTTTGAAATTCTAGGGTTCATGGACCTACGAAATTGAATTTAAAAACTCAATACCTTGCTTTGGATGAAAGGAAATGGTGAATGGGTGTGGGGAAACAGACTATAGGGTCGAAAACTTGGATTTAGAAACAAGAACTAGGTGATTTGGTTGAGAATTGAGGAAGTTATGGGATTTTTGGAGTGGGTGTGTTTGAGAGAGTATGAGTGTTTTTTTGGGGGAGATGAGAGGAAGAAGAGATGAAGGTCGATAGTTTAGGGGAGAGATAGGGTGCGTCCGGTTCGGTTTATGCAAGGATTGGATCGGTTCAATTAAATTGAACCGGGTTTGAGGCGAGAATCACTTACCTGGACCGGCTCGGGAGCGAGGTTGGGGGGTCGCTGTGGGACGTCGCTCCCTAGTCTTTTTTTTCTCTCCATTCGTTAAAAAGCCAAGCGACCCTTGCCCCTCGCTTCATGACGTCGCTCTGGGATTGGAGCGACCTGACCTACTCGCTCCAAGACCTCGCTCCTGGGTGCTTTTTGAGCCCCAAAATCTGTGAAAGGCCGAACGACCTAGAGGCGTCGCTCCTGACGTCGCTCCAATACCACAGCGACCTCCACTAGTCGCTGCCTTACGTCGCTCCCGATCCCATTTTGAGTTCAAATCTGAGCGATCAAAACACCTGCATTCGTCTCCAACAAAGTCTTGAAAATAAATTAAAAGATGAAAATAAAAAGTACTAAAGCAATATGTACAGGGATAGACATGGGACTTCCTCCCAGGTGAGCTTGTTTTAAGTCTCTAGCTTGACTTTGCCTCCATTAAGATTAGGCTGGGGTAGGATCAGAAAGTGGAGTTGAAGTTTCATCTTCCTTTGGTGCAGTAGCCATGTAGAGCTTAACCCTCTGCCCATTGACTGTGAAGTCTCTTCCATCAGTACTCCACAAAACTATTGCTCCATAAGGTCTAACCTCTTTGACCCTGAATGGACCTGACCATCTTGACTTAAGCTTTCCTGGAAATAGCTTCAACTTAGAGTTGTAGAGAAGAACTTGATCTCCTTCTTTGAACTCTCTTTTCAGAATGTTCCTGTCATGGAAAGCTTTAGTCTTCTCCTTATAGATCCTTGAGTTCTCAAAAGCATTCATTCTTATCTCATCAAGCTCATGTAGTTGAAGAAGTCTTTTCTCCTTGGCACTTTTGATGTCAAAGTTCAGCAACTTAACTGCCCATAGTGCTCAAGCTCTACTGGCAAATGGCAAGCTTTCCCATACACAAGGTTGAAAGGTGTGGTTCCCAGAGGGATCTTGTAAGCTGTCCTATAAGCCCAAAGTGCATCATCAAGCTTAGTAGACCAATCCTTCCTTGTAGTCCCCACAATCTTTTCTAAAATGGACTTTATCTCTCTGTTAGAAATCTCAACTTGACCACTTGTTTGAGGATGGTAAGGAGTTGCCACCTTATGCTTCACACCCTTCTTTTTGAGAAGTCCTTCAAACAGCTTGTTGATGAAGTGAGAGCCTCCATCACTGAGGACAACTCTTGGAACTCCAAACCTTGGAAAGATGACACTCTTGAACATCTTGGTTACGACTCCAGCATCATTGGTGGGACTTGCAATGGCTTCCACCCACTTAGAGACATAATCAACAGCTACAAGGATGTACTTGTTGCCATATGATGATGGAAATGGCCCCATGAAGTCAATACCCCAGACATCAAACACTTCAACTTCAAGGATTGGATTTTTAGGCATCTCATTCCTTTTGGTGATGTTTCCTCTTCTTTGGCATGAATCACACCTTGAAACAAAGTCTTGTGTATCCTTGAACATGTGTGGCCACCAGAATCCAGCTTGTAAAACCTTTGCAACAGTTTTGAAGGTAGAAAAGTGGCCTCCATGGGATGATCCATGACATTGTGTAAGGATTCCATTAACTTCTTCGTTAGCAACCACTCTCCTATAAAGTTGATCCTTGCAGAGAATGTAGAGGTAAGGCTCATCCCAATAGTATCTCTTCATATCCTTGTAGAACTTCTTCTTGACATAGCCTACAAGATTCAAAGGTTCTTTTCCAGTGGCTAAGTAGTTCAACAAATCAGCATACCAAGGTTATTTCTCTTCTGTTGCCTTGACCTCTTCAAGTTTTCTGCCGGTTTCACAAACTGCCATCACTGCTCCAATAGCCATGATCTGCTCCTCTGGAAGTCCTTCATCAATGGGGACGCCACACTCTATTCTCAGCCTGGAAAAGTGATCAGCTACACCATTCTCAACTCCTGACTTGTCTCTGATCTCTAAATCAAAATCTTGAAGTAAAAGGATCCACCTCAAGAGCCTGGGTTTTGCATCTTTCTTGGCCAAAAGGTATCTCAAAGCAGCATGATCTGTGTAGACAATAACCTTAGATCCCACCAAGTAGCTTTTGAACTTCTCAAATGCAAAGACAATGGCTAGCATCTCCTTCTCATTTGTGGCATACTTCATCTGGGCATCATTCAGGGTTTGACTCGCGTAGTAGATAGGAGACTTGCCATCCTTCTTCTGTCCCAAAACAGCTCCCACAGCATAATCACTAGCATCACACATGATCTCAGAGGGGAGATCCCAACTAGATGGCTGGACAATGGCAGCACTCACAAGCTCACTCTTCAGCTTTTTGAAAGCTTCTAAACATTCCTGACTGAAGAGAAAGATCTCTTCCTTGCATAGCAATCTGGTGAGTGGCCTGGCGATCTTGAAGAAGTCCTTGATGAACCTTCTATAGAAACCAGCATGTCCCAGGAAACTCCTGATGTCTTTCATTGTCTTTGGAGGAGCCAAATTGATCATCACATCAATCTTTGACTTGTCTACCTCGATCCCCTTCTCTGAAATCTTGTGTCCCAGCACAATTTCTTCTTTACCATGAAGTGACACTTCTCCCAGTTCAGCACAAGGTTGGTGTCTTCACATCTCTGTAGGACCCTGCACAAATTTGACAAACAAGCAGAAAATGAAGATCCGTAGACAGAGAAGTCATCCATAAACACCTCCACAACATCCTCAATTAGATCAGAGAAGATTGACATCATGCACCTTTGAAAAGTGGCTGGAGCATTACATAGTCCAAATGGCATCCTTCGATAGGCAAAGGTACCATAAGGGCATGTGAATGTCGTTTTCTCTTGATCATTATGATGTATGGGTATTTGGAAGAACCCTGAATACCCATCAAGAAAGCAATAGAATGGGTGATTTGCAAGTCTCTCAAGCATCTGATCAATAAATGGCAATGGAAAATGATTATTTCTAGATGCAGAGTTCAGTTTTCGGTAACCAATGCACATTCTATGACCTGTGATGGTTCTGGTTGGTATCAATTCATTCTTGTCATTTTTATTTACAGCGATACCACCTTTCTTTGGAACAACATGCACAGGAGATATCCATTTAGAATCTGAAATAGGGTATATCACACCAGCATCTAAGAGTTTAAGAATCTCTTTCTTTACAACATCCTTCAGGTTAGGATTTAACCTTCTTTGATGCTCTATAGAAGTCATTGATTCATCCTCAAGATGTATCCTATGCATGCACAAAGAGGGTGATATTCCTTTGATATCATCAAGTGAGTAACCTATTGCTTTTCTAAATCTTTTAAGTGCTTTTAAAAGTTCAGACAGCTCAGCTTCAGTAAGTTCACTACTTACAATAATAGGATAAGTCTCATTAGGATCAAGGAATGCATACCTTACACCATGGGGAAGAGGTTTAAACTCCACCTTAGGTGCCTTAAGCTCGCTCCAGTCATCTTGCTGGATGTCCCCTTGTTGGGTGACTGAGGCTTCTTGATGAACCACTGGTGGCAGCTCCTCATACTGATCCTCACTATCAAATCCTTTGTGTGAATCAAGCATCATCCCATAGGCAGTACTCTCCAGGTTCTCAATCACTTCAACCTCTCTCTCTATTGTCAAAGCATGCTGTAGAGGGTCTTCTAGTGATAACTCTTCAAGGAGCTCATCAGCAAGAGCATCCATCTCTTCAATGTAGAAGACTTGCCCTTGCACAGTTGGTTTCTTCATTATCTCCTTGATGTCAAAGTGGAGGATATTCTCTTTACTCAAATGGAGATCAATCTTGCCTTCTTTCACATTAACAATAGCTCCTGTTGTAGCTAAGAAAGACCTTCCAAGAATTAAGGGATCTTGAGCTTCCTCACCCATCTCAAGTACCACAAAGTCTGTAGGGATCTCATAATTTCCAACCATCACAGGGAGTCCTCCAAGATACCCACAGAGTATTTCACTGAACAATCAGCCAAAACCATAGAAAGTCTACACTTCTTGTACTGAGTGAATCCAAGCTTCTTTGCAACAGACAAAGGCATCAAGCTGACACTAGCTCCCAAATCGCAGAGACATCTCTCAAACACCATAGGTCCAAGAACACAAGGTAGTGTGAAGCATCCTGGATCCTCTAGCTTCTTTGGAACATCAAGCCTCTGGATGATGGCACTGCACTCATGGGTAAGAATCATCATGCCCTCCATCTCTTTCTTCTTTGCAGCTACATCATCTTTCAGGAACTTGTTGTATTGAGGAACCAGCATGAAAGCATCAATTATGGGTATTGTGACCTGGACTTCACTCATCTGCTTCTCAAACAGAGCTTTGTACTTCCCTAGCAGCTGCCTCTTGAATCTTCCAGGGAATGGGAGTTTGGGTTCATAAGGAGGAGGAACAAAAGAATTCTCATTTGCTGGAGCAGCAACTTCACCATCTTTCACAGTTTTCTTCTCTTCTTCAATCTTTCCTTTAACCTTGGCTTCCACAATCTTCTCCAAGATCTTCTCATTGGTCTTCTCATCCACAATCACTACCTCATCATCTATGTTGATGGCCACCCCCTCACCTTGTTTCTCAGCATCCTTGGTGAGAGTTTTAGGAGGTAACTGCTTTCCACTCCTGAGGGTAATAGCTTTCATAGTCTCCTTGGGGTTTTGCTCGGATTTTCCAGATAGAGAACCTTGCTGGCGATTTTGGTGAGTGTTCATGGAAGCAAACTGGCTCTCCAAAGCTCTGAACTTGTTGTTGAGGTCACTGTAACTCGCATCAATCTTGGAGTGAAGGTTCTTCAACTCATAGCCAACATGCTTCTCACTTCTAGTTTGAGACTCCAAGATCTGTTTCGTAGAGTATCAGTGCTGCTTTCCTGAGGAGTAGAGGTAGAAGGATTAGCTTGTTGTTGAGAAGATTGGTTCCCTTTGTTGGAGAAGTCAGGAGGAGGGTTCTGCTGAGGCTGATAGTTGCCTTGCTGATTGTTTCTAGGCTGGTAACCACTCTGTTGGTTGTTAGAAGGACCAGTGGTGTAGTTGCTCTTGGGTTGGTAATCTCCTTGTTGATTGTTTGGATTAGATCTCTGTGGGTAGTTGTTGTACTGAAAATTAGGCTCTTTCATGTACCAACTACCATTCTTGTTGATGAAACACAACTCTTCTTGACCTTCCAGCCCATCAACCTCATTGACTACAGGTGGTGCCTCTTGGTTTTGGTTACCAACAAAGTTCAGCTGCTCTTGTGTAGCTTTATCAGCAATGAGTATGTCTATCTTCTCATGCAGAGCCTTTAGCTCCTTCCTCATCTGCTTATCATCAGTTCTAACGCCTCTGTCGTGGTCTCCACTGTAGACTTCGTCACTCTTCACCATGTTATCAACTAGCTCCTCTGCATCTTCCTCAGTTCTTCCCAAGAAGAACCCATTACTTGCAGTATCCAACCTGGTTCTGTACTTAGGAAGAGCACCCCTGTAGAATGTGCTCAGTAAACTTTCATTGGAGAATCCATGGTGTGGGCATTGAGCTTTGTAGCTTTTGAATCTCTCCCAAACTTCACTGAATCCTTCCAAGTTCTTCTGTTGAAAACTGGAAATCTCATTTCTCAGCTTAGCAGTTCTTGAGGTAGAGAAGAACTTTTCCAGGAATGCTCTTTTGCAGTCATCCCAGATGGTGATGGAGTCGCTGGGTAAGGACTTCTCCCACTGACGTGCCTTATCCCCCAAAGAGAAAGGAAATAGCTTGAGCTTGAAGGCATCTTCGGACACACCATTGGTTTTTGACAACCCACAGTAACTGTCAAACTTGTCCAAGTGATCAAACGGGTCCTCTACAGCCAAGCCATGATACTTGTTGTTCTCAATCACGTTGAGGAGTCCTGGTTTGACCTCAAAGTTGTTGGCTTCCACAACTGGTGTTCGGATTCCTAACCTATGACCATGAATGTTAGGGCGGTCATAGGTTCCAAGGGGTCGAGCTGGTCGCTGTGGGTGTTGTGGCCCTTGTGGTGGAGGGTTGTCAGCACCTTGACCGTTCGCATTTTCACCTTAAGGTAAGTCTGCTATATCAATATCCAACCTTTGTAAGTGAGCCTGTTGCTCTTCTCCTTGTCTCCTTCTTCTATTCTCTCTCTCAAGTACTCTAATGTTATCAACTCTTGGAACTAGGTTTGTTGTGCCTTTACTCCTCAAGTTCATACACCTGAAATACAAAGAGTGATGAAGATGGAGAATCAGTAACAAGATAAAAGAAAAATGAATTAGTCTCAAGCAAGTGACTAAATCTCAATGTTTAAATCTACTCAGAATTTGGCAACGGCGCCAATTTGATGTTAGGAGTTTTCAAGGCTCCTAAGACAAATGTTGTAGTATGAGTGAATGTCGAACCAATTCTAAGGGATTCAAAGCACTGAGAATGCAAGTACCAACTTAATCTAAGTGCAACCGATAATTGAGATGATTTTAAACTACTTCTAAAACTGGAATGCAAATTGGGGCTTCTAGCTCTAGTGGTAAAGGGCTCACAGCTGTGAGTTCCGCCACCTGGGTTCAAGTCCCGGCCACTGGGGAATTAACATTTCGGCATCGCCAGGGACAGAGGACCGACACATGGCAACACGTGACTAGTCTGGACCACTTCTGTGGGGCCAGGATACCTCTGTATAATTCAAAAAAAAAAACTGGAATGCAATAGCAGAATGATAAGACAATAAACGAAATAACTTTCTTTGATTATGACAAAAGAGAACTCATGGGTATAGGGATTTAGACCTTGGATGATCAAGTTTCGAACTAAGGATGGCAAATGATAAATCAAACTATCAACCTTAAGCTTAGACACAATCTTAAACAAACTCTATGTCTAGATGAATGCTCATTTACTAACACATTTCAAACATCAAATGTCTTTGGTTGAATAATATGAAAGTAATCATTACAAACAAGTCTATTAGCTATCTTAACACCTTTAACAACAAATGTCTTTGGTAAAGTATATTAAAAGCTTAGAAGAGTTATCTCAGGCATTTCATTGAACACCTTGTGGGTGGGAAATGCCTAAAGATCAACTTTTGAGAGGCCAACTCAGAAGATGCATTATGAATACTCTACTAGCAAGGAATAAGAATGAGCAATACTAAAACATCCCAAATCTAGCCTAATCACCCTTAATCTCCCTAACCCATGAATTCAAAGGAGGATTACTCACTAATCTCCATGATTCCTCTTAAACCCATATTGGATTTCAGATTAATCATGTAGAGAGATACAGATAATAGATTGGAAATCAACAGGATAACAAGAACAATGATCAAATGATTCCAAGAGATGAACTTTCCAATAGGTTTTTGGTGGTTTTTCTCAAAGATAAAAGATAATCTGCCTCTGATGGTTTACAAAGCATACTTAAACTTAGGTTTTCAAAATGTAAATTGTCCAAAAAAATGACCAAAAGGTCCCTGATTAATCATAAGTTTCGACCAGACAGAAAACGCGCAGCGACCTCGGGGTCTCGCTCCATCACGTCGCTCTGACCCTTGGGAGCGACCTCGATGCATCGCTCCAAGACGTCGCTCCTGGGCTATTTTTTCTGTCCAAAATGATAAAATGCCGAACGACCTGGGAGATTCGCTCTGGAGGTCGCTCTGGTTCGGGAGCGGCTTCATCACGTCGCTCTGGGAGGCCGCTCCAAGGGGTTTCTCGAGGGGGGCCACTGCGACTTCGTGCCCTCGCTCCGATAGGTCGCTCCCATCTCACTGCTCGTCCAATGATCATCTTTAACTCCTCTTTTGAGCCTCAATTTCACCCAAACATCTCCAAGATCTCCATGTGGTCCTCCAATATCTAATAAAGATTTATATATGCAAAATGCAACCTAGACATGGCTAAATCCTAGTCTAAATGATCAAAATGCACATGGATGAATGGATAAAACAATGGAAATATGCAAGATATCATGTATGTGGTTTTATTGTAGAAAAAAAGATTATCCATGTGAACTTTGGCTAGATTGATGAAAGAAAATGGGTCTTCCAAGCCAGGATTACTTAAAAATCCCTTTAGGCTGCGCTATAGAAATGATCACTGATGGCAAAGTTCGTGCCGCGGTGTTTTGCTTTCTAACAGATAAAACTCTGTTCAAACGGCAGACTCAAGCTTTTTCGTAGTAGGCAAGTGTTGGTTATTGTTCTTTTAAAAAAAATTCTCGAGAATATAGTTTCTCTTTAGGCGCATTTATACTAAAGCATGTTTGATTTATTGATGGTCAGTAGGAAAAGGCCTTCTATGTCATTGTCGTAATTTAGCTGATACTGAATTCAACAAATTAACATATCAAATAAAATTATCTATGTTTATGTGTTAAAACCAATCGATTTCTTTTTTAAAAATATTACACTTTCCTTGCTTTCAAAATTAAACTATAACAAAAATCACAAATAAAATAAAATAATTACATTTTCATCAAACAATAAAAAATATGTAATTTATAAGGCGATAATAAAACAAATAGTGAAAGTTGTTATAGAAAATAGTGAACATAATATTATGTATAAATATATTAAATATCTACAAAATTTTCATTAATTTTTTATTATAAAATAAATACTTTTTATTGTGAACACGAAATGTAAGGGTATTGTATTCAAATAAATGTGAAAAATAAATATTATGTAATAAGATAATAAAATGTAACCATAATTTTAAATTGATAAGAAAAAAATATGTCTTTACATAATCCAACAAATACACAATATCAAATAGCCTGAAAAAAAACAAAGAAAGCAGAAGTAAAATTAGATAAATTATACCAAACAAACAAGTTAAAATATATATACCCGCATAATAGAAATACAACACAATTTTATTAATAATCACAATAATTATATTAGAAAATTTATTCGATTGGAATGAAATTGACGGCGAAGTTCAACAAAAAATAATTTAAAAAAGAAACTTCAAAATAATGATCCTCATAAAATATATAAAAAATCATATAAAACAAATGTTAAAAGAAAATACGGTATAATGACACAAATTTCTGCGCGAAGCGCGGACTTACCCTAGGTTATATATATAAAGAAGGTCTTTTATACCTAGCGACACGTTATCAATTCGGTGAATCTAGACGCGACACGTATCTATATATACATGAGCAAAACAGTTTCTTTACTTCATTCCTTCGCTGAGGCCTGGCGGCATGCATAAGCTCTGCCCAAGGTCACTCATTCTTTCTTTCATAGCCTGTGAAAATTCAAAAAGTCTCTCAAATTAGAAGAGATGAAGAGAGACATATACTTTACTTGCAATGTAATTAAAAAATGGTCTGTGACATTACCACGACACTCTTTGCATGTGCGTCCTTGTAGGCCTCTGTGACCAACAGTGAAAGTTTCTGCCAAAGGAAAAACACATACATGAGAAACCATTCTGATTAACACAAGGCAGGAGGAGGTGGTTCACTAACCTCAGAGCCTAACTCCATTGCTGCCTCCGTTATATCAGTACGGATTGGTTGCTAGTTACCGGTGAGGGCAGGAAATTATCGGTGGTGGTGAGGGCAGGAGGAGGTAAGAGGATACTCTACGGTAAAGATAGCAGAGAGGCACTATAAGCAGGCATCGATAAATAAGCTGATGCTGAGGAAAGAACTCTTTCCATTTTGTTACATACGCTGCAGAAAAGAAGGAAGCTACCAACGATATTTTACAAAAAAAAAGAAAGTAAGATTATGAGTCAATCAGAGAAATAAAAACCACATATCATTACGAAGAAGGTTTTATCATTTATGTATATCGATCAAGTTTAGATGAATCAATACCTGACTCGTCTCTGGTAGAATCTTGATGTTTTCTCGAATACAAAGCTACGAAGACACAAAAAACAATTAAAGGCAATAGAGTGGGAGTGCAAAAACCGAACACAACTAAAGCCAACAAAGTGAAATTAGAACCTGTATTCATCACTGTATCCATATGCAAAGATGATATCAGATACTCTTCCAAAACCGAAGCAGAACATGAATTCATCAGATTGAGGGCTGCTTCATCATTAGGCTTCTCAAACTCATGAACTTGAGAGAATCTATAGTGGTTAAGGAGGTAAGAGAGAATCCTCGACAAACAAATATAAATACATCCTTGATCAAAGTTTAAGTTCCATGAACAATGTGAAACACTATCGACTCAGTGAATGATGAAACTACAACAAATGCAAGTCACCAAGCAACTGAAGCTTCTGTCTACTAATCACATTCCCAGATAGATATCTATCAATGTAGTTCAAATACAATGTCTCAGGTACAAGCCTATACTCTTCTGATACCTGTCAGAAACATAAAAAAACTTCAATCACAAGATTAACAAAAACCCATCACATTTCTGAACTCGATTTAAACTAGAATTCACCTCAACAAGCCAATCAACTAAGTTCCGCGCATAGTTGAGTTAACATCTTTCTGAACTCTCTCCATGAAGTCAGTAGCAGGCCGCTTCTTTGTCTACACCCATAAGATTTACACACTCAGAACTTGCAAAACACAATAATAAAGTTACTCATAAAAGATTTTCACCTCTGCAGCACGAAGAAGCTTGTAGATATCACAAGCAAAGGTTGCAACGAGCTGTGGATCCGCGTCATTGTTGTCTATGTTGACAACCTTATCCTTGTCCTTATTCTCCATATCAGACAAGACATCTCTTCTTGCATCCTCTCAAATCCAACTCAACCAAACCACTGCAAGAAGCTAACATGGAAACAACTTCTTTGTCGTATAACCACTCGTTAAACGACAACTCCAATTTTCTTAAGCTCCCCAAATGCTGTCCCAACGTTACCAACAAACCTGGTTCTCTCTCAACTGCGTCGCAGCTACGCAAAGAGAGCTCTTCAAGACTCGAACTATAGCTTAAAGCTAAGACCTTTAAGACTCTCACCAGTCATAAAGTAACAGCTCGTAAACCTAAGAGTAGATAAAGATTTGAAATTCGCAGCGAGAGAGACGATATGCTCGTCCATCAAATCCATAGGTAGACGCAAATCCAACGTCTTCAAAGTATCATTGCATCTAGAATTGTTCATGAAATGAACTAAACTGTATTTGTTACCACCATCGTAGATCAACAGAGACTTGAGAGATTCACAGATCTCTGAAACTTTCAGCAGAGATGATTACGGCGGAGATGAACGACGCTGGATATGAGAGACGCCGGAGACGATGATGGACGAGATGATTCACGCCGGAGAGATGATTGACACCGGAGACGAGATGAGATGAGCTGTCATCGTAGCTTTAGTAATTTCAATTTTCAGAAAAGATATAATTAGAGAAAGAGAGGGGCATAAGCGTAAATTATCCTATTAAAGAAATCTATTTTTGTGATTTTTAGTTTTGAATGCTAGTTTGGGAAGAAAAACTTGGTTTAGTGTCATTTGAAGCATTTTTTCTATTTAAATTGAGTAAACCAGACACATTTTACTTATACGTTATTTTTGTTTAGATGTGTGAGACGCCGGAGATGATGATGGACGAGATGATTCACGCCGGAGAGATGATTGACGCCGGAGACGAGATGAGATGAGCTGTCATCGTAGCTTTAGTGATTTCAATTTTCAGAAAATATATAATTAGAGAAAGAGAGGGGCATAAGCGTAAATGATCCTATTAAATGAAATCTATTTTTGTGATTTTTAGCTTTGAGTGCTAGTTTGAGAAGAAAAACTTGGTTTAGCGTCATTTGAGGCATTTTTTCTATTTAAACTGAGTAAACCAGACACAGTTTACTCATACGTTATTTTTGTTTAGATGTGTGGTGGCGTGTTTTTCGTATGGTTACCAATCATTTAGGATCCATAGTTTTTCACATGATTTTTGTTTAGATGTGTTTGTGGCATACTGTTTGTGTAGCTACAATCGTTTTTCTTAAAATTATTAAATAAATATAAAGTAAACATAACTATGATATTATCATTAGAATTTATTAATATCTATTTATTAATTATTGCAAACATATTGACAAATATAAGATATATTCTGTAATGATAATATTACTAGAAGCTATGATTCAAACTAAAATCACGAAAAATAGATATAAGATGGATTTTTAACATTAAAACCCCTCAACTAAGTTTGTTTTGGGTAAAAACCCCCCAAACTAAGTATTTAACGAGAAAACCTCCAAACTAACTTTATTTAGTGAATTAAACCCTCTCAGATCATAATTACCTTTACAACCGGTAAATCTTTAGTTTATGATTTTTTCATTAGTTAAACATAGTTGAGGGGTTTTACCATTAAAAATAAAAATATAAAATAAAAATATAATAACATTATCTAAAGTTAGCAACTTTAATTTTCAAAATTATCACTTTTAAAAGTTTCTGCAAATATATGAAACTGATTTGTTTATAAAATCAACAATATAACGAGTTCTCTAGTAATATCTTTTTCAAGAACAACGGTTCACTTAACCTTTTATAAAATCAACATTATATATGTATAAATTAAAAATGTACAAACCAAAAAATATAAGATAAGATATATATTTTATTTTCTAAAGATATATTATTACATTTTTATAAGATAAGATATATATTTTATCATCTAAAGATTTATTATTACATTTTTAGATAAGATATAATATTATTATATTTTCTGGTTTTGTACATTTTTAATTTATACATATATAATGTTGATTTTATAAAAAAATCAGTTTCATATATTTACAGAAATTTTAAAAATAAAAATTTTGAAAATTAAAGTTGCTAACTTTTAGACAATGTTATTATATTTTAGATTTTATTTTTATTTTTACTGGTAAAACCCCTCAACTATGTTTAATTAATGAAAAAATCCTAAACTAAAGATTTACCGGTTGTTAAGGTAATTATGACCTGAGAGAGTTTAATTCACTAAATAAAGTTAGTTTGGGGGTTTTTTCGTTAAATACTTAGTTTAGGGGGTTTTACCCAAAACAAACTTAGTTGAGGGGTTTTGATGTTAAAAATCCATATAAGATAAACATAACTACGATGCTATAGCTAGAAAATTTTCATATCCTTTTATATCTTAAACTAGGGTAGGCCCGCCCTACGGGCGGGATTTATTTTATTTATGATCTAGATTTTTTGTTTTTTAATGATTTTGTGATTTGTGTTTAGGTTTTCATTATAAGAGATGTGTATTAAAACGATTACTGTCTTTTAAGAAATTTTAAGTGATGAAAGATATTATATTTATTTTACATAACGTTTGATGTTTGCTTCTTTTTGTAACGTATTTTTGTTTTTTTATTTATTGTCAAATATATTTATGGAATTATACTATTTTTGTTATTATTATAATGAAAACGATTGAAGTATGTGTAGGATAAAAATCAGGGTAAACCAAAAATATTGGCCGATTTGACCACACTCACTTGTATTTTAAACTAATTTATATTTCACAAATATCTTTTTTTAATTTAATATTTTTGTTCTTGTAATTTTACATCTCACAAATATTCACATGTAAAAAATCTTAAATTCAATCAGTCTTACTTAATAACCTTCACATAAATAAAAAAAGGTGAATATCGTTTAATAAAATTATAAAATGATCATAAGTGAAAAGAGTACAAAATAATTGTATTTAATAATTTAATATTTTCTTACAAAATTCATGAATTAGTGCCTATTTATTCTGAATAACATCAACACTGTTTGTAATACATGTTTATTTAGGTTTTATATTTATAAAATTCATTTTCTTTGAAAAGTCAATTAAACCTTTTATGTCAGTAAAAAAAACTGCATTTTTATACGTTTTTCCGTGTATCCTAATTTTGTTAAACGTAAGTCTACTATTACGTACTTCTACAAAAAAAAAGAGTCTACTATTAAATAGGTTACCAATCAAAAATTTTAGATTTTATGTTTTGGTATTGGAGAATACAATTTTGGCAAATCTTAAAAATAAGATTGATATTAGAGATGATCTAATGGAACAAATACCAACTTTAGTTATTCAATTTTACAATGTTCCCTCAAATGTCTTATCTTTATTTTCTCAACCCAAATTGAAAATACAAAGTGCTTACATAACTAAAAATTGATACAAAACTATGTCTTGATTTGGTTTCATTCTGTATTTGTCACTTTACATGAAAGACAAAAGGAGTGAAAACAAAATCCAAACTGGAGACTAAACAAAACAAAAAAGAAAAAAAGCTCAAAATAAATGTTAAAAATTATGGGATTCAAAAGACTTCTCTCTAAAACTCACTCAACAATCATTTTATGTCCGTATGTGTAGATATGCCAACTCTCGCAGCTAAAAGCAATTCTTGCTACAATACAGTTAATTTATATTCAAACACGTTGTTTCAATCATCAAGAGTAAAGGCTGTCTTTAGTTCTTACCTCTGTGTTGCTCATGTATCCAGGAGTTTTCCTACTCGTTGCTCATGTATCCAGGAGTTTTCCTACTCCACTCGACATTCCCCAACCCGAGCAGCTCTTATGATAAACTCCTCCTCTTGATCTTAGACCCATTCCATTGCTTCTATTTATAATTAATACTTTCACCAAATTTTCTCGACTTCTCTCCTATGCTTCCTCCTCCGTAGTTCACATTTAATTTACATGTTGATAAGTAACTTGTACCTGCTAAGACTTGTATTATTTAAACAGCCTTCCAAAGACGCCCTCTATATAATTCAGCTCATCTCGAAACATGGCCACAGGGAGAGAATCTGCAGAAACTTATTGCTGGACTGTACCTAAAGCCAAGTTTTGCTCCACGGACGGAGTTTGGAGTCATGTTAAATACATGGGTGTAATTGTTGAGAAACACACTCATCGTGGTACTTTCAAAGTTATTTAAGCTACCAATGCACTTGTCTCCATCACAACATCAAAGAACGATTAAACAATCTGATACATTCAAAGAAAAGATGATCAAATAAGCTCAAGGAGGTGTAACTTTGTGGGCTTTTAATCAATAGACAGCAGGAGGAGGAAGATTCACCTTATTAAGCATATGCAAGTCATAAGAACGAACCATCTTCAGCAGCGGATATGATTATCCTTAGTACCAAAGCCTGTCTTAACTACAAAAACCTCAATTAGTTAATTCTTGAAATCTCTAACAAAAATTCAAAATTTAAAACTCACCAAAAACTCTTTAGATTTTAGTAGATGACAAAGACCAGCCACCAACGAAGCAATGTGGTCGCAATCATCATAAGTGAATTTCTTGTCGCCATTAATGGAGTTCTGTTACAAAAAAAAAAAACATCGAAGCCTTGTCAATAAAACCAATAATGGGCAGGAAACAACATTGAAGAAAGATCATTACCTCCGCACGAAAAAAGCAACTCTTTGATAAGGGATTCGAAACGGGTGGAGGGAGACACGCCTGTGGAGCTTAGAACACAGTTGAGAGCAGGAACAGCTGTTGGAGAAACTTGTTTGAAGCTCAGCGACAGTAAAGTAATCACAGAGGAACCCATTGCTAGAACCTCCGAAAAACAATGGCCGCTAGCAAGCCGGAGATAGATATCAGAAAGACGACTAATTTATTTATATAAACACAAAATGATTAATCTATTTATATAAACACAAAACGATTAATAAATCAGAAAGAATCACTCACGTTAATATACACTACGGATATCAGAGCTCATGATCAATACCAATCAACATGATATAATATCTAAATCTATATAACAATACGACTGATACACATCTAAGATATCCAATAGAATCAATCATATATGCGATCGGAAAAAGAACAACTCACCTTAACATCAACCATTAGCAAATCCATCCACATGAGCTCCCCGCCGCGCTTAACGTTCCTGGCCTCCCAGAAGCGTAGCAATCTCGTCTCAACAACCGATGAACAACGACCGGAGTTCAGATCGGAAAAAAAAAACCTTCGTGTTAGCCATAACGTATGAGAGAGATGAGTTGAATAGATCTTAATAAGAATATGAGAGCGATGAGTTGATGAGATACGAAGATGAGAGCGATGAGTTGAAAGGATTAGAGGAAGGGTTATACACATATTTATACCCGATCGTTGCCGACTCCAGGAGCAATCAAGAGCAATCAAGAATCATAAAATCAAACGTAAACGGAAGAAACTGCATCATCACGAAGTGAATCGAATCGATTTGTCTCTAGCGGCGGATTGACGGAGATCACGAATAATGATGAGTTAGGGTTATAGAATCACCAGTTTAACGGGTCAAAGGATGGGCTTAATGCCAAAATGAATTATGAGTGAAACCGGGTCAACTAATGGGCCTGTGATACAACAAAATTTTGAGCTAAGCCCACATGCTGTGCTGAGTCACAATTGATGATGTGGCTGCACATGTGGCATAGCTGGGAGGGATCCAAACTCATCTTTATATATAAAGGTAGTAAGACAAATATATATATATATATATATATATATATATTAAGATAGATCTTTAATATTCTTATAATTTAAAGTAATAATGTAAGTTAAAATCATGGAAAACATTGATAAATAAATATTTTTTTTAAAAAAAAGAAGTATAAATGTGAGATTTACCTTTCAAAGGGACTATATACTCTCTTTATCCACAAAAAAAAAAAACTAAAGCTTCAATTTTAAACATTTAGAGAAAAGTGATATATATGATATTCCTAAATATTAACACAATTTAAGAGAAATTTAATCTTAGGATTTCATGTTTTCCTCCAAATTGGTTTCCTCTAATATAAATACAGAACATTCTCACCAAAACTAAAAAGGAATATTTTTTGTTTTAACATTATATAATTTAAAATTAATATTTTAATAATATATATACATATTTTACTAAAACTTAATATTTCAATTATAATAAAAATAAAAACAATTTTATTTTTTGTTCTGTTATTTAAAAAAATATTGTCATTCATTATTCTAAAATTTTGTTCACAAACAAAATTCCTATTTATTTCTCAAAAAAATTGATTCATTTTCTGTTTAATCATTACATTCATTTTTGACAGTCATTACTCGAGGCCTAAATTATGTGTATATCATATGATTAGTTTTTAAATTTACAAGTCAAATCTTATGTTAAAGAAATCATCATTTATCTCGTTTTATGTTCGATAAACATAATTGTTTTTCGATTCAGTTAAATCACAAATACATACACAACCGTGATACCATATTCTGGGATAAAATCAAAGAACAGAAGATACTGGACGTAGGCTAGAATATCTCTTAGTTTGTATCTAAAAGATATCTCTATTCCAATAAGGAAAATTGGGTATAGAGTTACCCAAGTAGGACCTTTCCAAATGATAATGAAGTTATCACCAAACAATTGAAATTACCTATAATTCTTTTTTTTTTTTCCTGTCTCAACCACCTCTACTTTACCTCTCTATAAAGTCATCATCATATCCTCCGAGAGGATATATTAATTATATATATATATTTTTAACATCTGTTGAAAATATTATAACAATATTTCAACTAATTTTGTAATTAGCAATGAACTATTATTATGCATTAATATATATTCAGTTATTTATAAAATGAAAAAATGATCTTTTTATCTATTTTATAATAATAATAATTCATATTAAATGAAATTATTATACTGAAGTAAATATGATAACAATATATTAAATTGATAAATTTGTAAAATCAATTTCATAAATATAAAATATTTATGCTAAAAATATAATACGATGACATAACGACTTAACATTTTGAAAACTATATAATACATGTATAAAATTTTACATATCTTAGATTTTTTGTATATATAATAATATATTATCTGAAATAAATAAACGAAAAAATATTGCTAATAGGAAATTTGATTTTGAAGGTCATGGTCAAAACAGAATATAAATTTAATGCAAAATAATATTTAATATGTTGTTTAATGCATATATTAATTTGTTCAATAAATAAATGCAAATACAATATGATAAATATATAATAAGAAGTGACAAATACATATGACGGTTTTAAACAATTGATTAATTACAACATGTAAACTATAGAAATATTTTATAAATATTTAAATATATGATTAACATTAAAATGTAAACCACTAATGATCTAAAATATATATACATATATAAAACTGAAAACAAACACCCGCACGGTTGAACAGGTCAAGATCTAGTATTAATTAATAGTCAAACTGCCACTTACGCTGTGACACTACCAAATTCTGCGACGGGTAAATGTGAAAGTTTTATTAATAGTTTATGCACTTTTTATTAGATTGTCTGTGGATTATTTTCTAACGCTAGATAATTATGATATTACAAATAGTAAAAAATATTTTACAGATGACTTTACAGCCGAGAATTCTATCTTTTTTATGAGGGTTCACGTCTAATTGTATTATCTGAGCCGCTCTATCGAATCCACGTTTAACGGTACTTTTTCTCTATGTTACATATATTTTATAAGTCTTTTCTCCATTAATTTGTATAATTCTACAGTTTTTAGGATTCGAAATTCAGATCTCTTAGTGTTAATGCATTAATGAATATTTAGTTAAACCATTATTAGACGATAATAATTTAGCATTATGAATGGAAATATCGCATTTTCAACGATACTAAAACCTTTATTTTAATCTGTTTAGATGTTTTCGACGCCTTTATACTCTGTAAGATAAAAAAGAATATAGGGCATATTTACCACCGCAGAACAAATTCGCTTGCTATATGTTATATTAGACTGCGGTGCTGCGGAAAGAAGATTCTTTTAATTTTTTGAGCAAAGGGAAAAAAGATTCTAACCCACCTTCAAAATGCTTTACAGTGGGGAAGCTTTTTAAATTTTTTTACAAACTCTGTCTGTAATCAGTGTTTCGGAACTATCTTACACGATCATAACCAATACATGAAAATCGTTGTGGTGTTTCCTTGGCGACCACAGATGCCTTAAATATTAAAATGTTAGATGTTTTAAGGGTTAGAAATTAATCTTGGTATTCTTTCCGCCTACAACTTATCATGTTTACCCAAGAAGAAAAAAAACACAGCAAAAAAAAAGTACAAATCAAAACGACCTTGTTAAGTTTGCTAAAATTTGATAGGAACAAAACATATTCTTCCTGAATTTTGCATTATAGATAAAGTTAAAAAGTGAACAAACTAAAGTTCAAGAATATTGGTTAAATAGTGATGGTTGACAAAACAAAATTGTATTAGCAGAAAATGAACTTACGCTTTTGCAATGATAATCGTTTCGAATATACATTAATTAATTCATCATCGCAAAGGGTGCGGTTGTTGTATATATATCACCACCATTCAACTCCATAGTAACTCTGTGTCTCTTGATGTAACAAAAAAAAAGAAGACAATAACTCTCTGTTTTTTTCTTGATATATAACAAACCACAGCACTAAGAAACCGCCAAAATGACGGAGAAAGAATGTGAGCATCACCACGACGAGGATGAGAAGAAGCGCAGACGCATAGGAGCGGCGGTGCTTGGCTTGCTTGCAGCTGGTATTTTTGTGGTTTTCTTGGTGTGGGCCATTCTTCACCCCCACGGACCGCGTTTTGTTCTTCAAGACGCAACCATTTACGCATTTAACATCTCTCAGCCCAACTTTCTCACCTCCAATCTCCAGGTCACTCTCTCTTCTCGAAATCCTAATGACAAGATCGGAATCTTCTATGACCGCCTTGACATTTACGCCTCCTACCGCAACCAGCAGGTATGTTGAATTATATTGCGTTTCTACAATGCAATTCTTGATAAAAATATTTCCTTAGCAAAATCAAAAGAACAAAAATTCGTACTAGTAAAAATGTCATCAATAAAATGAATGGACCCACGAACATTGTTGTGACACGACCGATCTCAAATGAAAAAAATGCCTAGCTACACTTCATAACTTGGGATCTAGTTTATTTAACATCAATGCATATTATACGAATGAGTACTGAGGAATCTTCGTAATATATATTTTTTCATACGCTAAAGATTCATGCTATAGACGTACATATACGAAAGTAATGAAAGAACCGATGAATCTCAATTGTTAATAGACCGATCTCAACGTGTATGTATTAAACAAAATGAGAATTGACTAGATTTTACATGTTGATTTAGAGAAGTTATAGTTTATAATATAGTTTGGCACTAAAATTTGGCTAAGTTCTTGTATAGGTGACGTTGGCAACTTTACTGCCGGCGACTTACCAAGGTCACCTTGATGTGACGGTATGGTCGCCGTTTCTCTACGGAACATCCGTGCCGGTGGCACCGTACTTTTCGCCAGCATTTAGCCAAGATCTAACGGCAGGGATGGTGCTTCTGAACATCAAGATCGACGGTTGGGTTAGATGGAAAGTGGGAACGTGGATCTCCGGCAGGTACCGCCTACACGTCAATTGTCCAGCTTACATTACTCTTGCCGGTCACTTTTCCGGTGAAGGTCCAGCTGTTAAGTACCAGCTTGTCCAGCGATGTGGTGTTGACGTTTAAGCAAAGGGATGATCATTATTCTTTAGAAAGACTAGAGTCTAGACTACGATTGCTGTGCTTTTATTGCTTTAGTTAACTGGAATTCTTAGAAATGTTTTGTACTGCGTTTTTTATGATGGAGATTTATGTTTATCTAATAATTACTAGGTCCATACAACTTTTCCATTTTATTTCAATACAATAAAGTCCAAACTGAAATAATAATAATAATAATAATAATAATAATAATAATAATAATAATAATGGGCAGTCACTCCTCAAGCGTCACGTTTTGTGGGGTCTACTTTTAAAAAGTGTTAAAATGTGTCAATCAATGGTTTGAACCCAGGTTACTAAGATATAACATCCACCATTTATACCACTGAACTAATCAATAATTTGTACATTGATGGTCGAAACTAATATATAATTTATGAAGGTTGGAAGTCATTATTTCTTGGACTTTTGCTAAGGGCGGGCCTGCAAATGTATTATGGGATTGATTTTTAAAAGAGCTTCATCACGTTATATTAAGAAATAGCTTAAGTTTGCAACAATTATAGTTTTCTCATATTGTAAATCGTCGTTGTTTAACATGAGTTAGAATTCTTTTCATCATTGTATCGGACTGAGTTATAGAGCTGCGCCGTTTATCTGTTCGTAATTTTTTTTACCGGTGAACTATTCATCTCCCCATCTTAAATCGCTTGATCATAAATATTTCTATTTTGTAGCCCCTCTGTAAACCCTATATATATGATTCTCATCTTTGATGAACCCAATTTGTATCTCCACATAAATCATTTATTCTTCTTAGCTTTAACCATCTTCTAGAAAATGTTTCTCTCCGCCTCTCCAGTTTCTCAAACCAGCGTCACCGGCGTCTGTCACTCAACCTTCGAGTCTCTCCTTATTGGTCGTAGTAGTCAGAGCATTATCGTTGGCCTCCTCCGCTTTTGGGATTCCTTGAAATTTAAGAAAGACAGTGAGTTTATGGTAAGTTAATATTTGATCTATCACATTTATTTAACATAAATTGTTTTTAATTGATTTCCTGTTTCTTTGTTGAATAATATTATTTGCAGATTTTGTGATTCATGAATTTATTCCGCCGGATGTGCTAATCATTACATGCCATATTTGAAAGTCGGTTCGTGAAAATCGATCGTTTTGAGATTGCTAGGTGCTCAAATATGTACAAAATAACTGATCATCAATTCCTCATTGCATCAACCATTATTGATGAAGTCATCACGAGTGCTCCTGAGATCAATCTCCACTCATGATTAGGCTGTTCGACAATCTCCAAATGATTGCAAACACAAACCTCAAACTTCCATGTATATTATCATATTATATACGGGTTTATATTATGTTTCGATATTATAAATGATATTTAAACTCACATGTGGTTGGGCAAATCCGTTCTGTCCAGAGCTTGGACCTCACAAAGAAACAACTCGAGTCATTATCCGTATCCTCTAGGACCAGTCAGAAAAAATCAACACACAATTACTGTCTATATTGTACTAACGTCAATGATCAGAAATATTTCCTACCCAAGATCTGTTGTCGTCTATTTATCTCCCTTACTTATCAGACTAATTTCACACAAACCTTTATTTTACAGCTTAAAGAAACCACAACAACCCAAATAATCAAAACAACAAAAACTAGAATCCAAAAACTAGAGTCCAAAATGACGAATCATAAATGATCACCTTATTTGTCTAATGTTACAAATAACTTTAAACCAAATATGCCAAACCAAGCACATTAACTAAAACTCAACGACATACAATCGAGTCAGGTAAACAAATACAAACTACACAACCAGTTTTTTTTTTGAGCAAAAACTACACAACCAGTTATTTAACAAATTATAAACATACTTTCGCAGATGCTTATGAAGAAGACAAAGAAGACAACCAAGATCAGTGAAATCACCTAAACGAAAAAAGCTGAGTAAATTATGAACTCTGATAAATATAACAAACAACAATTTTTTTTACATATTACCCATCAAATTAAAGAGAAACAAACACATGCACACCAAGAGATACAAGAGAAAATCCAGACATACACAAATGCGACAACAACATCTCCACCTACTCACTCCTCTTGTCTTGTGAAAATAGCTTACATGTTCAATGTCAAAATACCAATGCTATTGTCTTCTTATGAGAAATACATAAATTTGTTGAAAATCCATTAAGGTCCAAACACTCAGAATTATCACTTATTTTATAGTTATTTCTACAAGTCTTCATGTATTTGTTTTAAAGGTTCTAAAAGCAACAAGTTTATAAATAAAATAAAAAATATAACAAACATAATAAAGATAATAAAAATTATTACTTAATACATACAATGTACACAATTAATCTCGAGAAAAAAAATCCAGAAACAAAGGTACTCTCAACAACTTTAATTTAATTTATGTACTCTCAACACTATAAGAAACAAATAAAAAAGACAAACAAACAATAATTCTCAGTGACACAGTAAGCAACACTACAAATTATATCTATCACATTACTAACACAGTTTAGTCCTTCATAAAGAGAGAACAATGCCTATACAGTTCATCATCATAACTCTAACCCTATAACAATAAAAAAACTTGAAGAACAATGATCGACCGAAAACGCAAAACTCAAACTACAATAACTCTAGCAAATATTGAGATGAAACTCTGTTCACAACCCCGCGCTTGCGCCCTCCAAACTCACACACTTATGCATATTAGGAAAATAATCGCAGATGTGAAGCTCTCCTGAAGACGGAATAAACAATAAAGATCATACTTTTATTTTTTCCAATACAATAGTTCAGAAAATGTCCATTGTAATTTGAGTCCAACGTTTTAAACCCACGATTACTAAACTTTACAATAAAACATTAGGGAAACAGTTTCAATTTTATGATCAACAATTCAAATAATTAGAAAGACAACAAAAAAAAAACTTCACAGCTCAAATAAACCACTAAAATAAATATATATATAACAACATGAATAGAATCCTCATTTTGTATTCAAGATATTTCTTCGATAAATTTGAAAGTAAAGCTATACATTAAGCAATTGTGAATGTCAAAATTTTATGCAAATAAAAAATATTAATATTTTTTATGGAAGATTGATGTTATGAGAAGAATTTACAATTCTTTTTATTTGACCATTTTAAATATCATAACAAACAAAGAGAAAATTAGTCTTCATAACAAGAAGAATTCAATAAATCATCGTAATTAAATACTAAAACATTAATTTCAATATTCAACATCATAATAAATACACTATATAAACAAACGTAGAAATAAATAGGCAAAAATAACATCAATTTCTAACAATCTATAAACATATCTACAATGTGATAAGCTTTCACAACCAAACACAAACATGAATAACAATTCACTTCTTACCCATCGACTGTCACACCAAACAACATCAACATGAGCAAATCCTAGACAATTACTCCAGGTCTATATACAAAGACCAAACACACAACAATCGGTCATCGATTTCCAGGTACCATCAATTTTTGACAATCAGGGTTATTACAATGACTCAGTCGCTGAATCATTAGATTTCATGTTATCATATCATAACACTCATCATCCCGACTCTACATTCCTTATTGAGGAGACTAACCAATATGTGATGAATTTAATGAGGGAAAACCATAATATTATATCCCAACATCTTCAAGTTACTCTCGCCATTAGAGACTACAATCTAAATGCAAACGCAAGACTTGACGTTGATCAAATCATCATGGACCTAGAAGTAACCCGACAACCGAAGAGGAAAACCATATATGCACCATCTGCTTTGAGAATTACACCAATGTAACCAATATTTCGACACTCACCTGCGGCCATAAATTTCATTGTCTTTGCATTAATCATTGGCTACGTACAAATATAAGTTGCCCAATGTGTCGGGAAAGTAATTTATGAACCAAAACAAGGTAATAATAAATAATAATTTCATGTTTCAAACTCAAAATTCATTGTCTCGTTCCTTACTATTCTTGTTATAATCATCAAACAACATTCGGTAAATATTTAAGGGCATAATCAATGGATAAAATCACATACACAAAATTACCCGATACATCAATAATGTCACCTGCCCCACGCCTGCCGCGGAGGCTATGCAACTAGTAATAATAAGGATACATTGGAAAACAGAAAATGAACTCTTGCAAGAAATCTATTCATATGCATGCGGAAGCTTTTAAACCGTATGTAAGATAACCTACTCTTCAATTTAAATGATTGGTTGAAATGTTTCGATATTAGGTTGAAGCTTTGACTATTCAAATAATTTATTTGATTTCCTAACAAAAAAAATTCCATTTTCTTTATTATGTACAAAAAAGATTCTATGTTGTAGGATATAAAGAAACATGCCGAAATATTGTCAAGATTTCTTGTCGAAGTGTTAAGAAAACAATTTTTTTTTTTTACTGAAAACAATTCTATTTATCTCGTCTATTTAGTGATCATAACTTTTTTTTTGTCGGCCAAAATTTTATTACGAAGCAATATCATAATTTTTGTCCAAGGTTTTTGGAACTATTTAGTGATCATAATTACTGGGAGTCAAATGATATACGAAGAGGTGTGACGTTTGCATAATTTTTGGATCGTGTTTCTTGGAGACATGACACTATTATACATATTCACTTGGTACTAAAACTAAGCAGCCTTGGGGTCAACTAAATATCAACTTAAAAGACGTCTGTTTTCTCTTTTCCAGATGGAGGTTGATTTCCCAAGTAAATATATTTTCTAAATCCTAATTGATTAAATCTGTACGATTATTGTTTAATCAATCTGTACAAACTTTTGCTTATGCCTTATAGAGACAATAGAGAAAGAAGTGACTTTGGCATGTTCATGTTCATGAAACATTTATCTTATAACTTTTGCTTAGTACTTTGATTTACATTAGTAAAGTATGTAAATGGATTCGAGAACTTTATGCATATTGATGACTTAATACACGTGAGTGGTGAAAATCGTGGTCATTTACATGACATTTGCACACCTTCTGGTGCAGTACGCATGACATTTATCCCCTTTTCTAGTTTGAAAGTTTCTTGAGATCTATGCTTTATTTCGATAAATTGAACTAAATAAAAGGAATTACAATTAGCAAAAAAGGAAACAGAGAAGGCGAATACAAATGAAAGTTATTTTCTTCTAGATAAGAAAAGTGCTTTAGTTTATAAAAAAGTGCTTTCTTACCTTTACCTTTGATCTTTAACAAAAGTTTAATTTTGCAGATTCTGAAAGGAAAAAAAGATTATGATTCTTATTCGTACCAAGCAATTCTCTGGCCATGATTGGTAACATACGAAACTTCGTTTAAATATGAAATTCTACAAGTATTTTACCAATCAGTAAAATTTTCTGAATATATTAAAAATAAAAAAATAAGCAAGTTTGTGTTTCCACCAACAAAAATATAAATAAAATTTTCATACGTTAAAAATGAGTAATTACTAGATTATTTACAGAATCAACATTTTCACATTATTAACTATATGATAATATTCTAAACTCTTAACTAAATACTACTGAAATTTTAAATGATAAATAGTTATCAATAAAATAATATCACACTATATTTTAATTTTCTAACACTATAAAATGTCAATTTATTATTATAAACGTATTTAAAATAAACTAGATAATATAATAATAAGTGAATTTTTCTAATAAATTTAACTTGTTTCTATATATCGAAGTAATTAGTTAAATTATTAATATTTATTATAATAGATAGATTAATATATATTTCGACCTATATAACTTCTATTCTGACATCCCAACAAATTTATTCAGTCGTACAAGGAAATCACTGCATTGTTTTTATTTGTAGATTTCAAATCACTATTATTTTTTGCGATTATTGCAACACATTCTTATTGCTTTGGCTACTTTGCAACTAATTGAATGTTTTAAATGGAATTAAAAGTATTTTAAATCTAATGTTTTAATTTTAGAGTCAAATCTAGTGTTATTAGACAGATGGTTTTTTATATAAAATATGAAATACATTAAAATCTCATGTTATTCAGTGTCTATCTAGAACAATTATAAAACAAATAAAAACATTTTCATATGGATTTGGAAGTATTTCAAAGTATATATTTTGTTTTAATTATTTCTCTTTTTTCATGGACTACATCATCAAAGTTTTATTCCAACATTTAGATTCAAGTTTTCGGGTCAGCTCCGGGTTCATGTCTTCTAAATAGAGTAGTTTTGGATTCATATAAACATTCAAAGACTTTTTATTCGGTTCTAGATCAGCTATACTAAGTTTTAATCGGTTTGGTTCTAAAAAGTTTTATACTTTAAATACATAAACTTTTTCACATATAATTCGATTTGGTTTTAAGTATTTAGATTTTTAAATCCGTCAAATTCATCACAAATTGAGCAAAAATCAAAAATAGCCATTAAATAATTAAAATTAATCATTTTAAAAGTTTAATTAAGTTCCTTACTACCTAAAAAATCTTAAAATATTCTAAAACATAGACTGGTCAATAATTTCAATAGTGATTTTTTACTAAAAATATTCAATAATGAATTATTTGAATTATTTATCTATTGATCTCGAAATACAAAGAACTCTATTAAAATCCATACTATTCAGTCTATGTTTTACAGAATTCAGCTAAATCTATTAAAATATTTCTGATTTTATTACTTTAAACTGCAATGAACAAATTTTACAATGTTACATTAGCAGAGACAGAATCAGCACTTTGGGCTGAAGTACAAATTTTAAACACCGAGATGATGGTACAACCTATAGAAGTTTTAAATCTACCGTCAATTCCAGGGCGTTGGTGCTTTACAGAGGATTCATGAAAAAATGATGAAGTTTTCTCAGGACAAGATTGGTATAGTACTTTAGAAGGTTTTGATAGTTTGATGGGAGTAAGAAATGTCAGAGCTAGTCTTTCCCCTCTTCATTCGGAGCTGGAGGCGCTAATTTGGGCTATGGAATGAACGAGGAATTTGCGTTAATATCAGGTTACGTTTGCTACAGATTATTCTCAATTGGTGAAGATTGTTTTGGAACTAGAAGAATGGTCCGCTTTTGCAAGTTATTTGGAAGATATCAAGAACCTGCAAGAAGTTTTCTTCAGCTCACAGATCATTCATGTACCACGAACGCAGAATTTGAAGGCGGACAGTCTAGTACGTAGTGTTAGGAAACAACCATCCTTCGTCATTCACATGGATGCAGAGTTACCAATATGATTTACAGAGTCAGTATGAGTCTGTTTTAGCTTGATGACAAAAAAAAACTGCAATGAACTCTTCCATCTAATAACACCCTCCTAAGTCTCTTTTCTAGCGCCATTTGATAGTGTCTGGCAACTGATATCTTGCACACAAAAAGAAGTTTATCTACTAACTAAAACCAGTTCATCTATTTCGTGTAAAAAATTGAAGTTACACAAGATATACAATAATAGACAATTGTCTCAGGCGTTGTGTTAATTTAAGTTTCATAGAATATAATAAAAATGTTTTATAAATATATAAATAAGGAAATTCATTTTCATTTTATTTCCAATGTTTTATATGATTATATATATATATATATTTACCATTAATAGATGGAAGAGTTATTAATAAATGAATTCTCATGAACTTTGAAAATTTTGAGATTCTATTGTTATTGGTTAATAGAATTTAAAAATCTTAGTAAAATACATTGTTATTGGTTTTAAAATTTTCAAAATTAATTCAAATCCCTAGTTATTGAAAAGTTTAATTATTATTAATTTTCTAATTATAACTAATTCTAGTGTCACGTTGAAGATAGTGGTTCCGATCCTAGCTCATATATTGTGATGATAACATGAGATGTTTTTGAATGGTAAATTAATTTATAAAAAAACGTAAACTGATTTATACGAGTTTATAATATTAATTATAAGAGGTGCAACCTTATGTATAAGAACTTGCAAATTTATTTATAAAGATCTATAAGTTGATTTATTAATTTTTTAAAAAATTTGCTTTTGATTTATAATAGTTTATAAATGTTTATAAAAACATGAAATGATTTATAATGGTTTATAAGTTGATTATGAGAGTTTTTAAACTGGCTAATAAAGATTTATAAACTAATTTATTAGGATTTATTTGTTAATTTATAAATATTAAAATTTCCCGGCTTGCACACCATCTTCTATACATCTCCAACTAATTTAAAGGTTATTAGACACAAACAGTACCCGTCCTGAGTCCTGACTCCTATGACGTCTAAAGTTGACTCCTATGACGCCTAAAGCGCATCAATTAATTGATGCCCTCTAACAGTTTTTTTTTTTAAGAAACTGTTCTAAAACAAAAAAAAAGAAATCCAAAATTGTTTTCTGCAATACAAAGTCTCATCAAAAAGCTTATAAATTGATCTAATAATTCTTAGACTTTTCTCTGCATTCAACTTGTTACTTGAGAATACCGTACGTTTTACACCAATTTGTCTACTTAGCTGAGTTCTTACTTTGTTTCCTGAACATTTCCTACAAATGCATGAAAATTAGAATAACTTCACAATTACTTAAAGTGAAAAAATGGTAATACAACAAATCAAGACAGCGATCAATGTGAAATCTGTTTAATTTGTAAATTTTACTGATTCAATTGTCAAAGCATGAGAGAGTCCAAGAGAGTATTTAAACCCAACAAGAAATATTTCATATTTGTTCTTTGTTTTCAAGGTATTTGGGTGAAACAGAAGATAATTAGTAGAAGGAGAAGAAACACATACATGAGTAAGATAACAAAACGGTGAAGATCGACCATGCAAGAAGGAAAATCCAAAAATTGTTGAAAATTTTATCAAAAAACTAAAAATGAAAGAAGAGGAAAGATGAATTGTATGTGGTAAATGGCTGCTATTTAGAAAAAGAAAAAATATTTTATAGTTGATTTGTTTTTGGGGAGAATTGGAAAAAAGAGACATTTTCAATTTTTATTTGTTCCAATAGAATTTTTGATACTTTTGGCCATTTTGGATAGAATTTGCCCTTCTGTAATGGAAAAAATAGTAAACTATGTTTAAAAATATAAAAATATGAAAATCACTGGAAAACGAAGTATGACTATTTATTTGTTTAAATTTTTGTTTAAAAAATTGTGGAATCATATTTTATTTTATGTCCTAGTTACGGTAGAATACTCATTCTAGCTATCTACCTAGTCTAAAAATCAAATACTAAGTATTATACATTGGTCTATCTTGGGTAGAGAATACAAACAAAACTTTCTTGTATATTTTAGCTTAGCTAGATTTCGTCTGGTAATATTCTAGCTAAATGTCTTTAGTCTGTCTACCTATGGCTTGATTACAAGTTATAACCAAGACTTTGTGAAATACTTTCTTATTTATGTATCATAATTTGTTCTGCCTTTTATCTTATGTTACGTTTTAGGAAGAATAGATTTCTCACCCACTCTGCTGTGTTCTCTGCACAACATATGATACATATTATAACCTAAAGAGAAAAATATGGAAACTTCCATATTTTGGTTAATATATTTCCTAAATATACACTAAATCTCGCAAAATATTTTTTTTTTCCACATTTTTCTCTCCCACAATCCTTCAATTATATCTAAAATATTGACTATATCTAATTAATTAAAAGTTGAGAAAAGATAAAAAAAATGCAGATCTCTTGTTAGCACCCATTGTCATGGACCTAGGGATTTAAACATCAGAGGCGCTTAGACTTTTGGTATCTACAACTCGGATGTTAAATATAACTATAAATTAACGAGTTTGTTATACCATTTTGTTTTGTTTATTATACCATTCTCATCACCCACAAATACCGAGATTGTATGCCTCTTTACTCTACAAAATGAACGGTTAGAGTTCATATAAGTGTTGACCAAAGTTAGTCCGATGTTACCATTTGCTTATTTGTTTTTATTTCTTAGAATATAATGTATGCCATGTATCGTATTGTTTATGAAATTTACGTATTGTTTGAAGCTCTTGCTGAACACGTCAAACAACTTCATGCCAACAAGAAAAGCAAGAAAAACATTCAAGATCAACTTCATGCAAACAAATTCAACAATATGAAAAAAGTGAATCAAGGCTGCAATGAGCTAACACTACATGGTAGGAGTAAAAAAAGCTTGGAACTTAACAAGAGTGTAATCAAGCTGCTACAAAACGCCAAACTGAAATTTCCTAGCTGTCTATTATATATGTTCCAGATTGAGCTTGCTGGATCACATCAAGACCCTTGCATCAAAGCTATCACAGACTTCATCATAGGTCGTGTAGAAAGCTTCCTTTCCAACCTCACCGAGTCTGCAAAAAGATCATAGAGCTCAGTTCTTCATGTTCTAGAATATGTATTCCACCTAGTTCTAACATCAAAAAGAACAACAATATGTGCAATCGATCAATTACCCAAGATGTATTACATGTAGTACTATCTTCACACGATTATCACTCTACCTAATATAACCCGTAAAGAGACTCAAACACATGAATCTGTACTCTACATATACAAATCAAAAGCAACATGCATGCCTTAATCGATGTATCTGTGAAGACTAATCGACCCCTAGAACTAATTAAAATTGGAAAGAGATACAATGGTTTTAAAAAATTAGGGTTTAAAAATGGAAATGAAATCAGCACATACCGTTTGTGAGGAATTGTAGGATTTGATGGAACTGATGAGGAAGTACGGAACTGAGCCGCCGCTAAAGAGATTTGTAAAACCTTGTATAAATGAAGAAGAAGAACTTAGTTTTCTAAACTTTCATTTCATTACTTCTTGAATCTCACCGATTACAACTTATGATTATTTATACACCAAAGTAAAAACCCTAAAGCTAGGACAGATGGTTCAATCCTGTTCATTCAGAGAATCAAGGGCTGATAAGGGGTTGTACAACTTCACACCATTAACCTCTCTTCTTGCTTGCGTCATCTGTCCTTCTCTTCTTTTGTCTTTTCCTTTAACGTTCGAAAGCAACTTTGGCGCGGGTGAGGTGATCGAAGCTGGGCTCTTCTCATGCTGATTGGGCCTGATGTCAGCTTGGCCCATCTTCGCTTTACCCTTTGGGTCCATAACCGAAGCTGTGTCGTTTCGGTCATTGCTCTGTTTAACAGTCCCCCGCAAACTTGGCGTAGGTGAAAAAGCAACGCACAGTTTGAATCGAAGGTCATCGAAAGCTGCAAATGGCAATGACTTCGTGAATATGTCCGCTAGCTGTTGTGCAGCTGGTATATGTCGGACTACTAGAGCTCGGAGAGCAACTCTTTCCCGAACGTAATGGTAATCCAGTTCAAAGTGCTTCGAGCGTTTATGGTATGTCGGGTTCGCCGTGAGATGAACTGAGGAGAGATTATCACAATACAGCTCAGGCGTAGCACGAACCGGTACTCCAATTTCTTTCATTAGCCAACATATCCAGCTCAACTCACACGCTGTCTCAGACAAGGATCTATATATTCAGCTTCGGTGGAGCTTCTGGACGCAGTTGGTTGCTTCTTAGAGGACCAAGAGATGATGTTGCATCCCATGAATGTGCAGAAACCGCCGGTGGACCTGCGAGTTTGTGAACAGCCAGCCCAGTCACTATCGCTGTAGGCTCTCAAAGTGAAATCAGTATCCTGATGAAAAGTTATGCCGCACTGAAGAGTCCCCTTAACATATCTCAGTATTCTTTTCAACAGATTGTAATCAGACAGGGAGGGTTCATGCATCTTCTGGCATATGAAGTTCACAGCAAATTGCAGGTCAGGTCTTGTCAACGTAAGGTATTAGAGTTTCCCTGCCAGGCTGCGGAAATAACTTGGGTTTTCAAACACGACATCTTGATTAGGTACCTTATTAAGTTGGATTGGAAGAGGCGTTGAGACCTCAGAGCATTGACTCATTCCTGCACTGTTCAGAAGGTCCAGAGCATATCTCTCTTGTGACAGAAACAATCCAGATTCACTGAATTTGGCCTGGATTCCCAGAAAGTATTCCATTTGCCCAAGATCCTTCATTCTGAACTCTGAGTTGATTTCCTTGAGGAATCTCTTCTGAGCTTCTGAGCCATTGCCTGTGATGAGCATATCGTCCACGTATAGAAGCAACAGAATCACATCTTTTCCTTTTGAGTAAATGAACAAAGATGGATCTTTGATACTGCACTTAAAGCCGAATTTCAAGAGAAAGGAGCTGAATCTGTCAAACCATACTCTGGGGGATTGTTTTAATCCGTAGATAGACTTGTGGAGCAGACAAACGTGATCAGGTCTTTCTTTGTCGACGAAGCCTGCTGGCTGTTTCATGTAAACAGTTTCAGTCAAGTCCCCGTGCAAGAAAGCGTTTGCCACATCCATTTGTTTTATGTCCCATCTCATCACTGTTGCGGTGTGAAGAACTAGTCTTACTGTTGCTGTCCTTACCACAGGGCTATAGGTTTCCCAATAGTCTACGCCCTCTTCTTGGCCACACCCTTGTGCAACAAGCCTTGATCTGAGCTTCTTCACCGTTCCATCTGATCCCAATTTGATTCTGTGAATCCACTTATTTCCAAGAACGTGCATATCAGGCTGGTAGGGAACCAATGACCATGTGTTGGTAATTATACGGTTGTCATACTCCTCATGCATAGCGTTGTTCCAACCAGGATGACTCAAGGCTTCTCTGACAGTTTTAGGTTCAGAAAGCACAACATTCTCTGTCTGCAACGCGTATTTCAGATTAGGTTTTGTTATTCCAGATTTGGACCTGGTAACCATCTTGTGCCTTGAGGGTTCTGACCACACTTCTGGCTCAGTCGAGTCATTAGGAAGTCAACTTGTCGAGGAAGAAGCTGAATCTGCAGAGCTTGAAGCTCCACTGACTTATGTTACCGATATCGAGCTGATTGTAGGCATTACTTGAGACACAGGGGTTATTCTCAGTGACTGTTGAAGTGGCTCCTCTCTTTCATTGCTTGTGGATGAACTACTGGTATCTGATTCTTGATCAGCGTTTTGATGAGAGTTCTCACTGGAGGGGCTGCTTACTTCTGTTACAACAGGCGGTAAGCTTTTGTACCACGCAGTCATGAGTGTAGTAAATGGCTGAGTGATCAGATGGCGATATACATTTGAGAAGGGGAAATCTGATTCATCGAAAGTAACATGTCTCGTGATGTAGACTCTCCCTGTTGGAGGAAACAAGCATCTGTATCCCTTGAACTTGTCACTGTATCCCATGAACACACACTTCAAGGATCTTGGATCAAATTTGTTCCTTGCATAGTCTCGAAGTGTAGGAAAGCATGCACAATCGAATACCTTGAGAGATGTATAATGGGGCTTCCGGTTATGCAGAATCTCATACGGGCACTTACTATCTGCAAGAGCAGAATGTGGCTGTAGGTTACTGAGGTAGTTGGCTGCAACGAAAGCTTCAACCCAATACTTTTGTGGAATCATGCCTTGGAACAACAGAGATAATCCGACCTCAGTAATCTGCCTGTGTTTTCTCTCTGCTAGCCCATTCTGTGCAGGGGTATATGGACATGAGATGATTTGTTGGATACCATGTTGCTGCAGAAGTAGTAAGAATTGTTTACTAACAAACTCTCCTCCTCCATCGCATTGAAAAGATCCAATCTTAGTACAATATTGATTCTCGACTAAGACTTGAAACGCAACAAAAACAGAGAGAAAATCTGACTTTTTCTTTAATGGATACAGCCAACTATGTCTAGAGAAGTTATCAACGAGGATTACATAATAAGAGAAGCCCTGAACTGATCCCACGGGCGCTGGCCCCCAAAGGTCGCAGTGGATTCTTTCCAGAGGTCTCGAAGCAACAAAGGAAGATGCAGTGAACGGAAGTCTTGTGCTCTTGCCAAGCTTGCACGCCACGCATTGAGACTGAGAGCTCTTATTGATGATAATTGTCCTAGTAGTAGATAGATGTTGAAGAATAAGAGGATTCGGGTGACCCAGCCTTCTGTGCCACACCTCATCACTAGCAGCAGCTTGTCTGGTTGTGTAGAAGGCGTGAACAGCTGGACCCTGCAACCTGTATAATCCCTTAGTTTTTCTTCCCCGAAGCAACACATTCTTGATTGCCTTATCATACACACGGACGTTGTCAGAATCAAAATCAAAACCACACGGATAGTCCTTGGTGAACTTTGACACAGACAAAAGAGGTTTAGCAATATTAGGACATACTAAAACATCTTTTAATGTCAAGTTACCTAAAGAAGAAGCGATGCTGGCAGAGCCGGTGTGGGTTATGGGCAGGAACTCTCCATTTCCGACCATTACTGAGTCAGAACCAATGTAGGGATACACATTCTGTAGGTGAAGAGGAGAGTTCGTTATGTGGGCAGACGCGCCTGTATCTGGAAACCAGTCATGACCCACTGAATCAGGTAGCTCTGAGATGCGCATAGCTGCCATAACATTGTGAATATCGTCAAGCTGATACGAACTGTCGAATCTATGCCAGCATCCAGATGCCACATGACCTCTCTTTCCACATATCTGACACATGGGCCTGCTTTCACCGTCTGAGGAGACAGAGGAGCGTGACGAGGATGAGGCAGAGGAGATGTGTTGAGGAAATCCTCTTCCTCTAGTAGAGAAGTAGTTTCGTCCTCCACGGCCTCGTCCTCTGTTCCTTGAGTGGAAAGAACGCCCTCTCGTTGTATTGAAAGCCAAGTGTGGAGTCACCCCAGTGTCCACTGCATAGCTTCGTAGTCTGTCATCAAAAGCAGTAAGCCTGGGTACAATGTCTTCAAATGAGGGATTTTGAGCAGAATCCATAGATCCTTCAATGCTTGTTTTGATGGGTTCATAGTCTCTACCCAGACCTAGCAGGGCTGCAAAAATCTTCATTCTTTCAGGAACTGGACTTCCAATTGATGAGAGTTGATCGCAGATAGTCTTGATCTCTCGCAGATAGTCAGCCATGGGCTTTTCTTGCTTAGAAATGGTTTGGAGCTTCCTTTGGAGCTCAAAGAGTCGAGATGACCGAGTGTATGATATTCAGAGAAGGAGGCGTGTACGGTTCCATCGCCATAGCTCTGATACCATAAAGAGATTTGTAAAACCCTGTATTAATGAAGAAGAAGAACTTAGTTTTCTAAACTTTCATTTCATTACTTCTTGAATCTCACCGATTACAACTTATGATTATTTATACACCAAAGTGAAAACCCTAAACCTAGGACAGATGGTTCAATCCTGTTCATTCAGAGAATCAAGGGCTGATAAGGGGTTGTACAACTTCACACCATTAACCTCTCTG
Organism: Brassica nigra; assembly: GCA_016432835.1. NCBI lineage: Eukaryota > Viridiplantae > Streptophyta > Magnoliopsida > Brassicales > Brassicaceae > Brassica > Brassica nigra. The sequence goes on from CM028244.1 coordinate 54,744,219, forward strand.
CTTGCTTGCGTCATCTGTCCTTCTCTTCTTTTGTCTTTTCCTTTAACGTTCGAAAGCAACTTTGGCGCGGGTGAGGTGATCGAAGCTGGGCTCTTCTCATGCTGATTGGGCCTGATGTCAGCTTGGCCCATCTTCGCTTTTTCCCTTTCGGTCCATAACCGAAGCTGTGTCATTTTGCTCATTGCTCTGTTTAACAGCCACCGACGATGAAAAGCAAAACGAGGAAAACGAAACAGAGAACAGAGAAGAAGAAAAAGAGAAGAATAAAAAAGAGAACAGAGACTATGAGTTTTAGCGAGGAAGGAGTTCGGCGGAGAAGAAAGGTGAAATAGCCATTGAAGAGAGGAAGGAGATCTGCGGAGAAGACACCTTTGTATTTACCTTTTATCTATTTTACCCTTTTTTACTTTATAAAATTGTATTAAGAAATCTAATTAAAATATATAAATTTAACAAACAAAATTTAATTTAGATTAATTTGCGGGTATAATGGTATTTACAGAAATTAAAGTCCTACTGTGACAAATAATGTGGATAAAGTTTAGGGACATTTGAGAATTTTTTCCAATTTTCTCTTGTTATTGTCTTATACTCTTATAGGTTACAACATTTGATAAAAGATATAAAAACCGAAACTAAGATAGTCAATAAAGGAATCAAAATCTGTCAGATTTTGAAGTTATACTTATTACTAATAATAAAAGGCATCTTATAAACCATTGAAGTGGACGAACTATAACCGGTCGTAACCGGACAATATCGAACTGGCCCGTACCGACCAGGAACGGCCCGAACCAGATGAACAAGAGGCGGTTACTACTTCCCATTATGTTTCTCTCTATTTGCTATTCCCTGTTGTAATAGGTTTTCCTTTTCCTAGATAGACTAGGAAATATGTATTTTTCCCTTTTCTTATGGGATTGGGTTTTTCCATTTATCCCTCTTGTAATTTGTATATAAAGGAACCTCTGGTCCATAATAATAATAAGCTTTTCCAATCTCTTATTCACAACACGTTATCCGCACGAGCTTGCTCTGAAAAAAAACCATTCGATCTCTCTCTCTCTCATTCACGTGAAACCCTAACCCTAATCTCTCTCTTTCTTCACGATTACATACCGACCACCATCAAACTTCCATCCAAATCGTGATCTAACCTCCCTTAGCCAACAATCACGACTTAAGCTCAATCCTCAGCTTGAACAGCACTCATCCAACGATCTAAGTTCATCCGGCCAGCCGATCTATCCGACTAGACGATCCGCATGATAGATCCGTCCAGCTCAAGCGGCCGATAGGTGATTGCGAGGTTCTCCTTCTCTCTATGGTGTTCCAAAATCTACACTTCAAAGTTCTAAAGGTAAAATCTAGAAACCCTAATTGGTAAATCCCAAATAGAACTGTTAGGTTGAATGGATCGTTTAGGTTGCTAGATGGAACCTATTGAATTGCTTGATTGCTTGATCATTTGCATAAAGCCTAGAACCCTGGTGCTAGGATTGCTTAAAAACCCTAAGAACATTAATTCCAGCCGCATACAAGCTGCATATATTGCTTAACAAATCCGAAACCCTAAATTTTTTTTTTTACTTGAAATCAAATTGATTGATTGTTCTAATTGTTTGATTGAGCTGTTCATAATTGTTCTTGATTGATGTTCTGAGGTTAAGGTTGCTAGATTTATTGATTCTATGATTCGAATTCTGAAACCCTAATCTAGAATCTAAAACCTTAAAGGGCCTTGAAACCCTAATTTGTTTTAAATCCGATTAATGGTATTGATCTTATTGCATGAGAGCTAAGGTGATAGATTGTTTGATTTACTCATGATCTGAAACCCTTAATCACTAATGGCCTTGAAACCTCAACCGTGTCCAGCATTGAATCCGATTAGAAAACCCTAATATTTTAAAAATATGATTGCTAATATGATTGAATCCGATTGAGGCTATTTGCTTGATTGTTTTATTGCTTAATGTCGAACTGGATTGAAACTAATTAGAAATTGCTAGTTCTAATTAAAACACTAATCTGTCCTGAATTGTGAAATTTCATTTTTGCTAAAAGTTGAAAATTTTCCTTTTTCTAAAAATTTCTTTTTTTGTGAAAATTTCCTTTTATGTTTGCTGGAAATTTTCCTTTTACTATTAGGGTTGATAGAAACTTGCTAAAAACGACTGATTGATCTGATTTTTTTTTTTTAAAATTCTGATATTGCTTGTTTTGATGAATTGAAACCGAAATTTTTTTTCAAAACCCTAATTTGAAAATCTGATCCGATTTTTACTATGATGCTTGCATTGATTTTTTTTTCCAATAACCTGATTGCATGATCATATAGAAATCAAATTGCTCAGGTTGCATCATAAATTTTTAGATTGTTTCATCATCATCAGATTGATTGCATTAATGGTCGTGTGACCTTACTTGCTTGCATACTTGTGGCCTTGTCTGATAATATGGCCGTGTGGCCCATTTTTTGCATCCGTATGCATTGCTTATTTGAATTGATTGCATGAATTCCAAATCTTGAATTGATTGATAAATGATTTCAGATGTCGAAATTTGAGCCTTCGGATTATGCTGCCCTAAATCTCTCTGGAGATAATTGGTTGGAATGGGCAATGAACACTTCAGTTGTCGTGAAGTCTAGAGGACTCGGAAGGAGTATCATTCAGGGAAATTATGCAACTGAAAGTGAAAAGTATAGGGCTATAACAATTATGCGCCATCATCTCACTGAGGATCTGAGAAATCAGTATCTACATATTGAGAATCGTCGTGACCTTTGGACATAATTAAAGTCCAGATACACAATGGTGTTATTACCAAAGGTCAGGCATGAATGGATGAGTCTCAAATTCCAGGACTTTGAGTCTGTGGATGCATATCACTTGGCTTTGTCCAAGATAGTTTACAAACTGAGATTATGCGGTGTAGAGGTAACAGAAGAGGATTTACTATTCAAGACATACTCCACATTCTATTCAGGAGATATGCTGTCACGACATAAGCAAAAGGTTTCACCACCTATACTGATATGCTTTCATGCCTATTGATAATTGAGCAGAATAAAATGCTAAAGAAAAGCAGTGAGATGCATGAGGAATCCGAAGCAGCCGTGTCCAAGATAAGGGATGGTGTGGCCGGCTTGTCTATTGACTAAGAAAATAAGACTTTGACATTCTGATTTTGTGTTAAGATTTTGATTTATGTTTTGCTTTAAACTTACTGTCATTCACGAATTTTTTATATATAATAATAGAATTGTGTTTGATTTCATTTTTTCTTGATAATGTGAATGATTTTGATTGATAAATATGAGTACAAATTTTCCGGTATAGTAACCTATGACATACGACCAAGGCATTGCCTAAAGGGCATTATATACACCCAAAATTCGTGGCTCATAGAATTATAACAAAAATGGTTTCCAAATAGAAACAATGGACAAAAGGAAACAAAAGGTTCCTACAGATTTAAGAAAAATCGCCTAAGGCCTTATAAGTAAATGGTCAAGACTATACCTGCGTACTCTACTGATCTAGACTATGCCAAAGATCAGTATGATAGGAGGCAAACGCCATGGTAACCAGATTGTATACCCCACGAAATTATACACTTTATGGCATGACTGGATTAGTCACCCTAGTCTAAATTTGATGCAAAGATTGATATTGCAAAAGGCACACAGAGTTATCCCATAGAATCTCACGTTGTGTAACATGTACACAAGGGAAACTCATTAGGCTATAATGTCCCAAGCGTCTAAAGATTATAGCATGTTCATGAGGGGGAGTGAAGACAAAGCCGTGGTCCATGACCATACTATAAACATGGACATGACAGCTTGGCCGTACATGCCATTAGCTTGGCCGTACAGGCCATTACCTATAAGGATTCAGACTCTAAAGTCTATAAGCTTGGGGACATCACGAGTTTTACATGTATATAAGGTTAATATGCATCAGGCCATATAAGTGAGCATAGATATTCCCATCTCAGATTGAATACGGGTCATGAGCCAGACACATACCATCTTAAGAGATTTTGAATAAACCACCACATACATATGTGCCGTCTAAGATGAAACCTCAGAAGAGGATTGGGAATATATGTTGGATATGAACATGTCTTTCTCCCACGGTTTTTAAGAGACCTTGAGCCAAATATGGGTGATCAGATTAAGGCCAGGTACAGGGATTGCATGACTAATGAATCCGACTATCCAACATCAGGGGGAGAAAGAAATAAGCTGGTAAAAGATTAATAAGAGAAATGGAATGGTATTAACCATCTTTGTCTTGGCAAGATCCTCGGACTAGAGAATATGATTTAAGACGTCCAAAGAAAAGATTATACAAAGCTAGCTAATTGAATGCCAGACAGATTAGACCCGAAAAGAAAAGAAAAACCAGCTTGCACCACGAAATTAGTGTCCTAGAGAGACCTAATCAAGTTGCTACAGGGTCTATTAAAGAAAGACCAATATGTTCCATAAGATAAGGAACCTCGGAAAGAAAAGAGAAATGTGCATAGAATGAAAAGACAGATCCGGGGTCATAAGGAAAACCAGACCAGACACTGAGATAAGGCTGCGCAGCTGAATATCTAAGGTACCAAACCATGTAGCTTGGGACACCAATCTGCAAAGGAAATGAAGGTCCTTGGTAAGAATGAAATCTCAAATCGATTAGATCATGTCTGGAGCACAATGGAACTACATAAGAGTGTCGACACATAAATGATAAAGATGCATAAGAAAATAGCACTTGATTTTTTAAAGATATAAGCGAGGATCAATACCCACGTGAATACAAGAATGCATTCATAGATTAAAAGAAAACGTGGGGTTTAAAGAAGGATTTAAAGAATCTATAGAAGATATGGGCGTATTGGCCATACATATAGAAACACCATCTGATGATATAAACCAGTAGACAAATGTGTCTTGTGAGGAAAAGAAGATCGTGAGGTGTAGAACATGATCATGTGGTCAAGAGGTCGTCCATGTTTCTACTTAAACATTTAAGCAAAGCTAAGAACAGCTTGTTACACGAGGATACTCACATAGACCATGGAACATATTATAAGGAGATATACTCCTATGTGGTGGATGCTACTACAAAAACTCGAAATTGATGAGGTCTGGACACAAAAGAAATAATGATGTAGTAAGCAGCATATTGATCACTGGATAAAGATAATAAAGGTACCAGAAAGATGAGAAAAGAAATTCTCAGAGAACATCATTGTTCCTAAGCTGTTTATGGACTGAAACAAAAGCAGCTGCGTATAATATGATAGACTAAGTAATACTTAGTAAAGAAGTTCTATAAAAACGATCCAAATCAGTCCATATAATCTTATAGAAGAAATTCCTTGTGTTTATAATAAACCAGCCTAAAAGAAGTTAATTGGTTTCAATGATACAAGTTATCAATTGATTCTTAGGCAGGCTATCCTTTACGAAAGAGTGGGACTGCAATATCTTGTGACGAAAAGCCCTAAGACATTAAGGAGACAAGTCGTGAGCATCTGTGGTCAAGTCCCATCGTGCAGTGTGTGGCATTGCCAAAGGCAAGAAAGATCGATAGTCCTGTATGAGATCCATGAGTGTATTTGACCGCATGTCCAAAACTCATTACAATAATCGTTAATCAAGTTATGATCCTAGACACTCATGGGGCGGATTGTGGACGTGTATAGACAAGGTCTAAGACACAACATGAATTAACCACATTAGTACATGGTCGATGGTAGTAAAGAAAGACAAAATAGTGAGCATGGACCATGAGACAATCCGTAAGCGTTTATGGTCGAGGTCTATCCAAGTTAGATGGACGATAACAAAAGAGACACTTCCATGTGTAGAGTGTCCGTGCCTGTAAGTATGTTTTGGTCGAAAACCATAAAACATGCCCGATCAGATTATGGAGTGGACGACAACAAAGAAGCACAAGTACTTCAATTTCACTGAAGCAACATTCAGAAGCTCATACAAGAAGATATTCAGTGATGCATTCATCAGGGGGAGTAGTGTGTGTTGTACTCTTTTTCCTTCACCAAGGTTTTGTCCCACTGGGTTTTCCTGGTAAGGTTTTAATGAGGCAACATGAAGCAAACTACGAACTCTGAACGGTTATGGCGTCCAAGGGGGAGTGTTATAAACCATTGAAGTGGACGGTCCATAACCGGTCGTAACCGGACAGTACCGAACCTGCCCGTACCGACCAGGAACGGCCCGAACCAGATGAACCAGAGGCGGTTACTACTTCCCATTATGTTTATCTCTATTTTCTATTCCATGTTGTAATAGGTTTTCCTTTTCCTAGATAGACTAGGAAATACGTAATTTTTCCTTTTCTTATGGGATTGAGTTTTTCCATTTATTCCTATTGTAATTTGTATATAAAAGAACCTCTGGTCCATAACAATAATAAGCTTTTCCAATCTCTTATTCACAAGAAGGCAGATTTTTTTAGTTATACTTATTACTAATAATAATAAAAGGCAGGCACATGCCTCGAACCTGCGGTGATCACAAATGAAAATATAACTCCAACCACTATACCTACGAGCATAACTTGGCTGTGTTTGGTGCTATTAGATTATATACGCATTTTGGCGCCTAAAGCCCAAGCTTTACGGACTTTATCCTAGGATCGGCCATGGACATAAAGTGTCCCACATCTCACATCTGTAGTTTGGAAGGGATCCTAAGAAATATATAAGATAGATAGGCAAATCCACTTATCACCAATTAGTTTTAGGTTGAAAGCCCATCTAAATTAACATTGTATCAGAACCCGATCCACATTGATCTGGCCCAAAATTTTTCCATCGATCCTTGTACGAACATTCCGAGATTGACACTCAAGGAGTCATCATCTCGAAGGGACGTATTAGACACAAAGTATCCCACATCAGTATGTCCCACATCAGTAGTTGGTAGGAATCCTAAGCAATATATAAGTATAAGATAGATAGGCCAATCCATTTATCTCCAATTGGTTTTAGGTTGGAAGTTCATCTAATTTAACAAGGGTTAATAAGTTGATTTATTAATTTTTTAAAATTGACTTTTGATTTATAAGAATTTTAAAACTGGTTTATAAAAGTCTATAAATGACTTATACAATGATTATAAACTAATTAAGAAACATTTAAAACAAATTTATAAAAGTTTTTAAACTAATTTATAAGGGTTTATAAAATTATTTATAAGGTTTATAAACTGATATATATATATAGGTTTATAGACACTTATATAGGTTTATAGACACTTTTATTAAGGTTTATAAACTAATTTATTAAGTTTTCTAAGTTAATGTATAAAAACCTCATTTGATAAGGTTTATAAACTAATTCAAGGGTTTAGAAGTTGATTTTTTGATGCCTATGAATTCACTACAAACTAATTTAAGGGTTTAGATGCTGATTTATGAAGGGAATATTGCTAAAACCAACCTAAATATTGATTGCAACCCTAAAAGTAGCCCCCATATTCAGTCAATTGCAAATCCAACCTAAAGAGGTGTTAAAATTACTATTTAGCCCTTATGAACAAACAAAAAATCAAAATGCCATTTACGGTTTTGTCTTTCGTAAGTCTACACATAACAAAAATAGTCTACATATCCGTAGACGTCCTACACAGTCTACTTTGTAGACTTATTCTGTAGTGTGCATTGTGATTTGATCTAGTTAATTAATTATAAAAATGTATAAAAATAATATTTTGTGAAATTATCCATTAATCATCAATGTAAGGTTAATATGAAGTTTATAAACTAAAATTGTATATAAGTGAACAATTTAAAAGAATATATGTTGATTTGGTAACCATGTGAGACAATGTTTATGGTTTAGTAACAAAAGATCATAACATGTTATATCTTTAAAGGTTAGATCATTAGGGTTAGATTTAGATTGACAACTTTTTTGTTTTATTGATTTAAATTAGCATAATATTACTGAGTAGTTTAAATTTTGTAAATTTAATATTTGATACAATACAATTAAGACTCTTTTGATTATCAAACTAACATTTAGGGTTTGAGTTTTGTGGTTTAGGGTTTCGTAGACTTACAAACCAGTCTACTTTGGTGAGTGTAGGCTGACTTTAAGGTCTATTCTCATCGAATTTAACCTAACCGGATTTAACCACGTAAATTCTAACCTAATCCAATTTAAACCAAGCTTTAACATTTAGGGTTTGAGTTTGTGGTTTAGGGTTTCGTAGACTTACAAATCAGTATACTTTAGTGAGTGTAGACTGACTTTAAGGTCTATTCTCATTGGATTTAACCTAACCGGATTTAACGAAGTAAATTCTAACCTAATCCAATTTTAACCAAGCCTTAACATTTTGGGTTTGAGTTTTGTGGTTTACGGTTTCGTAGATCTACAATAAAGTCTTTATATCGGAGACGTCTTTTTCAGTCTGCATTTTTAAATTTTGTTTACAAAATATCATTATTTTTAAATTAAGTTGAGTTCCTTAAGAATAAAAATGTAAATCATATACTATAACTATTAAAAATAAAGAAACAAATTTAATAAATCATATATTAAAATTATCAAAACAATAAAGAAAAAATAAATAATGAAATTATCATAGTAAACTTCCTAAAAGGTCTACTAAGTTACAATAAAATATACCCTTAAAATTTTAATTTTAGTAGACTTCAAAAGAAGTCTATAGAGTCGTAAATTTTAACTAGTTTCATTTTGTCTTCCTATATAAATTAAATTTACACAACCTCTCTCCAAAATGGCTGCATATCTCACTTATCTCTAAAACTCTCTCCCTTCTCTCTAAAATTCTCTCACTTCTCTCATATCTTTCTCATAATATTATCTTGTTATATTAGGTATTATGATTCATGGTTTCATCTTCTCCTTTACAAATGTAAGTTTTTGATCTATAGATTTTAAATGTGTAATTTTATGTTATTTGTTTCTCACAATATTATCTTTTTGTAGGTATTATTATTCATGGTTTTCATCTTCTCCTCTAAAAATTTAAGTGTTAGATCTATAGATTTTAAATGTGTAATTTTATGTTATTTTTTTCTCACAATATTATCTTTTTTTGTAGGTATTATCCTTCACGATTTTCATCTTCTCCTCTAAAAATGTAAGTTTTAGATCTATAGATTTTAAATGTGTATTTATATGTTTATATTCAAATAAAATTATAGATCAATCTTTGTGCATTTAATTTGCTACTATTTTATCTTATAAATTTTATTTTTGAAGTACTTCAAGATTTAAAACTAGATTCACATTTAAAAATATACACATTTTTCCAGATCTGAAAATTATCAGATAGTGTAGACTTCTAATGAAATTTGCTTATAAGCTAAGGCTAGTAGACTTCATATGAAGTCTACTAAACCACAAATTTTTAAGTACACTTCATTGGAAGTCTACAAAAATATGACTTTAATTTTTCATATGTTCTTTAAATAATTTTATCTAATTTTGCGGATATTTTTCTTCATGGTTGTCATCTCCTCCTCCCAAAAATGTAAGATTTAAATCTATAGATTTTAAATATGTGTTTTTATATTTATATTTAAATAAAATTTCATATTCAAACTATATGTCTTTAATTTATTACTATTTTTTCTTATAAATGTATTTTCTAAAGTTTTTTAGATTTAAACTTATTTCATATTTTTAACGTATATATTTTTCAGATTTAAAAAATTCTGATAGGGTATATTTAAAAGTCAGGGCTAGTAGACTTCCTCACTTTTAAGCAGATTTCAGTAGAAGTTTACTCAAATATGATTTTATTTTATCTTATTTTGCAGGTATTCTCCTCCAATGTTTCCAAATCATCTTCCCAAAAATGTAAGATTTACATTTATTTTATTATAGGTATATTTTTGTGGTATTATTGAACCTAATTTATAGATTCATACTTTATGTTTTTTCTTTACTACAAAATTGACAAAAAACTATTTTTAAATATTTTCTAGAACAAAAAAGTATTTCAAATTTTCTAAATGTACACTAATAGATCTGAAATTTTTTCGCTAGTGTAGACTTGAACTAAAGTCTACTAAACCGTAAACTTTAAGTAGACTTAATAAAAAACTACTAAAATATGATTTATATTTTTTTCTTATGTTTTTCTCATAACTTTATCTTACTTTGCAGGTTCTATTTTCCAAGACTTTATTTGAGGGTATCAAGATTATGAAAAATCAAACACACGAAAAACATATTTTAAATAAAATGATTTGTAATAATTTCTCATAATAAAATATTCATTTGTAAATAACTGTTTGATGCATAATTTATAAATATTGTATTCATTTTTAGTTATGTTTCACTTGTATGATATTATTAATTTTTGTTAGCTGTCAATTTTTACACAAGATATTCTAATCAACCAAACAAATAAAACTGATGTAGTAGGCTTTTGTACCAGACTTGTGGCTGTAACAAATTATGTAATTTGAATGCAGCAGACTTCTGTGAAAGTCTTATGTAAAATAAGACTAATACTTAAGTCTACATATCAGTATTACTCTTGTTTTCGAAATATTCATCACAAATTCAACGAAAATACAGTAGACTAACCAAAAAGTCTACGTTAAAAGAAGATTAAAACGTAAGTCTGTTCGGCCGAAAGCAGACATGTAATAAACCTGTCAAAAGACCTACAAACTCAACATTCATCACATAAGACATCATCCAAAGAAACAATACAACTCATAAGTTCAACACTAACTAAAGACCCACAAATCCAAAGTTCAACACATAAGATAACATCCAAAGCAACAATACAAGTCATAAGTTCAACACATACGACATAAGACAGATCATAACACTAAACCTTTCATCTTGGACAATTAGGACGGGCGTGGCCTAGTTTCTTGCATTGGGAGCAACTATAATCCCTGTGCTGCTTCCGTGGTTTGTTTCCCCTCATAATTTCATGTTTGATAAAATTATAAACATAGACTTCCAAAGACGTCTACACATGTTAGCTAACTACATGCTCAAACCAAAAAATTGATAGTTTCATAATTATAAAAGATTATCTTTTAAAAATAGTCAAGGACCATTATTACTAACTAATACACATTTTCAAACAAAAAAAAATCTTGAAAATACATTATGAATACTATACAAATTCACTTCTTATATATTTTCTAGTGTAGACTTTTTTTCTGTCAACAAAAACGTAGACTTTCTTATCAGTTTACGACAGTAGACTGTCATATAGGTCTACTGTTTGGGTTAGTTTTTGAAATTGTATAATTCACGGTTACTATCTATATTTAAAAAAACGTTGTGATTTTATACATGAAGACTTTGTTGTCAGACTACATTTTGAAAAGGTAAGTTTTTGGAATTGACCAGAACCCACCCAGATTTGACTTTGGAAAGTAGACTTCATATACAGTCTACAGTTTTTTATTTTATTTTTTGGAACAGGTTAGTTTTTGCAATTGACCAAGTTGACTTTCTACATATAGACTGACACGAATGTCTACAAATGTGTAGACGTTATATGAAGTCAACGCAATAATCCGATGGGCTAGTTTTGCTTTTGACCAAAATAAAATAGTAGACTTCATATGCAGTCTACTTTTTTCTTCCTGAGTTCAGTATACTGAATAAGAAATCTACACTTTTTTCCATCCTGGTCAACTTTTTAACTTTTTAGTCAATTACAAAACTAACCTATTCAACGGAGTCAAAAGTCAAATGAAAAACTGACCTTGTGTAGACTTCCCTACCAGTCTACACTTTGTAGACTGTTTGAGAAGTCTACTTTGAAAAGTCAAAATTTCGGTCAAATGCAAAAACTAACCTCTATACGTAGACTTCTTGGTAAGTTTACGCACTTTTTTTTTGTTATCAAAGGAAAAGTCGTAGACTTCCAGGAAATTTTACTTTTCAATTTTTTTTTTATTTTTTTCAATTACAAAACTAACATGTGCGTTGACCTGTAGACCGCAACGTAAGTCTACAACTACCCATAGACATACAAAACAGTCTACTTTCGCGACACAGATCTGAAAAATGACGAAAACCATGTAAATAGTTACCTTTTTGCGGTGTGAAACTCGTTTCCACCCTTTTCCACCGTCCAAACTCCAAATATGAGCAAAAAAATGGAACTTTGAAGACCCACAAGAGAATACACTCGAAAATTTGAAATTGTGCTTATGAAAATGAAAGTTATGGGAGTTTTTAGGGGTTACTTGTCACAATGGGTCGCGTTGAGTTTTTAATTGGTCAAGTGGGTCGTTTGAGGTTTTTATTGGCGAAATGGGCCGCTAGTGGGGAGAGAAATAAATCGCTTCCCATTTTGGTCTTTTGACCCGTGTAGTTTTGGCGAGTGACCCACGAAACTTTTGAAATCGACCAACAACAAACGACCCAAAGACTTAGCGAGACCCATGGAAAATGCAAGTTTTCTCACGTGTGAGGGGCGAAATAATTTTTTTTTTTGGTGACCGGTAAAAAAGGTTGAAGGTAAAAATCTATCCTTTCACCTTATCTTTTCCCGCCATTTATTGTTTTCTGATATTTGTGGTAATATTAATAAATTAATATGTGTGTATGCGTACTCGTTAATGGTGAGATTAAGTTAGAACTGGTGGACAACAAAAAGAAGGAACCCTAAGAGAAGAAGATATTTTCATCCTCTGAGGCCGTCGATGTGCATCCACTGTAACTGAAAAGGAGGGAAACAATTATCGGTGGTTGGAGCGTCGGGTCAAGTAGTGTTGGTAAAGGTAAGGAAATCAGTACCAACACCGGCGAAGGTACAGTGTTCGAGCTCTAAGCTTCAGTATTTGTTTTTATAAATGAGTGCTTCCTCTATTTAGCAAATGACCCTAACGGGTCCTCATTGTTGGACCGTAGGTCTGTGTAATTCGTGCATTGTGGTTATGGCTGGGAGGTGGATAATGTTTGACAATGGAGCTTGGGATTTCAAGATAGATAATGATAGAATGGGTAGAGCAGTCGATTCCTCCAGAATTAGAGGTGCTGACGAGTTAAAAGTTAGTATTTTAGCTGCGTATGGGCTTTCGGGAAGGGAAGTCTCAGCCGAAATGTCCTATTGGCTTAATGATGGAGAGATTGAAATGGTGAGCACAGGGGATTATCCCGTCGAGATAGCAACGAACAACGATTTCAGGATTTTCAAGGCTCTTCACCGGGCAGACAAGTCTGTTAATCTCTTCGTAACATTCAGAGAGTGTGTTGCATGAGAAATGATATTTCTAAGGTCCGAACGACTAATTAGGGTCCAAATGAATGCACCCGTTGGACCTCCTGATGAAGATGTAGCTTTTTTGATGCAAGTTGAGGCAATTGAAGCATACTACAAACGTAACTCTCAGTCTGGTGACGAAGGGAGTGGGGCTAATACAGAGAGTTGCGAGCAAGAAAAGGGAAACGTCTGTGGAGATGACATGCCAGTGGATAATGGAGAGAATAAGGAAGGAAATGTCGAAGAAGGATGCGGAGTAAATAAGGCGTCAGATAATCTGCCTCAACAAATCTGTATCGAACAAGATACGAGAACGCTATGTTTTGAACAGATGGCAATGGACAGTGGAAACAATAGGGAAGCTAACAAAGTAGCATACACTGGAGATATGGATGTGGGCGCTGTAGATAACATGGAAGATGTTTCGGCAGCAGATGAAGGCGATGATACCGATTACGACTACAATGCGTGGCATGATTATGTTCGAAACGATTGCATGACGGATGACGAAGACGATTTTGAAGAAGGTCCAGGCAAAGGAAAAAGTGGTGGACAGTCTGGTGGAAACGGTATTTGGCGTTCTAGCGCTATTGGTGGCAGAGGGTCTGGAAAATCGGCGTCTGGTAGGAAACAACGATCACGTGGAGGTGGATCTAAATCAAACAAAAACGATTCGAAGCGGAGACATTCAAGGGATTTTACCGATGGAGGAAGCGATTATATATCATCCTCCAGATCATACACCGAAGTAACAGAGACCGAGGAAGGCGTTGATGTTGTTCTTGTGACGCCACCTAAATCGAAAAACCAACACACCCGGGTGACTGAAGATGATGATGATTTTGTTGACCCTCCTATCCCCCGGCGACCGCATTACAGGGTGGAAAAGCATTGATGAAAGCAGGAGATAATGTGAGTGGTACTCCTCCAGACGTTGGGTCTTCGCAGAATCAAGCAACATAGCCAGTTGAAAGTGGTGATGCATTTCTCGAAACTCCCCCAAAACAATATAACACGCACAACCGTGAGATCGAAGATGAGGACGATGTTGATCCTCCTGTCACCGCAACTAGACAAGTTCAGGGTGGAGAAGCATTCATGAAAGGGATACAAGTACCAAAAATGTATGGATATAATGATGTAGATACTGTGTATAATGAAATGGATGGAAGCAGCTGCCAGCCTCTTGACATTGACTTCAGCAAGGAGGACTCTGACATATACGTCGGAAGGACGTTCAAAGACAAAGCGGAGTGCAAGTTGACGTTGGCTATCTATGCAATTGCGAAGGTGTGCAGTTTTAAGCTGAGGCATTGTAAACGCCGAATCACGGCTAAATGCTACGAAAAAGAATGCAACTGGAGAGTATTGGCAGTTCAACTCGGTGATTCTCCAACTTATCTGGTTAAGAAAGAAAATTCTTAACCATGTATGCGTAGCCGATGTTCGAGGAAAGTATAAAAAACATGGTACAACAAAAGTGCTTGCAGCTCTATTACGCTCGAAATACGAGAGGCTCTACTCTGGACCGCGTGCTATGGAACTTCCGGAAAAGTTACGAACAGAATTCAACTATACGTGCTCATACTGGAAAGCTTGGAAAACTAAAGAACTAGCGATTGCGTCTGCGCAAGGAACAGAGGAGATTTCTTACAAGATGCTACCACAGTACTTCCATGTACTGAAGCTTGCAAATCCTGGAACAATCACCGATATTAAAACGAAATCGATAAAGAAGGAAAAACAAGGTTCAAGTATGCATTCATGTCCCTGAAAGCATGCATCGATGGGTGGAAACACCTGCGGAAGGTCCTAGTGGTGGAAGGCACCCACATGTTTGGGAAGTACAAAGGTTGTTTGCTAAGTGCCAGCGGACAAGATGCTAACAGCCGTGTATTCCCGATTGCTTTCGCAGTAGTGGAAAGCGAGAACACATAATCTTGGACATGGTTTTTCGAGAGGTTATCTACTATTGTAGAGGATGGTTTTGATTTATGTATAATATCAGATAGATGCGCAGCAATTTTTACAGCGAAAGAGAAATGGTACCCACGTGCACACCATGGTATTTGTCTTGTACACCTTCAGCGTAACGTGCAGGAAAAGTATAAGGGGAAGCAACAGAAGGCTATGGTTGGCAGAGCAGGGGAAGCGTTCAGATTCCAGAGTTTAACGAGATAATGGAGCTTATTAAACTCACGGATTGGAGATGCTGGGATTATTTGGAGAAAATCGAGAAGAAGCTATGGACACGTTCACATTTCGAAGGGGAGAGATTTAACGTGATGACTTCTAATGCTGCTGAATCGTTGAATAAAGCTCTTCTGCCTGCTCGTGGTAGTCCTATAATGGCATTGCTAGAGTTTATTTGCGGGAAGCTGTGTACATGGTATGAGAGTAGACGCTGCGAGATCAGTAAGATGAAGGGAAATGTTACAGATAACATTGAGAAAATACTAGTTGAACAGCTAGTGCTGTCAACGGGCTATCTGGTTTTGCCACGTTCCACTTGGGTATTCGAAGTTACGCACAAGCCAACTGAATTTGGTTTCACGGTTGATCTGGATAAACGAACTTGCACTTGCCTCTAATTCCAAAAGCTTGGTTTCCCATGCCGACATGCCAATGCTGCTGCTTCTTTCCGTAAAATGCAGTACAACATGTTTGTTTGCAAACACCATGTCAAAGAAACATGGGCTGAATCAGTGAGGGGTATCATAGTTCCGGTTCCGGATCCAAAGGATGTTCAAGTGCCAGCAGAAATACTAAAGGTTGATCTTTATCCACCAACGACCAAACGAACCAAGGGAAGGCCCGGAATCAAACGTAAACTGTCGGCCGGAGAGGTTCGGTAAGACTGCAGTGTTCACCTTGAACTAATATTTCAGTAACCCATAGTACATGTTCCAGTTATATATACTTTATTGTTTACAGTAGGGGGCGAGTAAAAAGAATAAGCCGAACAAGTGTTCCAATTGTTTTAAGGAAGGTCACAAGAAGACCACATGCAAGGGAGCTAAGCCCTGAAGGCAATTACTAGGAACTCGTTATTTTGAAAAAAAAACATCGAACCGTATTTTGGAAATGATTGTATTTTGGAACACCGATAACCAGGGTTTGTTTGGATATGGTGTACCGCTAAACTTTTGAGGTGTACGAGGTGTACCGCGTAACTTTTAAGGTGTACGAGGTTTGCATACTAAATATAATATGGTTGTAACACATATTTGTTGTATACCTATAGTTGATTTGAGATGCATACCTTTAAAAACAAAAGTAGATATTATATCCGAATAAAGTCCCATTACAGAGGGAAAATACAGTACTTAGAGTAGCATAGAGTTTATCAAAATATTGCAGACAAAAACCGAAACCATAACATGAAATTATAGTTATCCGCTATCGGAATTGATACGACTTCTTCTCCCCCTACGTAGTGAAAGGTCTGCCTTGACTCCGATAATATTAAGAGGCTGACCAATTAGGGGTTCATCACCTGGAAGAGCCAAAATCTCCCTCTGAAGATTGAGAGTCTGATAGATTAAGTTGGGGAGAACAATTTTCTTGTCGGCATCAGAGTCACGAGACATTTCGATTACTTGGTCATACACCAATCGACCAAAGTCTATTGGCTTGTTTCTTACAAACGCGAAGAGAAAACGAAGACGCTTTTTGATCATTGCATCTACATGGGAACCAGGGAGCCAGTTTAGCTCACACAGTTTGTAGAGGCAAAGATACTGTGGGAGGAGCTGTGTTAGGGAGAATGTCTCCCAGCGAGGACAGCGACCACCGGTTAGGAACGTAATTACCTGCGATAGATCATCATCCTCCCATGTGTGAGAGTGTTCCACAATTGGAGTCATAAAGAGTTGATTAATCACGACGGGGTCGAAATCGAAACGGCATCCCTGATATAAACGCCCACCTCCGAACCGTATAGGTTGGAGATGCATTCCCTAACCACCCATGGACAGAAAGGCCGCACATGCAATGCAGTGTACATCCACCCAACATTGTCTACTATTGTGCGAGCTTCAGCAAAACCCGGCTCATCAAACACTAACATCCCCTGAACTAAAAACCCTCGTATGCAAAGTTGTTGATACTTACGGAAGCTTACTTCAGTTAAATGATGATTAGACCATGGGTTTGCTACCGGTGTGCTGGCGATAAAGAACCCCCGACTAGCTTGTAGGCGAGCTTCAAATGTCATAAAACGAGGCTCTTCCTCGCCCGGCTCAATTGAGGAACTTGAGCGGTCATTCGAACTTGGGCTGTTGTATTAACGATGCCGGAGATGGCTGGAGGAAGATGACGAAGTCGACATAGTTAGGGTTTTTTTTTGTTGTAATGGATCGAGAAGATAAGGAAGAAGGAGAAACAAATACAATTTTCGAGTGGAGTTAGTGGATTTCGAAAAGCGCAACCGTGAACTCGGTCTGTCTTCCTCATTAATGGAAAAGCGAACGAACACACAGTGCTATTAAGACCATAATCTTTGGGCCAGAGATGTCTAAATACTAAATTAGTTAGGCCCATAATTGAATCCTGTATCGGGGTTAATTAAATATTGCACCGGTGTACAAGGATTTAATGCAAGTAACTTTATAATTATTTTTTAGTCGTTGGAAAGATACCGTTGTTAGTGATTTTAAAAAGTCAATATAGTCGTTGTTTGTGATTTTGTACGAATATAGCCGTTGTATATGGTTTGGAACAGATAATATCCGTTACGATTTTTTCCTATTTAAGCAGTTGTGCCTCTGTTGTTGTCTAATCGCAACACATCCAATATTTCTTCAAATTCAGCTACAAAGTGACCAATTGATAAATGACGGATATGGCAGATCCTTACTATGCGGACATGAAGCAGCACAAACGGGATGCTGACTGCCTCTATCCTTGCATGTATGCCAACTTCTGCATTCCAAAGAAAAGTACTTGCGGTGGGGCTATAACGGTTGAAACTGACGAGAGAGGAAGAAACTACTATGTATGCAAAGTTTTTGAGGTTAGAATGGAGGTTAACCTAATCAATTATTCGATTTTTTTAGTAAACAAACACATAAATATATTTTCCCTTCTAGGACGATGGTTTGCACATCCGACATGCCTGCCTTGACACAATCGAGGAAAAGGTAGATATGTTAAAAAGTCAATATCGTGATGAGGTCTCGCTCCGCCGTAAGCTGCAATATGAGGTTGAGGAAATGCGTAAGGATATCCAAGAGCTTAATTTACTCATGAGGGGTCTTTGATCGAATCTTTTCTTCAATTTCGAAATTGTGCTGTGTTTTATCTTATGTTGTTTTATATATTTTGTAATGTATGTGGGGTCGTTAATCTCATCAATTGTGTCATGTATGGGGGGGGGGTCGTTTTAAATTAGTCGCTTTAATATGATGTTAAGTTACGGTTGAACACTTGAACGGTTACATCATTACAATATTCAATGCTTGCATAAAACGAAACGGTGCCTAACTATGTTTATCTTCTTTCCCACAACCATATAAATAGAACAAATGATTGGGTTTTCTATGAACACCCAAACGGAAATGAAGCAAGGAGATTCTACAGTTAGAGAATACAATACATTATTCCTAAAATCTGGTCTGCATGAAAAACACGACGAGGAAACCTTGGTAAGTATGTATCGAGAAGGTTTACGCGACGACATTCGGGCAGAGATTGGGTTTCAAGTGTTCTCGACCATTGACGACATAATTCAGCCAGCTTTAGATGTTGAAGAAGGTGAGACCCTGTCTGATACCAATGGCTCTACAACAGAATCTGATGAATCGGGGAACCGCCCCAAGAAGAAAGTCCGAACCGGAGAGGATTTCCTTGACTATGTAGACGAAGAGGAAGAAGATGAGGCCGAGGCGGATGACACTCATGCTGATAACGACAGTGACGAGTCTCTTCCGCACCCGCTCGGAGGGAGTGATGAGTGATGATGAGTCTGATAGTAAGGTTGATCTTCAAGACTATAAGGAATACATAGAGGAACACCACATGACCGATTCAGAGTCAAGTCGAGAATCCAAGTGATTTAAAATATGACAACACATCTATTTATGTTCTACAATATGTTCTACACATTTAGCTACTTTTACAATATGTACACCTGTTCTTATTTACCACAAACATAGTACACCTGGTGTTAAATATCGTATATTCATGTATAGGATATTCTACGAATCTGTATGCATGTATAGACTTTAATATCAATCATTTTTGCTAGCACAATTGTAAACCACAAACAACATACACCTGTTGTTAATAACCACAAATAGCGGACCCCTGTCGCTAGTTACCATATATTGATGCTAATGGGTTATTATACAAATATGTATTCATATATAAACTTTCGTAGCAATCAGTTTAATTACCAAAAGACGTACACCGAGTAAAATACGTTAATCGACTAGACAGTATGAGTATGTGTGCAGAGTTTTAGTTATAAAGTGTACGCACTTTTACAGTTAGAGAGTGTGAACTTTTCATTGTACACCTTGTGTTGTTTCGCGTTCTAGTTCGTTCTTAGACGATATCCACCGTCGAAATTTCAAATTCATAAGATTATGACACCTTTAGATTCAAGTGAATACAAAATATCTTCGTCCAAATGTTTGACGGTGTACACCATGATATCTAAAGAAGGACACACTAAGATTACCACCATAGAAAATAGAACCAAGAATATAAAAAGGGATCCGACCTGTTCAGGTAGCTACAGACCAAAAGACGTACACCGAGTAGAAAATAGAACCAACAATATAAAAAAGGACCCGATCCGTTCAGTTCAGGTAGCTACATGCCGAAAGACGAAAACCGAGTAGAAAATAGAACCACCAATATTAAAAGCACGTAACGGAGAGGAAGATATCTTATTTACCAGCGCCGGAAAGTGCGCCGGAGATTGTGGTTCCACCGGAGGCAGCGACAGCAGGGCTGGAGTCAGCGATGGACCCAAATCCGCCGCAGCTAGAGCTAGAGCTACAAACAGATCTTACTCCGGCGGAGCTGGACTCGGGGGCTGATACAGTGATGGTGGCGCTGGAGGCAGAGACGGATCCTACTACGACTGCCTCTCCAGTGACGGAGGCATTGGAGCCGCCCACCTCTCCGGTAATGGAGGCGCTGGAGACAGTGTTAGACCCCGCGAGTGAGACGTGTTCGGCGGCGGAGGAGTCAGGGACAGAACCACCTCCGATGACGGCGGCGGAGGAGTCAGGGACAGAACCACCTCCGATGACGGCGTTAGAGGAACTTAAAGAGGCATTGGCGGATACGGAACGGCGTTCGCCATGGGCGGTATCCTCATCACTTATGTCGTCAGCGGCATAGTCAGAGCCATATTCAGAGGCATAGTCAGAGTCGTCACTCATCCCGTCCTCGTCAAATTCGACCCACGTATCTCCTTCATAATCAAAGCTCTCTTCCTCCTCTTCATTGTCTTCATCATCTTCCTCTTCCGGTTTCTCCCAGGGTACTCGTCTTCCGGGTCCTAGAATACCATCGTCTTCCTCTTACGGCTTCGAGGGATTTTTTCTGAACTTTTCTCTATCCCCATTATCTCTTCGACATCGGCTGCTTCTTGAAAGAGTTCTCCAAGCGTTGCAAACTCTGTAGACTCCAGACCCTCACGGATGTTATCGTTTAATCCGTCACGAGCGAGTTGTATCAAATACGGATCGTCTTTCGTAGTAACGATCTCATGACTGAGGAAAAAATCCTTGTATTCAGCTACGCTCATGGAACCTTGGTTGATGTCTAAAACCATGTTTAGATCCAGTTTGTTGTGGAGATGAAGATGAAATGATTTGACTTGTAGGAGATGAAGATGAAATTATTAAATCCTCAGATCATGTTTTAAACAATAAATGGCCGTAATTAAAACAAAAAGACTTTTTCGAATTTCCCCTAAGCAGTAGCTGAACGCGTGGCGAGTTTGCAACTTTTCGATTCTAGGTAACTTAATGATTTACTTTACGCAAGGTTGAGTGGGGATCTCAGAAATTTATTAAGTAATTGTTTGTTATTTTTCCAAGTAATGATGATACGGAATAACTCACACGTTATAACATTCATTTTCCGTTATTACTATTTATTAGGGTTTAGGGTTTATGGTTTAGGGTTTAGGATTTAGAGTTTAGTATTTAGTGTTCAGGGTTTTGGGTTTAGAGTTTAGGATTTATGATTTAGTGTTTAGGGTTTAAGCTGCACATCTAATAAAACATTTTATCAGACTAATGTACTGCCAAATTATATACCAAATATTTAGTTGGTTTCTAGCTGGACAACACTGGTGTACGGTTGACAAAATAGCTGTCTTACGTTACTCTTTATATAATATATAAAACACAGTATCTACTAATGGTTATAAATCGAATTGGTGTGCAAATTTGTTTGTAGGTATACGTTTTAGTTATAAAGTGTACCTAGTTTTACAGTTAGAAAGTGTAAACTTTTCATAGTACACCTTATACTAACTTTAGATCCGAACACTTTTATCCCATAATTAAAGCAATTTTATTAAATAACACCTTTAGATTCAAGTGAATACAAAATATCTCCGTCCAAATGTGTACACCATGATATTTAAAGTAGAACACACTAAGATTACCACCATAGACGAACTCTTACTGCCAAGTATCAAAGTCCGGATGACCGGTGGATGCCTTAAAGTCGCGTAGGAAAAGAGCAACCTCTTTTATCCAGAAGCGATTACACATGTCTTCCGCCCATCTATCCTCAATGTGGTAAAGTACCCAATCCCGATCCAAAATAGGAGAACAAGGACAACTGTAAAACATCGGGACGATTGTTGATATAAAGATGTGCCTCTTTGTTAGGAAGTCCTCGTTATGATCGATATTCCATATCCCCTCGGAGTTTCTTACTACCTTCCCGATCTTAGCAACGGTTTCTCTTGTAAATCCATAGAAGTGGTCACCATCACCACTCCAAATCTTGGTTGTCATTGCATAGGTATACAAGGCTCGCGGGTATCCTGCATCTGCTGCTCTCTTTATCAAAGCAAGACCCTCTACGTGACAATCTTGTCTGTAGAAAATCTCAACACCCTTAATGTAAAGAGTACTTGGGTTCCCCTCCTGATAGCATCTTCTCAATAGAGAACGAAGCATAAACAGTGGCATCCTCCAGCGGTATCTCAACATATCCAACGAAGCATAAACCTCGGCATCGTCTGTCAACGCACGCATAGACTTGCAAGTAGCGCCGAGTCTGAAAAGATCTTCGCAGGAGTTATGTGCCACGCGTCGCACGACTAAGCCCTGGAGATCTATCGGGAGGCAGAGTATCGGGAATTTTGGCATTATTAGGATATTTTTGATGATTCCGGTAGTTAGAGTAAGGGATGTGGAGTATGTGCCAATATCTCTGTATTTATAAGGACTTCAACCGTGATGAAACGACATTAACGAAGGGATGTCTACTTGGAGTTGTGGTCTTCTCGATAAAGGAGAACGGTTTCCAATGCAATAATTATTGTTTTTATTATGGTTTTTGGGAAGCGTTTCAACTCAAGACATCTACTCCAAGTGTCTCAACTCTTCAGCTCTATATATGCCACCCAATAGTACTTGTGTATATCCATATTTCTCCCAATAATGCCAGAATTCTCGATACTAAGTCTCCCCACAGAGGTTCAAGCTTTAGTTGTGCAACGCGTGGCACACAAATCTTTTGGAGATCTTTATAGACTCCGCGCTACCTGCAAGTCGATGCACGCGTTGGCAGACGATGGTGGGGTGTATTCTTCGTTCGATTTCTTCAAGCATCCTTCGAATGTCAGGGTGAGACGTAGATTGTTGGGAATGTGCTTTAGGTAGGGAATTCCAAGTACTCTATACATCAAGGGTGTAGAGTATTTCTACAGACACGAGCGTCACCAAGAGGGACTTGCCTTATAAGGAGTGCGGCTGATGCAGGATGCGAGAGAGCGTTGTATACCTACGCAATGACAAGGAAAATATACGATCAGGATGAGGAATACTTGTGTCGATTTAAAAGAGAATCACTTGCGGAGATAGGAATGGTGGTTAGAACCGCAGAAGTCAACTGGAATTGGGATCATTGGCCAGCGTTCCTAAAAAAGAAGGAAGTGTTCATATCAACATTCATTCTGTTGTTCTACAGTTGCCCTTGTTCTCCTATTAATCACCAGCGATGGATTCATTGGGATGTTGAGCACACCAAGGCTGAAGACATGTCTAACTCCTGCTTCATGATTAAAGAGGTTGCTCTTTTCCTACGCGACTTTAAGCCCTCCACCGGTTTTCCGGACATTTATCAATGGGAATAAGGGTTTCGTCTTTGGTTTGTTGACGTTTACTTCATAACATTGCCAAACCGGATATATTGTGTTCCCCATTTCTGAACGTTTAATTTATAACATTGGCAAACATATAGTATATTGAGTATTGTTAATATTTTAATTAATGTTAAGGACCAAGTGATCGACCAGCCCATGACAGGCCCAAACCGTCTGGCCCATTACATGTCCATCCGGCCCACTAGCCAATGCCTTGGATGATTGGGAGTTTACATTTATCTATAATAGATGTTTTCCATATTGGTGTTTATCCATATTTGTATTTATCCTTTTCCTAGATAAACTAGGAATTGGTATATTGCCATTTATCTTATGACGGTCTAAACTCTTGTATAAGTAGACCTTCTGGTTGTGAGAAAATAATAAGCCTTTAGAGCATCTTATTTACAACACGTTATCAGCACGACTCTCTAAATCCCTGAGATAAAAAATCGCCACACATAAACCCTCTCTCTCTCTCTCCTCTCTCTCTCTCTCTCTCTCTCTCTCTCTCTCTCTCTCTCTCTCTCCTCTAATCTCTCTCCTCTCTCTCCTCACCTTCGCTTGAGATCCGACCAAACAAGAACAGGCCAGGCGTGCTCTCTTCTTCTCTTTGGTGGTCCAAATCTACACTTCAAAAGTTCTAAAGGTAAAAAATCCAGAAACCCTAATCGGCAAAATCCCAAATAGAACTGTTAGGTTGAATGGATCGTTTAGGTTGCTAGATGGAACCTATTGAATTGCTTGATTGATTGATTGATTGCATAAAGCCTAGAACCCTGGTGCTAGGATTGTTTAAAACCCTAAGAACATTAATCCCAGCCGTATTGCTCATGAAATCCGAAACCTTAATTGGTGTTACTTGAAATCCGATTTGATTGATTGTTCTAATTGATTGATTGAGCTGTTCATATTGTTATTGATTGATGTTCTGAGGTTTAGGTTGCTAGATTTATTGACTCTTTGATTCAAATTCCGAATTCCTAATCTAGAATCTAAATCTCTAAAGGGCCTTGAAACTCTAATTTGGTTTTAAATACGATTGTTTCCTGTTTTGCTTGATAAATATGTTAAGATCTACTTGAATGAAAATAGGAATTGCTAGTATTGATCAGAACCCTAATTGAAATTTTCCTGATTACTAAATTGCAAAATTTCCTTTTTCTGAAAATTTTCCTTTTTGTGAAAAATTATCTTTTATGCTTGCTGGAAAATTTCTTTTTACCATTAGGGTTGCTAGAAACTTGCTAAAATCAACTGATTGATCTGGTTTAATTTTTTTAAGTCTGATAATACTTGTTTTGATAAATTGAAACCAAATATTTTTTTAAAACCCTAATTTCCAAATCTGATCCGATTTTTTGATGATGTTTGAATTGATTTTTTTTTTTCAATAACCTGATTGCATGTTCATATAGAAACCAAATTGCTCAGGTTGCATCATAAAATTTTAGATTGTTTGATCATGATCAGATTGATTGTATTATCCAAATGGTCGTGTGACCTTGCTTGCATACTCATGGCCGTGTGGCCGTGCATTCATTCTTGTGGCCGTGTGGCCTTGATTGATAATGTGGCCGTGTGGCGTCTTTGTTGCATCTGTGTGCATTGCTTATTTGAATTGATTGCATGAATTCCAAATCTTGAATTGATTGATAAATGATTTCAGATATCAAAATTTGAACCTTCGGATTATGATGCCCTAAATCTCTCTGGAGATAATTGGTTGGAATGGGCAATGAACACTTCAGTTGTCCTGAAGTCTAGAGGACTCGGAAGGAGTATAATTCAGGGCAATTATGCAACTGAAAGTGACAAATATAGGGCCATAACAATTATGCGACATCATCTCACTGAGTTTCAGAGAAATCAGTACCTACATATTGAGAATCCTCGTGACCTTTAGACATAATTAAAGTCCAGATACACAATGGTGTTATTACCAAAGGTCAGGCATGAATGGATGAGTCTCAAATTCCAGGACTCTGAGTCTGTGGATGCATATCAGTTGGCTTTGTCCAAGATAGTTTACAAAATGAGACTATGTGGTGTATAGGTAACAGAAGAGGACTTACTGTTCAAGACATACTCCACCATCTATCCAGGACATATGCTGTCAAGACATATCTATACAGCAAAAGGTTTCACCACCTATGATCATATGCTTTCAAGCCTATTGATAATTGAGCAGAATAAATTGCTAAAGAAAAGCAGTGAGATGCATGAGGAATCCGAAGCAGCTGTGTCCAACATAAGGGATCGTGTGGCCAGCTTGTCTATTGACTAAGAAAATAAGACTTTCACATTCTGATTTTATGTTTTATGTTTTGCTTTGATTTGCTTATCATTTACAATATTATAGCAATAGTAATAGTTTTTTTAGTTATCTTGTTTGATTTACTTGATGATCTCTTGATTGATAAAT
This sequence comes from Brassica nigra, assembly GCA_016432835.1. NCBI lineage: Eukaryota > Viridiplantae > Streptophyta > Magnoliopsida > Brassicales > Brassicaceae > Brassica > Brassica nigra. The sequence goes on from CM028244.1 coordinate 54,770,241, forward strand.
GACAATGAAAACTTAGTAAAAGGATAGTCAGTCTATTATAGACCACGTCAAAAGGAATTGCCTAAAGGGGCACGAATTTATTCACCCAATAAAAGACCCATTGAGTTATAAAGACTTGAACATGAATGGTTTCCACATTGAACCAATGGGCAAAGGAAACAAAAGTTCCTTTCAGATTATAAGAAAATCGCCTAAAGCCTTATAAGAAAGTGGTCAAGACTATACCTGTGTACTCTACTGATCTAGACTATGCCAACGATCAGCATGATAAGAGGCAAAAGCCATGGTAACCAGATTGGTTGACCCACGAAATTTACACACTTTATGGCATGACCGGATTAGCCATCCTGGTCTAAACTTGATGCAAAGATTGATATTTCAAAAGGCACACAGAGTTATCCCGTAGAATCTCACGTTGTGTAACATGTACACAAGGGAAACTCATTAGGCTATAATGTCCCAAGCATCCAAAGATTATAGCATGTTCATGAGGGGGAGTGAGGACAAACCCGTGGTCCATGACCATACTATAAACATGGACATGACAGCTTGGCCGCACATGCGATTAGCTTGGCCGCACATGCCATTAGCTTGGCCGTACATGCCATTAGCTTGGCTGTACAGGCCATTACCTATAAGATTCAGACTCTAAAAGTCTATAAGCTTGGGGACATCACGATATTTACATGTATATAAGGTTAATATGCATCAGGCCATATAAGTGAGCATAGATATTTCCATCTCATATTGAATACGGGTCATAAACCAGACATACACCATCTTAAGAGATTTTGAATAAACCACCACAAGAAATATGTGCCGTCTAAGATGGAACCTCAGAAGAGGATTGGGAATATATGTTGGATATGAACATGTCTTTCTCCGACAAGTTTTTAAGAGACCTTGAGCCAAATATGGGTGATCAGATTAAGGCCAGGTACACGGATTGCATGAATAATAAATACGACTATCCAACATCAGGGGGAGAAAGAAATAAGCTGGTAAACAATTAATAAGAGAAATGGAATGGTATTAACCATCTTTTTCTTGGCAAGATCCTTGGACCAGAGAATATGATTTAAAGACGTCCAAAGAAAGAAAGAGATTATACAAAGCTAGCTAATTGAACGCCAGACAGATTAGACTCGAAAAGAAAAACCAGCTTGCACCACAAAATTAATGTCCTAGAATAGACACAATCAAGTTGCTACAGAGTCTATTAAAGAAAGACCATTATGTTCCATAAGATAAGGAACCTCGGAAAGAAAAAGAAAGGTGCATAGAATTAAAAGATAGATCCGAGGTCATAAGGGAAACCAGACCAGACATTGAGATAAAGCTGCGCAGCTGAACATCTAAGGTACCAAACCATGTAGCTTGGGACGCCAAGCTGCAAGGTAATGAAGGTCCTTGATAAGAATGAGATCTCAAATCGATTAAATCATGTCTGGAGCACAATGGGACTACATAAAGGTGTCGACACATAAATGATAAAGATGCCCAAGAAAATAGCACTTGAAATATAAGATATAAAGCGAGGATCATGAACCCATGTGAGAGTACTCATAAAGATAAGGTTAAAAGGAACGTGGAGTTAAAGTACAGAGATAGGCATATTGGCCATATATGATAGAAACGCCATCAGATCATATAAACCAGTGAAAAATGGGTCATGTGTGGGAAAAGAAATCGTGAGATGTAGTACATGATCACGTGGTCTAAGGTGTTCATGTTACTAATTACAGCATTCAAAGAATGGCTTGTTACGCAAGGATACTCACAGAGACCAAGGAACAGATTATAAGGAGATATACTCCTATGTGGTGGATGCTACTTCATAAACTCAAAATTGATAAAGGTCTGGTCATAAAAAATAAATAATGATGTAGTAAGCAGTATATTGATCACTGGATAAAGATAATAAAGGTACTAGAAATATGAGAAAAGAAGTTCTCATAGAACAACATTGTTCCTAAGCTATTTATGGACTGAAGCAAAAGCAGCTGCATATGATATGATAGACTAAGTAATACTTAGTAAAGGAGTTATATAAGAACGATCCAAATCAGTCCATATATTCTTACAAAAGAAATCCCTTGTGTTTATAATAAATCAGCCTGAAAGAAGGTTAATTGTTTTGATGATGGAACTGCAATAAATTGCGGCATCACATAAGGATCATAGACATACAAGAGACAAGTTTTATGTGTGCATTGAGATCCATGATCCAACGAATTAAAGATGGAATATGAGATGGTCACAGGAAGAAAATGGATACTTAGATCCACGCCAAAAGGGTCCATACCAATAAAAGACCATGTCCGGACTTGTTCCGACTAAACCGGTTCCAGTGACCACTTTATTCAGATCGTGGTATGGCTATGGACAAGGCATGTGTCCTTGGTCAAGGAAAGACTTTACGTAGGTACTTTTAAGGCTTATGACATCCGACCAAAAGTGCAATGTATTGATATGATTGGCGCCTTGATATGGCAAGCCATACTAGGTCAGATAAGTTTTATGGATATGTTCAGACCATAAGACATTGATACTAAAGCCATACACGTCCCCTGCCATAAGTGCTATTGGCACCTTACTTAGATAAATTTGGCATGTCCGAACATGAGACAATGGGACAGGATCAATATATCCTAAGTTACCTTCTAAGGAACTACATGTTTGAGATTGATTTATACTAACCAAACCCAAAAGAAAAGATTGTTTGGTTTTGATAAATGTTACAGGTCCATACAAGGTCTCAAACAGGTTATACACGTTTGGAGAATGATGAAGAAGCACAAAGTACTACAAGTTCAGTCATGTGATATGTTAGCCGACTTCTTCACCATGTCTACACAACCTACACGTTCATGAAGTCTACCTATCCGTTTGGGACGTGTCAATAGAAGGACCAGTTCAAGACTTGGCGCCCATGAAGCTATAACCATCAGAGTGTCCAAGTGCCAGACTTGAAGAACATGTACGGAGGTACAAGTCAGGGGGAGTGGTACATGTTGTACTCTTTTCTCTTCACCTGGTTTTGTCCCAATTGGGTTTTACTGGTAAGGTTTTAATGAGGCAACACCAATATTGGTAAAGTGTATCACGAGCTCTATATGACTATGACATCCAAGGAAGAGTTCATGTGTTGTACTCTTTTCCCTATCCTTGGTTTCCCTTTTACCACATTGGGTTTTGGGTTTTTCCTTGCAAAGGTTTTAATGAGGCAACATTAAGCATGTAACGAACTTTGATCGGATGTGTCGATCAAAGGGGAGTGTTAAGGACCAAGTGATCGACCAGCCCATGACAGGCCTAAACCGTCCGGCCCATTACATGTCCATCCGACCCACTCGCCAATGCCTTGGGCGATTGGGAGTTTACATTTATCTATAATAGATGTTTTCCATATTGGTGTTTATCCATATTTGTATTTATCCTTTTCCTAGATAAACTAGGAATTGGTATATTGCCATTTATCTTATGACGGTCTAAACTCTTGTATAAATAGACCTTCTGGTCGTGAGGAAATAATAAACCTTTAGAGCATCTTATTTACAACAATTAATGGAATATTGTTAATTTTTAAGTAATGGATTATTTATAATTTTTTAATGCACTAAATCATGGACGCAATAACGCATGATTTGACAGTGTTAGGTTTCAAATGTGGGTGGGACAATAACTTCAGTATTAACCTCACATGTTTTCTCTACAAACTTCTCTATTAAAGTATGTATAATCAGTGTTATACCTATTCAATACAGACCAACCAAAAAACTCCTACCATTAACCCAAATAGTATGGGACCTCAAGTACTCCCAAATTTTCCCGACGAAATTGTGTGCAACATCATTGAGCGTGTCGGAGAGGAATCATTTTACAATCTTTGTGATTTTCTGCGGGCTGGAAAACGCGGTTACGCACTCGCACACGAACCGTCAGTCTTGACGAAGTGCGATGTTATATAAATGGTCACCTTCGTAATATGTCAAATACGCAAAGGTGGTCAGTTTCGGGAGTTTCATCTCAAGTGCGTCAGTGCTGGCAACACAAAGGCAATCTATGATGAAGGTATCCTTACAGCACCGAGCATAGGACTTGAGGAGAGTATTAAAATATTGGAACCAAACGTCCCAATGCATGGATTTTCAACCCTAGCTGTCGGCATATTCAATGTATGTCTCGGCAAAGACAAGGCAGCCAGCAAAGTGTTTCAGCAGTTCGCAGCCTATCACCATAACCTTCGATCGGAAGGGACTGTTGAAATGGGAGAAGACATAGAGTGGCTATTGTCATCCTTTGGAGCGGAAGACCTGAACCAGAACAAATATGGGGAATCTTTCAAGTTTCCGGATGATGGCTTAATCACGAAACCAAGGTGCATTTATGGCCATGAATACACAGAAATCTTTGAAGGTTCTTGCAAAAACTGCAAGCTATTTTGGATTTGCTGCAACATTTCTCAAATCCTTTAAAAATTATTTATGGGAAATCTCTCAGTATTTCTCCTATGTCATGTCAGTACTATCATTTGCCATTTCCTCCGTTATGTTGTTTCCTCGATTCCACTTCCTCTCATTTGCCAAACTATTTATCAGAATAATGGACGGACAAATTATTTACAAAATATTTAGTTGGTGTGCAGCGGTTTAACGACAATCTACGATTGTAAAAATACAATACTTACCTTACGCTTTATATAATACTACCACATACATTATCTACTAATGATTTTAAATTGAGTTGGTGTGCAGCTTTTGTTTGTAGGTATACATTTTTGTTATAAAGTGTACGTACTTTTACGGTTACAAAGCTTGAACTTTTCATTGTAAACCTTGTGTTGGTTCTACCTCTAGTTCTTAGACGATATCAACCGAAATTGTGTAATTTTAAATTACTAATTCAAAGGTTATGACACATAAGTTGTCACCAACATTACAAACGTTGTACACGGTTACAACAGATGGTGAGATACCAAAATACACGCTTGGAGGACAAATCAGAGCTTCAGAAACCCGTTTATGATGTCTTCTTCGAGATCTGCATTTTTGCCCAAATCACTTTGGAGCTTCGAAATGATCTTCTTCAATTCCATTATAGTCTTGTTTTTCTCCCAAATTTCATTTCTTGCTTCAATCAAAGCTTGCTTTTGCCATCCGAAAGGTTCTCCCTCATCGATCCATTGAAAAAACCCACAATCAAGTGGAGTCTAAAACAAAAACCAAATGAATACCATTCCACAAAATACACAACAATACATACAGTATACACAAATTAGCTTCTACCTTCCAGCGTTCACACCCGTAGAACCTTCGACCCGGATTTTGTCTGTCCAAGCTTTAGCATTCTTCGCCGGCAGCGCACAGTGACAAAGCACATTGGTTGCATTAGCCTTTCCCTTTCCCTTTCCCTTTCCCTTATAGCTCCCTCTGCCACCGAATTCCATCTCTCTTTCTTTCTTTCTCTCATTGTCTCTCCCCTTTCAAACAATATGAACCCAATGAGCACTGACATCGAATTGGGGAAAATAATAAGTTATAAAACCTGGGTCGGGGTTTTGGTTTGGATCCGGTCGGATATTTCAAATATCGGCACCGATATTTGAAGTTACTCAAATTCAAATTTTGAATTAAAGTGCACAGTGACCATAAATGAGTGTTAATCGGTTGGTTGGTGACACCTATCTTCACTTCCTTTAAATACCTACCCTCTCTTGTTTCTCCATCTTCGACCTAATTCCATCTCTCTTTCTATCTTTCTCTTTTCGCAGAAAATTCTCTCGATGTCGGATCCCAGCTACAACGACTCGGATGGTACCTCGTATATGGAATTGGTATACTTCGTAAAAGACTCTGACTTTGGAATTCCGGAACGTTGTCCATGCGGAAGCCAGATTATCATTCAGATCTCTACAGAAGCGGAAGCCATTCCGAAGAAATACTTTGTATGCAAAGATTTCAAGATAAGTTGTAATCTATCATGTAATTGTTGGCTTTGTTTGCAAAGATTTCAAGGTAAGTTATAATCTATCATGTAAGTTATAATCTATCATGTAAGTTATAATCCTATTTCCAGAATGACGGGTTGCACAGAAAGAAAGAATGGACCGAGGCTATTGAAGACGAAACCCGACGTTTGAAGACAAAAGTAGGCGACAATGAATCCAGGATGCGCAGCTTAGGTGGTCTTGAATATCGGATCGATGGAATCGACAAAGCTTCCAAGAAAAACGACGGTGAGATTGCACACCTTGGTTATCAGATCAATGAAATCAACAAAGCGTCGAAGAAAAACGCTGATGAGATTGCACTACTCAAAGCAATAATTGAGAAACTTTAAAATATAATCATGTTGCATTTCTTGTGTATGATCCATTCCGGCACACCAAACTATCTATAAAATATTTATATGGTGTGCAGCTTTTTACGTTTCAGTTTATATAATACTATCAAACATTACATTACCAAGATACAGTATAATACTCTCAAACATTACCCTATCTACCAAAGATTAGAAAAACACTTGGTGTGCAACAGTTTAACTACGATGTACGGGGCGACCAATATAATAATTACGTTTCACTTTATAAAATACTACCAAACATTACACTATCTACCAATGTTAATAAATTTAATTGCTGTGCAGCGTTTTAACGACGGTGTACGTATGTCAAAATACAATACTTAAGTGTCACTTTATATAATACAATCATACATTAAACTATCTACTAATAATTACAGATTGACTTGGTGTGCAACATTTTAACTATGGTGTACGGGGTTCAAATTCTAATAGTACCGTTTCACTTTATGTAATACTATCAAACATTACACTATCTACCAATGATTACAAATTGACGTGGTGTGCAACTTTTAAATAAAGGTGTACAGGGTTCAAAATATAACAAACAAACATAAACACCATAAATGAACAAAGTACCATTCGGTTCACACAATAATAGTACCATTGGGTTCGCACAACATTCTGACAATGGAAACGACTTGTAGTTTACTCATTTGCCACTTTAATATCACCCACGAATTCTTCATAGCAGTCCATTGCATACTGCTCTCGAAAATATCCACTTCTTTTTCGGTAGTCCGACTCATTTCCTCCTCAAGACCAGCAGCATGCATCTCTATGAACTTGACAGCACATGGCCCACAGTCGCCACCCCTTTCGTTGTGATAAATACCTTCTGCGCGGCTCCAACAGTAAAATCGCGCCCCTTCCTTAACCTGATAGCATTTTAACCCCGCATATTTTTCCAATATATAAGGCAACGACTGTACAAGCGAACACAACTGTGCATCCACTTCCTTGTTCGCAGTATGGGGGATGTAGGAATCAAGTACCGTCACATGACCTTCCTTCAGCTTAATGCAGAGACCAACACAATGATCTCCACCCCACTTCATCGGGGTGTACACGGTGTCGACATTGCGGCCAAGTCCCAACTTCATTTTCTGGCCCTTGCTCTTTCCTGTCACATACTGTGCTACGTTCTTCCCCCAATTGAAATGCAGCTTATCATTCTCTGCGCTAAAGGCACTCCAGGAAAATTGAATGGTTTTTATAAAGTACTGATCGAAGATCACCATCTTTTCCTTCTGAAGATAATTCCCGCGACGCCTCCACAACATATTCATTATCACATGCATGTGCTGTCCCAATAAAATATGTAACAAATATTAGTTGCAACCCCTTCTTCCTTTCTTAAAAGCTAAAAGAAAAAGGTAATATGTCACGACTATGCAGAGCTTAATAGTACCTCATCAGACAGCCATTTCTTGGGTTCACCTATTTCAAGGAAGAAGCCATTGCTGACAGAGTGACCGGTACTGATTTTGAAAGTCCTGCAAATTTAAACAACTAAGAGGAACTTATGCACATGTGTATATAACCAAAAAACGAGATGAGAAACTTACTGCTCGGGATTTTCCCTCAAAATTTTGGCAAACTTCTTATACTGAGCTCGATTCGTCTTTGCAATGGGCTTATACTCATGCTTCTCCTCGCTCTTGAAGAACTTTTTCACCCTTGCATCAGGAGTGTACACCCCCGTAATCTTGCTGGATCTCATGTGATGCCTTTTACCACCACTCGCCACAACATCAGAGTCTGCTTCCGGTTCAGATACCTGATTACCTTGGTTCTCTTGTATCTGGCTATCAGTTGACATGTCGTCTTTACAACTGTCATATCTCTCATCCTCCTCCGTCGCCGGGAATTCAGAGTTGATCTCCTTTACAATTGCCTCAACATCCGCCATAGGAGAAGAGACTTTTTCAAGCGTCTCTCCAGACTTTAAAACCTCCAAATTTGATGTTTGACCGGACTCATGGCCGACAGATTGGGTTTGTTTTTTTGCCATCCTCACTTGTTCACCACCGTCATGATCCTCCTGACTGTACTCCCCAGCGTTGTCGGTACCCGTTCTCTGGATGAAATCAGTCACCTATGTCAACAAGTGTACACCAATAATAAAAATTTGGATGTGTACACCAATAATAAAATGTACATCACCTGCGCGGCATTATTCTCGACTGGTGGTGGCGTGCGGGCAGTGACCGACTCGTTTTCTTGTTGCTGTGCACCCTCCCCACCTTTTGGTGCACTTGTTTCCTGTATCAAATCCGTTAATTACGCTCTTTGAGAACTGCCCAACAATAACAGACCAAAACAAATGTCTAAGATATAACTACTGTCTATGATATAATCAGGAGCGGACACGTTTCCATTCCGGTGGATGCAACCTTAGATTTGGAGGAGGGGTTTCCATTCCATGAAGGATGAAAGGAACGCACACTACCAACCGACCTGTAACAGTTAGGGTTTGTTTTCTCCCATGCGACTGGGGAGCCTACCTCATACTGGAAGGTAGAAGGAATCTGCAAATAGTCACAACTATTGTTATTACCGCTTCTTAGTGAAACACTACACAGCTAATTAAGATGCAAACGAACCTCTGGTGGTAACACATAGGACTCAGGCTCAACATCTAATACATCTCCATACAGGACGAGCACATTCGATTGTGTTTCTTGCTGCTGACTGATAGTAGGACTTTTCTAGGGTCCTAATCAAATGATGAAGTATAAAAGATTGTCGAACCAGTTCTAAGTGACCACAAAGCAAAGGGAATACAAGTCTATGCTTAATCTAAATGCAATCATTAAAGGAGATGATTATTAAACTAAGGCAACATCTAAAATGCAAGAAAATATAAAGCTTTCTTTCTTATGAGAAGAATGAGACCCATGGGTATAGGGACTTGATCTCAAATGATTAAGGTTCAATCCAAGATGCCAACTTTTCAATCAATCTAATTCCTTATGCCTAGACAACAAAACTAAGCAAGCTCTATCTCTAGATGAATGCTCTTTTGCAATGATCACCCAAGTACACCAAATCTCTTTGGCTGTAATGATCAAAGCAAGCATAAAGAACGAGTCTAATAGCAATCCTAGCTTCTTTGACAACTAATCTCTTAGGCAAAGCAAGCTAAAAGCATAGATGAGTTGGTTCAGGCATTTCATAGAACACCTTTCGGGCATGAAATGCCTATGGCTCTATGTTTGACAGGCCAACCCAAATATAGCATTAAGAACACCAAATCAATGCAAGGAAAGGATATATCTAACACTAAGCACCTTGGATCTACACTTAATCACTCTCAATCACCCAAACCCATGGATCTTAAATGGATCTACTCACTAATCCACATGCTTACTCTTAAACCCTTGAGAGATTTAAGCTTAAACATGTAGAGAAAGAAAAGAGATGAAATTAAACAATCGAGAGCTCAAGATGAGACTAAGATTCAAAGATAAAATTTTCTCAAAGGTTTGTGTTCTTAGAAAGAAAATAATATAAGTCTCAAATTAGGGATAACATGAGTATTTATAATTGGCTTGAAAGCCCTAGAAACATAAAACGAAATTACTAAAAAGTCCTTGAGCCAAATGGGCTTCAGCCAATGGGAAGAGGGGTTGGATTTTTGGTCAAGGGTGAACCAGCCTGGTCCAACCCGGTCTGGCCACCCCGGTCCAAGCTTGTCTTGGTCATTGTCCAGCCCGTCCGGGTTCAGTTCCCTGGTTCCTCCTTCCCGGCCGTCCGGGTGTCCCTTGATCCATCTCGGCCGACCGGGTGTCCCTTCCCGGACCGATCTACCCGGTATGATCACCTCCAGTACCACTCAAACGACCGGGTGCCTCTCCCAGGCTCAGTCATCCCGGACCACTTCCATCCATCTGATCCTTTCCCGGCCGGCTGCTTGAACCCGGACGTCTCTACCCGGCCAGCCTGACATGCTTCAAGTGAATTGATCATAACTCCTCCAATACAGGTCCAAGTGACTTGAAACCACTTCCACTGGAAAGCTAACTCAATATTCTGTGTCTCCACAAAATCGTAGCAGCAGGATACATCTCTAAGGCCTCTGTCCATGCTCATCTTTGTCTTGACCAGATCATGGATTTGACTTCTCTTTTCATGGCCAAACTTGATTCTTCATCTCTTTTGGGGCCATAAGGCTTCCAAACACCTCAAATCACACCAAAGCATACTCCAACACCTGATTAGGACAAATAAATTCAAAATGAACCTAAACATGCCTAATGCCTAACTTATATGATCAAAATGCATAAGATATGGATGCTAAAAACATGTAAATATGAAAGGCATCAACTCCCCCACACTAGACCTTTACTTGTCCTCAAGTAATCTTTTCAAAACACAAGGAGGAGAGACATAGAGATGGAAGCAAAGCCAAAATAAACACTCATAGCACTCAACTTGACATCCTAAAGAAACATAGCAAATAGCATGAGCAAAACTTCCTATTATGCTCTAGCTTCACAAGGCCTATCAATGACTCTTATGCCTCTACACAAGATGCAATGCTTGTCAACCAACAATTTCTCTTACCCAGCCCTCACATTGATTCACACACACACACACAATGTGAAGTCTCACAAATGGGCACATGATCTCAATCATTTGGCTAGGTGATCAAATGGTCTAATATGGATGATAATGAGGTTTCAATGCATCATTTCAAGGTGGCAATCACTCAAAATCAAGGAGCTTGATCATTATGCAAAATTTATCTAAGACTAGGAGCAATTCATGCATACATGGATCCATCCTCATCATTCTACCCAATTCCTAAATGATTACAAGATCTACACCCCTTTTATTCATCCCATACCCCAAAATTGAAAACATTCTCACATCACTCACCCAATGAACAACTTTCTTCCTTTTAGATTCAACCACTAAAGACCTCTAATCACATTTCTAAGCTCTAACTCTTTAAGTTTTTCCTTCCTCACTATCTTATTGAATCTTTATTTTTCTTTTTCTTTTCTTTTCTCTTTTTTTTTTATACATGAAGGGGGAAGGTCAAAAACATCAATTAAGAGCTTCTTATCTTTTTATATTAGGTCCCTAGGGTTCTTCTTTCTTATGATACTCATTTGTTCATCAATCTCAACATTGTTACATTCCAAACCCAAGATATAGACCATTAAGGAACAAAAACCCCACTCACCATCCTAGAAGCTAGCTCAAATGAGGACCCTATGCTAGCAAGAGATGAGAACAAATCCATGTCGCTCCCAATACTCTCAAGATTTTGCATATGACAAGCTACCAGAAAAGGCCTCACTCAAGCAAATCAATGTAGGCTTCAAAGAATGGATAGGGTTCAAGGGTATGGAAGTGCCATTTGGGTTAACAAAGAGTGGTACAATGGGGAAAAGATAACCCAAATGTGTATGAGATCCATGATCAAGTATGCAAATGCCCATATGCAAGAGAAATTAAGTTCATTCAAGTCTAAGTTCAGGATGGATCTGGTCTTAAGAACAATGCCAATATCAAGCAAGTTTCAAGAAGAGTTTTCAAGGCTCAAAGCATGCAAGCCTTTCAAAAGATGCTTAAGCTACTTGATATGTTTAACTAGGGTGCCAAATTTAGTGCAAACAAGTGTTCTTTACAAGGCAATGCTCCATATGTAAATGAATGCAACCTATATGTTCTAGACTCAATCTTAAGGATGCAAGTGATGCAATTTACATGATTCAAAAATTCAAAATTTTTTTTTAATGCAAATATGAATGAACAATGCAATGCATGAGACTCAAAATCACAAAGCAAACATGATCAAATACTTGGTACCTCCCCCACACTTAGATCACACAGTCTCTGTGTGAGTAAGAGAGAAGGAGATACTCCAACAAGACAAAAACAAATGTATATACAAGAAGGGTTGGAGTGATACCTAAGAAGGAGGTTTGGGCGTGGTGTTTGGTGCCGGGGCTAGGAGCTGGCTTGGTTCACAGCAACTAGAGGAGGCTGCTACATGGCAATCATAGGGATCAGGTGGTTAATCACCTTTCTTCTCTCCTATAGTGCTTGGCTCAACCTGAAAACCTTGACCACTTTTATTAAAAAATTAAAAGGAAAATGAAATTTGAAAAGCTATGTACAAGGATAACCATGGGACTTCCTCCCAAGTGAGCTTGTTTTGAGTCACTTAGCTTGACTACCTTGTCTCTTGAACTAGTGAGAAGGAGGATCCTTCCCACCTTCAAGTGTGATGGTGAGGACCTGAGAGAGAAGCTCTTGAAGCTTGATTTGGTCACCTTGGAGCTGAGAAGTGATGATGGCTCTAGCACTTGAGAATGGTAGGGACCTGCCCTTGTGCTTGATCTTGTACTCAATGACACCATCTTTGAGCTGCTGTGGATGGAGAGTGAGGGTGTGTGGGAGAAAATCAAGAGTTGGAGGATGAGGCTCATTCACCATCTTCTTCTTGCCATGAGTGGCCTTTGAGGCTCCACTCATCCCCTCCTTTTTAGCACTTTCCAAGTGCTCACCACACTACTCTTTAGAGGACTCTCCATCAAGACCTTCTTTTTGACAAACAGCCACTTCATCTTGGGGCTTCTCCACAGCTTGTGCATCACAAGTGATTGTCCCACAATAGTCTGATTCCAATGGAGGTTGGAGAGGATAGGAGACAACTTTGTTGACATGCATTAGGGTGACCTTCTTGTTTGGAAAGTCAATGCAAGCTCCAACTGTTGTGAGAAAAGGAGTGCCTAGGATCAAAGGGACTCTCTCTTCAGATGCCATTTCCAAAACAGTGAGGTCAATAGGTATGGTGCAGGATCCAATCTTCAAGGGGAAGTCCTTGATTATGCCAAGTGGGGTTGTAGAAGAAGAATCCCCAAAGGTGAGAGGAGGAGTGTCTGGTTCCATGATTTCAATCCCAATACTCTTCACCATATCAAAGGAAATGACATTCACACTAGCACCACTATCAACAAGGGCATCATCCATAGTTAGTGTACCAAGGGAGCAAGAAAAGGTGAACTTCCCTTGAGACTCAAGCTTAGGGAGGGACTTTGGAGGGTTGGGTGGATCAATCTTCAGAATGGAGATGTCCAAAAGCACAGCCACTTCAGCCTGGTGGTTTAGAATGTCCTTGATGAGCATCATCTGGACATGAGCTTCACGCATACCAGATATCTCTGGAAGCTTGACTCCAACATCACTAAGATCCTTCCTGAACTTTGAGATCACCTGCTTTTGAGCTTTGGTGAGAACTCTTTGGGGAAAGGGGAGCTTATCATATGGTGATAGCTCAAACTCAGTGTCTTCCTGCTCCACTTCTTTCAGCTTGTTGTCTGCTCTTTGCACAGGTGGTGTCTCAGCTCTAGGCTTGGCTTGCTGCAAACTCTTTACCTCAGCCTTCTTGGCAGCATCCCTCAGAATATGTGCTTCAGCTGTGGCATCAAAAAATCTCTCAACATCCCCAAACTCAGTGCCAAACATTTCAATCTCATCCTTCTCTTTCTCATGAGTGCACATCTCAATCTTTGAAGAAGTAGTAGAGAGGATGACATTGCAAGATTCCTTGGGATTTTTCTCTGGTTTTCCTGGTAGAGATCCCATTGGGCTCTTGGAGGATGAAGACATAGAAGCAACCTGGCTCTCCAAAGCTTTGAGATGAGAGGCAAGTTGCATGTACTTGTTGTTGAGGTCATAATAGGTTCCATCAATCTTGGCATGGATGTTCTTGAACTCATCACCAATGTTCTTAGCATTTCTTTCTTGAGATTCTAAGAGTTGCTTGAACATGGACTCCAAATTTGAACTTGGATCCTAAGCTTGAGAAGAGCTTCGTTGGGGCTGAGTAGGCTGGTTGGCTTGGTAACCTCCTTGTTGATTGTTGTAGTAAGGTCTTTGCTGGTAGTTGTTTTGGTATTGGAAGTTGGGCTCTTTCCTATACCATGTGCCATTAGCATTGATGAAGCACAGCTCCTCTTGACCTTCTACACCATGAACTTGAGTAGTCCTAGCAGGCTGCTGGTTCCCAATGGAGTTAATCTGCTCTTGCTTAGCCTTCTCTGCAAGAATCTTGTCCAACTTCTCTTGGAGAGATTTCAGGGCCTTCCTTGTGTGCTGATCATCTTCATCAATGCCTCTGTTGACCCTATCATGCTCCTCACTGTAGACTGAGTCACTCCTGGCCATGTTCTCCACCAGCTCCTCAGCATCCTGCTCAGTTCTGCCCAAGAAGAACCCATTGCTGGCTGTGTCCAATCTGCTCCTGAACTCTGGAAGAGCACCTCTGTAAAAGGTACTAAGCAAACTCTCCTTGGTGAAGCCATGATGTGGGCATTGAGACCAATAGCCCTTGAACCTCTCCCATGCTTCACTAAAGTTCTCAAGATTCTTCTGCTGGAAGCTAGAGATCTCATTTTTGATCTTGGCTGTTCTTGAGGTAGAGAAGAATTTCTCTAGGAATGCCCTCTTGCACTCATTCCAAGTTGTAATAGAGTCACTTGGAAGGGACTTCTCCCATAGATGTGCTTTGTCTCCCAAAGAGAAGGGAAACAATCTCAGCTTGAAAGCATCTTCAGAGACTCCATTAATCTTGGACAAGCTACAGTAGCTATCAAATGTGTCCAAGTGATCAAGGGGATCCTCCACAGCAAGGCCATGAAACTTGTTGTTCTCAATCAAATGCAGCAGTCCTGATTTGATCTCAAAGTTGTTGTTCTCCACAGCTGGTGCTCTTATCCCCAACCTATGACCATGAATGTGAGGTTGATCATAGGCTCCAATGGCTCTAGCTTGGCGCTGTGGCTGTTGTGGCTGGCGCGGTGGTCTTATGTTGTCAGCTCTTGGACCATTGCCATATTGAGCAGCTCTGTCTTGAGGTTGATGCTGGTGTTCATCCATCTCAAACCCCAACCTCTGAATGTGAGCCTGTTGCTCTTCTTCTCTTCTCCTTCTTGCTATTTCCCTTTCAAGTGTAGCTATCTCTTCAACAGTGGGAACAGGTTAGTTACACCCCTGCTTCTTTTGTTCATACACCTGAAAATCAAAGGAAGAGGCAAAAGGAGAATCAATATCACAAGAAAATAAAAATGATTTAGTCTCAAGCAAGTGACTAAATCCCAATGTCACATTCAACTTAGAATTTGGCAACGGCGCCAATTTGATAGTAGGAATTTTCTAGGGTCCTAATCAAATGATGTAGTATAAAAGATTATTGAACCAGTTCTAAGTGACCACAAAGCAAAGGGAATACAAGTCTATGCTTAATCTAAATGCAATCATTTAAGGAGATGATTATTAAACTAAGGCAACATCTAAAATGCAAGAAAATATAAAGCTTTCTTTCTTATGAGGAGAATGAGACCCATGGGTATAGGGACTTGATCTCAAATGATTAAGGTTCAATCCAAGATGCCAAATTTTCAATCAATCTAATTCCTTATGCCTACACAACAAAACTAAACAGGCTCTATCTCTAGATGAATGCTCTTTTGCAATGATCACCCAAGTACACAAAATCTCTTTGGTTGTAATGATCAAAGCAAGCATAAAGAACGAGTCTAATAGCAATCCTAGCTTCTTTGACAACTAATCTCTTAGGCAAAGCAAGCTAAAAGCATAGATGAGTTGGTTCAGGCATTTCATAGAACACCTTTCGGGCATGAAATGCCTATGGCTCTATGTTTGACAGGCCAACCCAAATATAGCATTAAGAACACCAAATCAATGCAAGGAAAGGATAGATCTAACACTAAGCACCTTGGATCTACACTTAACCACTCTCAATCACCCAAACCCATGGATCTTAAATGGATCTACTTACTAATCCACATGCTTACTCTTAAACCCATGAGAGATTTAAGCTTAAACATGTAGAGAAAGAAAAGAGATGAAATTAAACAATCAAGAACACAAGATGAGACTAAGATTCAAAGATAAAACTTTCTCAAAGGTTTGTGTTCTTAGAAAGAAAATAACATAAGTCCCAAATTAGGGATAACATGAGTATTTATAATTGGCTTGAAAGCCCTAGAAACATAAAACAAAATTACTAAAAAGTCCTTGAGCCAAATGGGCTTCAGCCAATGGGAAGAGGGGTTGGATTTTCGGCCAGGGGTGAACCAGCCTGGTCCAACCCGGTCTGGCCACCCCGGTCCAAGCTTGTCTTGGTCCTTGTCCAGCCCGTCCGGGTTCAGTTCCCTGGTTCCTCCTTCCCGGCCGTCCGGGTGTCCCTTGATCTATCTCTGCCGACCGGGTGTCCCTTCCCGGACTGATCTACCCGGTCTGGTCACCTCCAGTACCACTCAAACGACCGGGTGCCTCTCCCAGGCACAGTCATCCCGGACCACTTCCATCCAGCTGCTCCTTTCCCGGCCGGCTGCTTGAACCCGGACGTCTCTACCCGGCCAGCCTGACATGCTTCAAGTGAATTGATCATAACTCCTCCAATACAGGTCCAAATAACTTGAAACCACTTTCATTGGAAAGCTAACTCAATTTTCCGTGTCTCCACAAAAGCTTAGCAGCAGGATACATCTCTAAGGCCTCTGTCCATGCTCAGCTTTGTCTTGACCAGATCATGGATTTGACTTCTCTTTTCATGGCCAAACTTGATTCTTCATCTCTTTTGGGGCCATAAGGCTTCCAAACACCTCAAATCACACCAAAGCATACTTCAACACCTGATTAGGACAAATGAATGCAAAATGGACCTAAACATGCCTAATGCCTAACTTATATGATCAAAATGCATAAGATATGGATGCTAAAAACATGTAAATATGCAAGACGTCATGACCATCCTCCCCAGCGTTGGGTTAGAAGTGTAACCAATAAGACAACAATAAAAATATCTATCACATTACCTGATCACCTTTGTTTTCGTCGGGTGGTGGAAAACGAGCATTGTCAGACTCGTTTGCTTTTGGCTGATCATCCTCCCGACGACTGGGTGTAAGCGTTTCCTGCATGACATCCTTATACGATCTTTAGGAAATGTACATCAAAAACACACCAAAACAACAGTCTATGATATCACCTGAAGGGTTGCATTTCCGAAGAATGGTGTCGTAACACCATTATCAGACTCATTTTGGTGACCAGTCTCTCTCTGTGATGAAGCTGGGTTTTTTCTTCTGGTTCCCTGGTAAACGGCAAAAGTGTTAGCACAGAAATTTCCTCTAAATTTGTATAATATGTGACATAATAACTTCGGTGTACAACCATTGACACGTCGTTTTTCCGCCTCCTGATCGGCGCCGAGACAATGTTTTTTTCTCATCAGGATGAGTGACAACCGTTTTTCTTTTTTTCCCCTTCCGGTTTCGCCCCTCGGTTTGAATGCCAATACTATCAGGAGAGAAAGTCTGTCGAAGCTGCGGATCATCGCTGGCTTTCCTCTTCCTACTAATATGGTTGCTTCCCTCGGGCATATCCAAACTCCTGCTCCGCAACTCTTCAAACTTGTTCTCCAACTTCTCAAACCGCTTGGACATCCAACGTTTTAAATTTTCATGCGTACACCTCTCTGAGCAAGGAGGATCCCCTTCTTCGCTGTTTCCAGAAGAAGATGCTTCTTCAACTTCAACAGGGACTGCTTTGCGCGGTCGCAAATTCCGCAGGTGTACGGGAATGGGCAACCTTTCTCGTCCTGCCCAGTGTCTCGAACCTCTAACTTGGGGCAAAACGACCTGTCACCGCCTGGAAAATCCTCAGTTTGAATGTTTCCCCACAAAGCAGCTTCTGTACCAAAGAAGTAACTTGACTATCTTCAGCCTCGTCAACCAACAGGAGACGTTCCGCATCAGGAATTACGGTGAAGTGGACAGAGAGCTTTACACAGGCAAAAAACAATGGAAGAAACGTAAATTCCAAAAGCAAAGAACGTTTTACACGACGGATTTTTGCAGTCGGTGTATTTGAAACGAAGGGAAAAGGAACTTACAGCTGGGTCTTGCTCGACAGCGACTATGTCGTTGACTGTGAGAATAGTAACCGAACCAGCGCAAGCTAAGGGATCATCCAAGAAATTGGCGGTGTTCGCTGCGTCGGGAATTTTCTCCAATAGCAGAGGCACAGCCTCAAAAGCGAACAACTGCAGAGCAAGTGGAAACCCATAGCAAGCTGTTGTCTTCTGAGATAGCCGGTCACGCATGGCTTCCAGTGGGTCCTTAATAATCTCGCTGGCAGGGGGAGGCAGGAAACGCGGCAAGGTCACCAAGAACGACGCTCGACCCCATGGATACGCCAAAAAGCTCTCAAGGTCTGTCAGCATTTCAAAGTACCTGGGGGTCAGTTTAAGTGTTTTGTTGCTGCAGCATAGAACACCATCAACCAAGGCGATCAGAGCCAAAGGGAGCCGTTTCTCCTCAGCTAGATAGTGATTTCGCAACATCTCCAGCACACTTCCCACTGTAATCTCACTTATAGCCGTATCAAAGAGCTTGTTCCACATCGTGGAAGGTACAGATTCGTCAGCTTCTGAATCTTGACCATCGAAAGCTCCGCAGTTCAAACCTGTAACGTCGCAGAATTCATCCAGCGAGAAACGGAGAGGATGGGTGGCGAACGTGAACCAGAGCTCGTATGTGCGAACTGTAACCAGCTGTCGGCAGAGGAGGCTGCCGTTGAGCTTCGTAGAGTTGTGGCAGCGTACAACGGGAAGCTCAAACAGCCTGCGAAACTGGGAAGCAAGCAAAGTGTCCATGGCAGGCGAACCCCTAAGAGAAGCCACAATAGAACCGATTACGTTTGCTTTTGAGTAGATGTTCACTCGCAATCCTTTCGGGTATGAATCAGCGGCGAACAGTGATATCACTCAAATTACCCTAAGGAGTGACTTTACTCTCTCAAATAAGAGGTTCAGTTGTAGTACTTAGGGATCGAATCCACAGAGAGCTAGTGTACAAATAAGATGCAATCTTAGTGACTATGCTAGGTTGAAAATGGTTTAAAGTAAATTGCAGGTTTGTTGAGGAATGGTAAGATTACTCAGTTGAAAGGTTTTGGTTTTAAGACAATAAAGAAAAGTAGTTAGATTAAGGGTAGGTATTCAGGAATTCAGGATTATAAATACTATAAATGCAAACAAGTTGCTTGCATGATATGTCAGAGCTCAACACTATTAAATGAATCCATCAGCTCTCGCAATATTTAGACCATTTATTACTTAGATGATAAATGGTGTTTGCGGCCAGCTATATCGCCGACAGTATCGATCGATTATTCGATAGGAATATCGACCGATACACCTCTAGCTACGTCGATCGATTAATCTATAGGAGTATCGATCGATACGGCTCTAAGCAGAAATTATGCGCGAGTTGATACAATGCTCACCATGATCTTAGATTAGCTCTCGCATGTCTCAAGAGGGTCATAGCATGTTTAGGATGTTGTCAGGAATTGTATTGAATAATACAATCCAAGTTCATGTTCTAGGTAAGACTTGTTGCACTTTGTTGAATCCATGGTGTGGACAATCTCGCTGGTAAGACTTGAATCTGATCCAGGTATCCTTGAATGTCTCTCCAGGCTCCTGGTTGAATGTGGCAATTTTCCTCCTTAAGTCTTCAGCGCGCGCATCATCAAAGAAGTTACGCAAAAATGCGTTTTTGATGTCGCTCCAGGATGTAAGAGATCCTGGTGGTAGCTGCTTAAGCCACTGTAAAGCTTCTCCAGATAAAGAGTGTTTGAAGAGCTTACAGAGAAGGTAGTCTACAAGGACTCCATTGGCTTTGATAGCAGATATGAGATCCTCGAACCTCTCCAGATGGTCCATGGGATGCTCATTGGACAGCCCACAGTAGGGTGTCTGTCCCACAAGGGTGTAGTACTGCGGCTTGAGTTCGAAATCGCCTCTCTGAATAGCAGGGGGACGAATGGCTGATCTGTTGGTGTAGAACTGATCTGGACGGTTGTAGTCAGCTAGTGTTCGAGCAGCCTCTCCTACAAGTTGACAGCTCCTGTAGGTGCAGTTTCTGGCTCATGGATTACTTCATTCTGAGTATTGAGCTTCTGACCTTCTTGGTCACGCAAGTCTTCATTCTCATCTCGTATGAGAATAATAGGCACAACCATGACTCGCGGAACAGTACCGATCGATATACAGATAGGCGTATCGATTGATGTCGGAAGAAACGTGTCGGTCGACGGTGAAGTAGTGTCGGTCGACAGGAAGGTGCGAGTATCTGTCGACGAAGACGGTGTCTCGGTCAGCAGGGGTGCGTCGGTATTGGTCGACAGACAGTTGTTGATGTCGATCGATGCAGAACAGATTTCCTTGCGGATTGAACATTCCAAGCTAGCAGGGTCTTCTGAGAATAAAAGTCGAGATGCCTTGTTGCTTCTGGTACTGCTGTGCATGTACCTGAAAAGACAAGAAAAAATTTTGTGTTAGAAAACAAATTAAAGTAAAAATAACCTAGACCAAATCAGATTAAATCATATTGTATCAAAGCTCCCTGGTAACGGCGCCAAATTTGATATCACTCAAATTACCCTAAGGAGTGACTTTACTCTCTCAAATAAGAGGTTCAGTTGTAGTACTTAGGGATCGAATCCAGAAAGAGCTAGTGTACGAATAAGATGCAATCTTAGTGACTATGCTAGGTTGAAAATGGTTTAAAGTAAATTGCAGGTTTGTTGAGTAATGGTAAGATTACTCAGTTGAATGGTTTTGGTTTTAAGACAATAATGAAAAATAGTTAGATTCAGGGTAGGTATTCATGAATTCAGGATTATAAATACTATAAATGCTAACAAGTTACTTGCATGATATGTTAGAGCTCAACACTATTAAATGAATCCATCAAGTCTCGCAATATTTAGACCATCTATTACTTAGATGCTAAATGGTGTTTGCGGCCAGCTATATCGTTGACAGTATCGATCGATTATTCGATTGGAATATCTACCGATACACCTCTAGCTACGTCGATCGATTACTCTATAGGAGTATCAATCGATACGGCTCTAAGCAGACATTATGCGCGAGTTGATACAATGCTCACCATGATCTTTGATTAGCTCTCGCATTTTTCAAGAGGGTCATAGCATGTTTAGGATGTTGTCAGGAATTGTATTGAATAATACAATCCAAGTTCATGTTCTAGGTAGCTAAGCTAGAAAAAGCATTAGTGAACAATCCTAACAATAAATATCATACCTATAGCAGATATAGGTTGGGGCTAATCCCTCATATCCTATTTAAACCCTAAATCTAACAAATGAATCTACTCAGACATGGCTAAGTAGTTCATAGCAACAAGGTAATTGTTGGGGTCAAAATCGGTCAACGACGAAATCGTCACCCGAAAGTCCTCGGAAGAAAACTAAGTGACGATCGAAACCGAGAAACGGGTCGTCACTCGACGAACTTACGGGAAGGCACGAACGGACCGTGAGCCCCGGGGATCGACGAAGGCGAGCAACAGCGCATC
The DNA here is from genome assembly GCA_016432835.1 of Brassica nigra. Taxonomy (NCBI): domain Eukaryota; kingdom Viridiplantae; phylum Streptophyta; class Magnoliopsida; order Brassicales; family Brassicaceae; genus Brassica; species Brassica nigra. The sequence goes on from CM028244.1 coordinate 54,792,041, forward strand.
GGCGGACGAGGACACGCACGACGGTAGACCGGGCGGCAGACCAACCACGCCCGCTTGGCTGGCGCCGGCGGCAGGGCTTGGTGCCGAGGCAGGCCGACCACGCCACCGGGCGCAGGGCTTCGCCGTGGCAGGCTCGTCTTCCCCCCGTCTGGCACTGGCGGCAGGCCCGTCGTCTCCCGTCTGGCACCGGCGGCAAGGGTCCTGGCGCCCATCCGTGCAGTCGTCTCGTGATCTCGGGCAACGGCAACATCTTGGTCCCTTAAACCCATGTTCGGATTGTTCGAGAAACACGACGATTCTTCCGCAAAGCTTTCTAGACTGTTTAACAAAGTTCATATTTTAAAATCTAAGTTCGAAGCCTCATTACTCAAACCCTCGAAGACGGGAAGTCTACGAATCCAAGTCAATCTTGATCCCAATACTCGAGAAATCTCGGAAGACCATAAAAGGTTCGAATGATGAATGGATTTCGATTCATCGTATAAAACGATCACGGTTATTCTAAACACCAATCATCTCGACTATACAAGGAATTGGGATTCCTTCGGAAATGCCGAAACCTTCGAAGACTATTTTCTCGAAAAACCGTAAAAACGCCTAAAAAGCCCGACATGACCAAAACGGCCCACTTACGATTTTCCGAAAAGGAAGGATAACTATGACTGTTTATCCTTATCCTCACATAAGAGATAAATGTCAAGTTTCCAGAAGATAAATGTCAAGTTTTCCGAAGATAAATGTCAAGTTTCCCGATAAACACGAAGACAGACGAAAATGGAAAAAGCCCGATTCAGCCCGAAGGAACATAGACCGTCTTAAGAGGAGTATATAAGGAGAGCTTTGGGCGAGGAGCAAATGATCACAAAATTTCCAGAGCACTTTAGCACTTAGAGAAAATTTAGCATTTCTTTTCTGTTTTCACTAGCGAGCTGCGACTCAACTAGGATAGATTTAGGCGGCCGGACTAGCGGACTTTTCGACAGCTCTTGTAGCCGATTTCTTTACCTGTTGTTCACGCTCAAACGCAAATTCAGAAATAAGATCTCTTTCGCTCTATTCTTACGATTTTTATTTTACAACTTAAATTCAAATTGATTGTGTCGTGTGTGGCCCAGCAGATATCCGGGACCTTCAGGGAAGGTTAAGTTTACTTGGCTTTCCTCCAAATCAAACGAAACTCGGCAGGCGAATTTCGTTCCTACAGTTTGGCTAAGGAGGGGGTTACGGATCTATCTATCTCGCGACTGCACACGCTCGATCATGTCTACTGACGTCACCAAAGACCAGCCAACGCTAGACGGAACACCCGTCGATGCCAACGTTGAGAAGACTCCAACTGGAGATACGTCCACAGTCACTGCTGATGCAAACACTGAGACGCCAGACGATGAAGGAACTGTTCACCTCCGCCAAAGAACGGCGGAACAACAAGACAAGCTGATAACCTCGCCGCAAAACAGGTTAGCACCTTAACTGCGAGGAGCAAGCTGCCGCGCGGATCCACCAAGGCACGGCGCGGCAGAAGACTCGACTTCGGATCTCCCAGAGAACGAGAAAAAGATGACACGAAAGAGTTCACTCCCGAGGAAACGGCTCCAAGAGGACAACAAATGACCTCGCAGAACCTTCCACCCCAGCTACGGAAACAAGGAAAGCGATGTCGGCGCATCAATCTGGATATCAGCGACCAATCGGATCCTTCCGATGAAAACGCTGACATCCACTCCAGGAGGACCCGAAGCCAGTCCGCCGGCGACGGTATCCTTCGAGAGGCCCATGACAGAAGAGGAGGAAGACTCTACTGGATTGAGCAGTAAGAACTCGCGGAGGATCAAGCTCGGATCCATCGCAACCAGCGCCGACAAACTCGGAGAAACGCCGGCAGCAATAACGAGATCCATGATCTCCGCGAATCTCTCAAAAGACCGTGGCGAGGTGAAAGCGGTGAAATCGCCAAATCAACCAGGCAACCAGTTCCACCCGAGATCGATAGACTTCTCGAGGAAGTACGGAAAACGCCATTCACCGCTCGGATCACGGAAACACACATCTCAGATCCAGGGAAAATCAAAATCTTGGTCTATGACGGTACTACGGATCCTAAGGCGCACCTGCAGTCTTTCCAGATCGCAATGGGTAGATGCAAACTCGGAGCCTAACGACGCTGGTCATTGTCTTCTCTTCGTCGAGCACCTCAAAGGCCTCGAGTGGTTCTCGGCTCAAAAGAAACTCCATCGGAAGCTTCCGCCAATTGGCCTCGGCATTTCTCATACAATACTTGTGGGAACCGAAATTCACACCGTCAATTTTCGATAAATAAGATTGCGGAGGAAGGCCAAGTGAATCCGACTTTCCACGAGGTCCGTTCTCTGCGTTGCCACACGAAATCGACAAAGTAAACAGAAGACAAAAATAGAAATTGAATTATTTTCCGGCGTTTTATTAGATAAGGAAATGAGTAAAGGATTCTCCGGAAGACAAAGAGAGTTGCGATTTAAAGAAAAAGGTAGAGTCGCAGGCAGCCAAACGTCCTAAGCCTTGCACCGCTAGTCTAACTACCTAAACCCTAGTTTTTCTAAGCCAGCAGGATGCTCTAAGTCTAATTCTCGGATTTTCGGGATGCCTTTCTCCTCTGCTCTTGCTCTCCTTATATACCCACCTCTAGGTCGGTTTGCCTTGGGGTGATGGGACTGCTTTGGGCCCAAGCTTATCCTTTCGAAATGTTCCATTTTCGTCGGTCTTTGTAATTATCTCCGAGTTTTCCGCTATCTTTCGATGACTTGATGTTTATCCGATGTCTCGTAGAATCGGGTAAACCGCTATAGCCTGATTAGACCAAACTCACGAGGGCTGATCCAAACAAGCTAAGGCGGAATGAACCGAACACGATAGGACCGAGACCGGCGAGGGCATGGACCGACGCCAGACCGACCCGCGAGGGATGCCGCCGCGCCAGGCGGTGCCGCGCCAGGCCGGCCTGCGTGGCGGTGCCGCCGGTGCCAGCGGGCGCCAGGCCAGCCAGCGTCCCGCCGGGCGCCCAGCCAGCGTCCGTGTCGCGCCAGTCAGGCCGGTGTCCGCGTGCCGCCCGGCCAGGCCGGCCAGCGTGGCGGTGCCGCCGGCGCCAGGCGTGCCGCCGGGCGCCAGGCCAGCCAGCGTCCAGCTGCCGCCGGCGCCAGCCGGCCAGCGCGGACGGCCGGCCGGCGCCAGGATGCCGCCCGGCGCGGCCAGCCAGCGTCCCGCGCGCCGGCGCCAGGCGGTGCCGCCGGCGCCAGGCCGCCCGCGTGCGGAGTGCCGCCGGGCGCCAGGCGGGCCGCCGGGCGCCAACCAGCGTCTGCGCGGCCGCCAGGCCGGTGCGCGGCGCCAGGCCAGCCAGCGTCCAGCGTGCCACCGGCCAGGCGGTGCCGCCGGCGGCCAGCCAGCGCCTGCGTGCGCCAGGCCGCCTCGCCGTGGGTTTTATCATTGTTCGATCTTTCCCTCGTCGTCGTTTGCGGAAATCTTTTGAGTTTGGAAAGGTCTTTAGCCGTATATTTCGAGATAACCGTTTTGACCCCAACAGTTAGCCCCAGCCCGTAAGGTCGAGACGATTTTGCGGCGAATGATCTGAATATATTTTTTGAAAATCGAAATCTTGGCTAAGGATTTTTCCGCAGAGAATCTGTGTCTTCTCCTCCTTTTTCTTATAAGTAGCCAACCCTCCTTCTCATTCTTCACATCTTTCCAAATTCTCTCTCTCAAGAAAGAAAATGTCTTCATCCCAAGTTGAAAAGAATGGTTCTGATGTTGAGATGGGCGAGGCCGCCAAGCTCCGTCGGTTCCCAGTCAAGCTCCGCCGTTCAGGCCGTTCAAGAGGCTATTCCGTCCCTGACTGATGGGTTTGATTCTTTCAAGGCTAAGCTATCCCGGTAGTAGTGCGCGAGGCTCGGCGGGCGAGGACCGAGCGCCCGATGTTTCTTCCGCGGCTCCAACTCCTTTGCCTGCTCCTTTGGTTCCAAGCTCTGAAGTCCCATCCGATGCCCTCCCGTCTACATAAGGGGTTAATGTTCCCGAACAGACTCTCGATGTTCAGATCCATCCATCGGGTTCTTCGACTGCCCGATCGTGATCTCGGAAGAGATGATGCGATAGAATCTGCACCTCTTCCCCGGCGAGGGAACTTGTCTTAGGACTGCCAGCGGCTGGTGCAGCGCCACTGCCAAGGGAAGGGCAAGAGCTGGCCCAGCGTCGGAGCGAAAAAGCGGGTGCGAAGAGCGAGGAAAGCGACCTCTCAGAGCCATTGGCGCGTCATCGTTCAAGGTTCGATTTTGTCCGTAACTCTTGCACCGTTTTTTGCGATGATACTTACTCTTTCCTTTGCGGACAGTTTGTGTCTCTGATCGACGGAATGCTTGGCGAGTCGCGGGTCGGAAGTCATTAGATCTATCGAAGGAACTGAGTCGTCGCAGAAGCGTTAAGCGTACTAAGGCGCATTGCAGACTGTCGAGGATACCCATGCCGCCCACGCCCTAGCTTGAGATTCATTATCAGCGATCTTGGCGAACTTGGGAAGACCGCTAGCTCGTTACTCAAGGTGAAGAAAGAGAGAATCCTCGGAAGTCCGCCGTCTTGAGAAGGTTCAGGCTCACGAGGAGATGAGCGCCGTAGAACCTCGAGGTTGCTGATGCCGTGGCGACTTCTATGGTCGTCGGCGAGGATAGCCATCCTGTTTGAGTCCTTGATAGCTGTCAGTAAGAGGGACTTGGCTTTAGCGGGGATCGAGGGAGTCTGAACGAGCTCGGGTTGCCGAGTAGCGAGGCCCGTCTTTGGACTTGGAGGAAGCCAGATTATCGTCTGTAAAGGAGAGTGGGCGGCCACCGAGGGAGATTTCGAGTCGATCCTCGCCGGTCTGCAAGCCGAATGCACCTAGCTCCGACCTCGAAACTCAGAAGATCGGGGCGTGGGAGAAGATTGCGAGGGTGGCGCGGACGAGGCGGGTAGTGGCGATCGACTGGGGAGGCGGCGGCGAGGCTGTCCCTGCCGCAAGTGAGGATGAAGATGGCGCTCCTGGGGCGTCTAGGTTTATCAATCCCTTCTGGGATTTCGTTTTTATGTGTTTGGCCGTTTAAGAGGCCATGATGTATTACGGGACTGGCCGTTGGTGGCTTGAATCCCTGCCTTTTATGGGGTTTTGTTTGAATTTCCGCAGTCTCAATCTATGAAGCGTTTTGATTATTTATGAACTTCAGTTTTCCTTTGAAGTATGAGAACGAGGGTGTGAGTTGTCGTCTCATTCCTAGTTCCCGATGATCACCGTACCTATTGTCTGCATAAAGCGAGATTTTCAGCGGTTTACCGATTTGCGAAAAACTTCGTGAAGCGAATAGGCTTAAGTGAAGAGACAAATTTTGGATCTCGTATACCATACTATGTCTGTGAGATGTCAAGATCCAGCGTGGCTGGGTTTAGGGCAAGACCTAGGTTTACTCTCGACTGAGGCTTTGCGATGACAAATCGGCTTCGTTTTGCTGTTTGCGATTTTAACCTGACTCGTACCGTTTAAAATCCGCGAATTGTTGTCGGCTTATATGATTTGTTTTGGCGTGAGTCGAGCTACTTCCTTTACGAAGAGCTAGACCAAAATTTTGGATTTCTTGTATAGCGCGCTATGTTTATCCTTGTCGGATGTAAGAGAGCCTACCCTCGAAGTGCTATTTGTCATTTAGGGCGTTAGAGTTAGTTTGTTGTGATCAGCAACAACGAAATGATACCGTTTTGAGGTGCGTTTGTATGTTTTTAGAGACGAAGATTTCGTCTGCAATGTTTTGCGGAAAAGAATGTCCTTCAAGCGTTAGCGACGTCTCGCAACGCTGAAGGTCGATTTTTCCTTATGCCGCATCTCGCGTTGAAACGTTTGCGGGCTTTGGGGATGTCTTTTGCGAATGCTCGCAGCCAGAAAACTGTCGTTTCCGTTTTGGACGCGGGACCAAGGGGTCGCGTAAGTTTGACCCAGGGAGAAGCGTCCACATTCACAATGCCTCGTGAAGTGTTTGGCCATCTGGGATTTGTTTTTGGATGTGATAATCGCTTAGCGGACACTAGATCCGCTGTTTGTGGCCGTCTCGGCTGATTTTGAAAAAGTCGTGAAAAAGTTTCGAAAATTTTAGAGTCTTCGAAATTTGTGGGAGTATACGAGTATACGTACCCACTCCCCTTTTAAATTGGGGGGATAGCTGAATCCGCCGATTGGCGAGTTGCCTACGTACCCTTGTCTAGGGATCAAGCCATCTCGTAGTTCTTTTGTACCACGCTTTATCGTTTAGTGGTAGTATTTTTGAGGTGCATCGCATTCCAAGTTCGGGATTTTGGCGTCTTGCATGTTTGCGATTTGGTATGAGCCTGGTCGGACTACTTTTATGACTTTGTACGGTCCTTCCGGTTTGTTCCCGTTTTCCTGCGTTTCGTTCGCAGTGTTTTGGAAGACTTTTCGTAAGACTAAATCGCCTTCTTTGAACCTGCGATGGCGCACGTTTGAGTTGTAGTACCTTGCGGCAGCGTGCTGGTAATTCTGGATTCGAGTGAGTGCCTGGTCGCGGCTCATTGATGAGTCGAGATTGTCCAGCATCATAGCGTCGTTTAAATCCTCTCTTTCGGGAGGAATCTTCTCCGTACTCGGGAATTCTACTTCGCGGGGATCATACATTCCGTTCCGTAAGCGAGGCGAATGGAGTTTCACCCGTAGCCCGTCTTGGGGTTGTACGATGCGACCAAAGAACTCCTTCGAGCTCCTCATCGCCTCGCTTAGCGTTTCTTGAGTCCGTCAAGGGCGGTTTTGTTGATGGTTTCTGCCTGTCCATTGCATTGCGGATATCTGGGAGTTGACTTTGTAAATTAATTTTCCATTTTAGCAGAATGCTTGAATCGAGTAGAGATAAATTGAGATCCATTATCTGTTACGATTTCGTCACGGGACCCCATGTCTAGTTATGATATGTTTCAGACGAAGTTCTCGACTTGTGTGTCCTTGATACTTGCGTAGGATTCGCTTCTACCCATTTGGAAAAGAAATCCGTGGGACTAGGAGGAAGCGTTTTGTTTTGATGGGTGCATAGGTCCGGCGATGTCCATGGACCATCGCATGAAAGGATAGGGGACGAGATCGAGGAGAGGATCTCGCGGGTTGATGGATTGTTGGAGCATGCCTTTGGCATTTTAGCACTTCCGGCGAACTTCGCAGTCTTTACCATGGTTGGCCAGTAATAACCGTGGCGTTTGATTTTAACCGCGAGATCTTCCGCCAGAATGATTTCCGCATGATCCTGAATGGACCTCCTTCATGATTCTCTTTGCTCTTTCCCCTTCTGCGCATGCCATGAGAGGACCAGAGAAACACCACTTATAAATTTCTCCCTCTATCGTGACATACCGTGCCGCTTGGGTTTTTACTTTACGGGCCGCCCATTTTTCGGCGGGTAAGGTTCCATTCACGATATAGGCTCGGATTGGTTCTAACCAAGGGCTGTCGCAGCCATACTCGGTCGGGTTCACATCCGCTTCCGGCTGATCCTCGACTTCTTCCGCATCTTCAATCTCGTCCTGGATTAGATTGATGACCACTGGTGGTCCGATGCTCGGATGCTCGATGAATTCGACCGGGATTACTCTTTGGAGCCCTGGATCTGAGCTTGAGGCGAGGGCAGCCAAGGCGTCAGCCTGGGCGTTTTCCGAGCGAGGAATTCTGGTCAGGGCGAACTGGTCGAAATTTCGAGCCAGCTCTTGGACGAGTTTTAGATATGCGTCCATCCTTTCGTCTCTCGCCTCATATTCTCCGCTGTATTGATTGGCGACTAACTGAGAATCGCAGTAAGCGTGAATATTACGGATTTTTAACCCATGGGCCAGCCGCAATCCTGCGACGAGTGCTTCGTATTCTGCCTCATTGTTTGAAGCGTGAAAAGCCAATCGGAAAGACTGTTCTAGGATTTCCCCGTTTGGAGAGGTGAGCCGTATTCCGATTCCGGATCCTTGTTTGGATGAAGATCCGTCGACGTGGAGGACCCAAGTTGAGTTTGGTTCCTCGTTAGTCATGTCTCTAGTGGGTAATTCTACCAAGAAATCCGCCAGTACTTGGGACTTTGCACACGTCCTTGGGGTATTGACGTCGTACTCACTCAGTTCGATTGCCCATTTTGCGAGCCTCGGATTGACTTGGACTATGCAGGATTATCCGTGGCGGGAGCGTGGTGAGAACCACTATAGCGTGAGACTGGAAATATGGTCTTAGTTTTCTTGCGAGGTTATGACAGCGAATGCTAATTTTCCATTAGAGGGTATCGAGTTTCGCATCCAGTAATGTCTTGCTTACGTAAAAGATTGGTTTTGTTCGCGCGTTCTCGTGATCAAGACGCCACTGACCGCCGTGAAACTGCGATATAGAGAAAAGAGGTTCACCTTCCACGGTTTTGCGAGGACTGGTGGAGTGGCCAGGTAATGTTTCAATTGCTGGAAAGCTTTTCACATTGCTCGGACCATTCGAACTTCTTGTTTCCTTCAATGTCTCGAAAGCGGTAGGCACTTATCCGTGGAGCGTGAGATAAAACGGTTCAACGCCGCGACTCTTCGGTTAGCCTCTGGACTTCGCTTGGTTCTCGGGAGACCATTTCTATCAGTCGTCGATTTGTTTTGGGTTGGCCTCGATTCCGCGATCGTTCGAGGTATCCGAGGAATTCCCCGATGCCACCGCGAATCTACATTTTGCGGGTTGAGTTTCATGTTATGCTGGTTGAGTCGTGCAAAACATTCCTCTAGGTGGGCTATGTGATCGTGTTCGTCAAGAGATTTTCTGAGCATATCATCGATGTATACTTCCATAGTTTTGCCGAGCTGTTGGCAAACATTTTGTTGACGAGCGCTGATATGTTGCACCTGCGTTTTAAGACCGAAAGGCATTACCTTATAGCAATACGTTCAGCGGTCTGTGATGAACGCAGTTTTTCGGTCGTCGGATTCATCATGATCTGATTGTACCCGAAAAGCGTCCATGAATGACGAAGCTTGTTTCCGCGTTGTTTCGACCAGTCGATCAATATGTGGGGCGGAAGCAATCCTTTGGACAGGCTTTATTCAGATCCGTGAAATCGACACAGACCGCCATTTGCCGTTTTCTTTTTACCACGACGGGGTTGGCGAGCCAGTCCGGATACCTGACTTCTGTTATCGACCCTACTTTGAGGAGTCTTTCGACTTCCTCATTGACTCTGATGGCCGCTCAGGTCCCAACTTTCGTCTTTTGTTTTACGGGTTTGTGAGTTGGGTCGATGTTAAGTTCGTGACATGTTACGCTAATGTCGATTCCCGGCATATCCTCCGCAGCCCACGCGAACGTACTGAGGTTCTTTTTGAGGCATGCGATGAGCTCTGCTTTCATTGGTTCGCGGAGGTTAGCTCCGATCTCGACACACCGTTCCGGGAAAGAATCGTCGAGACAGATTGAAACCACCGGTTCGCAGGTTGGTTCACGCTTCCCTTCCAGGGCCTCGGCTCTTTGGGACTGCCAGAAGGTCTCCGGTGAATTGTTAACCGTTTGCTTTTTCCGAGAGGTTTCGATTTCAGAATTTTTCCGTTTTAGTTCGGTAGCGAGGTAGATCTGAGCTGCTCCGTGACTACCATGTATTGTCTCGACCCCGAAAGGCGTTGGGAACTTGAGGCATAGGTGGAATGTTGATGGGATCGCTCTCATGGAGTTTAGCCAGGGGTTCCAACTATCGCATTGTAGGATGTTGGACCATCGATCACCAGGAATTCCGTGTTTTTGGCGCGCCCCGCCTTGACTAGGAGGTTAGTTGAGCCGAGGGTCATAATTTCTCCCGAGAGTCCGAATACTGGGCTGGGGTCATCCGTAAGGATGCCTAGGTCGACGCCCATCCTCTCGAGGGTGCTTTTGTAGATAATATTGGCCGAGCATCCGGTGTCGACCAATACCCTTGCTACGTCAATGTCCTGGATCGTGAGTTCTATTACGAGGAGATCGTTGTGAGGTTTGACCGTTCGGGCGTTGCTCGATCCTCGAAAGATCACGATGTTGCGGGTTGATGAAGAAGTCATACTGAACTTGATCGATTGGTGGTTTTCGAGTTAGAGGATCCGTCCTCCCCTCCTTCTAGCGCCAAACTGTGGGAACCGAAATTCACACCGTCAATTTTCGATAAATAAGATTGCGGAGGAAGGCCAAGTGAACCCGACTTTCCTTGAGGTCCGGATTCTCTGCGTTGCCACACGAAATCGACAAAGTAAACAGAAGACAAAAAATAGAAATTGAATTATTTGCCCGAAGGCGTTTTATTAGATAAGGGAAATGAGTACAAGGATTCTCCGAAAGACAAAGAGAGTTGCGATTTAAAGAAAAAGGTAGAGTCGCAGGCAGCCAAACGTCCTAAGCCTTGCTCCGCTAGTCTAACTACCTAAACCCTAGTTTTTCTAAGCCAGCAGGATGCTCTAAGTCTAATTCTCGGATTTTCGGGATGCCTTTCTCCTCTGCTCTTGCTCTCCTTATATACCCACCTCTAGGTCGGTTTGCCTTGGGGTGATGGGCCTCGCCTTTGGGCCCAAGCTTATCCTTTCCGAAATGTTCCATTTTAACGGTCTTTGTAATTATCTCCGAGTTTTCCGCTATCTTTCGATGACTTGATGTTTATCCGATGTCTCGTAGAATCGGGTAAACCGCTATAGCCTGATTAGACCAAACTCACGAGGGCTGATCCAAACAAGCTAAGGCGGGAATGAACCGAGCACGATAGGACCGAGACCGGGACGAGGGCCGCGGACCGACGCCAGACCGACGCTGCGGATGATGCCGCGGCGCCAGGCGGGTGCCGCCGGCGCCAGGCCGCCTGCGTGGTGCTGCCGGCGCCAGGCAGTGCCGCCCGCGCCAGGCCGCCTCGTCGTGCGCCGCGCGCCAGGCCAGCGTCAGCGTCACCGGCGCCAGGTCAGCCGCTGTCCCGGCGTGCCGGGCGCCAGGCCGCCTGCGTGGCGGTGCCGCCGGGCAGGGCGGTGCCGGCGCCAGGCCAGCCAGCGTCCAGCGTGCCGCCGGCGCCAGGCCAGCCGTCGTGCCGCCGGCGCCAGGCCAGGCAGCGTCCGCGCGCCGCCGGCGCCAGCCGCCAGCGGAGCGCCGCGGCGCCAGCCAGTGCGTCCGGGCGCCGGCCGCCCGCGTGGCGGGTGCCGCCCGGCGCCAGGCGGTGCCGCCGGCGGCCAGCCCGCGACCGCGTGCCGGCGCCAGGTCGGTGCCGCAGGCGCCAGCGTGGCCGGTGCCGCCCGGCGCCAGGCGGGTGCCGCCGGCGCCAGCCAGCCAGCGTCCCGCGCGGCAGGCGGTGCCGCTGGCGCCAGCCCCGCCCGTGCCGGGCGCCAGGCGGGTGCCGCCCGGCGCCAGGCCAGCCCGGCCAGCGTGCCGGCGCCAGGCGGTGTGCGCCGGGCGCCAGCCAGCCCCGCCAGCGTGCCGCCGGGCCGGCTCGCCGTCGTGGGTTTTCGTTGTTCGATCTTTCCCTCGTCGGTCGTTTCATGGAAATCTTTTGAGTTTCGAAAGGTCTTTAGCCGTAGATTTCGAGATAACCGTTTTGACCCCAACAATACTCAACGTGGACCTATGGAGTCTAGCTCAGAAGGAAGACGACTTCCCGCGACTTCATGCGAAGATTCAAACTTGTGATGACCCGAGTAGGGCATCAGCGACAATGTCGCATCGACGCCCGAGGAAAACTCTCGGTACAAGTCGAAGTTCGAAGTGGATATTACTGGAAAAGCCGCGGACAATCCAGGATACTCTCCACAAAGCAACGGACTTCATCATCATGGAGGAAGAGATGAAACTTCTATCGCGAAAACGGATCGCAGAAAACCGCATCTAAGAAGAAACCCTCTCGTAACGACAAGTACGTCCATCACAAAGGGAAGACGCGCGAGTATAACTACGCCATCAACTCGAGCAAGGCAAAACCTCCGGAAACACCTGGACCAGGAACCAGTACAAGGATAATTCCTACCGCGAGTTCCACGAAACCAGAGGTCACTCAACCGCGAACTGCAGTTCTTCGAGCGGCTCGCCGCAAAGCTCCTCGCCGGCGAACTGTCAAAGGTCAAGAGTATAAAGGACTTTCTCCTGGAGTCCGACCGCCCAAAGACCAACAAAACTGTCTCGAGGACCGCTGACCGAAAATCAATCGGGTGAAAAGCGGAAGGAGACAGACGACCAAGGGAACAACAGCAGTCGCCAGAGGGTAAATATGATCATCAGAGGATCACAGTTCTACCAAGACTCTGTCTCGTCGATAAAAGCCTACGGGCGAAAAGCCGAGACGAGTTCCAACTGGTTTCCAGATAGCGATATTCCCAACCACACGATCATTTTCGAGGAACAGAAACTGTCGGAATCGACAAACCTCATTGCGATCCTTTAGTTATCGACCTGGTAATCCAGATCTCAAGTCGGCCGCATCCTTGTCGATACAGGAAGTACGGTCAACGTCATCTTCCGTGACACCCTCTACATGATGAAGATCCCACTTGGGGAAGTCTTCCCTGAGCCAAAACCTTTGACTGGGTTTTTGGGCGTCACTTCCATTACCCTCGGGAGAATTAAGCTCCCAGTCATGGCGAAGGAAGTCACAAAGATCGTCGGGTTCGCAGTAGTCGACAACCCGCCATCTACAATGCCATCATGGGAACCCTTGGATCAACTACATGAAGGCAGTACCATCCACATATCACCTCGGCATCAAATTTCCGACTCCAACCGGAACCGCAGTAATCTGGGGTAGTCAGAAACAATCGAGACTCTGTTACCTAGCCGAAGTTCAAACTGCAAAAGATCGAACGCCGCTGCCAACCCGAAACGAGCAAAGGAATCACACAACATTCCTGAAGACTCAAAAGATGATCCAGAATCATCCGAACAGGCAACGATTCAAGACAGCGACAAATTCTCGAGTCCATCGCCGTAAAAGCAGACAGCTCGACCTCGCGACAAACCACCGATCCGACTAGCACGATCGGAACGGCAACGCACGGGGAGTAAAAACGTCTGCGGCAACTATCAGAACAACGAGATGGCTTGATCCTCGAAAGAGGTACGTAGGCAGCTCGTCGAAACCCGGCAAGTTCAGCTATCCCTCACCAAAAGAGGGGAGGGTACGATACTCCTATACTCCCACAAAAACGCGAAATATCCGCACATGTACTCGAATTTTTCGAAATTTTTTAATAAATTCTTTCTATCTATTTCTTTATGCTCACTTAATATATTAAACGCGTAAACACTTCGGAAAAACAAAAATCATATCTTCAAAAGAAACACGAGACGTCACAACTTCTGAAAAAGATAACAAAACTCGTATCATCCGCTAAAATAGTCCACCTGCGACTTAAAAACAACTTATGCCCGTCGATTGGCCCCGACGGACGCACACAGAAACGTTACACTCAATACAAACTCGTAGTCAGACCTATAAGGTCCTCTTACATCCGACAAGGATATCATAGCGCTATACAAGAAACCCAAAATTTTGGTTTAGCGTCTCGGATAATCTCCGAAGATAGCTCGATTCTTTTAACACAAGTCATATAAGCCGTAATAGTCGGACTTTAAACGAAAAGAATCAGGAAGAAATCACTAACAGGCAAAACGAAAGCCGATCAGTCATCGCACAGCCTTAAAGCTGAGAGTAAGCCTAGGTCTTGCCCTAAACCCAGTCTTGCTGGATCTTGACATCTCACAGACATAGTATCGTATACGAGATCCCAAAACATGTCTCTTATCGCTTACACCTAAAACGCTTGCTAAAAAGTAGCATACGGACCAAGCGACAAAAAAGAGTTAGGATACGAAGTGACTAATCGCATTCTTTCCTCTACACTTAACAAAAGTATAAATCAAAACAAAAGACGAATTCTCGCAAATTTTTATATTCATAAGGCCGCAAATACGGCGGGATTCTAAGCCACCAACGGCCAGTCCCAAAAACATAAGAATGCAACCTCCAACGGTCGCAGAATAAACTCCTAAAAACGGCCACACACGGCCAAACATACGACTCACAAAAGAAAGTCAACATCGAGAAATCCAGACACGGAAATCCCGAATGAACCCGCAGGCTGGTCCACTTCCTCGTTCACACCTTGGGCATTCTCACCACCCTCAGCGTTCTCATCAGCTCCGGCCTCCACCGTATCCTCGGAAACCTCGATAGGCTCCCATAGTCTCCGGACTCTTTCTTCGACTGGAGGAACCAAGGATTCAGCATGAGAACACTCGGCCATGAAGTCCTTCATCTCAGCAATCTCGGAATCAAAGGAGAAATCCGGGTTCTGAGACTTGTAAAGATTTACGACCGAGCCCCGGCACTCGCGGAAATCGCCAACAAACTCCTGAGTATCTTTAAAACATGGAAACTCAGCAGCAAATGATTCCGCCCGTCTTGCCACCTCGGCTGCGACCATCCTCCTTCCTCTCCTTTCCGCCCGAACAAGGGCTCGAGCATGAAGCTCAGCTTGCTTTATGCTCTGCCCTCTACCTCTTGTCGAATCGGAAGAGCTCGCTCGCTTCTTTGGTCTTGAAATTAGCAATCCTAGACTTGCGGAAACTTAAGTCAAGCACATTGTCAAACACTCTTAGTCCCTGCATAAATTCGAGATCAATAAACATACATATATACAGATTCAAAAATACGGTTAAGAAGTTCAAAGGGCAAAACCTCGTTGATCTGCTGGGAACCCTCGGCAAAAATCCGTTGCTTCTCCTCATCCTCCAGCGACTCGTCAGTAACAAACTCCGGAGGAAGGCCGTCAAAGAAATTGTTGGGGAGTGGAAAATCGCTGGCTCCGCCTTTTTCTGTTGGAACGAAACTAGGGTTTTCCCCCAACGGTGAAGGGTCTTCCGAACCTTCCCCACAGTCGACTTCTTTCCCTTTACGAGATCTCTGTTTACGTCTTCGAGTAGGAGCTTCGATAACCGGTTCGGCATCACATGTCGGGACAGGGTCTCGGGACCGGTAAAGCCTTACCGCGTCTCGAATCCGTCCAAGGGTGAAGGACTTCCAGAAAAACGGCCTTTGACGAAGGAGATCCCTCTTGACAAAAAAATCACCATGCGTGTGCGCAACACTCCCATTCTCTACAAGCGAAACTTTTTCACTAAAAACTCGCACTTCCGGAATGGTGAAATAGACAACAATTTTTTATCATATTACCTCGGTTGAAGTTCCATGCGTGCGGAAATAGATGGAGGCAGCTCTCCTCGACGGACTCACCATCTATTCGACATAGAAACGCCCTGCCACAACTTAGGGTTCAAGTAGTCCCCTGAATTATGGTCATATCCTTCTTGGGCACCATGGTGTAGTAACCATCGCTCCCGTTGGCCGAGTGCTCCAAAGACCTTGAAATCAGCGGGACTAAGATCGATCCCGAGCTCATAACTTTCGAACAACACGCCAAGCCAACTCTAAGGCAGGAACACTGAGCTGGCTAATCGAAGTTCGAAGCGACGGCCACGAACAATGGTACCGGGATCGGGAACCACATGCGGCAATACGTAAGGAAGGCCTCGTAGCATGTAAAGAAACCTTCCGAGGATTCCTCGACTCTGCCGCAGGATTTGGAATTTAACTCTATCAGGAATCTGGTAAAAATCCCGAAGAATCCTGAGATATTTACGTGAAACCAAGCTCGGCGTAAAGGAAGCACCCGCAGCCTCAAAGGTTTCTTCGAACAGGGACATCTGGCGAGGTGGAGCCAAACCCACAAGAGCTCGGTATACGCTTCTTCGCCTCCTCATCGACTAACTCCTCTTGCTTGATTCACCGTCACGTGGGGAGAGTCATCCGAGGATGAATGGGAAGAAGAATTTCTCTTGGAGGATCTTGAAGACATTGTTCTTAAAGAAAAGAAAAAAGAGAGAGAAAGGATTCTTGAGAGAGATGAATTTTTTATGATGAAGTAAGAATGAATGAGATTTCTTACTCCATCCTTATAAAGGAGGTAAAATCACTATTTACCCGACTTTCAGCAAACGATTACGCCTCTACACCTTCCCATACGGCTATACCGCAAACTAGGACCAAAGACAATACAGTGCCTAGCTAGCTGGGGACTAACTGTTGGGTCAAAATCGGTCAACGACGAAATCATCACCCGAAAGTCCTCGGAAGAAAACTAAGTGACGATCAAAACCAAGAAACGGGTCGTCACTCGACGAACTTACGGGAAGGCACGAACGGACCGTGAGCCCCGGGATCGACGGCGAGCAACAGCGGCATCGGCGGACGAGGACATTGCACGACGGTAGGGCGTGGCGCGCTGACAGACCGACCACGCGCCAGGCCGGCGGCAGACTGACCACGCCGGCGCCGGGCGAGGCGCTGGCGCTGGCGGCATCGACCACGCCGCGCTGGGCGCCGGCGGGCGCAGGCTCTCTTCCCGTCTGGCACCGTCGGCAGGCCGTCGTCTCCGTCTGGCGCCGGGCGGCAAGGGTCCCTGCCCATCCGTGCAGTCATCTCGATCTCGGCAAGGGCAACATCTTGGTCCCTTAAACCCATGTTCGATTGTTCGAGAAACACGATGATTCTTCCTCAAAGCCTTCTCGATTGTTTAACAAAGTTCATATTTTAAAATCTAAGTTCGAAGCCTCATTACTCAAACCCTCGAAGACGGGAAGTCTACGAATCCAAGTCCATCTCGATCCCGATACTAGAAATCTCGAAGACCATAAAGGTTCGAATGATGAATGGATTTCGATTCATCGTATAAAACGATCACGGTTATTCTAAACACCAATCATCTCGACTATACAAGGAATTGGGATTCCTTCGGAAATGCCGAAACCTTCGAAGACTATTTTCTCGAAAAACCGTAAAAACGCCTAAAACCCCGACATGACCAAAACGGCCCACTTACGATTTTCCGAAAAGGAAGGATAACTATGACGGTTTATCCTTATCCTCAAATAAGAAATAAATGTCAAGTTTCCAGAAGATAAATGTCAAGTTTTCGAAGATAAATGTCAAGTTTCGATAAACACGAAGAGCACGAAAATGGAAAAAGCCCGATTCAGCCCGAAGGAAGATAGACCGTCTTAAGAGGAGTATATAAGGAGAGCTTTGGGCGAGGAGCAAATGATCACAAAATTTCCAGAGCACTTTAGCACTTAGAGCAAATTTAGCATTTCTTTTCTGTTTTCACTAGCGAGCTGCGACTCAACTAGGATAGATTTAGGCGGCCGGACTAGCGGACTTTTCGACAGCTCTTGTAGCCGATTTCTTTACCTGTTGTTCACGCTCAAACGCAAATTCAGAAATAAGATCTCTTTCGCTCTATTCTTACGATTTTTATTTTACAACTTAAATTCGAATTGATTGTGTCGTGTGTGGCCCAGCAGATATCAGGGACCTTCAGGGAAGATTAAGTTTACTTGGCTTTCCTCCAAATCAAACGAAAACTCGACAGTGCGAATTTCGGTTCCCACAGTAATAATAGGAATTCATAGATCTATTAGAGGGTGAACACTTAGGTTCCAATCACAAATCTCTTTGGATCTCTCCTCTAGATCTAGAATCCTATAACCTTTGTTAAGAAGAACAAGTAAAGAACTGAATAGTACTTTATTGAGAACTTGCAAAGTAATGAAAACAGTAAAAGAAATGAGTAGAAGAAGACTTGTACAAAACTTGTGGTCGTGTTCTGTTGTGTTGTACGGGTGCCAAAACACTTAGGCACATATAAATATGAGTTCATTAGGTTAAAAACTCGTCAGGGGCAATCTTGTAAAATGTGATGTCTTGGGCTTCAAGTTCGGCCAGGTCCAACTTGTCTTCTGCCGCTTCGATATCGATCGATAGTACAGTGTGTACATCGATCGATTATAATCTTGATGTATCGTCCTTCGGCTAATGTGTGTCGATCAATAGCACAGAGTGTGCATCGATCGATGTGTAACTCTGGATGTCGACCTCTGGTCTTGATCACGGGTGAACTCTTCTTTAAGCTCTAAAAAGGCACCTAAAACATCACTTTTCTCCAAAATGCTCCTGAGCCTGAAAACATACCTAATAAACTCCAAAACATAGATAATAGTAGTAAAAACATTTGTCTACCATGGGTAAAAACGGGTAAAATCCATGGTATATCAAACAGTCTCCTAGGCAATACCAACGAAGGAGCACCGCCAGGGACTTGTTCCGTGGAAGAATCATGACCAGCAGAGCCGTCCTCCGATTCTGAAACCACAAGACAGAATATATCGATTGGCAAATCAGGCTTATGAAATTAACAGTGGGGAGTAATTAGCAGACAATAGATGTTCAAACCTATGTCATAAAATAAGTACAAAAGGATCTATGCGATGACATGCAAAGACAGAGTTCACATGACCGGAGGTGGACAAAGCAGTTCGGAAAGGACAAAACAATAAATTCCAAAGACTAACCCGGATACCACCACTGTTTCGCAGGAGGGGACTTCGCGACCTTCTCGGCGGTCGATCTCGGCCGACGACCTACGCTACTCTGGCTTGGCTTCGCCTTGGCCACCATTGCAGGATAAGTCTGGGCTGTATGGGTGATACACTAAAAATGAATCCTTTGCTACTGTCAAGTTAACAGTTGTGATTGTAGTACTTTAGATTCAATCCAGAGGACCAGCCTACACTTTACTTTTATGAGTTCAATATTAAGCTAAGAAGAAAATTTAGTTTTAGTTTCAATAGTGACGCAAATAACAAGCAAAAAGCTCAGGTAATGAATTCAATTTAAAAGGAGTTAATCTAGGATGAATGTGAGTGTTCTCAATCACAACCGAGTGGTTATTCAGATTCGATGCAGTCCTGTCTAGAACTCGGAGAACGGGCTAGAGCAGCACACTGTCGTGTAATTGTTCCTTTCACCGATCAGACTCAGCGCCTAAGATGTCGCTTGGTCTGAGATCTGATGGTAAACCTTATTGAATGATTTCGATTTGTTCACAATGCACCTTAACATCTACTTTCGAGTGGCTAAGGATGCAATTCTCATTCATGCATGATTTAGCAACCTATGACACTTTTGATGCACAGGTTAACCTAGGATCAGACGCTAGATGATCAGTTTAGCGTAAGTATTAAACAAGGAATGAATGAAGATATACTTAATGATAACCTATCTATGCTCAGTTGCGATAAGCACTCTATCACCCTAGATCAACAGTCGACTACTCAATCATGATGCAAAGAATAACAATGTATGAAACTGAAATACTCATGATCAGATTAAGAAGAATAAAACTAGGGTTCAGGTTGTTCTTCTCGATGAGAGAGGTGAAGCCGTCGCCCTTACAAAAGCTTGAATCCAAAGGTATGAAAACTTGTCTTGCAAAAATAGCGTCGAAAAAATAAAATAGGAGATAAGAGCGCTTTTATATGGAGGCGGCGTCGATTTCTAGAGAGGGAAGGTGATTAGGGCAAATCTTCAAGGATATGGAAATTTCCATAATTGTCGGGAACAGTCTGCCTCGTTGCTCCGCATGATTGTTCCTGCGGGAAAAATCGCTTGACTGCTCTGGTGTTAGGAGTTTTCAAGGCTCCTAAGACAAATGTTGTAGTATAAGTGAATGTCGAACCAGTTCTGAGGGATTCAAAGCACCAAGAATGCAAGTACCTACTTAATCTAAGTGCAACCGATAATTTGGATGGTTTTAAACTACTACTAATTATAGAATGCAATAACAGAATGATAAAACAATAAAATGAAGAAGCTTTCTTTGTTATGATAAAAGAGAACTCATGGGTATAGGAATTAGACCTTTGGTGATCAAGTTCCGAACTAAAGATGGCAAATGATCAATCAAGCTATCAACCTTAAGCTTAGACACAAACTTAAACAAACTCTATGTCTAGATGAATGTTCATTTGCTAACACATTTCAAACATCAAATGTCTTTGGTTGAATAATATGAAAGCAATCATTACTAGCAAGTCTATTGGCTATCTTAATACCTTTAACAACAAATGTCTTTGGTAAAGTATGTTAAAATCTTAGGAGAGTTATCTCAGGCATTTCATTGAACATCTTGTGAGTGGGAAATGCCTAAAGATCAACTTTCGAGTGGCCAACTCAGAAGATGCATTATGAATACTCTACTAGCAAGGAATAAGAATGATCTACACTAAAACATCCTAGATCTAGCCTAATCACCCTTAATCTCCCTAACCCATGAATTCAAATAAGGATTACTCACTAATCTCCATGATTCCTCTTAAACCCATATTGGATTTCAGATTAATCATGTAGAGATATACAGAAAATAGATTAGAAATCAACAAGATAACAAGAACAATTATCAAATAAATCCAAGAGATGAACTCTCCAAATGGTTTTTGGTGGTTTTCTCAAAGGTAAAAGATAGTCTTCCACTAATGGCTTCCAAAGAGCACTTAAACATAGGTTAATCAAGTCTAAAACGTAGAGGGTAAAATGGTAAAAAGCACTGTTTCAGACGCCGCCGCAGCCATCTCCAGCCTGCTACATGGAGTCGCGACCACTCTGTCTTTAGGCCGCGGCCTGCTCTTCCTGCGATGGGAGCCTGCAAAATTCTCTGGCCGTGACGACGATACCAACTTGCGGTCCCGTAGCAGCCTCCATTTGCCTGCGGCAACAGCCTGCGAAATTCTCTGGTCGAAAACATCATTTTGTTCGTAACTCGGACGCAGGCAACTCTACTCTGCGAAATCAGCCTGCGGTTGTGTGCTCCTATTCGCAGCCTTCATTTGGTCGCGATCTTTGCCCGCTACTACTCCATTCTTCATCATTCTGAACTTTTTTATGACTCATTTTGCTCCAAAACCTGTTTTGTACTTCTCCAAACCTGAAAACCCACAAATATAATGCAATGCACCCTAAACATATCTATATGCAAGTCTAAATGATTGATATGAATGCAAAATGGATGCTTAAAACCATGAAATGCACAAGATATCAACTCCCCCACCCTATTCCTTTACTTGTCCACAAGTAAACTAGCAAGGACAAAGGAGGAGAGGTTTGAAAGAGGGGACTCATAACCAAAAGAAACACACATAGCACTCAAATCAACATCTAAATTCAGCATGAGCACACTCTCTGTTATTATACTCTAGCTTCTCTAGGCCTATCTTAGCTCTTTTTGTCCCTACACTCATCATCATGCATTCACACATACAAATCAGTCAACTCTCATGTTCATTAAGCATAGTATCAAGTGAATTCTTGCAAATGGTCAATTGGTCCAAATTTTTTGGGCAAGGGTAGGCTTTTTATTCAAGTGAGTAAGAGGTTCAAGAAATATGATCTTTTAAGGTGGTATACTCTCTATACTAGTAGCCTTGACATTGCACATAATATATCTAAGAAAGGGATCAACTCATGCATACAATGTTCAATCTCCATTGTTCTATCCTTTTCCCAAACATATATGATACACATTCATTTCCCAATACCAATCCCAACTCACATCTCTCACCCAAAGATCTCAAGAACATTTTTAACATAAAACTCTTTATTTTACAAGGAATTTATCACACTTTTTGAACACCTCTTAGCTCATACTAGCTTTGTTAGCCCCCTTTCTTTATTCTTTTTCTTTTTTTTTAATATATTTTTATATTTTTAATATTTGGGGCTAAGACTTTTCACAGAGCTAGAGGTTTCTCTACTTATCCCATAAAGACTAGTCAATTAAGCACAAAGAGTTTATTCTTTTCCTTCACCTTTTTCATATTCCCAAATCAAACTTTACAACACTCACCTCCATCCTATGGCTAGACAATAGTGTGTCTAATCTAGCAAGAATGAAGATCAAGCATTGTCGTTTCCAATACTCTCAACATTATGTGCATGTAAGACTTTCCGAAAAAAATGCCTCACTCATCAATCAATGAAGGCTTAAAAGGAGGAAAGGGTTTTGGGAGAGGTCTACCACTAGAGGTTGTCAAAAAGATTGGCATAAAAGATGTGACAACTCAAGTGTGTATAGCCATGATTCAGTACACAAGGGACCATGAGCAAGATGTATTAAGTTCGTCCAGTTCAAATAAGGTTGTAGTTGGCTTCAAAGACTGAGTTTCAGCAATTAACAAGTTTCAGGAAGAGTTTTCAAGGCTCGAAGCATACAAGTCTTTTTGAGAGGTGCATAAGCTATTCAAGCGCAAGGTCTCCCAATGCAAGTGAATGCAGCTTATATGCTCTAGACTCTCCTAGAAATGCAAGTGATGCAAACTAAATGATTCTTCTTGTGTTTTTCAAATTTTTCAAAATATATTTTTTTTATGCAAATAAATATGTACAATGCAAGACTCAATGCAAAATCATCAAAGCAAACATGATCAAATACTGGTACCTCCCCCCAAACTTAAGTTACACAGTCTCTGTGTTGTTAAGTTGAGAGAAATACCCAAAAGAAAGCTAATATGCAAAAAATAACTGGTATATACAAGGGAAAGGTGGTAGAGTGGTACCTCAAATGGAGAGTGGAGAAGGGGGATCCTTCCAGCCTTCAAGAGTTTCTTTCTCACTAACAACCACTGCAGCCTTGATCTTCTCAATGGAGGGGTCTCCACAAGTGATGGTTCCACAATACTCAACATCCAGAGGAGACTGAATTGGGTAAGATACAACTTTGTTGACATTGAGGAATGTGACCTTTTTGTTGGCAAAATCGATGCAAGCACCTACAGTAGTAAGGAATGGTGTGCCCGGGATCAATGGAACTCTCTTCACAGTAGCCATCTTCAAGACAGTGAGGTCTATAGGAATGGTGCAAGATCCAATCTTCAAAGGGAAGTCCTTGATGAGACCAATAGGGGTAGTAGAAGAAGAATCCCCAAACGTGAGAGAGGAAGTATCTGGCTCCATGTGTTCAATCTCAAGACTCTTCACCATCTCCATTGAGATCACAATCACACTTGCACCAGAATCAACAAGAGCATCATCAAAGGTGAGCTTACCAAGGGAGCAAGACAAGGTGAACTTCCCTTGGGATTCTAGTTTAGGGAGAGACTTTGGTGCGACTGGTGTATCAAGTTTCAAAGTTGAGATGTTGAGAAGCTCTGCTACTTCTGCTTGGTGGTCTACAATGTCCTTGATGAGCATCATTTGTACATGAGCCTCACGCATACCCGAGATCTCTGGAAGCTTAACTCCAATAGCACCTAGGTCTTTTCTGAACTTGGAAATCACCTTCTTCTGAGCTTTGGTGAGGACCCTTTGTGGAAATGGGAGCTTTTCATAGGGTGACTGCTTAACCTCAGTGGTGTCCTCCAGCTTGACCTCTTTCAGATTCTGGTCAGCTCTCTTCGCAACTGGTTTGTCAGCCATGGGTTCATCTCCTTTAAAAATCTTTGCTACAACCATCTTGTCAGCTTCCTCCACAATCTTTGCCTCAGCTGTTGCTACAATCAGATGCTCAACATGTCCAATCTCAGTTCCAAACACCAATTTTTCAATTTCATCTACCTCTTTCATCTACCTCTTTCTTCCATGGAAGTCTCGAAGTCTATTACGATTTTTTTCTGTTTTATATATAATTTAAAAACTTTTGTTCTTTATTGTTATAATAATTTTAATATATGATCTCATTTCTGTTTTCATAAAAACAAAAAAAAACTTAATCAATTTTTTTTAATTTGAAATCTTATTAAACTAAAAAAGACTACTATACCCTAAATTAATCACGGTATCGTAGTAGACTAAAAAGACATGTACTAAATTTTAGTTAAAAAAAGACATGTACCAAATTTTTCTTTATTTTTAATAGTTACAATATATAATTTCACATTTTTATTCATAAATAACTAAATTTATTTATTTTTTTAAATGTTTTTCGTAGACACCAATTAATGTAGACTAAAAACGATATCTACAATGAAATAGACTATACTGTAAGTCTACCACACCCCAAACCACAAATTTCAAATCCTAAATGTTTGCTTGATAATCAAGAAGTCTGATTATTGTATCAAATATTAAAATATATAAAATATAAAACTACGCAACACTAATACGAAATTTAAATCAATAAAACAAAAAAAAATCTCAATCTAAAATCTAACCCGGAGATCGTCTCCATCGATTGCGGCTGGATTAGGGTTTTCTTAATACAAATAACTTAGGAAATCGTATTTATATGATGGGTAACTTTTCTGGTTAGGTTAAAAAAATGTTTGGTTTGGTTAAAATTAAAATTGGTTAAATTCGGTTAGGTTAAAATCGGTGAGAGTAGACTTCTTTGTCCGTCTGCACCGATAAGGCTTGGTTTAAATTGGATTAGGTTAGAATTTACTAGGTTAAATCCGGTTAGGTTAAATTCGATGAGAATAGACATTTTTGTCAGTCTACAATATTTTATTTTCCTATTTCTTTTGTTGTTTTAGTAATACATATATGAAATACTAAATTTCTTTCTTTATTTATTAATAGTTATATATGTGTTTCACTTTTTATTCATAAAGAACTAAATTTAAAGAAAAAATAATGATTTTTTTGTACACTCATTAAAGTAGACTAAATTGTAAGTCTACGAAACCCTGAACCACAAAACTCAATCCCTAAATGTTAGTTTGATAATCAAAAGAGTCTCAATTGTATTGTATCAAATATCAAATTTACAAAATATAAACTACTCAGTAATAATAAGCTAATTTAAATAAATAAAACAAAAAAATTGTCAATCTAAATCTAACCCTAAGGATCCAACCTTTAAAGATATAACATGTTATGATCTTTTGTTGCTAAACCATAAACATTGTCTCACATGGTTACCAAATCAACATATATTCTTTTAAATTTTTCACTTATATACAATTTTATTTCATAAACTTCATATTAACCCTTACATTGATGATTAATGGATAATTTCACAAATATTATTTTTAAACATTTTTAAAATTAGTTAACTAGATCAAATCATAATTCAAACTACATAATAAGTCTACAAAGTAGATTGTGTATGACGTCTACGGATATGTAGACTATTTTTGTTATGTGTAGACTTATGAAGGACAGAACCGTAAAATGACATTCTGGTTTTTTGTTTGTTCATAAAGACTAAATAGTAATTTTAACACCCCTTTAGGTTGGGTTTGCAATTGATTGAATATGGGGGCTATTTTTAGGGTTGCAATCAATGTCTGGGTTGGTTTTAGCAATACTCCCTTTAAACTTTTACTACGTTGGTTACAAGTTCTCATTTCAATGCATTTGTTCACCAAATATTCCTCAAATAGTTTCAAATTCACCATAAAATCTATGTATGTGATAACTCCCAGTATTTTATAAAGCAAAATAAATAAAAAAAATTCAGTGTTGAGAATGCAACTGTAACCTCTCTACGGAGATTCATCATCAAGCTTGCTTGTATGGCTTACAACTTGTTTCATAGTTTGAGGACAACCACGAAGAAATAAAAATTTGATTCATCTTTGGCTTCACATGACCAATTTCTCCTAGTTTACAATATCTGATAAGCTACATCAAGAAATAGTGAGCTTGAAACCATTACAAGGGATTCTATAACTTTTAATATACACAAAAAACGAATAGTTATTTAAAGCAAAACAAAGTTTATATTGCCATTGGAAGGAATCTAACTACAAACAAAGATTAAGTTTTTCTTCAAAAGCCTCACGAGATGTGGTCAAGCGCACACACTATACAAGTAGCTGATGGAGAGGAAAAGAGGATCAAAACCTTATATGCAAGGAAGCCAGGCACAAAAGCACTTCCGTTCTCGACCTCGTGTTCGAGCAGAGTTTCAGCCATGTCTACGTCGATGTACGGCTGTGCCTGTAGATGCCTCATAAGAGCTGGAACAGATCCCCTAAAAACTGAAGCTAGTCCTTCTAGCGAACCTCACAATGCTTGCAATGTGTGAGTTCTCTATCTGAGCAAACTCTTCCTTTCCTAATATATCAGCAACTTTATAGACATAATCCATAATTGAATGTTGGATAATCTCTTTTGGATTGTATGGTGATCCTGTTCCAGCTTCATAAATACTCACAGGCAATATGAAAGATGTGCAAAATTCATTGCTATCTAAATGCAAAACGAAATAAAACAAAACTTATCAAGTAAATCTATTACTATAAAATAGAGTTCTCTCAATCCTCCTTCCTCCACGTCATCAATTAAGTCTTTGAGGAAGTGACACGTGACCCTTTTCTTAACCACTGCGTTTAATCAACGTGATATGGGCTCTTGTGTTTTTTTTTTGGTTACTTGAGCCCAACGTAGAGAGACTCATCAACAACACGCCGTTGCTAAGGTTTGGTCTGTTCATTAGTATTCGACACCAAAAGTGTCTTCTCCGTTCCCAGACTAAATCAATGGAGTTTCAAGGTATTTAATGACTTGAATCGCCATGAATAATATATCTGTTGATCTTCGATCGCGTAGTTCCGTTTCCTCTTCTAATCAGTTTAAACGCTTAGAGTGACAAATCCATCGTTTTAATCGTCTTCTTAACACCAAATTCCAACTCATGACAGGATCTCTCATTCACTGAATTATCTCATTCATTCAACGCTGATAATCCGCTGCTATAAATATGTAAGTTTTCTTCCTAAAAACTCATCAGTTCATTAGATTTATTCAGTTTTGTTTTAAATCTCTCAGCGATTGGAATGTGAAGCTCCAGTCTGCTACTCAGTGATTTGAATGTCGGCGGTTAGCTCAACCTTTGAAGTGCGTCTCCTGAGATTTTGGGAGGTCTCCTGAGATTTTGGGAGGCTCGCAACATTAAGAAAGCTGTTGAGACCATGGGCGCCGATATGCTCCTCCTCGACCAAAAGGTAAAGGCTTCAATGATTCCATGGCCTTCGTCAAGATAGCAGAACCGTTGAATTTGATACCTCGAGAACTTTTCCGATTCCGCAGCAAGGCTCATCATTTACATGCATCGGTTGTGATGATATGAATATCGTCGGTGTCCTTAGGTACACAATATTTTCATTTTTCATATTACCAAACATCAACAAAGTTCTACCATCAACAAAGTTCTACCTTCTCCCACTCGAACTACAATTATGGATCCGTTTACGTCTTCCATATACCGTTTGGAGCTTGATATCGCAGATAAGAGTGACGAAGCTGTGTTAGTCGGTTTCGACGGGGAGATGACGAAGCTCACTAATATTAAGGCCTCTGAAGCTGAACTTCTTTTGGTGAGTCTACATCTTAGTACACTTATAAGCAGCTGCCATGATTTACGTGTTATAGCTTGAATTTATAACTTTGGTTTCATAAGTTGCAGGTTTGCGGAACCCGGGAGGATCTCAAAACGACAAATGATTTTGTTCCAAGGCATGAGGGAGAGAGCAAAACAAGAGGCTGTAACCGGAAAAGCAGAGGAAAAAAGGAGAAGCCTGTGTCTTATGTGAAGCTGGAGAAGTTATAGGCTTATAGCTGCAAAGATTCAAGTTCTAAAATAAGTGAGAGCGTTTATGAGTTTAGGTCTCAAGGAATATAAGGAGCTTGTGGAGCAAGTTCCAGCCTTGATTATATAACGCCTGACAAAAGGAAGAGTCTAACGGAATATTAGACTCAAATCACTCGCGGTTTTACCGAAAGTTCTTAGGAATTTTCCACTGTTTTCTAAAAAGGTACATTTAGCTTTCTCAAATTACCAGTATATCTGGTTACTAGGCACTTTGGTGATCAATGAGTCTCTCACATAAAAGGTAGTTTCAAAATGTTCTGACACACGGGTGGGGTTCTACATAATCAGCATCATACGTTGTTTGTGAGATATGCAGGGTTTGACAAAGCTTATGGAGGGTAGCTTTGAGAGAAGGTCAAAGATGATTTTCGGTTGTACTCATATGAACCACGTAGTATAGCTTTCTATTAACCAATTCGAATTCTTTGTTTATTTCATTCAGCTGTAAATCAGATATAGAACCCAACTATAAAATATGAAGATGTTCCATATCTTCTAAAATATTAAGTTTCGGAACTAGAGACATGACTTGGGATATATATTAAGAAATGATGATGTTTAAAGTTTTTCTTTAACAAAGAACCTATTCCACTTACATGTTACATCTAACCCAAACCACATACTGTATATATAAAATTGCTCACATACATTGTATGTGTTTAACATTTTATGATTTTAAAGTTTTTCTATTTAAGAAAAGACAGATCTAATAAATGAATGTTATTTGATACTAAATTATAATAATACGTACAGTATATCTTTTTCATTTTCCCCCCAACATAATACTTATTCTTGGTAAACTCTGTCAACCAAAACAATGTCTTCTTAATATGTTATATAGAAGACTAATTTCAAATAAAACCACAATATATAATAATTAGAAAAATAACTATTTTTTGTAACAAAAGATATAAACGGCGTATGATCTCAAAATTTTACAGTTTTTACTCCAAATATTTATTTCACTCTTTGGGAAATAGTTTCAATCCTGTTTCTTGATGAGGTTTTCCCCTTTACACGTTTTTGATGCTATTATACGCCGGGAAGCTGTGTGTTCTTATATAGGAACCCATTTGAAGAAAGCCTAAACTTTTTTTATATATTGTCGAATCAATTGATGAATAGTTCCTAAATGTATCTACACAACCGTAATAAAATAGAATATATCCCCATTCAAATTATTTCAATAATTGAAATATGAAGTTTAGTCAATTACAACAAAAATAAAGACTCCAACAAACAATTTTAAATAAAGTGATAAAATTAATAAAGAAAAATAATTCTGTAAATAAAATTTTATCTTCAATTTATTGATCATTTGAAAAGAAAAATCAGAGGTTGATGCGCTTTTCATATTTTGTTCAATATTCAGATCATGACATCCGAACGGTGATGAAGCTGCGACTCAGGAGGATGAGATGGTTGGGAAGGAGCCTGAGATAGAGAAGAAAAACGAATTGGAGCCGAAGTTTGAAAAACATAAAAAGAAAAATCAGAAATGTTTGAAGGAGAAAGAGATTGACACTGTTATGTACAAGGAGAGATGGATAATATGTTAAACAATAATTTGTTTTTAAAAGTCTCAATTATTTTGGATGCATAAGGTTCACTTGATAATTTTAAAAAAAAATATGTAAATTTTTAATATTTCATTCCAGATATAATTTTGATCTGAAACAAATATATTCGAAAACATTATTTTCCTGTTAAATTAGAAAATATTAAATTTTTATTTATGATATTATTAAAATATATATTGTGTTTTAAAATTGAGATTTATTTATTTTATCAATTATATTTTAAATGACTTATCTTGGAGGTAGACTAATTTATTATCATGAAAGGAATACTTTGTGTAAAAGTGTTTTAAAACTTAAATCTTCTTGAAATAAATTTAGTATTATTTATTTAAATCTTATATTTTATCATGTCAAACTGAAATATACATAATTATAGTATATATATTATTAAATTTTCTGAATTATTGTTTTTGCTAATTTTGGATTTTCTAAATAGAGAATAAGAAGGTTACTTTCATTTCAATTCAAACCAAAAACATTTATTAAAAATAACAAAATATTCCAGAATTCTTTCCATTACTTTTTTCTATGATACTAATTTCTATAATGATTTTAAATGATTCAAAAATCAATATAAAATTATATAAAATAGTTTTTATTACAACTTCCCGCTCGTAGGGTGTGCCGACCCTAGTTACTTTATAAAACGATGATGTTAACTTTTAATCATGGTTTAGAGATACCTTTTCCAAGCATAATGTTTATATATTACAATAACAGTCTTACAAAGAATATATGATAATACAAGACAAAACTTCTCAAGTTCACACATCTATATGTTGTTTTATAGATTTATATGATCAACTCTTGTTTAAAATATTCTTTATAAAACCTTGTAAATCATTGAGTTGTACTATCGATAATATCCTGAAACCCAGATTTATAAGGGGTTATAATTATTTAAAATGCAATTCACTATCCAAAAATCTTTCTCTTAACCAGAACTATTCAAATGACAAGTTTAAATCAACCTTATTTGTTTTTTGGATAACATAGGGACGAAAAATCCTAAAATTACTTGAACCCAGATTTATAAAGGGTTATAATTTTTCGAAAACTCAATGTTCACTATCGAAACACTTTCCCTTAGATGGAAATGTTCTAAACTAACCTTAGTTGATTTTTTTAATAACATAAAGAAAAAATCCAAAAAAATTACTTGAATCGAAGAAAAAAAAACACAAATTAGAAACATACCAGTGTGAATCGTGGAGAGGATCCGACATCTTTCAGGCTTTGAATCATGATTCTAGTAATCTCTTGTTGCCGGCTATGTGTGAGAGTGAAGATGCTTTGTTCTCGTCGCCTAATTATTTTTACAGAGAAGAGAAGAGACGCTGGCAGGAAGAATAGATAAGGGCCAGTTTAGTAATTCACACATTAATGATTGTGGTATTTATGAAAATGATTTTCTATTGAAGCTAAAGATGAATAGTGGTACTAAACTTGTGGTAAAAGAAAAAGTTTCCCAATTTTTTTTTGTCATCAACTTAAAAATAGACTCATACTAACTCTGTAAACCACACAAGTAACTCCGTAGCCATGTGAATGACGAAAGACGGCTGATTCCTGACATTTCGTGCTAGACTATTCGCCCTCAAATTCTGCGTTCGTGGTACATGAATGATCTCTGAACTGAGGAAACTTTCTTGCAGGGTCTTGATGTCTTCCAAATAACTTGCAAATGCGGGCCATTATTCTGGTTCCAAAACCATCTTCACCAATTGAGAACAATCCATTGCAAACGTGACCCAAAACTGATGCAAATTCCTCATACACTCCATTGCCCAAAGTAGCGCCTCTACCTCGAGTGAAGGAGGGATAGACTCGCCCAGACATTCCTTACTCCATCAATCCATTAAAACCTTCTAAAGTACTATATTAACATTGTCCTAAGAAAAACTTATTGTCTTTCCAAGAACTATCTGTAAAACACCATCTAAAAAATTGGGAAAATTTGCCAAAAAAAATTGACAAATTTTCCCAATTTGAAACTTAATTAAAATTGTATTCCATAAATTTATTTATTTTTTCTCGCAAATAAATTTGAGTTTTGTTATCCAAAAACAATTCGGAACTAGATTTTGACCCGCACATCCGTGCGGAGTTTATTGTAACTTTTATATAAATATATATTTGTTGTACATTAATATTATTAGATTACAATAGAAAACTGCATGTTGCTTTTTATTATATACTATTTTTAAAGAGTCTCAGATACTTTGTGTTTGTATTTTTCAGCATTGATAAAACAATCAACATTACAATTAATAAATAAGTATTTGATGTTTTTTGGGACTTAATAACTATTTGGAGTTTTTTTTCCGAATTTAATAAATATTTTGAAGTTTCTTTTGTGTTAATTAGATAGATTATTTTTATACACTAATGTATTTTATTAACATTTAAATAAGCTATTATATATAGTATAAATAGAATATTTATTCTGGGACATTTAAATGATATATGTTTTAATATTATAAAATTATTTTTATCATTTTATAATATTAAAACATATATCCCTTTACCATATTTACATATACTTAATACTATAAATATATAACATTTACCATATTACATATATGTTTTTCTACCAAAATATAACATGTTTACACATAACATTCTACCATATTAAATTTACCATATTACATATATGTTTTATATAACATGTTTACACATAACATTCTTATTGTATTTGGATCATCAATATATTATATTTGTTTATAAATCTTTAACTTGGTTTGGTTGTTTAAATAACCACAATATACATTTCTTCTAGTGAAAAATTATTATGGTTTGAAAATAAATATGGAATTGAAAATGGCCTTTTCTCGAATTACTTGTTCTATAATAAATTAATCATAATTTGAATATATATATATATATGTATAATATATTTATTGTGATACTATTAATAAGTAAAAGATGATCCGTTTGAATGAAAAGATTGGGCCTAAAATTTGGGCTAATGTTAATGTTAATTCTAATGGCTTGTTACATTAATGGTCTGTCCAATTTAAGTAGCTTGTTTAATTAAGGCTTCGAATGGGTAACGCAGATCAAAAAACGCAGATCATGCAGATCAAGCAGATCACGCAGAACAAATGCAATATGCATCAAGCGAACAAATGCAGATCAAGCTAAATTAATAAAATAATATATTTAAAATAAATGTTGAAATTATTTTAATTGAAATTAAATATTTGAACAAAACACAACTTATTATATATATATATATAACAATAAATATCATCATTTTAATATATATAATGAAATTTAAAATTATATGAAATTTTCTACTAATCCAGATCTGGATATCCGGAAATTTACGTAATCGAATCGATCCGATTCATCGGATCCGTGAATTTAGTTTTCAGATTCGATTTCTGGCTTTCAGATATCCATCTAAATATCGTACTATTCGTGGTATCGGATCCGATCGTAAAATTATTTTAAATTTTTGTTAAAAAATATTAAAATTCTAAAGATAGAACATAAATTAAATATTCATACAAGATTTATAAATATATAGATGTATATAATATTAAAAGATTAGAATATAAGATTATAAAACTAACTTTATGTATAAATACTAATATATCAAATATAACTATTAATAAAATTAAAAATTATTATATTTTAAAATACGGATCCAGATATCTAAACTAAAGTCAAGAGATCCGATCCGAGATGACTCCCGTATATTCTATCCTGACATTGATATCCGATACCGAGTCCGAATCAAGATAGTAAAATCTCAGATCCGCAAAACTGAATCAATATGAATATCTTGATTTTAGTCTGATATATGGATCCATATTTTTAACCAAATAAAACATATATAAAAGTAGTATTTTGTTTTATATATTAAGAAATGAAGCAAATAAAAAATACTAATATTTTTATGAACAGATATGTGATCTGTTATATGCATATATATACATATATTTAAAAATTATATATATAAGTTATATAAATATTATATTTATATAAGTTTTACAGTATTTTTGTATACTGAACTATTAACTATTTATTAGGATTTTAAAAGTAAATAAAATTTTATTTTTGTAATAAAATATTATTAATTAATATTATTTTTACATTTTTTTGTTTATTTTTGCGGATCGATTCGGATATCTGGTCAAAATTTTAAAAATTTGGATATCTAGGACATCAAATATTAAGATGGCTACGGATCGAATCGGAATGGATAATTGATTATTCAAACGAAATGATCGGATCCGAATATTTCCAAAAACCCAGAAATTCGATTTATACCCACCCATATTTTGAGTATGTAAATTATATATATAGGTGTTTATCAAATTGAATAATACTCTATACATAAATAATATATCTTTGTAAATATTTGTATAAGAAATTTCACCTTAAATTCTTCATAAAAACAAAAAGAACTTACACTTAAAGAGGAATTTTAATTTGTGGAGAAAAGAAATAAAATAATAGTATGAAATATTGATAGGTGAAGGAGAATAAGTAGTTGTTAAAAAAAATAAAAATAAAAGAAAACTTCTGATTGGGCTCCTGTGTTCGACCAGCCCACTTTCCCCCTTTACCTGCAGATCACTTTTTTAACACATAAATTTTCCTGCATGCAGTTTTCTTAATTTTTTAATATTATAATATCTTCTGCATTTTTAATGTTGAATGGGGATTAAAGTGCAGATCAATCTGCATATAATTTTTCCTGCATTTGTACTGCATTTATTCTGCACTACATTCAGACCCTAATACAACAAAGCACGTCAAATTTAAAATTGCTGGTTTATTAATGATGCTAAACGACTGTGTATAAATCTCAGTGGCAATCTTTTGTAATTACTAAGGAAAACTCATGTTAAATACAAATTGTACTTCCTTTTTATAGATTAGATTAATACTTACGCTGGAACAATTTTAAAATTAAAGACTTATATGGTAATAATTTTTCAATATGAACAAATGAGAAGTTCAAAAAAAAATATATATATATATGAACAAATGAGTAAAGACAAAATACAAAACAGTTACATGTGATTTGCAAGGTCAATATTTTCAAGCCCCTCAAAGTAGCCTACCAACCATCAAACAAGGGTGGGATTCAGATGCCAAAAGAAGGTGTGGAGTTTATTGACCATGGCGGTTAGAACGTTACCACTAGTATTAGAACTGAATTCATATGATTGCATATGTGGGCTCATATTGTTGGGGCCAGAGTCTTGGTATCCAATAAGGATGTTGTGTTACAGTATTCAATATCGTGGTTCAAGTGGAGAGGCTTCATACTGTTATAAATCATATGGTGGACGACCCATAACCAGGTCCGATCCATGATCAGACCCATGAGGAAGAGAGAGAGCTGGCGCCCATGAAGAATAGAGAAGTCGGTTACATCTTGTTTTTCATATTACTCTTGGTTTATGCTCTTTCCTTATTTGTATTTACCTTTTCCTAGTCAGACTAGGAATTGTTAGTTTTCCATTATTCTTATGACGGTCTATTTATGACGGTCTAAACCTTGTATATATATGGATCATTTGGCTAATGAATGAGATAAGTTTTTCACTGTTCCACAACACGTTATCAGCACGATCCGACTCTAAAAACCCTAAAGCTAAAACCGCCCACCATATTTCCTTTTTCTTCAAACCCTAAATCTCTTTTCTCTTCTGGCCATAAACCTTAGCCGACTTACCATCTAGCTCGTCTCCCTGACGTTCCAGCTCGAGGCCACCACAGCAAGCTCGCGTTCCCGCCTCAGCTTCAATCCGTCCGGCCGCCAAAAGCAACCCTGTCCGGCCAATAAGTAATCCGACCCGGCGAACGATCAGCACACGGCCTCCTTCTCTTTTTGGTGGTCCAAATCAACACTCTTAAGGTTCTAAAGGTAAAATCGAAACCCTAAAAGAGAATCCATATTGAATCCGGTTGCTTGATAAAGATTTGAACAATTAAAATTTGATGAACCCTAATCTAGGATAATAGAAACCCTAAATTATGGAACTAGGTTTCAGTTTAGATTGATTTCCTGTTAGGTTGCTAGAAGCACTTATTATATTCCATATTTCATATCGAGATTGTTTTAACAATTAAAATCAAAACCATAATTGTTTTGAATCTCAAAACCTATGATCTAATAAACAAATCGTGTGCTTAAATTCCCTTGATCTATTGATCAATCTAAAACCCTAAAACATCAAACCGTAAACCGCATGGATGCAATCCGCATGCCATGCATGGAACGATTCAAAACCCTAAATTTAGAATCGAATCTGTTTGATTGTTATGATTGATCTGGTTGTTTTGCTAAAGTTTGGATTAATTATTTGATCACCTAGAAATCGTTTTGCTAGGATGATTAAAATCAATTGATTACTTGATTGCTTGAATGAATCCGATTGTTAAGTTGCTAGTATCGACCAGTATCTTTAAATTAATGATCCATTAGGTTGATAGTCCTCTTGATTGATTAATGATCACTTAGATCTCATACTGGCCGAAAGGCATTGCATCATTCTCATACTGGCCGAATGGCACTGCATCATTCATATAACCGGCCGCATGAATATTGATTGATTGTATGAACATTCTTTGATTACAATTACACTTAGAAACTTGATTGCTAAGGTGTTTAAAATCCGGTTGCATTAAGATCACATAAGAATCAGGTTGTTCATTCCAGAAAGCCATGTGGCTTAATGCATATACATTCATGGCCGTGTGGCCTTAGTACATTGTTGCATCATATATCATATGGCCGTGTGGCCTAATCATCTTGACCGCATATAGACCATGCACTCTAGGTTTATTTCGCACCATGGTCAAATAGAAATTGTTTATGGTCGAGAGATTTATTTTGATATGCATTCCGTGTGACTTGATATATGTACTTGTCCACATGATTGAAATCCTAAACATTGATTGATAACATGATTTCAGATGTCGAAAGCATGCAACCTTGACTATGGTGCCGTAAATCTCTCTGGAGATAATTATTTAGAATGGGCAATGAACACTGCGATTGTTCTGAAGTTAAGAGGACTTGGCAGATGTATCATCAAGGGCGATTATGCAACTGAAAGTGAAAAATATAGGGCAATAACGATTATTCGCCACCATCTCACTGAGGAGCTCAGAGATTAGTATCTAAATATTGAGAACCCTCTAGACCTTTGGACAGAGTTAAAATCCAGATATAAAATAGTATTATTACCAAAGGCTAAGCATGAGTGGATGAATCTCAGATTCCAGGACTTTAAGTCTGTGGATAAATATAATTCAGCATTAATCAAAATTGTTTCTAAATTGCAACTATGTGGTGAAGAGGTAACATAGGAGGATTTACTGGAAAAGACCTTCCTCACAGCCGATCCAAGGGATCCATTGTTACAACATATCTATAGAGAAAGAGGTTTCACCACCTATACTGATCTACTCTCATTCCTATTAATAACTGAGGAAAATAATGAGTTGCTAAAGAAAACCAGTGAGATGAGACCTCCTAAAGCCAATAAGGCTGAAAAAGATAAGGAGGAATCCAAAGAATCCATGTCCAAAGTAATAAAGGGAGTGGCCGGCTTGACCATTGCCTAAAAAGAATGAGATTTCGACATTCTAATTTTGGGTGTTTGTGTTTCTGATTTGGCATTTGTTTTGTTTTACTTTGATATTTACATATTCTTTTAAATACTAGTGTTTCTTTGAGTTTCTCTTATTGCTATTATCTTGCCTGATTTTTGCTTGATAATATGAATGATTTTCATTATTAAAAACACCAATAATAAGTTTAAATTGCAAGTATAATAAGTCCAATAAAGGATCACGGCCAGGGTATTGTATCATTGCCTAAAGGGCATGATTTATATTCTCCCAAGAGAAGCCTATTGAGATATAAAGATATAAGAATGGTTTCCATATAGAAACAATGGGCCAAGGAAACAAAGTTCTTTTAGATTATAGAAAGAAAGAAAATTCGCCCAAGGCCATAAGAAAGTGGTCAAGACTATACATGCATCCTCTACTGA
Organism: Brassica nigra; assembly: GCA_016432835.1. Lineage (NCBI taxonomy): Eukaryota > Viridiplantae > Streptophyta > Magnoliopsida > Brassicales > Brassicaceae > Brassica > Brassica nigra. The sequence goes on from CM028244.1 coordinate 54,829,104, forward strand.
TCTTTACTATGCCAAGATCAGTATGATAAGAGGCAAATGCCAAGGTAACGAGAGTGTTTACCACGAAATTAACACTTTATGGCATGACCGGATTGGCCATCCTAGTCCAAAACATGATGCGAAATTGATATTGGAAAGGGCACAAAGAGTTATCCCATATAATCTCACGTGTGTAGCATGAACACAAGGAAAACTCATTAGGCTATAATGTCCCAAGAATCTAGTATATTCATGAGGGGGAGTGAGGACAAACTGTGGTCCATGCCCATACTATAAACGGCTTGGCTGGACCCTTTTATAAAACACATAAGCCATTACCTATAAGGTTCAAAATGTCCAGCCTAAAGCTTATGGACATACGTTTTACATGCATATGAGTTGATAACACATCAGGCCATATAAGTGAGCATAGATATTCCCATCTCATATTGATAACGGGTCATGAGCCAGACATATACCATCTTAAGAGCTTTAGAATAAACCACCACAGACATATGTGCCGTCTAAGATGGAACCACAGAAGAGGATGGGAATATATGTTGGATATGAATATGTTTTCTCCCACGAGTTTAAAATACTTTGAGCCAAACATGGGTGATCTATTCAGCGGCCAGGAACACGAATTGCATGAGTAAATGAATCCGACTATCCAACATCAGGGGAGAAAATAATAAGATGGTAAGATAAAAGGATGGAATAAACCATCATTGTCTTGGCAAAATCCTCAGACTAACAAAATGAAATAAGACGTCCAAAGATAAATACAAAGATTATACAAAGCTAGCTAATCAGATGCCAGACATATTGACCCGAAAAGAAAAGAATGGCTAAGTCATACCAGCTTAGCACCAAACGAGATTGATGTCCTAAAGAGACATAGTCAAGTTGCTACAATATCTATACAAGATAGACCAATAAGTTCCATAAGATAAGAATCCTTGGAAAGAAAAGAGAAAAGGTGCATAAAATGATGACAAATCCGAGTTCAGAGGAAACCAGACCAAACATGGAGATAAGGCTAGCCAGCTAAACATCTAAGGTACCAAACCATGTAGCTTGGGACGCCAAGCTGCAAGGTAATAAAGGTCCTAGATAATAATCTCAAATCGATTAGATCATGTCTGGAACACAATGGAACCACATAAGAGTGTCGACACATAGATGATATATTCATATAAGGATGCGCAAGAAAGTAGCACTTGAATATAAAGATATAAGCGAGGATTATGAACCAACGGAAGAGTACTCGTAAGATCAGAATAGTTTAAAAAAAAAAGAAACGTGGGGTTAAAGTATCTAAAGAAAAGAGAGGCGTATTGGCCATACATATAAGGACGCCCTATGATAAACCAGTGAATATAAGTGGGTCTTGTGAGGGAAAGAAAATCGTGAGATGTAGAACATGATCACGTGGTCTAAGTTTTTCATGGTTCTACTTACAGCATCAAGCATGGCTTGTTACACAAGGAATCTCACAGAGAGCAAGAACAGATTATAAGGAGATATACTCCATTGTGGTGGATGCTACTATATATTTTTCAAAACTGATAAGGTCTGGTGATAAGAAAGAAATTAGATGTAGTAAGCTGTATATGGTCCACTGGATAATAATAATAAGGATACCAAAAGGTATTTAGCTCAAAGATAAAGAAAAGACAGCATTGTACTAAGCTGATTTATGGACTGAACAAAGCAGCTGCATATAGTATGATGGACTAAGTGAATACTTAGTAAAGAGTTCTGTAAGAACGATTCAAATCAGTCCATGTATCAAAGAAATTTGAATTCCTTGTGTTTGTTTTATACTAACCAGCCCAAAGAGAGGTTAATTGGTTTAGACAGGTTATAAACCATCGCTGCAACATTAGCCAAGAAAGTTTGTGTATATTTGTGGTTGGTCGATATCTCAACATGGACCGGCCAAATTGTGGTATGGCTAATGGAAAAGAAAGATCAGCTATCATGTGGCAGTACATAAGCACATGTGGTCAAGGTCCATCCAAACAAAGCACGTGGGACTGCTATATATCCGTAGAAAGAAAAAGTCACCAATCATCATGTGTTTGGTCGAGGTCAATGACTCAACGTGTCCCACCAAAGTATAAGATGGTCTACGGAAAAGGTATATCTGATGGTAAAGAAGGTCCTAAGGAACCAACAGCAATGTATAAGGACATTGCAATAACATTGTCGCAACACGCCAACCATATCATTGCAGCATCACACCTAAGCCATGTCATTACAGTAATATCAGGCTGCAATATCTTAGCCATTCATGGGCAAGTTGTGGGCGTGTGTGAACAACGTCCATGACCTAACATATATGTTTCACTGCGTGGTGTGGTTCACGGAAATAAAGTGGTCAAAATAGAACCATAATGGCCGAAGATAGTGACCAGGAGTATGCTTTGGTCGAGGACCATAATCCAGCATATCCGATCAAGTATGTGGCATGGCCTACGGCAAGAAGAATCAATAAGACAAGTATGAGGACACCGCAGCAACATCATTCAGAGTCTGCAAGTGTGTTTAGCCGTAGACTTGGAGGTCCATGAATCAACATGGATCGATCAGATTAAAGTATAGTCAATGGTAAAGAAAAATTACTATACAAGTCCGAGAAGAAAGGAAGGTCACCACGTTCATAATCAATGAGAAGTCACAAGTGATCTATTACCACAGCATCAGCACCAATCATGATGGCAAAGAGAGTACCCGTGAGGGTAGTTGATCTAGGAACATAACTCAACCCGTTCGATCAGAGCGTGGAGTAAGATGTCCAAGCATTACAAGATTATCCAAGTTACAACAACCTTCAGGGAGGTTCAAATCAGGGGGAGTAGTGTGTGTTGTACTCTTTTTCCTTTACCATGGTTTTGTCCCACTGGGTTTTCCTAGTAAAGTTATAATGAGGCAACATTAAGCATACTACAAACCCTTACGGTTATGGTGTCCAAGGGGGAGTGTTATAAATCATATGGTGGACGACCCATAACCAGGTCCGGTCCATGACCAGACCCATGAGGAAGAGAGAGAACTGGCGCCCATGAAGAAGAGAGAAGTCGGCTATATCTTATTTTCCATATTACTCTTGGTTTATGTTCTTTCCATATTTGTATTTACCTTTTCATAGTCAGACTAGGAATTGTTAGTTTTTCATTATTCTTATAACGGTCTATTTATGACGGTATAAACCTTGTATATATATAGAATCTTTGGCTAATGAATGAAATAAGCTTTCTCACTGTTCCACAACACATACAATAATTTGATTATCTACGTCACTGAGCATACTAATATTTTAAGTCACTTATCCAAACACAGAACTCAGTGTTAAGACGTTGATTAGCAAAGTATTTTAATAAACCAAGGAAACAAATCACGTGATAGTTATCATGATTAGTAAAGTATTTAAGGTTCTCGGAGTGTTGCACCGATCGTCGGATTGAAGGTGGAGCCACAGACTGAGAGAAGGCCTGAACCCTGAAGCTTGGGATCAAAATCCGTTTTATCAAAATTAATGGCAAAATTAAAATATTAACAATGAAATGGATCGTGAAATTTTATGAGCTGAAAATGTTGAAATAATAATTCAAATATGCCATTCCGAACATAGCAATGATAATATGAAATATATTTTTGATACAACTTTTATCTTTAATGAATCATTGCTAAGTTTTTCTTTTAACAAAAAACATAGCAATGATTCATTAAAGATAAAAGTTGTACAAAAATATATTTCATATGATTTTGTAATGAAACAGTTTTTGAGCAAATAAGAGTTATATGAGACCATTTTATATAAGCTAAGAGACAAATTATTGAAAAAATCTTCTGAAAAAAGTTTTAGAAATGATATTCTTAAAAGAAAACCAACAAAGTTTTTCAGAACGATATTTGTAAAACGAAATAGCACAAATTTATGAAATGTTCTTTGTAAATAAAATGATATATGACGGTTAAAAACTAAAAGTTCCAAGACTCTCTCTCTCTCTCTCTCTCTCTCTCTCTCTCTCTCTCTCTCTCTCTCTCTCTCTCTCTCTCTCTCTCTCTCTCTCTCTCTCTCTCTCTCTCTCTCTCTCTCTCTCTCTCTCTCTCTCTCTCTCTCTCTCTCTCTCTCTCTCTCTCTCTCTCTCTCTCTCTCTCTCTCTCTCTCTCTCTCTCTCTCTCTCTCTCTCTCTCTCTCTCTCTCTCTAAATATGAGTTTTGATAGCAGTACATGATAGCGTTTTTTGCCTTTCTGCTATGGTTGATATCAACTTAGTTTTCGATAGTGTTTATATATTTCAAAACGCTATGATAAAGTGGTATATTTGGAAATGTTATGTTAGTGTTTATTTAATAGCAAAACTAATTAAAACGCTAAGTTTGAATTTTTGAATCTCTCAACCCTAAACAAACTTTTAAACCTAAACTCTAAAAATAAACCTTAATTCCTTAATCAAACTCTATCAAACATATATAAACCACACATACTTCCACTAAATATAAACTTCAAATCTAAATTTTAATAATTTGACAAATTTCAAATCTACATCTTAATCACAAATCTTTAAATAAAAACTCAAACTATTAAACTCTCACAAATCCAAACCCTAAATCATAAACATAACACTTTACACAAACTAATTATACAAACCCTATGATGAAGTTATTTAAAATCATATACCCACAAAATTCTAATCAAAATTTATATTGCAAATGTTAAATTATAATATCTAAATTTTAAATTTAGACAATTTCTAAAACAATTTTAAAGAAATGTATAAACAATTGTATTATCTTTTTTTTATGGCCATTGATCTATTTTAAACTAAGGGTTAAGATTATTCTTTTGGCTATCTTCAACCTTCTTTCTCATTGGTTGATTTTGTTTTCTCAAGGATCATAATTTGTAACCACTGATGAAATGTAATCCAAAGGCAACAATTAAATCTCTTTCTCATTAATATTTTCCTATACGACTCTTCATCTCTTTCTAATTTTTTTTTTTGGCAATCCTCTTCATCGCTTTCTTTTTTCTTCTTCTTCTGCAACAACTTCGACAATGAATCCCATCGAGAGGGAAGCAGCTGAAGCAGCTGGTTGTCGGACCACCACCGAAGAATCTGGGCTTTGTTCACAGCAACCTGCATCATGGGAGTCCTCTCACTGTAACAACGCTCCTCGTGCAGAGCTTATCCCAGATCCGTGAAGGTACACAGAGAATCCAACCGGCAATCACACCTCCTCCCACCGCAGTCACTTCTCCATGTGTCTCAGTCACCTCTCCTCTCCTCTCCTGCGGTAACCCCTGCGGAGTCGACCCCCACGAGTCCTCACCATTGTTACATCCCATCTCACTGAAGTCAACTCTCCTCTCCTTTGAACCCACCTCTTCTAATTGTTTTTGTGTTTTGATTCTTCTCTAGAGATATGTCTCTGCCAATCGTCACTATCTAACAATTTTTAGGTGGAAAAAATATTATTATATTATACGAGTCACTCGAGGCTTTACCCAAGCTTCCTTCTAAATTTCATTGTATTGCTACAATTTTGTATTGCTACAATTTTGTTTTTGTAGTTCTTCATTGTCATGTTTTGTTGTTGATATTATCTAAAAGAAATGCTATTCTATTTAAATTTTCAGATTCTTCTGTCATGGATCAAGCAGTAAATGAGAATGAAGAACTACAGTTGAGAAAATGTAGAAAAAGGAAACAGAGATCTCAATCAGACGTGGATATACTTCAGTTGATGTCAACTATCAATGTGAGAGTTTGCTTTCTAGCACATTGTCTAGTTTTACAAATTCAACGTCCCATTAAGAAACCAACCACAAGACTTGGAAATGAATATATTCAAAATGTTTTAACTGAAGATCCAGAACATTTTCGAGGTTTATATCGTATGTATCCAGATGTTTTTTTGGATTTGTGCACTCTTATCCGAGAAAAAACATCTTTAAGAGATACAAGATGGATTTCAGTTGAGGAAATGCTTGCCACATTTTTGCTCATTGTTGGCCAGAGCACGAGATATATTCTTCCTCGAGATGTATTCAAGAGATCGAGTTTCGCAATAAGTCTTTTAATAAAATCTTAAGGGCGTTGAACAGCATTGGTCCAAGTCTGATGGCTAAACCAGGAAATGGTGTGCCTTCAAAAAAAGAGAAAGCACAAGATTTTATCCATACTTTAAGGTATGTAAAAATAGTATTTTTTGTTTATTTTTATCGGTAAATAATTGTATTTATATTTTTTTTAGGATTGTATTGGAGCTATTGATGGAACACATATTCCTGCTATGGTAGTAGGAAATGAAACTGCTAGTTATTGAAACTGAAAAGGAATCTTATCCCAAAATGTTCTAGCTGCATGCAATTTCGATTTGCAATTCATATATGTCCTTACTGGTTGGAAAGGTTCAGCTCATGATGCAAAAGTGTTAAATGATGCTCTGACAAGAAGTAACAATAAATTTGAAGTCCCCAAGGTACATACATTATTTCATATGAAAAATGTTATGTATGTTTAAAATACATTATTTTATTCACAATCTTGTATCTTTTTTATTTATATTGTACTTTATAATATTTCAGGAAAATTTTATCTGGCTGACTGTGGATATGCCAACCTTAAAAATTTCCTAACTCCATTTCGAAGTACCCGATATCATCTCAAGGAATTCACTGGAGGAGATAGTGATCCCAGAAATAAAGAAGAATTGTTCAACCATCGCCATGCTTGTTTAAGAAACGTCATCGAAAGGATCTTTGGTATTTTCAAATCAAGATTTCTGATATTTAAATCTGCACCTTGTTTTCCATATCAGACACAAGCAGAATTAGTACTTGCATGTGCTGCATTGCATAACTATCTCCGCCAGAAGTGTCGTTCAGATGAATTTCCTCCAGAAGAGATTTCTGATGAACAAAGTGTTACCCAATCAAGTGCTAGTAGTTCTCAATTTCCTGGCACACAAGAACAACAAAGATAACTTGCTAATGAATGGAGAACAACAATTGCTTCAAATATGTGGAATGATGCTATTATTAGTGGATCGCAGCGGTGATATGCGCATAAAGTAAGTTACAACTCTTTCTTTGTCTAAATATTTATTGTTGACAATGACATCGATATATCATAATGTGTTACTTGGTGGTTTGTGTGAGATGATTTATTGCATTATCGGCAGGACGTATTAAGAAGAGACTCACAATGAAGCTATGTTGTTTCGTGGTGAAATAGTTTGTGAAAATTTATTTTGGATTTTTAGGAAAATAAGAGTTGAACTTTTGTTTGAATTATCCAATCTATTAAAAGAATGTTTCACAATTTTCATCATATTTACAAATTTCTCATTACATGCATATATTTCTTTATATCATATAGTAGTATTATTGGTAAGTCCCTAGTATATATGTATTTAATATATATCTAACAAACATATTACGTTTTTTTGTAGTTTAGTAGTTTAAATTATAATAAAATATTTAAGAAAGATCTTACCAAATCCTACCAAAATCCCCTTTTAAATCTCCATCAAAACCCTTGAATTTAACAAAACTCTCTAAATTCCACTAAATTTTAAAATCCTCAAAACCTTCTCAAACTCCAACTCCAATAAGCCCCCCAATTTTTGATGAAACAGCTTTCATAAAATCAATCAAAACTCAATGTTTTACAAAATAATCCTCGGGAAACTAAACGAGATAACACGAAGCAATATACTGAAGACGAAAGAACATGAGATGGCTACCAAGCAATTATGATTTCATAAAATCAATCAAAACTCAATGTTTTACAAAATAATCTTCGGGAAACTAAACGAGATAACACGAAGCAATATACTGAAGACGAAAGAACATGAGATGGCTACCAAGCAATTATGATCTCTCTCTCTCTAATTATGGTCGCTACTTCACTCTCTCCTCGCTCCTCCTCTTCCTTTCTCTCTCTTTCCCTCCTTCATCTTTGCCATCTCTCTCTCCTCTTCTCCTCATTATCTCTCTCCTCCTTCCCTTCTCCTCACCATTTATCTCTCCTCCTCTCTCTTCATGTCCTTGCTAAATATCTCTCTCTACACCCTCCTTTCTAGTTCTCTCTAAAAAATTCATCAATTCCTATTGCTGATTGATTCGTCTGAGAATTGAAATCAAGTGGTTTGCGATTTTGATTTTCAAAATCCTTGATTACTATGAGAAAGGCCAAATGTTGAGTCATGAACGGCTAATCGTAAAAGCCAAAAAAATTTGACAAAAATTAAATTGTTTTTTATCATCTCGTAAACAAACGACACATAAATGTCGTGAGATTGGCAAAAAGAGTCATAAATGGCTCAGAACATAAAAATGGCCTAAAAGGTTATTCTTTCTTTGGATTCATGGATGCATCAAGAGGTGTTGAGAAGTCTAGTCTCCTTCCACCTCTTGCATGGATCACCACTGATGTATAGGGTCCCATGTGTGGAATTCAGCTCGGCTTTGTGTTCTTAACATATTCATATGTTCCATCAAGGAGCTGGTTTGTTTGTCTTAATTGTCAGCTTTCCGAAGGAGGGTAGCTATCATGTCTTTCAGCTCCTTTAGAGAGGTGTCTGCCATTTATGTGATTGTTTTTTGCTGGGTCAACTTCAGTGTTGTTCATGTTATCTTGATATGTTTCACTTCGGCCTCAATTAACAGATATATATTCTGATCTAGTGTTAAGTAAATCTTTTTGCTATGAAATTGTGTTTTTTTTTCATAGACAACACTGAAAATGAGAGTCAAGATTCACACAACTAAATTTGTTAAGTAAATTTAAGGGAACCAAAAATTCTGAGTTAGAATGACGCAAACAAAAGATCGAAAGATTGTTTTTATTTCTTATTGAGAAAATGCTTTTGTAAGTATAAGAATGTGATCTGCTCGGCTGTAATGGTGAGGAGCGCGAGGCCAAAGCCACTGAGCCGTAAGGCTGAGAGCGGTGTTCTACTTGATTTAAATGCCAAAAGAGATAGTTTAGCTTTGTATCTAATAGACAAATATCATGTTATTATTTTTTAGAAATTTTAACCGAAATGAAAATCTGTGTTTAATACAGATTAGAGTGTACTAAAATTTTATGAGTCAAATCATAGGTTCCACAATCTGAAATTTCTCCACCATCCCAAGCTCTAATCATTACTCCTAGCAAATCTCTTCTTTTGATAGACATTAGGTAGGTTGTGAATTCGGACCTAGGACGAGTCTCTTAGAAAAATTGGGCATCTCCCTTCTGTTCCAATTGTTTAGTACAACCATCGATCCTTTATATAAAATATATTTTTAAAATTTATGGATTTCTTAAATTTGTGGATAACACGTAAAATTATTGTTTTTTTTTGTTTCAAGGTGGTTTGAAATTGATATTTTACTTTTGAATTTGGTTATGCTATGGATATGGATGCTACCTCGTCCACAGATAAAAATGGAAGTTTCTTAAATTTGTGGATAGAAAATCGAAAATGAAAACACAAGAAAATAACTAGAACACATCTACATCTTTTATGAATAATATTGTTTGAACCAATGAGTTGTGGACATTAAAATTGTGGACGAGTTACTCGTGGATACACTATTACAGATCCACTATTATAGCTTTGTATCCATCGCACCTATGAATCCCACTAAGTGAAAGCTCACCGACTAGAATATTGGAGAGATCTAAAGTAATCAAGTGTTTAACCCAAGTCAAATATGAAATCCATAAAAGCATAATTGTGACTATTATGACATTATCCTTTACTCTTTCTCCAAATATCTCTTTTGTCAGTTTAAAGGCTTCTAAGAGGTGGCATCTTCTTGTCTTTAGAAGGAGACACCCAGATTTTACACAAGGATTTTCCTTTACCTTATTCTCTTAGAGCTTGCGGTGGTAGTGCATCTGGTGGTGGTGGTGCAACTGGAAATTGAGATGTTGCATTCTCTTTTGGAAGGAAGTTTGTGAATACAGCCAGCAGCTACAAGCACATCATAAATAATGAAAAACACTTTTAGATTCTACTGCTTAGTGAAATTGTTGTATCCTAAGAGCAAGATTATCTAGCCTGATACCATGAACCTTTGATTGAACTAAAACATAGTGTTGGCAAAACGACAAAAACTTTCCAGACATACTAAATGCAGATCCAAGTTACATTGGTTTTAATCACTTAATCAGACACAAGAGCTGTGATGTAATCACTTAAAGGGATCAAAATTCAAAAGCCATCTTAGGTTATAGCAAAACCATTGCTTCAAACAAACATTGAGATTTAAGGTTAATGGTGAGCACGAACTAGGGAACCTAACCTTCAGAAAATATCACCTAATGTTCAGACATCAATTCGATTACAGAACCAGCACAATACCGAAGCTCGTAACAACAAAAGATCCAAACTTTGAAGCAGATTAACCAATTTCCACAGCAGTAAGAAGCATAGATGGAGAGAGAAGATAAAATTCTTCAACGAAGACTCAAACTTTGACCCTTCAAACAGCAACCCTACTTTGCATCTGGGCAACCTTTATCTACCCAAGTTGTTGAATTTTAGGATGACTCTGAAAGATTGAAACAGAGCTAAAGAACAAACAGAAAAAGAACAAGAAGAAAAGCTATAAATGAGTTTCGGGCTTAGAAATAGAGAAAAAACCACGAGATTTGATGTATGATTCTTCAGATTTATGAAATTAAACTCCCCCCCAAAAAAAAAGATCCATGAATTGTCTTCTTCCACCATTGATAAACACATCTAAGTTTCTGTTATAGAAGAAAGAAACATATATACATATACAACCAAAGCTATGAAACAAAAATTGCTTTCGAGGTTACATGCGGTGAGGATACAGATTAGGGATGATGTCCAAAATCCAGACTTGGATTGGGTAAAAGGTGTTTCTCTTGAAGCTATTAGAAGCAATGAGAAAGTTGATTCCTTTCGGAAAGACTGGTTCTTAATCAATTGCGATGAAAGTCAGGCAACGGAGATTTTTAAGCGGGATTAGGGTTTGTAATTTGGTAGAGGGATAGTTTAAGTTAGGCCACATGTTGTTTGGGATAACCCTTGTCACGATAAAATTGGGAGTCTTTTTGGTTAAAGGGCATTTATGTTTTTCACACACAATAAAATATGTCTCCCGTCTCGAGTGCAATGTGACTTGGGTTGTAATAAGAAAGTGATAAAGTGACATAGGGTAAATTTTTCATATTTATTTCCACAGTAACATTTACTACAAGGATTAATTAAGTTAATTAATTAAATTAAAATTACAAATAGTAAAACAAATTATAAAAAACCTTTAGAAAACCTCAAGTCCGTACAAAACACCTGCGTGTTTCTCCGGCCCATCCTGGAGAAAATACAAATCTCTCATCCTCTGAAATGCGTGCGACGTGAGCAAACTATCCGAACGGCTTGGTGACATTTCCCAACCTCCCGGTTAACCTCAAGCGTCCTTGCAACCCGGTCTAAACCGCCGTACAATCTTCTCTCGGAAAACCTCATCATGTGTTTCACGTTGTACACGCGTTCTCCGAACAACGCTCTCATCACGCGATGAAACTCACCCAGCGCGCAAGGAAGTTCCCGGCGCGTGAGAATCTTCATCAGATAACCAAAATCGTACGCGCTGTGAAATGTCACCCAGCTCACTACCTTGCGAAAACACGACATCATCAGCTCGCAACCTCGGAATCGACGCCTTTTCCGCCATCGATCCCTTGCCGACGGCTCGACGAATCCGGGCGTGCGTCCACGAGCCCGCCGAAATCCTTAAAATTGAACTCGGATGAACCGCTGGCATCAAGATCGGGAGGTTTCGAATTTGAGAGAGTAAGACCGACTGGATGAGGCTTAGCCAACGTTGGATTAGGCTGTAGGATCAGGGGGTTGCGAGATTTAAAAATCATGAAACTCCGTGTTCATCGAGACGAAATGAAAAGATACGAACGTTATAGAAATATAAATCCCGATCCAACCTGTTTGATATTGATGGCATGTATGGTGAAGTTTGAACCGGTAACTCAGTAGACAATAGTCATTATTTTGATTTTATTAAGGATAATAAATATCGAGTTTCTGAAATAGATCATTTTCTGATTGTAAATAACTCCATACAAAAGTAAATTAAAGAGTGAAAATGGATGGGAAGTATGAAGGGATGAATTTGTTTCAATTATTAAAAGATTCAATGGTTCATAGAAGGATACTTGTTATGAAAGGTTCATCAAGATTGAATATAACTCTTCATAATATGTAGATTTTCTGAGAATCTCATCACTCTAAATCAAATGTTTTTTAGATTAGATCGAAAAATACAACCACTAAATAATTAAAATAAATACTATAAACAAATTAATTAAAAACAAAAAGTGGTGATAGGGATAAGGGACCATTATATAATTTTTAACTTTCTAATTCAAAGATTACAATGGTTAAATTTTAAAATAATATAAAACTTTCTAATATGAATGGTTCAATCAAAGGCATATTCTTAGTAAACATATTGATAAAAATAAATTAATATTAATAAAAATATATTTTATTTAACATTTTATTTTGTTTTGTCCAGTAGAAATATTAGTTTAAATAACAAAATTTAATAACTTGAGAGCTGTTGATGTATTAATAGAATTAACCACAAATTAGGTTGAAAATAGAAAAGTTTACATTTTTATTATAATATTGGGTTGAGACAATGCATTTTGATGTTAGGAAATAATATTAGGACAACCTCTGTTGATTAGCTGATACTATTTGGCATGGTGTATTTTATTCTTTTGAAAATCTGAATAGAAAACAGAGGATGACAAAACAGAACAGAAAAATCAATTAGTAGATGGTCGGGCATATCCTTGACTGACTGCACAATAAATATATTTGCCAAATATTCAATTCATAGTATGCTTTCATTTACGAAAATATAGATCCCTTAATTAGGCTTCCATCCATTTTGAAATATGGAATGAGATGGACTATGCACTCTTTTATATATGTTTTCTATATTAAATTCTCTTCTCACCTTCTATGTTAGAGTATCTCAACCCCTTTCTATATTTTACTTAAAATAGAGTTTGAAATAAAAATATTTCAACTTTATTCTATTTTTCATTCTGTAATATAGTGAAAATAGGTTTATTCCATAAATAGTAATTCATTATTTTTTTTATCACACTATTTTCAATCTAAAATAGAGTACCATTTAAGGAGAACCTAATTTTATTTTAAAATTACTCTATTTTGAGGAAAAATAGAGTAATTTGTTGAAATGGTCTTAGACCATCAAATTACATGTTCTCAACAAAAAAATTTGACTTAAATATTATACCAATAAAAAAATATATAATGTTTTGAAAGTACATAAAATAAAGTAATAGTTTTTCCAGAATTCGAACATGCATCGAGTTGACAAGACAATTTGTCTAACATTGTATGTAATTCTCCAAAAAATTGTATGTGATCCTCTAAAAATTTGTTAAGATCGTTTAGAGTAATTAAACGCTTTTCCTTTCTCTTTTTCTTTAGTTCATTGTTTCTTAATGTTGTTTTTCTAAATGTTTACAACTCTTTATATACAAAAAGATAGTTTTTATATATACAAAACAAACGTTGTATCATTTAACTATACAAAATTGTAATCGTTGATCACAAAAACTACAACTAATGATCACCATACGTTGCAATGGTTAATCTTTAAAGATTGTAATAGTTTTTATAAATAGTTGTAAATGGTTTTTTTGTCAGCAGTTGTAAATGTTTATATAAGCAATTGCAGTTATTCATTTAAATAGTTATATCCATTAAATTTTTAACAGCATATATACAATATTTTCTCACAATTAAATTATTAACTTTTTTTCTTTAAATTTGAATTTTTCCTATATATCAGTGACATTTGTTTGATAGTGATATTTATATTTTTTCAATAGTTTTGAACTATTTTGAAAATTTTATTAATTTCAAATTATTAAGATATAATATAATGTTTATATCAAAATTTATCTGGGAGAATTTTGAAATTTTAATTGAGAAAAAAATGTGGTACAATGTAATACATAGAGTTGAAAAATATTAGTTTTAAGAGATTCAACTTTCCAAGTAAAAAAGCAATTACAAGTTAGTGAAATAAGTTACAACAAAGAAAAAGATTTATAAAAAATCATTTGTTGGGATTTTTATGATTGTGTTTGACCATTCATAATTCATAAGCATATAATACTCACTATCTAATAGGTACAGTTGAACATGAAGAGTTATTATATTTGTAGTAAACTAATATCTAACATTTAATTTTAATTTCCCTAGAAACTTACTGATGAAGTATCCCAACTTCTTTTCCGAGTCCAAACTTTCCCACTTAAACGCATGCACAGACGGATGAGATGCACTTGAGGATGTTGTTGAGGCTGTGATACGTCATAGTAATTGTTCTGGTCCTCTTATACAAATCTCTCATACAAAAATATATATGAAAAAAGGGGTTATTGCTAAAACCAACCCAAATAGTGATTGCAACCCTAAAAGTAGACCCCATATTGAATCAATTGCAAACCCAACCTAAAAGGGTGTTAAAACTACTATTTAGCCCTTATGAACAAACAAAAAACCAGAATGTCATTTTACGGTTCTGTCTTTCGTAAGTCTACACATAACAAAAATAGTCTACATATCTGTAGACGTAATACACAGTCTATTCTGTAGACTTATTATGTAGTCTGCATTGTGATTTTATCTAGTTAATTAATTTTAAAAATGTATAAAATAATATTTGTGAAATTATCCATTAATCATCAATGTAAGGGTTAATATGAAGTTTATAAACTAAAATTGTATATAAGTGAACAATTGAAAAGAATATATGTTGATTTGGTAACCATGTGAGACAATGTTTATGGTTTAGTAACAAAAGATCATAGCATGTTATACCTTTAATGGTTAGATCCTTAGGGTTAGATTTAGATTGACAATTTTTTTGTTTTATTGATTTAAATTAGCATATTATTACTGAGTAGTTTATAATTTGTAAAGTTAATATTTGAAACAATACAATTGAGACTCTTTTGATTATCAAACTAACATTTAGGGTTTCAGTTTTGTGGTTTAGGGTTTCGTAGACTTACAAATACATCTACTTTAGTGAGTGTAGACTGACTTTAAGGTCTATTCCCATCAATTTAACCTAACCGGATTTAACCAAGTAATTTCTAACCTAATCCAATTTAAACCAAGCTTTAACATTCAGGGTTTGAGTTTGTGGTTTAGGGTTTCGTAGACCTACAAATCAGTCTACTTTAGTGAGTGTAAACTGACTTTAAGGCCTATTCTCATCAAATTTAATCTAATCAGATTTAACCAAGTAAATTCTAACCTAGTCCAATTTAAACCAAGCCTTAACATTTAGGGTTTGAGTTTTGTGGTTTAGGGTTTCGTAGACCTACAATAAAGTCTTTATATCTGAGACGTCTTTTCAGCCTGCATTTTTAAATTTTGTTTACAAAATATCATTATTTTAAATTAAGTTGAGTTCCTTAAGAATAAAAATATAAAATCATATACTATAATTATTAAAGTTAAAGAAACAAATTTAATAAATCATATATTAAAATTATCAAAACAATAAAGAAAAATAAATAATGAAATTATCATAGTAGACTTCCTAGGAGATCTACTAAGTTACAATAAAATATACTCTAAAATTTTAATTTTAGTAGACTTTAAAAGAAGTCTACAAGTAAATTTTAACCTAGTTTCATTTTTGTCTCCTATATAAATGAAATTTACACAACCTCTCTCCAAAATGGCTGCATATCTCACTTCTCTCTAAAACTCTCTCCCTTCTCTCTAAAATTCTCTTAATTCTCTCATATCTTTCTCATAATATTATCTTGTTATATTAGGTATTATGATTCATGGTTTTCATCTTCTCCTTTACAAATGTAAGTTTTAGATCTGTAGATTTTAAATGTGCAATTTTATGTTAATTATTTCTCACAATATTATCTTTTTTTAGTAGGTATTATTCATGGTATCATATTCTCCTCTAAAAGTGTAAGTGTTAGATCTATAGATTTTAAATGTGTAATTTTATGTTATTTCTTTCTCACAATATTATCTTTTTGTAGGTATTATCATTCATGATTTTCATCTTCTCCTCTAAAATGTAAGTTTTAGATCTATAGATTTTAAATGTATATTTATATGTTTATATTCAAATAAAATTATAGATTAATCTCTGTGCATTTAATATGCTACAATTTTATCTTATAAATTATATTTTTGAAGTATTTCCAGATTTAAAACTAGATTCACATTTAAAAATATACACATTTTTCCAGATCTGAAAATTATCAGATAGTGTAGACTTCCAAAGTCTGCTTATAAGCTAAGGTTAGTAGACTTCATATGAAGTCTACTAAACCAAATTTTAAGTAGACTTCATTGGAAGTCTACAAAAATATGACTTTAAATTTTCTTATGCTCTTTAAATAATTTTATCTAGTTTTGCAGATATTTTTCTCCATGATTGTTATCTCCTCCTCCCAAAAATGTAAGATTTACATCTATAAATCTTAAATATGTGTTTTATATTTATATTTAAATAAAATTACATATTCAAACTATATGTCTTTAATTTATTACTATTTTGTCTTTAAGAAGATTTCATTAGAAGTTTACTCAAATATGATTTTATTTTATCTCATTTTGCAGGTATTCTCCTCCAATGTTTTCAAATCATCTTACCAAAAGTGTAAGATTTATACTTGTTAATTATAGGTATATTTTTTGTTTTTAATGAAACTAATTTATAGATTCATACTTTATGTTTTTTTCTTAACTACAAAATTGACAAAAACTATTTTTAAATATTTTCCAGAACAAAAGAGTATTCAAATTTTCTAAATGTACACTAACAGATCTGAAAATTTTCCGCTAGTGTAGACTTCAACTAAAGTCTACTTAACCATAAACTTTAAGTAGACTTAATAAAAAGTCTACTAAAATATGATTTATATTTTTCTTATGTTTTTCTCATAACTTTATCTTATTTTGCAGGTACTCTTTTCCAAGACTTTATTTGAGGCATCAAGATTATGAAAATCAAACACACAAAATACATATTTTTAATAAAATGATTTGTAATAATTTCTCATAATAAAATATTCATTTGTAAATAATTGTTTGATGCATAATTTATAAATATTGTATTCATTTTTTAGTTGTGTTTCACTTGTATGATATTATTAATTTTTGTTAGCTGTCAATTTTTACACAAGATACTCTAATCAACCAAACAATTTAAATTGATGTAGTAGGCTTTTGTACCAGACTTGTGGCTCTAACAGACTATGTAATTTGCATGCAGCAGACTTCTGTGAAAGTCTTCTGTAAAAGAAGACTAATATTTAAGTCTGCTGCTAGACTATCATGCAGCTTCTTTTGTATCAAATATTATCAGTATTATTCTTGTTTTCAAAATATTCATCACAAATTCAACGAAAATACAGTAGACTAACCAAGAAATCTACGTTAAAAGAAGATTAAAATGTAAGTCTGCTCGGCCAAAAGCAGACATGTAATAAACCTGTCAAAAGACCTACAAACTCAACATTCATCACATAAGACATCATTCAAAGCAACAATACAACTCATAAGTTCAACACTGACTAAAGATCCACAAATCCAACATAAGTTCAACACATAAGACAACATCCAAAGCAACAATACAAGTCATAATTTTATGTTTCATAAAATTATAAACGTAGACTTCCAAAGACGTCTACACATGTTAGCTAACTACATGCTCAAACCAAAAAATTGATAGTTTCATAATTATAAATGATTATCTTTTAAAAATAGTTAAGGACCATTATTACTAACTAATACACACTTTCAAACAAAAAAAATCTTGAAAATACATTATGAATACTACACAAATTCACTTTTCATAGATTTGCTAGTGTAGACTTTCTTTTCATGACAAAACGTAGACTTTCGTGTCAATTTACTTATGTAGACTATCATGTAGGTCTACTATTTGGGTTAGTTTTTGCAATTGCCAAATTCACGGGTTATATCTTTATTTGAAATAAAACTTGTGATTTTATACATGTAGACTTATTTTTCAGTCTACGTTTGAAAAGTTAGTTTTGCAATTTACCGAATTCACCCCAGATTTGACTTTGAAAAGTAGACTTCATATAGAGTCTACATTTTTTTATTTTTCGGAACAGGTTAGTTTTTGCAATTGACCAAATTTGACTTTCTATATATAGACTTAGACGAACTTCACACAGTAGACGTCTTATGAAGTCTACTAAAAATCGGATGGGTTAGGTTTGCATTTGACCAAAATAAAATAATAGACTTCATATGCAGTCTACTTTTTGAGTTTAGTAGACTGAATAAGAAGTCTACGCTTTTTCCATAATGGTCAACTTTTAACATTTTAGTCAAACACAGAACTAACCTATTCAACGGAGTCAAAGTTAGGGTCAAATACAAAACTGACCTTCTGTAGACTTCACTGGCAATCTACACTTTGTAGACTGTTCGAGAAGTCTACTTTGAAAAGTCAAAATTTAGGTCAAATACAAAACCAACCTCTTCGTAGACTTTTTAGTAAGTCTACTTTTTGGTTTTGTTATCAAAGGAAAAGAAGTAGACTTCCAAGAAAGTCTTCTTTACAAAAAATTTATTTTTGGTCAATTGCAAAACTAACCTGTGCGTTGACTTGTAGACCGCAACGTAAGTCTACACTTATGCGTAGACATACGTGTAAGTCTACTTTCGCGACACAGATCTTAAAAATGACGAAAACCATGTAAATAGTTACCTTTTTGCAGTGTAAAATTCGTTTCCACCTTATTCCACAGTTCAAGCTCCAAATAGGAGCTAAAAGAAGGAACTTTGACGATCCACAAAGAAAAGTGGTTGAAAATGGAGAGCTTTTAGATGAAAAGAAAGGTATTAGAGTTTTTTAGATGAAAATGGAGAGGAAATGAGAGGAAATGAAGATTTGTTTGTTTAGAAACAAAGAAAAGTGGTTGAAAGTTGAATTGTGGAGGTGTAATGAGCTTAAAATTGGTTGTTAATGGTGGTTGGAAAATTGATGATAATGGCATTGTTGTAAATAAGAAGAAATGTTTAGGGTGTTATAGGTTTTTTGATATTTTCGAAATTATAAAAAAATTAATTAATAATGACAATTTTGTAAATAAGAGAAAAACATGAGGATGGATAGAAACTTTCAATGATGAATAGTAATGACAAAAAAAAAGAGGTTGGTTTTAGGGTTGACTTGAATTTGTAGGTTACTTTTGAAAGAACCCCATGAAAAAAACACACAATGATTAACTACCACAGTTCAATTTTTTTGAGAAAGTATCATTTTCGAATACGAAAAATGTCAGCATCTATAAATAATCTGAGAAAAAAGCTAAGTAAGTTGCTGATTGTTCGTTGGCCACAAAGAGATGCAATTATTCATTCCTTCTCCTCCCACACGTTCCTAACAATTCAAAAAGAGTTAAATCTCTTGAAATAAAACAACCACTGAATTGATTTATTTTCCTATTAATATGTAGACAAGAAATAAATATTTATTTGAACCAGTTAATCGGCTACTTAGCTTACATCTACCATCTATGTAATATATGCATAAAAATTAAAATATATTGATATCAAAAGTATTTAACAAGATACAAACACAATTTAATACAACCACTGATCCAAATATAGAACACTGAAAACAATTTCGATGAAAAAGTGGAAAATAATCATGGTTTCCATAAGAAAGATTTATAGACTAAGAGATAAATTCTGTTATGTTACTGTTTCACATACGTTTTAATGGTTGTCATCTCTTAGATGAAACTCCAAAATGCATTTGGCCTACGTTTACAAATAACTTTACTTTTAAAATAGTTGTTGACATATGTAGACTTTGTCTTTTCTTAAAAACAAAAAAAATGTGATAATTCTGTCAAGATACCCCCATGCTCCAGAGCAAGTATCCATGTTTTGTTTCTTCTTTCACATTGATACTGAAAGACACAGAAGCTGATCACCAATTTCTGATTTTTATTATTATGTCAGACTTAGTGATGTTTCGCTATTTCCCGGAAGCACAATATTTCTAAATCTTCTTCTCAATTTACCAGCATTCAAAATCTTTTGTGATAAAGTCCATCTGTCTCATGCCCCGACAACTTATTTATAACCCGAACTGGTTTCCTCCTCGAAAACATGTCTACGAAGACCATTGCCGTATATAGAAGATATACTTAAAGCAAACTAAACATTCAATAGAGATCCAACTCAATATTAATGGTGGTGGCCATGGAAGTTTTAATCCATCCGACTGGAAAAGAAACAAATCGTAAGATACAACCAAAAGAACGACAGATAGGATGCATACCCCATCCGCTAGATCACCGTGTCAGTGTGACACAAAACCACAGACAAACACTGGAGAAGGCAGAACGAGAAGAATCGAAACATATTGGCCGGACAAACACACTCCTGGAGGGAGAGACAAAGCGCAATCCAAATCCAAAACTAAGCATATTCAATTGTCCCAAGAAAACAGAAACAAATTCGAGTAGGAGAAACTAAATCATGAATATTATAACTGATTCCTCCCAAAGAAAAAAGAAACAATTAAAGGAACGGACTCGAGAAGATGACTGTTGGATAAAGATCTCTCCTAACAACAAGATAGAAGATGAAATGGACATTGATGATGATATTATTGTAATCTGAATGGAGACACAGAGAATTCAAAAGTGAATAAAACATAAGAACAAAAAAAGAAGAAGAAAAGTACAGCAGACGTAGTAGCCGGCCGGTAACGCGATGAAGATCGTAGGACGCTCGTTAACTGTCGCCTTTTCAGAAAAAAACAATCTCTATATAATAGCTATGAACAAATAATCGAGAAACAGTGAGCAAAGGAAACTGATTTTGTGGAAAGGAGAGAGGACGAGAGGAACAACGATTGATCCGCAGCAATGAGTGTCCAGCGTATTTTTTTATCAGGTTTGGATTTGGATGTGGAGGGCTAGAGACAATGAGCGGTGAGAATCTGATTAATAAACTACAAGAAAATTACAACTTTTAAAATCTAATCTATTATATATATATTTGTGAAAAGAGACGACTCTTAGCAGATGACGATGGTTTTGCAGTTTGTGTAAAACAAAGCCATTGAAGAGCTATGAATTGGTGACCATTGCTCAAGTGGAAGATAACGTCATAGTTTTATCTTAAACCAAATCTTATTCGTTAGATTACATATTAAAACAAACTCCACCTTTGGATCTTTATTTTTTTCCTATAAAAGAATCTTGACGCCAGAGAAAACAAAATTGGGTTTGCTATTATATATAGATTATTATTATTATATATATTATTTTATTTCTATTACCGATTGATACAAAATCAAATATTTTAGTGCCTCAGAGTAAAATGGGATAAAAATAGGTGAAACAGAGATGAAAAGAAAATGAGTGGAAAAGAAAGAGAAAAAAAATAAGTGGAGTAACTGTTGTTATTTTGATGAATTCTAGAGTAAAAATGAATTTAGATTTTTGTTTGTTCAATAGTAAATAGAGTAAATATGATGAAAAACTATTTCTCTTGATTGGTAAAAATTTAGTGAAACTTAGTATAACACAAGAGTTACGGTAAATGTTTATTCTACAATCATAGTCAAGGGTGAATTGGCCAGATAACCATATTGAATTGAAAAATTAGGCAAATAACCATGTAAGGATTTTATGGGAGAGCGTGTCAACTTGTGACAAAACTGGACGACAAAATCCTTCCCAGCGCGTGAACGTGCGTTTAACGCAA
The DNA here is from genome assembly GCA_016432835.1 of Brassica nigra. Taxonomy (NCBI): domain Eukaryota; kingdom Viridiplantae; phylum Streptophyta; class Magnoliopsida; order Brassicales; family Brassicaceae; genus Brassica; species Brassica nigra. The sequence continues at coordinate 54,850,938 of CM028244.1, forward strand.
TACTCACAACTATATATCATACTATACTATATTTATACATAGATAGTATGACATAACTGATTCATATCAATAACATATAAAAACATATGAAAAAAAGGAGAAGACAAAGAAAATGCATAAAAAATGAAAGATAAGAAAAAAAGAGAGAAGAGATTGCATTAAACAAGATATATATAGTTATTCAATTATGAGTGAGTTACGCTAAGAGACACATTCTGAGATTATCTTACAGAATAAGACATATTATGAATGAGACACACTTTTTCCATTTATCGATGCAAAATGAGACAATAATGCCCTCCTCACAACAAGATGAAAATTGACAAATAATTGATGCGTAAAAAGAAATTGACTAGGCTTTAAAAAAAAGTTGAAGAAAGAGAATATGGTTGGAAACTATTATTTTTAAATCTCTTAAGTCTTATATTGTTCACTTTTACAAAATTTTAATATATATAAATAAATATATTTGTTACAATATGTTATAATTTTTATTCTCTATATTTTGACATCCATTTTCATATGTTTTAGAAATTTAAACATAAAAATTTATAGATAACGTTATGTGAACATAATTTTATGGACAATGTTCTAGTGGACATGAATAATGTGGACAGTTTTATATAAAACTATTTTCTCAATTTTTGTATTATAAATGTTACTTTTAGATGTTATGTGTTTTATGCTAATTTTTACTCTAAGATATTTATAAAAAAAATTGTTTGATAAAATAATTTAACATTTGTTTCAATATATATATTTCTATATTTTAATATTCTGCACAAAAATATAAATAACCATGGACGGAAGAGACGTGGACACGCGACAAACATGGATGCAACAAACGTGGACAGTAAATATATGAATGGAGAGAGATATATAAAAATATATAGACATAAAAACTATGAATGGATTAAAACTTTTAATTAAAAATAATAAAACTCATTCTCCATTAACTTTGTTTTGATCTTTGAGATTTAAACTGTAAAAATATATAGAAATTAAGTCATTTGTTCAGTTGTGGATGAAAAAACTATGGACATCTATTTTATGGACAGAGCTAGGTAGCAATTATGGACACGAAATTGTGGATGTTGTGTACAATACAGCACATGATTACTCGAGACCTTCGGCTTCGTAAGTAACTTGGGCGAGTGAGGCAGTATGGTCTCCGGCTCCATTCATCGACCTACTTTCTCGGCTATACTCCACTGTATAAACCGTCTTTTCCTGACGTTTAGAATCAAAACTGTCATCTCTCTCTCTCTCTCTCTCTCTCTCTCTCTCTCTCTCTCTCTCTCTCTCTCTCTCTCTCTCTCTCTCTCTTTCTCTCTTCTTCTAGATCTGGCTACTCGCCGCCGTCTCTCTCTTCCTCTAGTTTCTTAACCTTCAACTGAAGTGACCTGAGAATCCATAATACAAAGAATAGTCCGGTAAAAAATTCGGTTGATCCAATCAGTGTCACCAGCAGTGACTCGATAGACGAATCGGTGAAACAAATTAGTGAATCGTGAATTCTCACATCAACCACCACTACTAATTTTGTTTCACTAATTCTGATCTTTCAAAATTTTGTTTTTTTATAGTAAACATGACTAAATAAGCCTTTTTATTTCATTGGAGGAATCTAAAAGAGAAAGAAATCTGTGTGGAAGTGCAAGAGCAATTGGATTAGGAAATTGGACAGAACAAATGGTACAACCATGAATTATCTTTAATTTGTTTGGTTTTTATCTCGTCCAGTTTTGATGTTTTTGCTGATTATTACTGAAGACATTTTAGGAGAGAGACAAAGAGACTTAACTAATAAAAAGGAGAGAATGAGTTTCAGAAAACTGTAAAGAAAGCTTTTTGAGTTTAGGGGTACTAACGTATTTACACATGCAGAAAGTGTGTCACATGTGACAAGTGTCTTAAAGTGTAATTGAATTCTTGAAATGTGTCCCTCAATGTAAATTTTTCTTCAATTATACTATACTTTATTTATTATACAGATAGTATAGAACTTTTGATACATTGTATCAATATAACAACAAGTATAATACATATTATGTTACATTCTATTCTACAAATTTATAATAGAATAGAAAATAAAAACAATAATTGTTTATTTTCTTCAATTTTTTTACAGATTGACTGTGATAAAAAATTATTTTTGTGATGGCGGCATAAGGAAGATGTTGTTGTTGGGACATGAGATAAAAATGAAAAAAAACATTCAAAGAAGAAGAAGAAACCACCAAAAAGAGAGAGAGAGAGAGAGAGCTAATATATTATACATTGTTACATAGGATAATATAAACAAAGTGCAAATCTATACTAAATGTGGTGGACATGCATGAGATATAACAATTTATACCATACATAATACAATCCTCCATTAACTGCATTAATCAACCCAAGCAAAAGGGGAACACCCAACCCACTGAACATAATAAAGGCTCAAACATATTATAATCTCCTACTATCAGCTGCCTCAATAAATAAAAAAAAGGGAGGGAAAGAGGGAAGAAAAAGATGAGAATGATGAAAAGAAGAGGAAAAAAAGAAGAAGAATGGTGATGATAGGAATGAATGAAAAGAAGAAGAAAGTGAAAAATTGAAAAGAAAAACAAAATGCTATATATTATAACATACTATACTATGTTCCTAAAATAACATAGTATAGTATAATATTTATAATATCTTGTACATGATTACATGTTGGATGTGGGAGAAAAATAACAAAACAATACGAGAGAAATTGTGTTTCATTAGCTGATTTTTGTCCTCTAAAAAAATCTAAACCACTCAATTCATAACCATGATATACAACTGTTTAAATAACCACGAAATATGTTTTCTATTCTATGTTACATAATGCATTAATATAGAATAGAACATAATATGAACTACTGTTCATCTTCTCCAATTCAGTTTCGCTTTCGTTTCTTTATTTTCAAAAAGATTAGTGTTCAAGTTCTTATTTCACAACTGATGTTGGTTTCTTCTACTATCACGCATTATTACTCTGATTTCGTTTTCTGAAATCATATCAATTACTATGCTCCATCTGAACGTCGTTCTTTTACACACCTTTTTTTTTAATTGTTTTTCCATATACTTGCACACCTTTTTTTTTTAATTGTTTTTCCATATACTTGCACCAATGCGAGTAGATGATTGTCTTGCTCTAAGGATATTTTCGTCTCTTTTTGCTAATAATATGTATCATATTCTAACACTTGCTTCATATAGTCATTTGTCTAATTAATTTTTTTTTTTATGGTTGGATAAAGATCTCTCCTAACAACAAGATAGAAGATGAAATGGACATTGATGATGATATTATTGTAATCTGAATGGAGACACAGAGAATTCAAAAGTGAATAAAACATAAGAACAAAAAAAGAAGAAGAAAAGTACAGCAGACGTAGTAGCCGGCCGGTAACGCGATGAAGATCGTAGGACGCTCGTTAACTGTCGCCTTTTCAGAAAAAAAAACAATCTATATAATAGCTATGAACAAATAATCGAGAAACAGTGAGCAAAGGAAACTGATTTTGTGGAAAGGAGAGAGGACGAGAGGAACAACGATTGATCCGCAGCCATGAGTGTCCAGCGTATTTTTTTATCAGGTTTGGATTTGGATGTGGAGGGCTAGAGACAATGAGCGGTGAGAATCTGATTAATAAACTACAAGAAAATTACAACTTTTAAAATCTAATCTATTATATATAGATTTGTGAAAAGAGACGACTCTTAGCAGATGACGATGGTTTTGCAGTTTGTGTAAAACAAAGCCATTGAAGAGCTATGAATTGGTGACCATTGCTCAGGTGGAAGATAACGTCATAGTTTTATCTTAAACCAAATCTTATTCGTTAGATTACATATTCAAAACAAACTCCACCTTTGGATCTTTATTTTTTTTCCTATAAAAATCTTGATGTCGAGAAAAATTGGGTTTGCTATTATATATAGATTATTATATATATATATATATTATTTTATTTCTATTACCCGATTGATACAAAATCAAATATTTTTAGTGCCTCAGAGTAAAATGGGATAAAAATAGGTGAAACAGAGATGAAAAGAAAATGAGTGGAAAAGAAAGAGAAAAAAATAAGTGGAGTAACTGTTGTTATTTTGATGAATTCTAGAGTAAAAATGAATTTAGATTTTTGTTTGTTCAATAGTAAATAGAGTAAATATGATGAAAAACTATTTCTCTTGATTGGTAAAAATTTAGTGAAACTTAGTATAACACAAGAGTTACGGTAAATGTTTATTCTACAATCATTATAGTCAAAGCTTTAGTTTTTTCTGAAGTCATTGATTTGGCGGTGACTGATATTCCCTCTGTTTCATTAAAAGTGTCATTTAACATTTTTCTAGTTTAAAAAAGTGTGATTCTACATTTCTAATGTAACATTTGTATATAATCTCTTTCTTATCCTTTTAAACAACCAATCAATTTTTATTTTAACCATATACATTAAATGAGGGTACATTAATATATTATAGAGTATTTGCACTCTCAACACAAGAATTATAGAGTACTAGAGCAGGTCCGCGCTACGCGCGGGATTTGATGTATCGGTTTTTTATGAAATATATAATCTTGTTTAAATTTTATTCTATGTTCAGTTGGTTAAAGTGTGATTATGTTAAGAGAATGGGATTGAGTTTTCAAAGAATTTATTTTTATGTCAGGGTATCTAATACAATGGAGAATAAGGTTTTAACTTTGAGATAATCTTAGTCGAATATATTTTTTAGTTGGTTAGGAAAATGTCAGTAATTGCTAATATTAACGCTTTTTATATTTATGCTGTATTTGAACATTTATTTTTGGTTTATGTTATGTCAGAATTTGCTAGAGATAAACTAAAACAAACATACAACACACCAAATAAACGGAATAGTATACTTTGATGATTATATATATATATACTTACATAAATTTTTATTCTGGCTATAGAATATTATGCACAAACAGAACTTATACGACCATATATTATTATGTATAAAAAATATTATAAATCAGCAAAATACATATTAAACTAACTATTATTTTTAAATTATTTTATTACACCATAGTACAAGTTAGTTAATAGAATAACTATATATATTCCAATATTTCTATTAAAATTATTTGTAAATCTAAAATACTAAATATATTAACATCTCAAATTGATAGTAAAAGCACACGTTTCTTATATATATTATTTCATCTAATCTTTAAATATTAAAATTAAGAATATATTTATAAATAGTGATAATAATATTTCTAAAGTTCAAAACATAACTTTTAAAAAATTAATTAGAATAATAATTTACACAATTATTTTAAAAACTTAAATTATCTGATTATGAATATAAATATAATTTCCATCTAATTTTTTTGAAGATAATATTGCACTCTAAACTAAAACAGTTAATATGAATCGCTTTTCATCCAAAATGTGCAATTTTCCTATGTATTTGTTTTAGTTTCAAAATCATAATAATTCCCGTATAATACACTACATCTATTTAATATTATTATTATTTTTCTTTCCCTCAAACTCAAAACTAAAACATTATTATAAGCATATTTTTTTCCTTTTTTCTCTAATCTACTATTACAATATGTAACATAAATCAAGTATTATTTTGTATTTCTTAACATAGTTGTTTAATATGTACGCCTAAACATTCTATAAAATCAATACTAACAAATATATAATCTCTGAATAAGAATACTTTGCAATGATATATATATTAAAAAAACAACTTTTGGATGTTTTAAAGATACATAAGCAGTACGAACGCGATGTCGAGCCACATGCTGCGTAGGTAATGTTAGATGTGCTTGTGACTGAGCAAAGATAACGACACATGCAAGTATAGTCTGTCCTCTGTTTTATCTCCTGGTATATAGCTAAAAGTTGTTTTAAAAATATCTTAAAGTATTATCAGGTTATATAGTGAATGCAATGAATCTCTTTATATACATAAGCGTTTATTGATGTGTATTAAAGTGGCAGTTACACACTATTTGAATATGTAAATGCGAAGAGATATATTCATTTAACAAAATGATGAGTTTTTGATTCAGGGACACGTGTCGCGATGTCATCAAGTGAATTTGTGACGTGGACGCACATGTGGCGCAAGGAGGAGGGAATGAACTCAATTTTATAATAATAGATAGATAGAAAGATTTAGTAATATACACATTTCAATCCTTCCCTCACATATTTTATAATTTACAATTATCCTGCTGCCCCTATTACCTATATTACATCACAAACCGATATTATTTATCAAATCTCTGATATAGAAATTTTTTGTGTGTAGATTTGCTTAGATTTTCCAGTTTTGTATGTAATCTATGGGGGGGGGGGTGTATTCAATCTAACATTTGAGGTGATTTGATTTTTAATTGGTTTTTAGATGATTTCAGTAAGTTGCAGAGATTTAGGTGATTTTTAGTAAACCACTCTAGAATATCACCTAAAACCATGAGATTTGGGTTTTCATTTTTTTAACTAAGAAACTCCACCCAAACACCCTAAAATCACTTGAAAACTTTAAAACAAACTTTCACACTCCACAACTTAAGATATTTTCAATAACAGTGGATTTTAGAGTACTTTACAAAATGCCAAATTCAATTACAGTGGATTTTAAATGAATTTTTAAAATTCATGTTTGAATAACAGTGAATTTTTCATTTTAATACAAATCACCTAACACTCTCGGTTGAATACACCCCCCCTACAAGTCTAACAAAGTAGATCATGATATATATTCATTTATTTCTCCTCCTAACTAAGCTGGGTTTTACTATCCGGACATCACTTCAAACCAATTTGAAATCTCCATTTAATCTTTGACCAGGAAGCTCGTAGGGAGGAAGAAGCATGAAAAGAAGGTAGAAGAATAAGCAACTTCGATGCAAGAGCGAAAGAACAATAATTTGTATCCTGAAGATTAGCAATGTCCACTGAAAAGAATGCTATGGATTTTATGTTTTTCACACTCTTTCGGACTTTTTAATTTGATTGCTCTTTATTTCTTACTTGATTGTTTTCCTTTAGTAAATTGTTGATGACAGTTTTAATGTAATGGTATGATGTCTGACGTCGCAGAAATGGGTTTTCTTTGTTATATCAATTTGTGTTTGCCCCTTCTATTAACTCTAGCTGACATGCGTTGCTAATTCTATAGCAGAGAAACATAATGAGGTATTCAAAATCCTAAAAACCTCAATCTTAGTATCTCATTCTCCTGCTAGCAAAGATTTTTTTTTATATTGGTAATATTTTCAGTCTCTTTTAACTGATAACCCAAAACTTAACAACTGATTAACCTAATTTCAAGAATGATCTGTAGTTATTTTGTCTAGTGGCTGTGGCTTGTGTTGTGATGCGTTTTGCAGGATCGGATCTGATGTAGTCTCTTCTCAGCCAAATGAAAATGGTCAAGCATGTGCTATGATTTTCATAATGTTTTGAGTTTTTATTTCTTCCATTAGCTTTTTAGCTCATATAAGTTCATTCTTTGACATTCTATCATGTCTCACACTGGTTCATTTTTCCAGACAAGTTACCGTGACAAAAGAGACTTTAACAAAAGTGATTGTTTTGATAGTAACAACTCTTGTTGGATAGACATTTACATATTTTTCGAGACAATACAAATCTTAGCCAAATATTATTATATATACCAAGTCTAGTTGACAAAATCAATACATAGACATATATGATTTCACTTACACAGGTTTTTAATAAAGAAATTATAATGTAAATTTGGTTACACGGCTACAATAATTTCTTGTAACAAACCAAAAATAATAAACATTTATAAGAATTCTTGAATTAGGCATTAAGATTAATTGTTATACGGCTAACATATGTATTAAAATATAACAATATATTTATCCGACACATTTAATTATACATAACAATTTATCTTTTGGATTATTCATTCAATTTCATTGTTAGACGGTTAACAATATAAAATTATGTATAACAATTAAGTTATCCATCAAATCTAATGAAAATATTTTAAAACTAAATATTGATATATAATCTAGAATTTAACAATTTATAATTATTTTAGCTGGCTAATTATTGTACTAACAGAGTATTTCTTTTTGGTACAGGAGTAGCTGTAATTTCTCAAACTCATCTCAGAACCGTATTATAAGATTAGTTCGCGTTGAATAAAACAAACGCCAGACAACTAATATGAGCTAATAATTATTATGTATTACAAATGAACAAAAGACTATTATACGAACATTATATTTCATGTCCAACAAACAAAAGTCAATACAAATTTAATAAAATATAACAATTTATTAAAATTGCTAACATATTTAATTGCACAAACACCTATTATTAAACGTCTTAAATTTTAATAGCCAAAAAAACAATTTTGTTTTCTCCAAATTCAGCATCACTCCACCAAAAAGATAACCAAGAAAAAGTCCTCCACCATGAACATCATGGAGTTTAGTAGATGGCTTCTTCTGTTCTAATCATCATCCAATCAATCAACAACAACAACACACTTTTTTGTACTTTTTCATAAGTTTTCAAAATAAAAGGTTTCAATCTGAAAGTGTAACAACAATCACTCTTTTGTCGTGAGGAAGATTCCACAGTTTTGGCCCTTTAATATGAAATAATTATTAGTGTTTCCTCAAATATTTGTCTAAATTATGAGTTTAATCGCACTTTGAAAAGCTTGGGGATGCTTATTTTATGGAAGTTAAATAGTTTAGGTAACAACTTGACAACAAGACAATTTCATTTCATGGTAATATATTACATCATTAGTTAGAAGAAAGTTTATCAAGCCTAAATTTTCTAATAACCGGTTTAGTAAAAACAATCCCTCATCGGTTACAAAAAGATTACCAACCCAAAAATAAACTTAACCAGCTTAAACTTTTCTGTAAACGAGGACTACACTTATAAGATATTCATGCTTAAACTTGACTATATACATATATATCACAATAGAAAGGCCAACTCAACTCTTCAATTTAGAAATCCCCACACCCGCCATCGGCTCCAATTCCATCACAAGAGGAAGAAGAAGACTCCAGTTAAATAATTGTATATAAATTTACCTAAAGCTTGAAGCTTTTGCCTTTTGCTAGAACCAGTAGGTCGTCCTCTCATCTTCTTAACAATAGGCGAGGTTCCCCCTCTGCTGGAGCACCACTGTTTCTACTAGGTTAGCTAACGGTGAAAGAAGGTGGTCTGGAAACAAAACCCAGTGATGCCGTTCTTTCTTCCACTTACCTCGCTACAGCCGGGCACACTGAACCATTTCTTTTAAAAAATATACATAATGAAGATTATTCAAAAACAAAACAAGAATACAAAGTCACCACAAGTTGGTTGGGAACTATATTTCTGCAAAAATAAAAAAGAAACACATGAAGAAGATGGATGAGAAGATAGAGACAGTGAGAAAGAAAAATAAAATTTTTTGTTTCGTTTTCGAAATCGTAATAATAACCAAACCTTTAAAATATCTTGGAACTTACGTGACAGCTAATGACCTACAGACTCAACCCATGAGATATATCATAGGGCTTTAAATGTAACTAGGGATTTTACCGCGCTACGCGCGGTTTGTTGTCTATGAAATTTATATATTTTTAATATTTAACTTAAACATAGGGTTTAATTATATCATTTATTTGTTTTCATATAGTATTTGAAAAATTAAAAATAAATTGTTTTAGTCAAAAAAGAATAAGAAAATGAATTGTTTTCGAAGATTATAATTTTTTGTTTGATATATCATTAACTTATAATTTAGTATATATTTTAGATGTAAACATAGTTAAAGTTTCTATTAATATTTTAGTAAACATGTTTAAATCTTTATTAAAAGTTCAAATACTCTATATCTAATAAGTTTTTAATATTTTCTGTTACTTTTATGTATCATATACTTGTTTATATATCATCTGATTTGATTTTAAAACTATTATTTGAAGTATAGGTAAATAACTTTCATTTCATATACACACATATATATGTACATATATTCGTAAATGTGTAATCATTTTGAAAATTTTGAACTCATTTTGAATACGTAAATCTGTAAAGTTTGATGATCAATAACAAAGATTCAGTAAATCTTTAAATTTTTGAAACTATAGTTTATTTTCAATATTAATTTTTAGTATTTATTATTTTAATAAATAAGGATTTATTATTAAAAAGGTACAATCTGTAGGAGATTTTTAATATGAACGTTTCCTGTTTAGATTATGCATAAAAGTACATGATGATTTGTAATGTGATTTACCGAGCGTAATCAAAAACCATAAACATATTTTTTTTAGTTTAATACTATATGATTGATTTGTTCAGTGGAACACACCACAAGCCACAAAGTTTCATTAATTTTTTATTTTTCTTAGTATGTAACTATGTTTACTATATGTTTTGACAGACTTTTGGACATGTATATTATGACAGATTTTTGGATATAGTTAAACATACATTTTCTTTAGTATATAACTATGATGATTGATTTGTTTCAGTGGTTCACACCACAAGCCACAAATTTGTATGTTTTAGTTTAATTTTTGAGTGAAATTTATTTCTTATTTATAAATATGATTCTTTAAATTTTTTAACAAATTTAATACATAAGTTGGCCAAGAAATTGCAGAAAAAAATAATCAAAAGTTGGCAGAGAAATCACACAAAATTAAAGATGTAACTATTCAAAGTGTAAATGTATTTTATCTGATACTAAAGTTATCTCAAAATATATAGTCTCCAATGGATAATTCATAACTATATAAGCTGATTCTTAAACATCTCATTTACATGTTGGGGACGAAATTGAGCCTATGTTCACGTTTATAAATAAAAAATATATAGCACATTCATTTAGTTGATAACTTGTGGGTACTCCAAAACCTCATTATGTTCCTTTGTTAGAAAAGTCTCTTGTTCGACCACTGGCACAATAGAGAGAGAGTTTACAAAGATTCTATAATGCGTCTACTGCAGTGGAGTTGTTATGCACTTTAGCAAAGTATGGGTTACACAATTGAAAATGAGGATAGTTTTAAACCAAATATATCACTATTTCTCAAAGAGAAGAGGAAGAAAGAACAATCTATAAAGGTAGTTTGTTAGGAGACTGGTCGTGATGACATAAGAGAGAAGAAAGATTCACTCACCCAACCAACTTGAGAAAACATTTCCTGACAATGTCAACAGGAGGAATTTGTAACGTTCCTTCTTTTGTTAAACTCTCCAAGACATCCAACAACCCAACCAACGGTACCATCACCTCCTGCAATCTATAAAACAAACACAAAATCACATTTTAATAGCTGAGAACAATAGTTAAGAAGATATGAGACTGGACAAATACTGTGTTAACTCACCATAATCCTCAACCCATAGCTCTGCATTTCCACATTCATCTAATTCCGCTGCGGCGCTGCCCCTCTCTCCAAACACGCCTACCCATATTAAACAAACTCATGTTTCTTCAGTTCCGTGATATCAAAAACCTGTTTATTTTACAAAATAACCAATGAAAATTTCAATATCATAACCTAATCGATCCAATATTTAGATCAAACATCTGTTTTCACAAAAAACACTAATTAAAACTCCAATATCAAAGCCTAATCCAAAATTTTTTTTAACACAGTTCCAGATCTGATAATTTGGTTCGTGTTACTTTGGTTCATCATAGTCGGTTAAATATCTATTTTAAAATTGATTCATCAACATTGACCATGTTTGCTTGTCTATTGCTGAAAAATTCTTCAAGCGACTCATGACGGTGTATCTGGTGCATTTCGTTCATCCCTTATCGATTGGAAGGCCTGAAAAAAAAAACTAAATAAACCAAGATTAAGCTACATATCTTTACAGTATGGAGTTCATGATTCTACTTACGCAAGACTTGTTGAGCAGCAAGACTTCGTTTGGGTCTCTCTTGAGCATATTTCTTATCAGATATTTAGCCTTTCAGACACTTGTGGCCTAATAAGATCTGATGATTAATTAAGTTTACCCTACCACATTCAAAGATTTCTTTTTATGTTTCTGTTTAGATTAATAACAGACATTAGAAAACCACCAAAAACATATAAAGTTTGTCAAAGTAACAACCTTACCTCCCAAACCAAAGTTGGAGCCAGAGTAGCAGTTAAATCATCGCACCCGTGCTCCAAATAAGTGATTCTGGATCATAATCCTTGTCTCCCAACTGCATCCGTGAAGTTTTCTCCTTTAGACAACAATATATATCTCAGGAAAACTGGGCAACTCAAAACAAATATGTCAGCATAAGTAAAATAGCAAGCTTGAGGAACAGAGATAATCCAAAATCAAACAAAATTATAATATGGATATTCGCTTAGCAAGAAGATCATTACTGAATAAGGTTCAGCAGACCTCAGGCTGCATCTTCAGCAATTTGAAGCCGTTAAATTAAACTGAGTTTCCGGTCTTGTGTTACTACCCCTGAAAAAGAAACACTTGATTCTTCTCCAGAAGAAAAGACCCCTTTGTTAAGTTTCCAAGGCAACTTAAGGTTCCCATCAACACATTCAGACTTGATTTCTTTAATTGCAGAGAGAATCAAATGAAACAGAACAACCTAATACGATTGAAAGCCTTTTTACAAAAAAAACAACCTAATACGATTATTGAACTTACCTGGAGCGGAGATCACAGCTTCCATGCTCAGCTACAGGATGTTTTTCTGAGAGTTCGACCGATTCTCCCGAGAGGCAGAACCAGCGATCGGCTGGGCTTTCTTGTGATAAGAAGGTGAAATGTAACTCACAATCCTCGACAGTTTATATAATGATCAGGAAGCAGTGGAGTAATTGAGAAACCATAGTATCCTCTTCAGTTTTCAGAATTGATTTCAATTGTAACAAATGTAGGAAAAAGAAGAGTGTTATATAGAAACTTAGAGGGTGGAAGGCGAAAGGAAGCCATAAACGAGATTTTTGGAAGATTCATTGTACACAGAGATGGAGTAGTGTGTCGATTGATTGAAGAATTGGAAACGACGAAGATCGGAGATGTAGAAGGGATTCATCGTCTCAGCTTAATCGTTCTAGGGTTTCTTTTGGATTTGGGCTTGTGGGAAAAATTTTTCATTTTACGGATCAAGAAAAAAAGCAGCCCAACACCGGCTTGACGTGGCAAAAATCAGGTTTCTTATTGGCTGATTTTCTTGGCCGACGTAGATGGCCTAACTGATGCTCTTATTCCCCTTTTACTTATGTTTGATTTGTATACTCTTATCTACATTCACCACCATACTTTTACTGTATTAAGTATATTCCTAATTTCCCACTTCTTTATGAGTTTTGAGCCAATTGTCAAAATGACACTTTTTACGAAACGGAAGAAGTAATAGTTTACTAACTACCAACACTACCACAGTTTCTAACAACTTTGTTTTACGTTTATCAACCGCCAGCAGTCTTTAACTACCACCACCGCAATCTTCAGTTACTAACCAAATCCATATTCTTCACAATGTCACTTATACACACTCTTGATTTTTTCATATCAACCACCACTTCTTCAACTACCACCGCTTCTTCCTCTATATAAATTTGGAAATACGTAGTATAACATTTTTAGACAATTGATAATTTCTATAATATGTATTATACCATTTAGTTAGTTCGATTCTACTATTATCATCAGAAAACTCTTGTAAGATGGATGAGTTATGTTTACGCGACCTATAATTTTGTTTTTGGGTTGTTTAATATTCTACTAGATACATATGATTATTGGAAACAGTCTTAGATGTCGACCAAGTGAACAAAATTTACTTTATAATATACGATTCTATTTAAAACTTCATTAATATGGACTATTTAATCTGTTGTATTCCATTTAATTTTCTTGAAAACATCTTCTTCTTCAACAGTTATCACTTTCTTCATACTCACATTCAATATGTCGACTACCCTACCATGGTCATCACCACCACGACCACCACCACAACCATATATAGTAGTATCTGATATGTTATATCCTTTGTCCAGAACCGATGTTTCTTCCGTGGCCAACATAATCATATCACCACCTCTGCAATCACCTCTACCACGACCACTACCACCATAGTCACCACCACCAGATCCGTAAATTTACTGCATATTTCAAATTTACCGCTGTTTCCTTTGTAACAATCCCAAACTATATCCATCCTCATTGTCGATGTGGTAACTGCTACGGCCTCCTCTATCGTCATTCATAAAAATTGAGTTATATAACATTGACATCTTGCATATATATCATTTATTATATATCAGTAGCGACTAGTTTAAAAGAAGGATAAATTTTAAGTTTAAATTAGTTGATTTTAGGGTTTATTGGCCAAATAGCCATATTTGCGAATAAAATTAAGGATATGGCACTGATTTTGACGTTTTTAGATCTCATAGCATTTGTGCAACTTTTTCTTGGTTCTGTCCCTCTTTTCAACCGGTTGCCAGTAATAAAAAATAATTGTGATCCATAAATTTAGTAAGGTGATGTTGAATATCAAAACTACAATAAAATTACAATGAAAGAAAAATGGTTACAAAGAAAATGACAGTGATGATTATTGCGGCGGTAGTGGTCATCGCGGCGGTGATAATGGTTATCACAACGGCGGTGGCGGCGACTATGAAGATGGTGACTACGGCAAAAGTGATTACTAATGTAACAGAGGTCGTCAATCCAAAAGAATCAGTCATCTTTCATACAAAAATTACTATGACTGCGATGATTGGAGAAAAAGATAAGGTTAGGAAGAAGATAAACAAATTAAATAGAATGTTAACAAATAAATGGTATAGTACATATTATTCAAATTTTAAAATGTCTATGATTATAGGGAATGAGGTAATGCTTATCCAAACGTCCACCCAAAACACTAATCACTAAACCCTAAAAGGAAATATAAACCCTAACCCAAATATCTAAATATGCACATAGTACATAATAAGAAATCATTATCAAAATAGAATAGTAACAAACAAAATAGCATAGTATATATTAATGTTCAAATTTTGAAATGTCTATGATTGCAGAGAATGAGGTAGTGCTTACCCCAAAGTTAACCCAAACCTTCCATAAACTAAACCCAAAACACTAATCACTAAACCCCTAAAAGAAAATATAAACCCTAACCCAAATATCAAAATATGCACATAATACATAATACGAAGCATTATCAAAATAGAATAGTAACAAACAAAATAGCATAGTATATATTAATGTTTAAATTTTGAAATGTCTATGGTTGCAGAGAATGGGGTATTTCTTACCTCAAAGTTAACCCAAACCTTCCATTAAACTAAACCCAAAACACTAATCAATAAAGCATAAAAAAAAGAAAATATAAACCCTAACCTAAATATCAAAATATGCACATAGTGCATAATATGTAGTATTATCAAAATAGAATAGTAACAAACGAAATAACATAGTATATATTGTTCAAATAGCATAGTACAATCGGAAACTTACATGACAAAATGAGGGTGCCTCGACCGTAACGCCATCATAGTCTGTAGATTTCAGAAACAGAGACGACATATGTAGTAGAAATTATGGATTTGGGGGTGGTTGTGGTGGCTATGGTGACGGTAGCTCATTGTGAATATGAATGAGGTGATAATAATTATGGAAAAAGGGATTTTGATTATAGAAAAAATGGTGATTAAAGACACAATAAATACAAAACACAGAGTGGAGTTGGTGATCAGTGTATCGTAGCGATGACGGAGGGTAAGAAGGTGGTGGGGATAGAAGAAGAGTGGTGGTAGATGATAATCGAAGAAAAAGAAGAAAGTGATATTTTATCTTTCATTAACCGGTAACTAATAGGGTAATATAGTATATATTACATAAATAATAGAAGTACTTTTTTTTGGTTATATAGTTAATTATGGATTGTTTTGTAGTTATACAGCCCAATTTCCGTTGATTTTATTATTATTTAAAGTTTAAATTTATTGAAATTAAATTAAAAAATAATGCATTTATGATACAAACTTAATATTTCCTCGGTTTTAATATGTATAATAATTTCAAGAAGTTTTGTTATTTTACAATATAAAATGTTTTCAATTATGTAACTGTAACTTTATTAAAAATTGTGAAAACTAATTGTTTTCTATTTTTATTTATAGTTAAATAAATTATTTTATTGCTATTTTTGAAAAAGAGTAAGTATGTTTTTAATATATGTAGTCAAATAAGACTTTTTTTAATCTTTCTAGAGCAATTTTTAATTTGTTGTTACCCTAGCTTTCCGTCATACGCGAGAATCCAAAGGGATATTGCATCGTATAGCGGTGAAAAGTTTAATAATTCACTGGATGTTTAATTGCCCTACATTTCGTATCTACAGCGTGTCTTTTATATAATAACTAGTGGTCGTCCGGCGCTATGCTATGCGCCGGGTTCATACGTTATGTTGTCCAATGAGTTGAAAAGGTTTTGTCTGATTCATTCTGTAACTTGTGTTTAGTTGATGCATCATAAAAGAGTTAGGAAGAAAGGTTTGTTTTGAAGCTTTGATTTTTATCTCGTCGATGCTATGATGTCTAGAATAGTATTTGCAAATCCAAGACTCGAGATGTTTACATAACCTTCAAACCAGAAATTCTAAATTCTATCTCTATATTATCAGTGGTTTTGTATATGCTCCTTTCCAATTTGGATAATAATTATGTTTTTATGGCCTACGACTGTTTTAAATTTTTTACGTATACGTTGTTTTTTTTTTTGTTTTATTACTATTAACGTGGTAAAGTAATGATCACGTAGTGGGGTTGAAGTTTAGTGATATACATTTGTTTCATTTTGATCTTCTGTTTGATGTATTGAAACTTTATATATGATCTTTAGAAGAATAAATCTCTATTTTTTCTGTGCAGATGTTAATTTAGGAAATTGGATTTTGTCTATTTGATTTAGTTATGGTATGATATTCTATAGCCATTTTATTAATTCGAAGTCTCTAACGCTAAAAGAGTGCTGAGTTTTATATACCATGAGGCTTGAGAAGTATATCCGTGGGTTCTAATGGCTGCATCAACAAAACCACATATTTTCTATTCTCTTGACACTGGTCTGATAGTAAATTGGAGTACGTAAAGAACAATCTGTGGAATACACAGTTATTATTAGTTCTGAAGTTCAAATAAAAAGATAGTATCCGATTGTGTTTCTCTTAACCCCTTTCAGACGAATCTTAAAGTACTAAAGTATTATAATATATTTTTTAGTTAATCTAAGATGAATTAAGAAAATAATTTGTATTATTGTGCTGGTAATACAATGTTAATGTTTTGGTTCTCCTCTTTTTTCTTTACTTCTTTTCCAAGTTAAGTTTCTTATGCCTCACAAAACCAAAGTCTGACCCATATTGGTCCGTAGACATCTTCACTGTCTTGACTAATGTTTTATCAGTCAGGCTTTTATCATAGTTATTTTAAAAGTCGTGTGTAAAACATATAACAATGGGTGATGTTGGAGACACCAAAGAAACGGTTCGAATAAACTCCTAATCATAAATGTTATTTGGAAAGTCAACAACCAAAATAGCACCTCTATTTTGACTCCACTGATATTTGGACAACGCAGCTGTCTTAGGATACGTGCGCAGATGGTTTAAGCTCCTTAGATGCTTCCTGAAATGAACAGAGCAGCTTTATGGATTCTATCTATTTGCAACTGCGTTAAACTTTTGTTATTAGAGTAGAGTAGTTTGGACTTACGTGGCCTGAGGTCACGGAAAATCTCTTTGTACACAATGTTTGTGACAACATCTCTTCTTGTTGCACCCTCCGTATCATCTAGAATTTTTAGACCCTTCGGTGATGTTACGCGCGAGAGAGCAACATACAGTTGCCCGTGACTGAAAACAGGCCTTGGGAGATAGAGGGCTACCTGCTTCAGGCTCTGACCTTGGCTCTTATTTATTGTCATCGAATAACACAGCTTGATGGGGTACTGCCTTCTTCGGAAAGTGAACGGATGGATAGTGTCTGTTGGGGATAGCTGAATCCGCGAGATCAAAACTCTATCTCCGACGTGAGTTCCTGTGAGAAGCTCAGCCTCTAGAACTCTGTGGCCCAGACGTGAAATCATCATTCGTGTTCCATTGCAAAGACCGTTTTTCTGACTAAGATTGCGCAGCATCATAACCGGAGCACCAACTTTCAGACACAGTTTATGAGGTGGTAGACCTGGGAACTCAAGCGAGTTTAAGTACTCCTGAGTGTAGTTATTTGTCCAGTCATCTTCGGGGGTGCTCTCAAAAGCAACAGTGTCTGAGCTCAGGAATTCTTTCTCTGCAGAAGGTACTTTAGACAGGAGGTATGAGTTAATTTCATGGGCACTGGCGTTTGTTGGGGCCAAGATAGCTCTCTCTGTTAAGTGTGTGCGATTCAAGTAGTTTTTAACAAAGTCTGGATATGCAGCATCTGATATAGACTCGTGGGGATGATCAGATCTTGGTAGCATGAATTCTTCTCCAATTATAACTTGTTCGCCATCTTCATGACTCCTTCCTTCTGTCTTAACAGTTGGTGCAGTTCCATTACCCACTTTTAAAATCCATTCAGCAAATTCCTTGTCAGCCTGTCTCAATCTCATGTTGATGCTTAACGTGTAAACCTCTGCAAATGGCCAGAGGTATGACTTGCTTATCGATGCCTTAACTGCGTCTTGTCTAGATCCAAGAGGTATAACCGGCAAGATTTGCCTAAAATCTCCACCAAGAACCACCGTTTTCCCTCCAAAAGGTTTATTAGCTGCTGCTGGATCTTGAAGAGATTGTAAGTCTCTAAGTGTGCGATCCAGAGTTTCAAAAGCCTGACGATGAGCCATAGGAGCCTCGTCCCATATGATCAAGTCAGTCTTTGAAATAAGAGTTGCTAACATCGAACCAGCTGAAATCTCGCACACTGTCTCGTCCGTTAAAGTCACAGGGATTTTGAAACGGGAGTGAGCTGTTCTCCCTCCTGGTAGTAGCAAAGCTGCAATGCCTGCTGATGCAACAGGGATAACCACCTTACCAACTGACCTCAGTTTTGCTATGATTGTCTTGTATAAGAAAGTTTTCCCAGTCCCTCCAGCACCATAGACAAAGAACAACCCACCAGATTGTTTGTCGACAGAGTCAACCACAGCACTGTAATTTTTTTTTTTGATCCTCGTTCATGGTGCTGAACAGTTTCTCATGCTCGATCGCTTCTTTCTCGGTGTCATAGTTAAGCTCTTGCCGCAAGACAGTGTTCGAGATTTCCTTAATAACACTTGGGTTTGGCTTTGGCATCCCAGTGAAATCAGTCAAGGATTTGTCATTCTCTTTGAGGAGCCGCTCGATCTCTATCAATGTGTATTCTTGCAACTCCTCATCTTGAAGAATCAATCCCGGAAAGTTGAATTCTCTCTGTTTCATATATAGACTATCTTCAGCCAATAGCTTCCAGGTATGATTCCAAAGTTTCAGTGGGTTTCCAACTTCACAGTAGATCAAGATAAGGACGAATAAGCTTCTCAGTTGGCGACCTGTTGCCCAGAAGGAGGGTTCAACTATTGCATCATGCCATTCCTTATCGTCGTCTAGTAACCCACGCGCATAGCAAGCATCGCGAAACTCCTCAAACACTGTAGTACCCACTGTGTAGAGGTCGTCAAAACCGAAAGCTCCTTTCACCACGTTGAGAAGGATTCTAAGATAGTACCTATCTCCTGCAGTTGGATGCACATAAGTAAGTCTGCCTATAGCTATCCCATGTTTCCTTGGGGTCCACGTTTTGCTGTCACTATGGTACACAAACCTTGATGGAAACTGAATGTAGGTAAGTTCCCTAGCCTCTTAGTATCTCTGGTTGGCGACAAAGTATGCAGTTAACATCGTCTTCTCAATATCTTCCTTTGAGAGTACTTCTTCTAAACTCTTATCCTGGTCGTATACCAACCTATGCTGGCCTGGAAGATGGAGTGTCAGTTTCATAACCGAAGGCTGGTTGTGATGAATGTGGAAAGAAAACAATCTCCAAGAGGCTTCACATGCTGAGATGTACCGACATTCCAGAAACCTATCAATCTCATCCAGTTCGAGCTGTTCTTTTTTTTTTTCAAGCGCTGCACTGTCCTTAGCACCAGACTGCTCAAACAGAGCCAATGCTCGATCCACCCCCTTTGTTATGTATTTGAAGAGATACTTGATAGCACTCGTTTTGCAGCACCACTCAATATTGATGTGTGCTTTGTATTTTCTGAGGAGAGAGAGGTTATGAGGCACAACGTACCGATTGTCTAACTCCACATCACCTTTGAGAACAGAGGATCCACCATTTGCGCGCCGTTTGTAGACGACGAAACCAGATTTGTCGATCTTTGTATTGTTTGAGTAGGGTCTGGGGTAGTTCTTCGTGCATTCTCCTTTATCCATACACGGGGATAGAGGTCGCTGTCTCCCACAAGGGCCGTGCATCATGTGGCGCTCAACTAACTCAAAACCCTCTCTGTCGGTTTCCTTGTCTGGTAGTTCTGCTGATATGTAATTATCAATGATCTCAGCTGTTGCTTCTCCTTTCATTCCTTCCAACCAAAGAAGGATATGCGCATGTGGGAGGCCGCGCTTCTGGAACTCCACCGTGTAGATGACTATAATACGCAGTGGAAAAAAATGTGAGATGAAACTCTTACTAATAAGTTAAAAAAAAAAATTGTGTTCTTCTTTATTTAGTGGCTAGAGCTAGATTTTATGTTTTCAGAATCATGAAATTTGAATTTACCTGCAACCGGTTTTGGGAAGAAGACGCCTTTCTTGAAGTCTGACATCATCTCTTCCAACTTGAGTTTAAAAACTCTGCATTCAAGGTCTGGTCTATCATTTGGTGAACCACCTCCATAAACTTCTAAATGTTCTTTCACTTCAACCCAATTTGGGTTTGCTGTGAAAGTGATGAAAAAGGTGGGATTACCATACCAACGACAGATAGCAATGGCATCTTGATATTTTTCATACATATAGCGAGGGCTTCCAGTGAAAGAAGAAGGTAAGATGACTTTTCTACCAAGTTTGCTAGCGTCTGCATCTCCACTTTCCAATGCATCACAGACGTTTGTATATAACTCAGCCCTCAGCTTTTTCTGGTTAAGTCTGATGAATCGCAATCTCTCCTTCTCAGTTGCAGTGTAAGTGTCAACAATATACTGATGAAGCAATCTCCCCGACTTGATGATAGTCATACCCTAAGATGGTCTAGTCTGGATCTAGTGAGCATAGTACTCTCTCATGGTCATGTATTCTCTTTTTATTTTACAGTCCTCGGTAACTTGATAAGGAATCCTCTCGTCGTACCCATATTCTCCATATGGGAAAAGCAAAGGATACTGAAGACTCATGTACAAAGGATGTAGATCACTTATCCTCTGCAGTTTAGATGACTTGTACTCGAGAACAATATCTTTACCTGCAGATTCAGCAGTAAAATCACCAACCAAGAGACCACCTATCTCACCTGCAGCTGGCAAGTCATATTGTCTCCCTCTATTCTTCTGGTTCACCAATGTGACACTGAACTCGACTGCGGCCCCAGATAGGATACGATCTCGAGCATGCCTGAAAGTCTTAGCAAGGTGGTTATGTTCATCCAGCATCTTGATAAGGCCAGCAACCAAGTTATCATCAATCGCTAAAGCTGAGGAACCGTTTGAAAACGCCCTCTTTCTGTTGGCCAATTCATTGTCTGTGTCAACAATATAGAGCTGGAGAAACTGTGGAAAGTTGCCATCGGAGAAGTGAACCTATTTTGTGGTGGGTTTGACCATGGACCCTAAAAGCAAACAGTCCAGCAGTATTGGTGACAGAGGTATCAATTTGTCCACCCATTGATGTGAAAGCCAACATACCATTGGCTACTCGGATTTGTAGCTTGAAGCTGGATTTTTCAAGTAGCTCTTTCAATGGAGAGGGTGGTTGACGTCTCGGTGGTAGCTTAACACGAACTTGCTGACAACAGATGCTGAACATTGGGGGAGATCTCTGTGCTTCCTGAACAACAGCCTCGGCATTCAAGGCAACAGCTTGACAAGCCGGGCACACTAAGTCCCACTTGTTATAACAACTGGGCGTCGATACCTCACTTTAGAATAGAATAATATTTGGTTAAAAGGGCAACAGGAAGTGGACGTCTGATGTACATGTTCGGGTCGCATTTTACCTGGACGACCTCCACTTTTAGACGCAGATGATGATGCTGCTTGTAAACTCATGCCAGTTGCTTTCACTGCTAGATGACATGGAGTCTTAACCATCCTCTCCAAAATCGTAAAAGTTGAGAAACCCAAGACAGAGAGTCTCGATAAGATTTAGTAGTGAAGCAAGTGAAGGCTGTTTGTAACGGTTGGGTATGCTTGTTCGATTGCATTCATTACTTGCTTTAAGAATTCATCTGGAAGGCTAATAGGCACCATGCAACTGTTACTGTTTTATTACAGTTTGCAGCTGGTTAGCATTTTACTTATCGGTCTTGTTTCTAACGCAGAACATGCATCTAAATGTTGCTCATTGAGGTACATTCGCTAATAACTAAAAGTATCCCTGGTCAGGCTCGTTATCCAACATTAAGAGAGTGTTTTCCTTATGACTCTCTGGACTAAGTTCTGTACACTGAACAAAATATTGTCGTGAAACTTGATACTGTCGGTAATGAATGTTTGACAATAGACTTGGATGGCACAGTGTGGTTGTAGACTTTGAAACTTTTAATTTGTTTTTGAAAATCAGTTTCTCAGAGCGTGTAAATCATTTGCAACATTGAACCTTTCAATTTACAGGCAGCAACAACAGTTAGCTCGAGCCCACGGAATCTAAGGTTTTTGGACATAATGAATGTGTCACGTGAAATTACCATATGCCACGAAAACACATCAATGATTTTATGTTGTTTTTTATCATATAAAACATCATACCATGTATATTCTGAGCCTTGCAAGTCAGAAGAAGCTCGAACGTATTTGCTAATATCATTGCTAAGGAAATTTTATCTGTATTTGGCTATAAGGGTGTCGTTCACCGAGGAGAACGTAACTATCATATTCAAGTGTACCTCACATAGTGAATGGAAAAATATTAAACTTGGAACTTCGGGAATAATTTTAAATAATAAACTCCATTAATTTTTAAACTTATAGTATGTTTTCTACGTTTTGTGTTTGTGGTACTAAAGAAAAAAGAACACACATATCGTAAATCCTAGAAACCACAACATTAAAGAGCAATAAAAAAAGAAAAAAAAAGAAAAAAAAAGAAAAAGAAAAAAGAACCCGTAATTCTTTCTTTGTTGGGCGAGATGCAAGTATAAGCAACATACCCGAGAGAATGACAAAAACACTGTCTCTAAAATCTAAAATGCAGAAAGAGAGACGAGGAAGTAAAATGTGAAAATATCTCGTGACATATAAATCAGAGCCACGACACTTTTTAATGCGAAAATATCTCAGTTGATAAAATTAACCAACTACCACAAGACAGAGTTTGTAAAGCTTAAAAAAACAGAAAGACAGAAAGTACTTTAAATAAGAAGCAGAGCTCAATACGCCAAAACATAAACTGATAAAAAGAAAAAGTGGTTGTTGGGGTCATTGGACAGGACTCATTCCACACGTGCTTTCTTCGGGACACTCCCTTCCAGATCAATTTCTTCTTCGCCTGCTGCTTCACGCCCCGCAAGTGGACCATCAGATGTGCTGGGCTGCTCTGAAACAGTGCATGCAGTTGCACCTATGGCATCATTTCCTGGTGCAACAGTTTGTGGAGCTGCTGGTACAGGACCCTCTGCACCTTCCTGCAATAAACATCACAAAATATGTGACTATATATTTCTACAACCAGCAATTTCATATAAGAAGAAGTAAACAGAACTCACAGTAAAGGTTGGGATGGGTGCAAGCTCTCGAGCAGGAAATATGCGAGAAATGGTAAAGGTCTGGTGGTTTGGGGTGAAATTGAAGTCCGTTAACTTGAGCTGGAAGGTGTAGGTATTCCCAACAATACCAGCGAGTGATCGAGGGAGGGCACTGTCAACCTGAGCATTAACACCAACACCCTGCAATCCGAACAAAACCATTAGATACGGTTAGAATTGAATAAGCTGTGATGGACAAAGAACTTTAGAGGCTAGTAATCTAACCACAATATGTGCAGCTTCAGAGGCCAAAACATGAGTTAATTTAGTAACTTCTTTATCAAAGCCAACGAAAGCCGCTGTTCCAGTGACGTCTGAGACAGAGAAAACCACCCGATACCTGTCACACAGGAGCGAGCTATCCGTTAGTTTCCCTGCAATACGCAAGTGACATTGAAATCTAAAACACTAACCTGAGTTCAGCGACAGCATTGGTTTGATTGCACAAGGCACATGTAAACGAAGACTCCTCTCGATGATCTGTCAACGCAAGAGTAAAACATTAATATTCAACTTATTATTGGAGTCTCAATCGTGAACTTAGTAATCTCTACCTGAGGATCACCAGTGACAACAAATTGGTTAAGCTCAGCAATGGTGAGGGGTTCAATCTTCTGTGCGTGGACCACCTTTGATGAAGACCCTTCCTGGTCTGTCCCACCGCCTGGTAATCTGTAAGGAAATTAGATGATAATGAAGTAAACGGCACGAACTTTTTTTTTTAAAAAAACAATATAGATTGTGGAAATCTAAAATCAAAAGACTCGCCTGTCAAATGCAGCTTTTCCTACAGCAGTCTCACAGTCAAAGAACACACGGGTAGCAGACGTGCCATTCAGATATAGCTTGCCTGACAAAATGTTTTGGGAATTATCTAAGAGAATGTCTACCGGTTCTCAACATGACTCTCTCGACACAATGTACGATCGCTATAACAGATTATGTATACACTATGTAGAAAGCAATAACAGGAAGCCCAAATGCTCACTTACCCGAAACTATCTTAGGATTGATGCCAGTGACAAGAACAATCTTTGGCTCTCTCCCGTATACATCAAACTTGTTGTGGAAGGCAAGAGCCAGAGAATCAAACAAACTGACACAAACATCCGCATTCCTGATCATATCAAATATTAGAAGGGTCAGATAGTGTGCGTTTGTGTAGTAGATCATAACAAACGAATTTCAGAGAACAACGTACCCCTCAAGACGCAAAGTGAGCATAACCCGCTGTGGCCCAGGTAAACGGTCCGTTATTGTGCTCCTAATTGCACGAAGCTCCCCCATAACGTCTGAGATATTACAATGGAAGCTCGAGTTAGAGCGCGATATGAGAAACAAACAACAACTTTCAGATCGGAAATGATTACCAGGGAGCTGTTTGCCAGTGTTTGAAAGCTCAAGTATCTGGTCATATGATCGGAACCGGAAATGTTCTGTTGGTATTTTCCTTTCAGTGGTTGCCATCTTCTCGAAAGCAGTTCCGTCATTGAAACGAATGGTAAAAGGCGCATCAGATAACCTGAATTTGGGGTTGCTGCGTGTAACATCAAACCCGCTCAAAGTGTAGACCGATCTCTCAGTCATACGTTCCCTGAACATAAGCTGTAATGCCGCAGGAACAGATCCTTGAACCACCGAAGACTGCTCATATCAACAAACAGAAAATCAAAAAAAAAAAAAACAGGGGAAAGAAATCAGTAAAGACAAAACTGTAAAACTGGAAAATGATAGTCACCTGCTCATCAATCAACAACATCTCGACGCTCATCAGTTGCCCCCCTCTGTTGATGTTTTTCGCCTCCCAGAATCTCAACAGGCGGACCTACGCAGCAGTGGAACACCTTCCGGCTCTCAAATCAGCAAGAACAGTGTATGAATTCGCCATCGCAGTCGTTTGTTTGGAAATAGTTTTTTTTTCAGAAATGGTTTGAGTGTGGCTTCGCATGATCGAAGGTGCGACATTTATAGCTGGAGCTCCCAGCAGTTTTGGTGAAAACGAAGAGGTAGATCGGAATCTATGAAGAGTGGTTTAATGATCATTAAAGGAGCTGGGATACATTACGCTCAGTGATGGCATTTCATCGTCGAGGACTCCGCCGCAAGAAGAGGAGAAGAACCCTAAAACCATATGGGCTCAAGTGGGCTTAATCACGAAAAAATTAGCGTAGCCCAAAAAGGTAGTGCCGCGCGCGTGAAACTACGGAAACCACAGCGAGGTGACCGTGGCGGCAAACCCCACCTAAAGAGCGGCGTGGACGCACGAGAAACCAGATATCCCAACTTTATTGTAATAGATTCAATTGTGCCATTTCACGATACTGAGAATACCTGCTGAGAAAAAAAAATTAAAAATAAAGCTTATTGCCAAAAGTAACTCGTGGTCCTTCAAAATTCACATCTTCTTGCAAAGTAACTTTTCTTGGTAAATTTTTAACCGGTGATTTTTCTCAGTCACAGATTTGATCCATCGTGTCACCACCGCCGGCATTCCTGAAGTATTATTATTTGAGTTGGAGAAGATAGTTGCAAAACGGACCATCTTCTCTGTACTGAAATCATCAGAAGTGACGCCGTTACAGTCGAGACGGTGAGGAGCATCAAGACATGTCGATTCGCCTTCACATCATCGGTCCCCGGAAGATCCTTTCAACTACTGTAAGTTCCGGTTGTCATCTTGATTTCTCTGCATCTCAAGTAGTTTTGTATACTATTTGTGTTATCTTGAGAACTATTTCAATACATTTGAGAAATCTGACGAGTTTTTTTAATTGCATATCAGATTAGCTCCTTGTAAACGCAATACATGGACGTATTTACGGTTCTGGTTTCGTTGGTTTGCCTTATTTTTGTATATTTCCAACTTGTCTGTTTTAGTCGAGTTACATCATATAGATGTGCCCAATACTTGTTTTTCTTTGATTGGTCCTTCTCGTGTTACAGGTTTTGTATAGTACTTAGTATGAAAAGGTACATTATGACAGAGTACACAGTATAGTTATTTGTAAAGTACATGGAATAAAGTCTGGATGAACTATTCTATATAACATAGAGTGGACTCACCCGTTCTGTATAAACAGAATGTCCTTGGGCACATAAGTGTTGTACGATAGAATAGATGCCACTAATCTGCATAAAATATACTCCCTCCGTTCCATATTATAAAATGTTTTAGAGAATATTGATATTTCAAAATATAAGATGTTTTGATATTTTTAATATTTTCAAGGTACTTTAACTTTATTGGAAACTGGTTGACCAATAGTATTTTAATGTATATATTTATGAGTGGTTAATTTATTTTATATTTATATTATTAATGAAGTTATTTTTTTAAAAAATTAAGTTTTTTAATTCTTGTGCTTTGAACAAAACATCCTATATTGTGGAACAGAGGGAGTAATAGATTGTTTTTCTTATTTAGCATACTTTCTTTCTTTTTCCTTTTATATTTTTGTTCTACTAGTTGTTGTAGGTGACATTTCATTTATGTACTTCGCCTAACCCGTTTTGCTTTTCAGTTTGTTTGTCAGGTTTGTCAAGAGGTTAACGCCCCTTCCACTCTTAAAAATTTCTCTTTTCTCCCCTTGTTAAACTATTATTTATTATTTATATATTTTTAAATAGAAAACATGGATCCAAGGTGGTAAAGACTATGGAACCCTTAATGAATTTTAATAATTACTAACCCAACTATCTTTAATCGGGTTATCCACCCATATCAAATTAATTTTTTTTTTATAAATTTAATTTAAATAAAAGAAAAAATAAGAAACCTGGAGCCTACACCTTTTCTCTTCGTCTTCGTCGTCTTCCCATCCGACTCCATTTTTTTTTCTGCAATCAAAAGGAATGAAATCTGCAAACTCCATGGAACTAGCTTAGTCTTTATTGCGACCGAGGTCTTCACGACAAGTATTTTCTCGGCATATCACTGACCAATTTATGTCTGATTCTCTCTATCTTGTTTCCGGATGAGCATTTTATGTGCCGCAATTTCTCTTTGATTCTTCTCAATTTGCTTGCAAACATTGATTCTGAGGCAGAGATGATGGACACAGAGGCTAGTCATCACAAGCTATCCGACGGAAGCTCTTCGATCAATCTAAACTTCAAAAACTCTCCAATCGAAGGTGTATCCGCGCCATTCATTGATGCATACACCACTTTGGGTAGTCTTCTACTCATCAACAGCTGACCCTTCCCTCCCTTTCCCTCCACCACAAGACTGTAAGTTTGCTAATCTAATTCAAATCATTTTCTAAAAAGTTTTGGTTAGCTTATGTATATTTCAAACTTGTTACTACAGGTTTATTGAGGAAGACCATTAATGAGGTTGAAGCAAGGAAGGAGCATCACACCGAAACTGATGTTTATCCAAGGAGGACAAGACGATGTACGGCCTTTGAAAACTATCTTATAGAAGAACAAGACGTGGACGGTAGCGGTTTTGCTAGTGCCATAGGTTTTGTGGCTTTCCTTGACGATATTTCGCAGTGTTGCTGAATACATGATATAAAATCAACAAATGTATATACATCGAAAGGCAAATTTAAAATGTGTCGAACGTTTCCCATCGAAAGACAAATTTAAAATTTTATCTTTTGTTGTAACATTTGCGTAGACTATAAAACTTCATTTTTGCTACCTTTCACTTAGATTGGTAAAACTAGAGTCAAAGCGCAAATGCTATAAGAAGAGTCTACGACATGGACATGCAAACAACAGCAGAGTGCTACTCAAGCTTACAAGCTAATCGATTTTAGCATTGATGCTTCTTCCTGTTTCCTCTTTTCGTTTCTTTGGGATACGGAGCTGCTGCTCCACTACCACCGCCACCAGCCTTTTTCCCAGCGTTCTTCTTTTTGAAATCTGAGAATCAATAATGTTACCTCGCTTACAAAACAATGGGTACGCACATACCTCTGACAAGAGGTTCATATAAACCTAAACATGCTTCCAGGGCCGGCTCATGGTTGTTCAGGGCCCTTGGGCAGAATTGTTTTTAGATCCTTTAATTGTTAAAAATATAATTTTAGCATGATTTTTTTAAAAATTATTTATTTAAAATGTTCTATAGTTTAGATATAAAAATATAAAATAAAATTTAGAAATAGATGTATATTTATTTTGTTCTTAATAAAATTCAGTTTTTAATATATATATATATATATATATATATATATATATATATATTTAAAATAAAAATAGACCCTAATATCATGGACTTGAGCTGTCGCACTGCTCGTCCTTTCAGTTAAGCCGGCACTGCTCGCCCTTTCAGTTAAGCCGGCACTGCATGATTCTTATTAGGTATATTGTAATCTTCATCAGAAAAAAAAAAAACTATGAATCCTACAAAAATATATTTAGCACATGTCTATTTTGAACTATCTATAAATAAAAACAAAGTTTATTTTATTTGGACATAGACCCATAACACATATAAAACATAATAAGATAAAGATAAAATAATAATAAAAATAAAAATTTTACACATTAAAATGTGTAGCTGTTATATATATATATATATATATTATATTCTAATTACACTTAGTAGTTCTTGGTAATCTTCAAGGTAATAGTAATACTACCTTACACATAGTAATACTTTGGACAATTTTAAATTTTTTAGTAAAACCATGTCAACATAACCAATTGTTTTATACAATAAATATCATTAAGGAAAAGTATTACATAACCAGTTGACCAGAAATAAGTATTTTTATAGATTCTACTTACTATAGCCTTACGATTCACACAACAACAAAGAAAAGTAAGGAAGCATTTTCAAAAAATGATAAATATTCATAAAAATTTAGAAAATAATCATCTAAATAGTTTTAATAGTCTTATTTACCATATATATAGTCTACTAATAGATAATATATTGGTTCTATATTCTAAATATATGTTCTACTTGTAATATATAAGAGTTTCAAGTTATACATATTGAAATCCAGTAATCCTAATAGTCCGAATTACACACAATAAACCCAATAATCCTAGTAATCGGATTATACATAATAAACTCAGTAATCCTAGTAATCCTATT
The DNA here is from genome assembly GCA_016432835.1 of Brassica nigra. Taxonomy (NCBI): domain Eukaryota; kingdom Viridiplantae; phylum Streptophyta; class Magnoliopsida; order Brassicales; family Brassicaceae; genus Brassica; species Brassica nigra. The sequence continues at coordinate 54,880,985 of CM028244.1, forward strand.
ACACATAATAAACCCAATAATCCTAGTAATCCGATTACACGTAATGAAACATAATAAAATTACACATTCAAACACCAAACTACTTCCACGTTCAAACCACGGTCCCATACCTCTCCCTCTATTTGTGCCTCTAGCTCTCTCTCCCTGCCTCTTTTTCTCTTCCACAAGATTTGTTAAATGATGGAAATTTTGTTTGTTGTGACTTTCTTTTTTTTTTTTGAACGACTAATGCAATAGAATAAAGAAGTTTAGGGTGCAGGATACAAGCCCGACAGCGCTCTCTTGGCGAGGAGGTCAGCTGCGGTGTTATCTAAACGAGGAATATGCGAAAAAGATAAAACAGAGAGACAACAAGATAAGTTATGTATGTCCTGAAGAATTCCAAAAAGTCCCTTGATAGAGTCTCTCCCGTTGATTGCTCGGATAAGTATCTGAGCGTTCGACTTGAAAGCGAGGTTGGTGTGTCGGTGACATTGAGCTTGGAGGAGAGCTTCCCTGATAGCTAGCCCCTTGGCGAGTAAAGGGGAGGATACCCACTCCTCTGTTTTGCTTCCTTGGTGTACGATATGTCCGTTTGCATCTGTGAAGATCCAAGCCATCCCTGCAGTTTTCGTTTCTTCTCTCCAAGCGGCATCGGTATGGACGATTAGAACATCTGAGTTCAATTGGGTTTGCAGACTTCGTGATTGCGGTATAGCAAGTTGTTGTGTGTTGTCCGTTTGGGCTTCTTCCCATTTGCGCGCATCAGCGATAGCTTTGGTCAGAGTGTCTCTTTCGGCGAAATGTCGATTCTCAAAGATCCTTTGATTCCGTGCTATCCATATAGACCAAACAATCCAAGGGAAGAGAGAGAGCAAATTTTTACTCCAGTTGGTGGTAGGTTTGGCGTCTTCCTTGATGCTTGTAGCGCCAAAGTGAAGTCTGTTGCAGTTGCTAAGGAGGACCCGTGGAGAATAGGCGCAAGAGACCAGATATTTTATTGCAAAATCGCAAATCAAGAAAAGATGGTTTGCTGTTTCCTTCAAGCCGCAGAAAATACACTTTGAGTTGTCAGTTATGCCTCTAGTTTCAAGATTATCTCCTAGGGGGAGAGCTCCTCTTACGATTTTTCAAAGGAAGACTCGTAGCTTTGGCGGCAGAGGGAGGAGCCAGATGTCTTTCATCCAGTCGCAGGGTTGGCTGGTAGTAGTAGAGGCCTCTGAAGATTCCATTTGCTTTAAGGCAGAGTAGTAGCCCGTCTTTGTAGTATACTCGCCATTTAAAGTTGGGAGCCAGCATAAGGTATCGGTGGCGCCTGTTTTACTGGGCTTTATGCAGAGAATATCACTGGCTTCATTTGGGAGTAGCTTGCAGACTAGTTCCTCATTCCAGTCTCTCGTATCAACATTCAATAGGTCAGCGACCTTAAGTTCCATAGAAGATGACTCTGGTTGTCCCATAGGTTGGAGGACTCTATCAGTTGAGCACCAAGCATCATACCAAACACTAGTATTTTCTCCGTCTCCTATTGTCTTGGTAGTGTTTCTGACCAGTAGGTCTCTACCACAAAGGATGCTGCGCCAGCCGTGGGAACAAGACTTTCTTTTCTTGACTTCATAATCTTCACAAGATTTTTTAAATGATGGAAACCTTGTTTGTTACGGCTTTCTTCTCTTGACTTCATAATCTGAAAGAAGTATTTTTAATGCTTTACCTTCTTCTGGTTTAACTCAATCAGACATATGAAAGACATGATATATTGTCTCTTGATAAGCCATGATATCTATTTTTTTTACGATAACAAATGTTTTGAATCATAAATAGTTTTAACTTAAAATATATTACACTACTATATGCATAGTAACATATATTAAAAATGATATTGTTTCTCTTTTTAATACTAGTTATCCCAATGACATGCATAAATTTTATTTATTATAAAGAAGACGAGAAGATATGTTTTCCCAAGGTGTGAACGACATCTTATGTTCTTTCATTGTTTTTAAAAATACTGTTAATATAATTATATAATAGTTTTTTTATTTTTTAAAATATCTAATTATCTCACTACAGGAAAACACAAGTTTGACGACGGCAGTTTTCCTCCCTAATTCGTCGTAAAGAAGGCTTTACGAGGGAATAGCAAGGAAACGTGTTTCGTCGTTATTCGTTTGTCGTAGCGCATATTTCCTCGCTAAATCCTCGTAAAGTAGCGAGTAATATATTTCATCGCAAAATCCACGTAAGTATTCGTCGTAAAATACACGTAAGGTTTCCACGTAAATTCCACGGTACATTTCCTCGTAAGTTCCTCAAAAAGATATCCTCGTAAATACCACGTTAAATACTCGTTAAATATTCCTCGTAACTCCCACGTAATGTATTCCTCGTTATATACTCGTAATGTTTCCACGTAATGCAGTCGTAATTTAGCTATGAAATTACGTCGATCCTTATTTTCCAGATTTTAAAATATATAATAAATACATTATTTAATTTAGTTTTATAATTAAAATATAAATTAAAATTAAAATCAATACAAAATATTTTATAGATAAATAAAATAAGTTATAAATTTATAATACAACAAACGAAAAAAAACTATGGGTCATTCATCGCTTGGTAGAACTCCTGACTCCTCCTCTCGACATCCGCCTCGGCATGTGTGGTGTCGGACGTCTCGCCGCCGGGAATGGGGTTTTGTCGTCGGATGTTCTGCAACAAGGACGACCACTCCAGATTTGTGGCCGAAATGACGTCTAAAAGCCATCGATCCCACCCATACGAGCTTGGAACGCGGATGTCGTCGTATCCAACTGGTGGCGCAGCTGAGAAACTTCATCTTCCTGTCTCTGGCCATAAGACGATGTCGCTCTAGGAACATCGTTGACCGAACCAATCCCCAATACACGTGCCTTTTTCTTAGGGACGACCTTAAAACAAAAAAAAATGAATATTATTAGTTTAATTAACAAAGTTAAAGTAAATGAATGAATATTAAAATAAATTAAAATTTTTTTAAAAAGTTTACATCCTCGTATATCCTATCCACCTGAAGTGTGGATAAGGTGACGGGTATTCCGTCGAGGGATTCTTGGGACAGCTGCGTCTGGAGCTCTTCAACCCGTTCAACCAACTGGTTGTAGATTTGCTCGGACTTGCCATCCATCCATCGGCCCGCCTTGTTCTTGTGGGTCCTCTCGTAGAATTGCTGAAGAGACGGCAGAACTCCCGTCTCTTTGGCCTGAAAAACATTTAAGACAATTAGAATATATATATAAATAAAATAAATGCAAAAAAATAAATTTAATTAAGAATTTAAGAAAATTAGAATTTAATTACCATCTCAAGGCGGGCCCCGTGGGTTTTGGCCCGTGGTGTGTTGCATCGGCCCGTTGCGTGCTCATCTTTCGTCTGCGGGACTGCGAGCAAGCCTCGGCGACTCTCATGGCATCCGAGTCCGCCAGTAGCGAATGAGGCCATCCCACACCTCCTTGGTGAGCTCAGGAGGTTTGCCGTGCCCATACCCCTTTATGATCCAGTCTCCCTTGCAGTTGGAGACCGTGTCCAGCAACTGAGCCTGCACCTTGCGTTGAGCGCTCTCTTCACCCTCTCATTGACCCGAGAGACCAATGATATTTTGCTGTAACAGAACAAAATAAATTAAGTATTAGTTTTAATGGATTAAAATTGAAATCATAGAAAAATTAAAGTATACAATAGTAGTAATTAACTTACAAGCGTAAATCTTGAACCACGTTTTTGGACGTGGGTGTCCTCTTCTAGTTTGGATGTGGCTCGGAGAAGTAACCTTTGATCGTTTCGGTTACGTCTCGAGCAAGACATCCATCAACCCCAAACCTGAAAAAATTAAAGTATTTAAAAAATTTATTGTTATAAAAAATTAAAATTAAATAATTTCATAAAAAATGCAACGTACCACAAAGTTTCGTCCGGTCGGTCACGGTCAATAACTGGTAATCCTTCTCTGCCTGGCTGAGCGAGAAGGTCCTCGATGGTGTACTGCGAGTAAGGAGCACTCGTCGGCACCAGTAGATCGGGATGAATCCCGACCGGCATCGGAGGTGGAGGCACTGGAGGAGCCATCGGAGGAGGAGGGGGAAGATGCACAGGAGGAGGCGACCGGGAGACTCTCTGAGAAGACTGAGTCTCGGGAACAGCCTGCGTACCCGAAGAAGAACCCGGAGCTGAAGAAGAACTGGGAGCTGAAGAAGACGACGGGCCTAAATGGCTATCCGGCTCACCGAACATCTCTCTGTAATGAGAAGTGAGTCTGTTCTTTCGAACCGTCTGCAAAAAATTAAAGTTTTTAAATTTATGAGCAACACTAATTAATTAACAAATTCATATTAATTCCGTAAACCTAGCTAAATTCCCTAAACTAACCACCTAATCTAAATTCCCTAAACTAAATTCCCTAAACTACTCAATTGAGAGAGGAATTAGAGAGGGACATACCATTGCCACGAAGAGGAGAGAAAATAGAGACGAAGTGGAAGTGTTGTGCTCGCGGTTATATATAAGATTAGGTGTCCTCGTTATTTCCTCGTAAAATTACGAGGAAATAGAAAGGCCCGTCTTTTTTTTACGAGGAAACTTGTTATATATTCTCGTAATGGGCTCGTTATTTAACGAGGAAATAGAAATACCCGTCTTTTTAACTTTACAAGGAAATAGAAAGGCGCATGTTTTCCACTTACGAGGAGCTTACGACGATTTTAGCTTACGTGGAATAAACGAGGAAATAGAAAGGCACGTGTTACATTTCATCGTAAACTCCTCGTTATATTACGATGAATTAATGTGGACTACGTTTAAATCCCTAAAATCCAAAACCCCAAACCCCAAACCTCATCTTCCATAACTTATACTCCATATATTCCAAACCCCAAACTCATTTTCCCTTTAAACTCAATCTCTTCTTTCATTCCAATTTCTTAACTTATAATCTCAACCTTTTTTTTCTAATTAAATCCTTCATTACTTTAAACAAAATCAAATTATATAAATTGATTTTCATTATTAAACCAAATATGCATAATTAAAGTCTGAAAACTCAATCAAATTAAAACACAAATTAATACATCAATCAGATACAACGACATTCTCGTCATCACTAGAAACATCATCATTTTCAATAAACTCATCTTCGACAAATTCGTCGGTTGCATCGTCGGTAAAATCTTCGTACTCATGATTTTGCGGATCAATGAGAAGGATGCCATCAATTTGTTGTTCAGGTTCCTGCACTTCATTTATTTGTTCTTCTTGCAATGGTGGCTCTTCTCCACTGATGATTCGTCCACGAGGTGTAACTTTGATAACGGCTAACCAATTTATTCTAGATTCTCTAATCCGAGGTGTATGGAAGGAAGCTAACTTGGTCTGCTTGTGAAGCTAAGATGAAAGGCTTGAATTTGTTGTACCTGCAAAAACAAAGATAACGTCCAAATTAATCATACAGATCATGTATACAAAAAAAAAGAATATAATTTCTTATACCTTCGTCCACTGTTGACATCAACAACACCAAATTTGTTAAACCGAACACCTCTGTTGACGACGGGGTCGAACCATTCACATTTGAATAGAACACATTTCAGCTTCAATTACCCTAGGAATTCCACTTCAATAATCTCCTGCAAGATCCTGTAGAAATCTGTTTCGCCTTTCACACATATTCCGTAGTTACTGGTCGCCCAATGTCTACCATACTCATATGTGTGAAAAGTATAGCCTCGTGTGAAATACATCTGTGATGTAGTAACCTTTGCAAGTGGAGGTTGAATTACTTCGTGAAACCACGAAGGATACTCTGCATCGACGTCATAATCAACCTGAAAAAATAATAAAGATCACTTAGAAAATACATATCATGTATGAAAAAAGAGTTTGAGTTCATACCTGATTCTTCAACCACTTAATAAAGTGTTGATCTTTCCTTTTGTCCACATCAGTTGTAGATATGCCTGGGAATGTTTCTTCGACTTGAAAAACAAATTGGCTGTAAAATCACATTGTATATTAATTAATCTCTCCAAATCATATAGTTTATACTTATAATATGTTAGTTAGAAGTTACCTTTCAAATAACGCATCAATGGATCCTCGCAATTGAGTAGAATGAAGGTGTGTGCATTATGAGCGTCTTCTTCACTCGACCACCAAACATCTTTCGATTTTCCACCGATTCGCCCAATCTGGCTAAAAATGTCCGGAACACCAGCAACGGCATATGTTGGCGCGACACCACCATCATCATATCTTCTTGGAGCTCTTTTTCTGAGTGCATTACTTTTGGTAGTAGTGATGTGAAGTGAGAAGTTTCTTCCGTCAAACTTCCATCAATGATAGAACCTTCAACTTTTGCGAGGTTTTTAGCTTTTCCCTTCAAATACTTCATGGCTTGCTCATACTGATACATCCATCCGTAATGTACTGGTCCACGAAGCAAGGCCTCATATGGGAGGTGAACAGCTAGATGCTCCATGACGTCAAAAAATTCCGGAGGAAATAGCTTCTCCAAGTTGCACAATAAGATAGGAATGTTCTCGTGAAGTTGTTCAACGACTTCTTCTTTAAGAGTGCGTGTGCTCAGATCCCTGAAAAAAGCTCCAATGCCATGTATATTCCAAAAACAATTAAACACATTAGTAGTCATATATATAATTGATTATAAAATGATGTGTAATAATATACTACCTGCAAGTGCTTCATGTACGTTTGTAGGAAGTAGCTCCGCAAATGCAAAGGGAAGTAGTCATTGCATAAAAACATGACAATCATGACTTTTCATCCCGGAGAACTTTTGACCCTTTTCAACACATCTAGAGAGATTTGAAACATACCCATCGGGGAACTTCACTTCTGATGCCACCCAGTTGAACAACACAGACTTTTTTCTGAGGACAATCTGAATATCGGAACCGGAACTTGTCCGTTGCTTTGTATATGTAACTCACTTCTTGAGAAAATATCCGACAAGTCCAACCTGGATTTTATGTTGTCTTTTGTTTTCCCTGGAACATTCAATATTGTATTCATGATGTTCTCAAAGAAATTCTTCTCTATATGCATCACATCGAGGTTGTGGCGCAGAAGAAGATCCTTCCAATATGGCAACTCCCAAAATATACTCTTCTTGTGCCAGTTGTGCCAAACACCATAAAAATCAGCCATATTACCGAGGACATGCCAATTACCACCACGAGGAACTGTTTCCAAAGCTCCATAATAATCGATTTCGCTTCAATTTCTTCTCCAGTTAGATATGGAGGAGGAGTGTCTCTCACGACCCTTTTGTGCCTACAATTTCTTGTTTCTTCGGTACGGATGGCCATTGGGAAGAAATCGACGGTGACAATCAAACCAACTTGTCTTCCTCCCATTCTTCAGTTGAAACGCATCTATTGTTCCATTACAATATGGACAAGCTAATCTCCCATGTGTAGTCCATCCAGACAACATCCCATACGCAGGAAAGTCACTTATGGTCCACAAAAGCATCGCTCGCATCGTAAAATTGGTCTTGGTTGAGCAGTCATATGTCCTCAATCCTTGATACCACAAATCCTACAACTCTTTTATCAGTGGTTGTAGGAAAACATCCAGAGACCTTTTTGGATGGTTCGGACCAGGTATTAATATGGTCAAGAATAGCAGCTCCCGTTGCATGCACATCTCCGGTGGCAGGTTGTATGGCGTAAGAAAGACTGGCAACAATGAATATTGTCTCTCTGACATTCCGAATGGACTAAATCCATCTTTGCATAATCCGAGATACACATTCCGGCTATTGCTAGCAAATTCCGGATGAACTTTGTTAAAATGTTTCCAGGCTCTTGCATCTGGTGGGTGAGTCATCTCACCATCCGTCTGAGTATGCTTGGCATGCCATCTCATCCCTCCAGCAGTCTGCTCATATTGGTACAATCTTTTCAATCTGTCTGTAATTGGTAGGTACCACATCCTTTGGTACGGTACGCTATTACGTCCTCGTCCTTGTGGTTTGAATCGTGGCTTCTTGCAGAATCGACATTCTTCAAAGCCACGTCATCACCCCAGTAGATCATGCAATTGTCGATGCAAACGTCGATCATCTCCGAAGGCAACCCAAGACTATAAACAAGTTTATGAATCTCATAATAAGAATCAGCAGACACATTGTCTTTTGGCAGATACTCTTTAAATAAGTCTGCCCATCATTCATGCAACTTTCAGGTAGATTGTGATCAGTTTTAATATTCATCATTCTAGCAGCCAACGACAATTTAGAGAGACCTTCTCTACAACCACTGTAAAGTGGCTGATTCGCAGTATCTAACATTTCATAAAACTTTTTTGCATCTATGTTAGATTCTTCATCTTCATCATGAGCTACGAATGCATCAGCTACCATATCATGAACCCTATCATAGTCTACCATCTGCTCCTCATGATGGTAACTATGTTCATTATGCAAATGATGATCAACCGGTTCTTGCTAAAAGTTGCTATTACTACTACTAGCTTCATTGTTCTCATAATTATAACCTTCTCCATGTTGAAACCAGATATAGTAATTTGGCGTGAAACCTCTATTTATTAAATGCTTCCAAATATTTTCACGATTTCCCATTTTCGAATTGTTTCATTTCCGACAGGGACAGAACATCTTACCGCTTTCTTGGGTGAGCGGTGTGGAATCTGCTTGATGCATAAATGTCTCCAGCCCTTCGAGGTATTCTTTCGTCACTCTTCCGTTAGCATCTCGATGCATATACATCCACCTCCGCAACTCGAAAATATTTCCGGAACCAGACATTTTTTTTTTCTTTCACATTTTCTTTTTTTTCTCTTGTTGTTGGTGTGTTTGAAATGGTATTCAAACGTCCATATTTATATGAAATTTTCAGATTTGGTAGCTGAAATTTTACTACGAATTTACGACGAAACGTTGTTAGGTTGCCGAAACAAAAAACGTGTTACAACTTTAAAGTTGGCACACTCGCAATGTCGTCGTAAGTTCGACGTAAAATATTTCCTCGTAAAGTCCAAGCTAACTTTACGTGGAATCAACGAGGAAATCATATTTCCTCGTAAAGAACATGTGACTTTACGACTATTTTACGAGGAAATCTTTTCATCGTTATATTACGACGAATTAACGATAATTTTTGGTTTCCTCGTAAACAACTCGTAAAGTCGACGTTATATTACGAGGAAACATTTTTCTCGTTAATTTTCCTCGTTCTATTCGTGTTTTCTTGTAGTGTCTTGTTAATATAAATTCTTTTCATAGTATTGTGTTGTCTTAATAAAATAGAAGTTATGTCAGTAGTATCAATAAATTTTGGAAATAAATTCAGTAACAAAATAAATAAAATACTATATTTTTAAATATGAGAAATTTGTAAATTATTTATTCAGTAATAAATATAAATAGAAAATAAATTTAAGATATTATTTTAAATCTGAATATTTTTAAATTAATCAGTGGTAATAGTAAACCTTTTAAAAAATTATGTAAGTGCTTTATTAGATTATTTATTTAAACTAATTGATGACTGAAATACAAAAAAAAATCATTTTTCTACTATTTTATTGTTTATACATATTATTAAATATAAGTAGAAAATTTAAGATGAAATATATTTAAAAATTATTAGTAAAATAGAAATAAGATTGTAGGAAAAACAATATGATATAGAAAAATAAATGGTTGGAAGAAAAATTGGTTACAGGAAAGAAAAAAAAGTCATATTAAGGTGACCCACACCGAAATGTTGACCGCATGAAAGGGGAAGAAAGAAAGTGGGGTCCATGAAAAAGACAAATATATAAAAAAGAAAAAAAAAGGCAACAATGTAATCACAATCACAAAAAAGCAGTGAGAATAGAGAGGGATAAGGAGAATGATTTTTCTGTAATAGGGGCAAATGGAGTTAAAGTCCGGTTTGTCATGGAGGAATTAGGTCTTCCAAGTAACATTGGCATTACTACTGGTTGTTTTATTGCTGTCACCATATTCTAATATACCCAATTTGGGAAATTTTCATTCTCACTACCCCATTTTATTTCTCACCACCCCACCTTTTTCTCCTTTCTCTTCCCGCCATTTCATTTTCTATTATATATTTTTATTTTATTTCAAATGCTACACAACCCACATAACCTTTTTTTTACTTTTTTATATTTTCCGGGTGGGTTCCACATTACCAACCAATATTTGTTTCCAATTTTTGTTTTAAATTTGTAAAAGGAATCTTTTGTTTTTTTTAAAAGAGTTATTAATGATTAATATAGCTAAAAATATGGAAACAAAACAAAAATTTCTGTTTATCATAAATAATTTTTTTATAAATAAGAAAATAACAGAATAAAATATTTTAACAATATTTTAATAAATAAATAATTTAAAAATTAAATTTCATAAAATACTTATATAAATTAATTTTTCTAAACTAAAATTTTATCTCTTTCTAAAATATTTACATAAATTATTTCAATAATATTTCAAAAATAAATTTAATAAAATATGTATTTCAGTAATATGTTAATAAAAATAAATTTCAAAATAAATTTTACAAAATATTTAAATAATTTGATAATATATTGTCAAAAATATAATTTATTAGAATATGTGTTCAAAAATATCCTAATAAAAATTAATTGTAAAATAAATTTTTATAAATATTAAATAATATATTTCAAAGTAAAATTTAATAAAATATATATTTCAGTAATATTTTAATCAAGAATTAAACTTTAAAAAATTAAAACAGTTATTATATAAATGGGTTTTCATAAATTAAAGTTATTAACTCTTTTATATAAATGCCTTCAAATTTCAAATAAGATATTTCATATACTTATAATGGAATTACCAATATATGTGACTTATAAATAATGTTCTCTTTGTAGCATATTAAAATGTAATTTTGACACTTTTTCTTGTTATGTAAATAGTACTTAAGAATTCCAGTTAAGTTATATCTTAAAAACTTTTGATTAAATAGATGTAATTATTAAGAACATGAATGCATTTAAATCATTTTTAATCTTTGTAAAAAATATCAAAATTATCTTCTCGACTGAAGGATATATATTATTTTATATAATTTTGAAAATCTAATATTATATTTTTATTTATACAAATGTGTATTGTGGAGTACTAGAACTACTAGGACTACCTTAGATTACCTTGTACTACTATGTATTAGGCATATTTATAAGAAATCGGGACTTCTAGCTCTAGTGGTAAAGGGCTTACAGCTTTGAGTACCGCCATCTGGGTTCGAATCCCGGCCACTGGGAAATTAACATTTCGGCATCGCCAGGGACAGAGGACCGACACGTGGCAACATGTGACTAGTCTTGATTACTTCTGTGGGGCCAGGATACCTCTGTATAATTCAAAAAAAAAATATTTATAAGAACTTTATATTTTCGGTTTATTATATATTTTTAGCAGATATAACTTATATATTTCGAAATTATATGTCCAAATATGTGTTTAGATATCAAACTAGTCATGAAATCTTTAATATTTCTTAAGTTATTAAAAAACTATCATTTCCACAAGAACATTTCTTATAGTTCCATGCCTAATGTTTTGATGGTGATATCATAACAAGGTGAATCTAAAATTACTTATTTTCACAATTTCGTTTCTACGAAAATGTTATATACAATCTAAAACTGTCTAAATGCATTGGTTTTACTAGAAATATTTTATTTTTCACGTGGTATTACTAATAATTGTTGAAATTCGCAAAAGTATTACTATAAACAAGACAACATTACTACTATCTTGGATACTACTAAGTGTAAATATAATAACAGTGTTTTTTGAATATATGACATGTAGACATTTTAAATAAGTAAGTTTTTATTTATATTTTAATAACATGTGTTAAATATGCTATACAAGTTTTAGACATGTTTGAACTTTTTTTTATTTAGCTTAGTAATACCTAGTAAAACTAGTAGTTCAAAAAGTTTCTTGCACTTTTAGTGTTTTATATTTATTTTTACTTCACTAAGTTGTAAATATAATACTATTGTGTGGTATACATGTTTTAAATGTATGATTAAATAATTTTTAAAAGATTGTAAATAGATGTTAAATGCAAGTTATTGAAGAAAGAGATTCCTGATCTATGCGACCAACAAAAGCAATTTTTGTTGCTATCTTTTTTAAACCATAGCAAATGGTAAAGTCGATTAGCTTTCTGTTTTGTTTGAAAATTTGGTAGGCGTTACACTTGTGTTTGGGTTGGGTCTAGAATCTAATGAAAAAAAATTATTTTTTGTTCGAAAATTAGGTCTTTTGAAGATGACAAAAAAATTGGGATTTATTTTAGGGTTTTATTAAACTTATTTATAAAATGTAGTTATCTATATATGCATATATATCACACGTGCTCTGGTGGTATATTCCTTGTTTCTTATCAAGACAGCTCCAGGTTCAATACTTTGTCTTGTTGCCTTCATTGGTAGAGTTAATGATAAAGCATTAGCCGTATGCTATACATGTAATATGCTACAAAAGATGTATGTTCTTATTAAGTTATTTAATAAAACGATTTGTTGAGCATTAGGAACATGCTATAAAAATTATTATAAATTTAGTATATAATAGATAATTTATTTATTTAAATAATATATATATATGTTGAATATATTTAATATATATATATATATATTTTACTATAAAATTTACTTAAAATATATAATTAACTTATTTAATAATATCAGAATTATGTTTATATCCAAAATAAATTTTATATATTTAGAATAAAACTTACAATTTTTTGATTAAAAGGTAAAAATAAAAGTTACAATTAAATATTTTTTATTTTTTACAAAGAAATATTCCATATTTAAAATATAATATAATGCTCTGCCAATCAATGTATTAGTCTGGCTTTTTTATTTTATAACTACAATATATAAAAGTCTATGTATATTTTCAAATAAGTAACATATGGTGCAGTGGTTTATTCTTTGTATCTTATCAAGGCAGCCCTGGGTTCGATCCTTCGATATGTAATTTTTGCTTATGTTATTTTAAAATAAAAATATGTACTGGATTATGTTAATACAAACAGAGTTAACACATGGTCTGGTGGTTTACTCCTTGTTTCATAACAAACAAACAGCTCTGAGTTCGAATCTCGGTTTGCATTTTTTTAATGAGTGGCAGTTTCGTAATTATCTCTTCGTCTTCCTATTAGGGTTTTGCCGATTCTGCAATTTTTTATGCGGCCGCCATGGATTTTCTTCAAAGAGTCTTCAAAATCGCGAAAAACAGATATATTTTGTGTTACTCCACCTAATTATCCGATTTGTTAAATCGGCGTTTAAGGAAAGTTTTCTTCAGTTTAGAGAGAGAGAGAGAGAGAGAGAGAGAGAGAGAGAGAGAGAGAGAGAGAGAGAGAGAGAGAGAGAGAGAGAGAGAGAGAGAGAGAGAGAGAGAGAGAGAGAGAGAGAGAGAGAGAGAGAGAGAGAGAGAGAGAGAGAGAGAGAGAGATTAGGTTTAGGTTAGGTTTGTAAATACTCTACTTCAATAAGGATAAGATAGTATTTTGCCAAAATTTCGAATTAAAAGAAAATAGAAAAGAAATTAATTTTAAAAGTGGGGTATAATGGAATTTTCTATAGAGTTAGTAGGGTAATGCAGATTAAAGTCCCACCATCCTCTCCTCTTCCACCTCGCCACCAATAATCTTCTCACCACTTTTAAATGTTGTAAAGTATTATTATTTTGTTTTATTTTATTTGACGAATGTAAAATAAAAATGTGATTTTACATTGAATAAGCATGTACTATGTTTTGAAGTTGTATTATTGGTTTATGGTTAACCACACCGATCAAGTGATTTAAAAACTCAATTATCATTTTCGTCAACTACACCCACACAAATAATTTTATTTCACAAATCTATTCTACTTTCCATTTTTATATTTTATATTTTTAATATTACAAAAATTATATATTATTTTAAGATTTTAATTTTATTTAAAATATTGTAAATTTATATTATAGTTTATATTTGGGTTTAAGTTTAGTGATTGAGGTTTATGATTTTTTATTTAGGGATTGGGTTGAAGTAATGTTTAGTATTTATGGATTGTTGTTGGCGTTAGAATCATATACTACTTCGGTGATGTAGAATAAAGCACTCGGTGCATATTATGCAGCCAATAAACAGGTGACATATTGGCTCAACATTTACTTCTTCAACTTGTTCACTTTGTTGTTGTGTGCAAATTGACTTACAATAGTTGGTAAACGGAATACACCATTTATTGCAACAAGTTTCTAAACTTTTGTAGTGGATTGCTCTTCTTTCTTTCATGTGGAATAATTTTCAAGCGTTTTAAACATATATTCAATTGGCTGTGTCATCACCTAAATCACACGTTTACCGGGTAAATGGAAATGAAAAAGGTAAAATCAGACTTCTTAGGTCTTAAATGTTAGACTATTGACAATGAACTTTTCAAGGGTTCTTGGTTAAAGTAGTAATGAGTGTCAATCCAATCCTAAGCCATTTCGATCCAAAGAGAATGCAAGACAAAGCTTAATTTAAGTGCAATCAGGTTTATGAGAATATTTTAAACTAAAGCAATGACTAACTAGAACAAGAACGAAAAGCTTTTTATCAAATGAACTAAAGAGAATCCATGGGCTAAGGCAATTGATCAAAGGGTAACTATTTTCCAAGTAAAGGTAAGAAGTTTAAGTAAATACAAGCTTCTTTAAGTCTAGAACACAAGTAAAGATCAATACTTTCCCAACGTAATGATTCCTAAGCAATCATGATCTAGATATCAACTCCCATTGGCCTAGCTCAATCAAGCTTGCATTGAGAACAAGTCTACTAACCATTTAGCCATCCAAATATTAAATCCATTTGGTTTGTTTAGCTAAAGCATTATCAAGTTTTATCAAGCATTTCAACAACTACCTTCCGGACATGAAACAACTTATGATCTAGATTATAGTTTCCCAATCTTAATCTAGCATTGAGAGTACTTGATAAGCATAGAAACAAATAGATCTAATGATATCACTCAAATTATCCTAAGGAGTGACTTTACTCTCTCAAATAAGAGGTTCAGTTGTAGTACTTAGGGATCGAATCCACAAGGAGCTAGGACACACAAAAGATCTAATAGTTACATGATTAAGCTAGGCTAATAAGTTTAATAAAGCAGTAAAAAATATAGCAAAACAGGTGAGAAAGGTAGTTGCTCGGTAAATTGAGAGTTGATTGATGGAAGAATGGTTTGCTAGATCTAGGGTTTCTATTCAGACAATTAGGATTATAATGATATATATCACTAATCATGATATTATAGAGCTCAACTTCATAAGAACAAATCTATCGGACTTCGCCTTCTATATTTGTCTATTGACTAGATCTAATGACCTTACCTTTCGGCTTGTTCAATTAGAAAGTTTCGATCGATTATTCTAGAGGAATATCGATCGATACACCTTTGGAACCTTCGATCTATTATTCTATAGGAATATCGATCGACGCGCTCTAGCCAAGCTTTGAGATCGGGTTGAATGAATGCTCACTAGGGTTCCTAAATAAACTTTCATATGTTTCTAGCAATCCTAGCTCAATAGAACTCAGTTCAGAGTAAAGACCAAGCGTTAGCAATTATGCCTATTCATTCTAAGATCAGGGTTCCAGTTCATGACTCTAGAACACAAGCAATAAGAACATTCTATTGATGAATATCTAACAACTTAGCAATTTTATATTTGGGGCTAATCCCACATAACTTATCTGAACCCTAAACCTAACAGGTGGATCTATTCAAGCATGATGTTTGTCACATAAATCATAGATGAATAAGTATAAACCGTAATAGATATAAAAACCAAAGCTAATGGAGTTCCAGGAGGAATCTAAAGGAGTTCCTCCCTTCTATCCTAACTAAGAACAATAGAATAATAAAAAGCATGTAGCCGTCAACAATGGTTTAGAAATAACATAAATATGGTTTTAGGTCGTCCAAGGGTATTCTGGTAATTTATGGTTGCTTCTTGGCCTTAGTCGGTCATAAAATATGCTCGGCCCGCATTCTGTCATCCCTGTCGATCGATGTCAAGAGTGCTGCATCGATCGACATACGTTCCTCTTCTCGACAGCTTCCTCTCGCGAGGCAGACTGACCACTCTTCAGTAAATCGAGCATAACTTCTGATCTAACAGTTGGATTGACCTGAAACCGGCGGCATTGGAAAGCTAACTCAAAGATATATCTTGTTTCAAAAGATCAGCTCAATCTCCTCATGAGAAGGTCTCCTTACATAGCTAAACATCTGATGCGTCTGTGCAGTTCTGCACTCAAAGGCTCCAAAAGGCACCAAAATCACCACTTTCCTCCAAAATGTACCTGAACCTGTAAAACTCTAAAAAGACTCCAAAACATAATAGACATATCTTAAAACACCTATATACCATGGGTAAAAATTGGTCAAATCCATGATATATCAACTCCCTCAGACTTATGCTTGTCCTCAAGCAAACATAAGAGTCCTCTGGAAGAAGTTTGAAAACAGCAGGGACTCACACAATTTTAAAACTTACTATCATCACCTCTACAATGTTGCAACCACATAAAATCAATATCAACCTTAGAGATACTGTATATGCAATATCCTAGCTTAGCAACCAAATCCTTTCATCTAGCAACTTAACTAATCCTGTCTGACTAACACCTCTACTGACCTCATTTCTTGCATAAAAATAAAGGTGTATCCTTTACCTTGGGAGTATCGATCAAAGGACATATAGATTCTCACTCAAACAAGTATCTGGACCAACAGGTAGTCTCCTCTCAATAGAAGTTCCTTTCCTCCCTCTCTCCTTACTTCTCTCAGTCAATGTCTGCTTCCTTTGCAGGGTATCATTTATACTTTACATTGACTGAGGTAAAAGACAGGCTTCCATGAATAGCTCTGATGGTTGCAGCCACCAGGTCCTGTTCACCTCTTTTTGACCTTTATCTCTTTTTAGAATTCTTTATGAATCAAGACTTAATGGTTGTAGCCACCAAATCCTGTTTGAATTCTCTAGGATTCTTTATGAATCAAACTTTAATGGTTGTAGCCACCAAAGCCTGTTCGAATCCCTTTTTTGTCTCTCTAGAATTCTTTTATGAATCAAACTTTAATGGTTGTAGCCACAAAAGTATGTTCAAATTCTTTAAATATAATTGAAGGAGAGAGAGGGGAACTATCAACACTTTTACCTTCCAGACTTGTAGGAGGAATCCGATCCCTTGTATACCAAGCCCCAAAACAAGCAAAATTGAGCTCAATTAGGTTGGAAGTCAGCTTTGGTTTTTTCAAACAATCTCAGCAAGTGCGAATAACTGGCAGGATAATCCACTTTAGCATCTCTAGTACACTCTGCAGTCACTAAGTCTAAGAATGGTGCTAAAGAGTGGTTAGATAACAAGTAAAAATTGAAAAAATTCATCATCCCCTTCTTAACTCAATAAAAACTCTTTGAAAACATTTTATAAGACTCACAATAAACTAGATATTATTAAACATCCCCCCAGACTTAAATTACACTGTCCTCAGTGTAAATCCAGTCAGAGTTATGGTGAAAATTAATCATAAGTACACAATTTAACAAGTAAGAACGATAATCTGCTCGATGTCGATCGACACAATGAAGTGACAATCGATCGTTGTTGTTGAAGTTCTGTCGATTAATATCGACATGGTCTCATCGGTCGATGTGCTGAGCAATCGTCTACTCGGATCTGTTTTTTTTTTTACTAACAATAACACAATATCAGTAGAACCTCCTCCAGACTTAAACAACACTGTCACCAGTGTTATACAGTCTAAGATTGGTTGGAAAATAAATCATAAGGACAAAGTTAACAAGGAAAACGGTATACCTGCTTTAGATATGAGTGTCGACCAACACAGTTAAGTGGCGATCTATACTCTTGATGCTTTGTCGATCGATGCTAGCTAGCCATCGTCGATTCTTGTGCAAACTCATCTTCCTCGGATCCTTTTTCCTTTTGCCTGATATAAATAAAACACGAAAATTAAGTAATAAATGAAAAGAAAACAATTTTTTTGATGAATAGTGATTCTGCTACAGTAATGCTGTTACAATAACGGTGCTACAATAACACTGCTACAGTAACTTTGCTACAATGTCGATCTATGGTAATTTTACAGTGTTGATCAATTTTTGCTACTGTGTCATCTTTACTGTTCATCTTTTTTTATTTTTTTTATTTGCAATAAAAATAAAACGAAAATCAGTAGTAAATAAAATTAAAATCAAATTTAAAACAAACGTAACAGTGGGTTGCCTCCCACTCAGCGCTTATTTTCAGTCATTAGCTTGACTTTTGGAAATCTGTTTTAGTCCGGATGAGATTGTGAACTTGCTCCAAAACAAGTCTCAGTGTCTCTCTTCCTCATTTTGTTGAGGCGGTTGATAAGAGCTCTTTTGCTGAAACTTCCCCTTTATCTCTCATCTCTGTATCACATAGCACTCTAAACTTGGTGAAAGGTTCTGGACCTTCTCTGCAGCGTACTCTATACTTAAGACTTCCCTCTTGACATTGCGAATGGACTAGTAACAGGAAATCTACATCTATATTCTATTTCCTCTTCTTCTTCTTCTTCCTATTCCTGGTCCTTCCCCCAGACTTAGAATTTTCAGTCTCGGGCTGTTCTGAAATTTGGAGGGTGTCGACCAATGCTGAAAGCTTTGTGTCGATCGATTCTGAAGGCTGCTTGTCGACCGATGGTGAAAACTGAATGGCGATCGATGTTGCAGGCTGAATGTCGACGGATGTCCTAGGCTTCCTATCGATTGATGCTGATCTTTTCTTCTTCTCCATGGGATCATAGAAGACAGTTTCATCTGATTTGATCTCCACGACATGAAAGTCCACAAAGATAGTCCATTCTCCTATCTCCACTTTAACATCCTTGATCATGCCTACTGAGTTTGCCTTGGAGTTTTCCACGAAAGTGAAACTATCTTGAGAAGGTTCCATCTTTAGTCCTAATAGTTCAGTAGTGTCTATGGCCATGATGCTGACTGCAGATCCAGTATCGCAAATGACGTTTGGCAAATTGTGGCTATGTGTAGAGCATGGAATCAGGAACTTCCCAGGATCTTGTTCCTTCTTCAGAGTCCTCTTAGGCTTACGACTGACCTTGTTGAATAGCAACTCCATATCCCTATTTGTCTTTCTGCTCTCTCTGAAGAAATTACCAAGTCTATACTTATGATATGACTCATCCATAGACTCTTCTCCTTTTTCTATCATCTCAGCAATAAGGAGTGCTCGAAGCTTTGCAAACGGCTGTGAGAAACATGTGCTGCGCACTCTGGATTTCCTGACACCATCTGAGAAATGAGGAATCAATAATAACTGAGGACTCCCCTTGGTCCTTTTTATCTTCTTCCAATCCTTCTTTCTCTTTTCCCCATACTTGTCTGATCGCGTGATGGTGCCTCCATCAAAAAGATTTTGACACACTTCAAACTAATTCTTCTCTGATTCGCGACAGGCGTCGATCGATGGTGAAGTGGTAGTGTCGATCGATGCCGGTTTGCTGATGTCGTTCGATATTGCATCTGTGAGAACTAATTCTTGTATCGACTTCTCTTCTAAATATCAACTCTGTTTGAGAAGCTTCTGTGTGTAGAAGACCACCAAATACTCCACTGTAAGAACCTAACTGCATATTTCTATCGGGAGGAATAAGAAACTCGACATCAGTGATAGCGCAGGGAACCACAATCTTCATCGGGTTATGTATCCTCTTCACTCTTTTGTGAAACCCAACACCTTCTTCTGCCCATATAAGTGGTCTGTGATGTTCGGGGACAGAAATGTGTGAGGTCTCAGACTTTTGCATTCTCTCCATAACCGGTTTTGGTTCAATCATATATCCTGATGGTTCATCCAAACATGAGTGTTGATCAATCGAATCGGGTGGGGTCAAAATCGGTCACGACGGAATCAATGACTGAAAGTCTCTGGAAAGTATTTCTTGAAACAAAAAGTCTCGTATAATTTGAAAAGAAGTTATACGAGATTTTCTCAAATTAGAATATCCACTCTCTGGTGGGGTCGAAAATGGTTATCTCGAAATCAACGGCTAGGATTATTTTTTAATTATGGGTTCTTCGTGAAACACTTCTTGAAAGTAAGATCGGAAGACGACGGACGTGTTCGTACGAGAGTCCAAGAAAAGATCGGTACGAAAAAGGGCGGATCAACCCAATCAAGGTCCGCTCCCCCAAGGGCGTCAAGATTCGATCACCACAAAAACCCTAAACACAAAAGAATCTGCCTCGAAACTTCGAAGAGGTCATTCTCTCAAACCGTGAGGAACCAGAAAACGATCAAGATATCAAATCGAAGCCCTCGCCGAGATCTTCAGAACGCTCGTGCTGGCACCGGGCGCCGGCGCCGGCTCACCTGTGCTGGCACCGTGCGCCGGGAGCCGGCTCGCCCGTGCTGGCACCGGGCGCTGGCTTGCCCGTGCTGGCCACCGGCTCGCCGATGCTGGCACCGGCGGGTGCCGGCTCGCCCTTCCTGGCACCGGGCGCCGGCTCGCCTGTGCTGGCACCGGGCACCGGGCGCCGGCTCGCCCGTGCTGGCACCGGGCGCCGGGCGTCTAGTCTATTCCCAGCCCGTCCAATTTAGATCGCATCTCGTGGCTTTTGTGAATCGTAACACCTTAGCTGCGGACCTAATGCTCCTCAGTTCGGCTCGATTGGAGTTATCTTCAAAGTTTTGCGACCAGTGCTAGGAAGGTTAGTTCTTCCGCGAAGTGTATTGTGTAAAACAAGGGCGATCGACTCGAACATCGATTCTTTAGGCTATACGATTTATTTTGCAGAAAAGATAATCTTCCGAGAAATCGTATGAACGTTCGAGGGCTTAAAACGTGTCCACGGACTAACTTACGATTTTGGAGGTCCAAGCCCAATGGAAGCTATGACGATTTATCCTAACTCACGGAAGTAGGATAAATGCTAAGTTTCCGCGGATAAATGTCAAGACTCGAGGATAACTACGAAGATCGACGGAAAGTGGAATATTTCCAAAAGAGATAAACATGGGCCCAAAGGCGAAAGGGTAAACGGGCCACCAACCTAAAATTGACTATATAAGGAGGGCTGAGGCAGAAGAGAAAAGGATCTGGAAATCCTAGAATCTAGACCTAGAGAACTCCTGCTAGCTTAGAGAACTTAGAACTTAGGTGGTTAGGCCAGCGAGGCAGGACTTAGAACGTCTGGCCTCCTCTTGTTCTAGTTTTATCTTCTCCGCAGACCCCTGTTCCTATCGGAAGGATCTAACAATTCTTTTACTCAGAGCTCCGCACATAGAAACCCTAGGCATTATCTTCGACATGCCCGTTTCTATGACCAACGCTCATACTAGACGAACCAGGCATAGACTGTTCGATCTCGTGTTCAATTCTTTCTAACTGAACTACGTCCGACTTGATCCTCGAAAGGGGTACGTAGGCAGCCATTCTTAAGGTCCAGTCGCAAATCTTAACAAAACCTTTTCCGCATTTATTCGGTCACTTGTCGTTGGCTGTCGCAGAGAATCCGGACCTTCAAGGAAAGTAGGGATGTCGTTGCTTTCCTCCATTATTATTCATTAAAATCGACAGTGTGAATTTCGGTTCCTACAATTACTATTCAGGTTATCAGTATTATAATAGTATGAATGCTTATATGAGATGCTTGCATGATATTAAAGAACCCAGCTATAACAATAACTTTAACTGTCATCCTAGGTTATCTAATATTAGAACCGATGAAACTCCCATTGGCAAGAAATAGGAAGGCGTCGATCGACCTGCTGTCACACGTATCGATCGACGTTGCCTCGCATCAATCGATCGATGATTCAATAGGAGTATCGATCGATACGCTTCTAGTATGCTTTAAGTACGATGGCTGATTAACAGTTCGCTTAAGGAGTTTGCCAAATCAGCTGTCGCTTGTTTCCAGCAAATTCCTAAGCTCAACAAAGATAGATCCAAGGATAATATCCACTGTTATCATGTATAGGTTAGCTACTGTACAAGCATTAAGAGCAATCTTCTAAGATGAATATCACATGCTCAAGTATTCATATTTGGGGCTAATCCCTCAAAACATATTTGAATCCTAGATCTAACAAAGGTGTTTACTCAGACATGGCCAAGCAAAACATCATAACAATAAAATAAAATTGCATAGATAGAATAGATAGAAAATAAAGGTGTTCAAGAAAGCTCTCAATTGTAACTCTCTCTATCTCACCAAACAATAGAAAAGAACTCTCAAAAGACTCTATCTGAAAGAAACTCTCAAGAACCAAAAGACCTAGAACTATGAAACTTTAGAAAAGACTTTTTGAAAAATTAAAACTTTTTTTTTGCCAAAACACTTAGGCAAAACATAAATAATTAAAACTGGGTTAAAACTCGTCAGGGGTATCTTGGTAAATTGGATGAAGTCTTGGGCTTTAAGTCGGCTGTGACCAAACTGGGCTTCTGTGTGTTGAATATCGATCGATTACACTTAAGGTGTATCGATCGACGCGTCTCTCTCCGTGTCGACCTTGAGTGGTCGATATGGTCATCTCGGGATAAATCTCTAAAATGCTCCAAAAACATCATCATTTCTCCAATTGCTCCTGAACCTGTAAATATGCATTCTAGACTCCAAAATAGGTTAAATGTAACCTAAATCTATCATATACCATGACAAAAATCAGGTCAAATTCATGGTATATCAACTTCCCCAGACTTAACCTTTTGCTTGTCCTTAAGCAAAACAACTGGTAGTCTCTCTGGAAAAGTTTTGAAGACAGCATGGATTCAAAAAGTTTAAAAATCTCTGTCATATCTTCCTAGTAGTGCAAGCCAAGTCAAGATCATTCTAACTACAAAAGCACATTATACCATATCCTAGTATAGCAACCAATTTTTCCTAGTCAACAACTCAACCAATCATGTCTGATAATCTCCTCTACTAACCTCATTTCTTGCATAAAATAAAAGTGTAGGCTTTACCTTGGAAGTATCGATCAAAGGACACATGGGTTCTTACTCAAACAAGTTTCTGAACACACATATAGTCTTCTCTGGTCCCTTTCTTCCCTCTTTCTCTCTTCTCTGAATCCTTATAGTTTCAATTTCAATGAACATTGATGCTAATGCAGTCCATCTTGTTCATCTTATTGACTTTCTACTTTTATAGCTCTTATTTTGACAAAGTGTAGCGAATAATGGGGTCACAGGAGACACTCCTATCCCTCTTTTCCACAATGTATGATCATTCCTTTCAGAATTAGAATAATGGGGTCACAGGAGACACCCCTATCCCTCTGCATCTTCCAGGAAATCATCTCAATCTTTTATATCTAGGATGCTTGAAGAGAGAGAGAAAAGGGAACCAGAAACATACAGACTTTTACCTTCCATACTTGCAGGAGTAACCCGATCCAATGTATACCATGACCCAAGACAAGCAGGTAATGTCAGTATTAGGTTGGAGGTCAGCTTTGGTTCCTTCAAACACTCTTAGTAGGTGCGAACATAGTAGACAGGCTGATCCACTTTAGTATCTTAGTACTTCTGCAATCAATGAATCTAAGTTTGGTCTAGAAAGTGGTTAAATCTCAAGTAATAAGCTAGATAAGATGATTGTCCCTTTCTTGACTCAATAAAAATCTTAAATAAAACTCAAAATAGTAGATAAATAATAGATAATCACTAATAATCCCCCTAGACATAAATTACACTGTCCCCAGTGTAAACCAGTCTGAGTTGATAGAAAACTATAGTATAAAGGCAAAATTTAGCAAGTTAGAACGTTATACTTGACCGATACCATATCAATCGATGATTATGAAAGCGT
Organism: Brassica nigra; assembly: GCA_016432835.1. Lineage (NCBI taxonomy): Eukaryota > Viridiplantae > Streptophyta > Magnoliopsida > Brassicales > Brassicaceae > Brassica > Brassica nigra. The sequence goes on from CM028244.1 coordinate 54,904,914, forward strand.
GTCGATCGTGGCGGATGTAGTGCTGTCGATCGATGTCGACTTGGTCGCGTCGGTCGATAGAGTTGGTAAACGTTTACTCGGATCTTTTTTTTATATATTTTTTTAATTTTATAAAAATTAAAATAAATGCTAGTAATGCATAAAATAAATGAGATTACCTAATAGTGGGTTGCCTCCCACTCAGCGCTTTGTTATAGTCATTTAGCTTAACTTTGGAGGTTGAATGGCTTAGTTGGTGTGGAAGAAGTTGTTTGCTGGTGTGCAAACATCCTCTTGTTCTGTGGACTGAGTTGCAGTGAGGCTTCTTGTGGCATCATCTGACCTGGTCCATCTCTTTTTCATATCCTCTAACTCATCTTTCAACAAGTGTAGCCTCCTCTCAAAGTTCTCAATGTTGAACTGCTGCTTTTCAAGCTGATCATAAGCATTTCTTGATGGCTCTGACAGTTCTTCATGTATTGAAGGTAGCACACCCAATGTGTCTGTTATGGTTGCCTGTCGGACTGATGGTGTATCAGTATCGATTGATGCTGTAGCATTGATGTCGATCAATGTCATAGTGCCCTCGTCGATCAATGTATGGGATGGCATATCGGTCGATGTGAAGGGTGAAGGGCGAGTTTCAAGTTGTCTCTGAATAGCCTTGATCTCCTTGTCTATCCCTTCTGTCCTTGATTAAAGAGCAGCAATGCTGCTGTCGAAAGGGAAATAAATGTCATCAAAATTCCTGTAATGTTCATTCTCTGAATAATCTAGGGCTTCATAGATCTCAGCTATCATCTTGTCAACTTCTCTCTTGGTGTAGGTAGCTTTTCTTCTTTGAGTGGCTGGATAATCTGTTGTGTCTGACCAGCTTCTCTTTTTACTCTGATAAGTATCGTAAGCTCTAGCTCCATACTTTGGTTTGTAATGGAATTCTGGATTCCATCCATTGTGCTTGCTCGTTTTCATATCGATCGATGTGGTGTTGTCCATGTCGATCGATTGTTGCCTCTTCTGCTTGTTGCGGAGTAGATGCATTCTTCTTTGCATCAACACAAAGCTCTTTGTTATCCAGTTGTGGTTGGTGGTGAGGCAGCACTGGAACATGTCAAGACTCTTCTGTATAGCTTGTTCTTCTCATCTGTTGTCTGTCTTGATGATGTTGAGTAGCTCCTTTTTCATGGAAGTGTATTGTTCCCAAAGATCGATATAGATCGACGTGCGGTTCTCATTGTCGATCGATTGTTGCTGGTTCTCTGCTGGTGCTTGATCAGGATCGATCGATGTGCTGGTAGGCATGTCGGTCGATGGAGATATCTCTTGTTGAAAATCAAGCTGATTCTGAATTGTTTCCATCTGTTGCTGTAAAGCATCCATTCGTGCTTCGAGTGCATTCATATCACTCATTGGGTAGTAGGAACTACCCAATCTTTCTTCATAAGAACACATCCTCTCTTCCAATCTTGTAAAGCGTATATCAATCGATTGCTTGATGTTGGTGTCGATCGATCTAGGGTAAGCTGCATCGGTCGATGGTATCCATCAGCCGATTGTATCCATCGGTCATCGGTCGTTGTGAAAGGGTTCCAGGGCTTCCATGCTGAAGCTCCTTGTGGTTTCTGCCTCATAGTGGTGATATCATCTGCAAGCTCTTTCATGGTCTTGGTCAACCATGTAATCTTGTCACTGAGTGGATTGTAGACACTATCAAGTTTGCACTTGAAATGATTCATTGAATCATACTGAATGGTGTAGATATCATTGAGCTTCTCATCCATCTCTGCTCTGCTGTAGGGATCTGGATCTGGAGGTGTAACTTGAGTGAATAGGTTGCCTTGTCCATTGGCCATGGCAAGAATATTTGTGATGTCTTCCTTGGATACTTGTAGGAGACGTCCATCCATAGCTCTTGCATTTCCTTCTAGATCTCTGAAAATACCAAACTCATCAGGGGTTAGATATCCATAACCTAACTTATCATTATGTAAATCGAATGGTAAGGGTTGAGTATCGATCGATGCATTAGAATGCTCGTCGATCGATGTCGTGGTGTGTAGCTGCTGGTGAAGATTGCAGCTAGATTCTTCTCCATGTGGCTGAGGGTTGGAAAGTTGCTGATGCATCTTGTCTGCTTCTAGGGTTTGTGAATCTGTTTCTACCCCGTGGCTTCTTTTATAGTAGTAATCATCAACCAAATTTCCAAATTTGAGATTTCCATTTTTCTCAAAGTCGGTTTCAATCATATCGATCGATACGTCATGACGTATGTCGATCGATTCTACTTCTTTCTGCCATCGTCTTAGACCGGTATCAATCGATGCTGACGGTGTAGCGTCGATCGATTCGTGTAGCATGGTTCCGTATGATCTGGTTCCATCTCTAGTGAGAACTCCTTTGTGGTCTGTAGCTGGTTCTTCCTCGCGGTTCTCACTGAATTCTTCCACATATTGGGAAGGTGTAGTAGCTTCTAGGGCAAAGATCGGATAGCAGTAAGCTGGCCAGTCGTCTCGCGTCTTGGAAACTGTCGTATCGATAGATGTGTAGTTGCTGGTGTCGATCGATTTCCCTGTGTCTGATCTTGGAATCGGTTTGAGACTGGTGTCATCTTTGTAGGCTGATGGTCTTGTTGGAATGAACTCGTAAGGGACATAGTGGATGGGTACTGCATCTCTATTAATGAAAGAGTACTCAATCTCTCTTTCTTCCCAATAGTCTTCATCATACTCATCATCTCTTGTATCCACTGGAGGGTGGTATAGCTTAGCTTCTCTGCGGATATATGAATATGGTATGTTCCTGTTGTAGTCCTCATCATACTTTTCTTCTCTGCGATTGAATGAGTATCCAATATCTCTTTCTATTATGTAGTCCTCATCATACTCATCATCTTGTGTCTCTACTGCGTATGTAGGCTGGTAGTAGTCTGATTCCCAACTCCCATCTAAGTAATCACCTGGAAAGTGATCAACTTCGTACATAGGTGTACTATCAATCGATGTGGAGTGAAACTGTTGCTTGTATCGATCGATTTGATGACGGGAGGGTCGATCGATGTCGGATCAGTTGGATTGATCGATGCGTCAGTATTGGTGTCGATCGATTCCGAGTACTCTGTCTCGTACTCTCTACACAGTAGCATGTTGCTACGAGTTTTGTTTCATCTGGAGGCTGGTTGCAGGACATCTTTGGCTTGACAACTCTGACTGGATGATAGTAAATCTCTGGGTTGATGAGTGTCAAACACATATGGCTTGTTTGCAAATTGCAGAGGGCTCCCACAGTAGCTAAGAATGCTCTTCCAAGTAGTAAAGAAAAATTCCAATTTAACTTGATGTCTAGGACACGAAAGTCAACTGGAACTAGGGTATTACCAATCTTTACCTCAAGATCTCTGATGATTCCCAATGAACTTGTTCTAGAACAATCTACAAAGTAGAATGATTCTTTGGAAGGTTCCACCTTCATGCCTAATTGGTCTGCCATAACCTTTGGTAGGATGCTGACTGATGCTCCTGTATCACATAGTGCATGTGAGAATTCAATACCTTGCACTAGGCATGAAATAATGAACTCTCCAGGGTCACTCTTCTTCTTCAATGTGATCTTCTTCACATCCTCTCTGATTTGATTGAACATCTTTTCAATATCAGCTTCTGTTACTCTTGTTTCTCTGAAGAACATCCACAATCTGTGTGTGAACTATGCCTCCTCAAAGGATCTCTCTGCTGGAATACTAAGAACTCTTTTCTTGAAGTTTTCCAACTCCTTTGCCTTAGCTTCTCTTTTCAAGTGCTTAGGAATCTTCTCTTTCCTTTTTCTTAGGGTTCTCATTGCACTTTCCTTTTCTATCTCCATAGGCTCTGATGTATCTTCAGCTTCTTCTTGTGGGTTGTCTGTAGGTTTGGGTCGGTGATAAATCATGGATTTTATCCACTTTCAACCATGATTTTTATATGTTTTTGGAAACAAAAGGGTACTTCTAGTGTCTTTTATGAGCTTTTACAGGTTCAGGTACTCTTTGGTGAAATGTGACCATTTTGGAGCAGAAATGAATACTTTAAGGAGGTTGTAATGGAACGATAACTTGAGCTAATCGACCGATGCTCAACATGATGCATCGACCGATGAGAGACTACCTTCATCGACCGGTAGGAGCTTGTGACATCGATCGATATGAAAGGCCTCCGAGAATTAATGACGAATTAAATAAGCTAATCATCTCATTAGGGTTTCACTTCTACCAAATGAGTCCCTGGCCGCCTGTTAGGCCATTTTAATAGGGTTTTGTATTATTTTAGAGGCAAGACTTGCCTAGAGAATTTTTAGACCTAATTTGGAGAGAAGCATCTAGCTACCTTGGAGAGAGAGCTTAGGAATGGACAGATAGATCCAAACTGCATACAAAGAAGATCTTGAACTCCCTTATTTTTCTCTACTCTTTTATTGTTTCTCTTATTATTCTATTTAAAAGTATTATCCAAACCATCATGATTTTGTCTTCCATGAATATGTTTGAGTAGTTTCTCTTGTTAGATTTAGGTTTCTCATTAAGCTTAACCATGCATTGTAATTAATTTAATGCTAGGGTGTTTAAAATATAGTTCTTCATTCTAGTTGTTCTTAATGCTAAGTATAGGATTGATCACCCTTGTCTTAGATCTTAGGATTAATTTGGATAAGTGAGAACTTAGCAAATCCCTGAAACCCAAAGCTGGTATGTTCCAACTTTACCTAGAGTGCACGAAAGTGGCCTCTTTGTAAGATTGGAGAACCAATTCAAATCCGATCTTAAAGCTCACTAGAAACGATATCGATCAATAAGCAATCTGCTTGTCGAACGATATTGCGAAAGGTGTATCGATCGATATTCATATAGAATAATCGATCGACACTTTCTTATACTCATCGAACGATAGTTGATGACTTAAGATCTAGTTGAAGATAATCAATCATTGATTTAACCTTAAGGTTTGAGTTCAGAACTATGAATATTGAAAACCCTAGATACCCTGCATGCTAGTTACACCTGAGAAATATCCTAAATCTAGCTTTTATTCCTCTTGCTTAAAACCTAAACCATTCAATCAAGCAATTACTTGCTTACCCCCTCTATTTACTGCTTTAAACTTGCTTGTCTAGCTTTATTTCAAAGACTAAACAATCTATTGTGTAATCCTAGAGTCTCTGTGGATTCGATCCCTAAGTGCTACAACTGAACCTCTTACTTGAAAGAGTAAAGTCACTCCTTAGGGTAATTTGAATGATATCAAATTTGGTGCCGTTGCCGGGGACTCTTTCTTATTACCATTAGATTTAGTTTAGAATATAGTCTAGACCTTATTTTCGTATTTACTAAAATCTTTTCCTCTTATTGTGCTCTTACAGGTACCTAAGAATGGAGAAGACAGATTTCGGCAGCCCATCGATCGACACGAACACAACAACATCGAGCGATACGTCGAGCGAGGAATCGACCGACCTACCGCCCGAACATCGATCGATACCAACCAGCCGGAAGCAGGTAAGTGTTTACTTACCGATCATGCTAATGAAGAAGTAGTCCTAGGAAAACCAACTGATAACTTAAGCAACACAATTTCTGAATTTGCTGATGAACAAAGAAATGAAATCCCTGTTCAACCTTATTCATCTTCCTCTGAAGATGAGGAATCAGAATTGTTTTTGCAAGACTACTTAGACCCCATAAAGACCTATTCCAATAGGTCTTCCATCAAAGTACCAGAAGGTGATACAAGAAAATCAAAACTCTACCTTGATTTTATTCTTCTGGTGCGAAATTAGCCTTTCCGTGGATCTGCCTTGGAGCACCCCCACGAGCACATCGAATACCTAGAAGATCTAGTCTCTGATGATTACAATCGCTGCAAACTTTTTTCTTTTTCCCTTGAGGGAAAAGCCAGAAAGTGGCTGAATCAGATGCCAGCAGGCTCTCTAACTTGCTGGGGCGAAATCAGAAACGCTTTCATAACTCAATTTTTCGATGACGCTCGCTATTGGGATATACGAGAAAAGTTATCTTACTTTGCTCAGGGTCCACGCAAATCGTTTAAAAATGCTTGGATCAGATTTGAAGGCTATCAACGTGACTATGTCCACCATGGTTACTCAGAACCGCAGCTCCTAAACTTCTTTTACGGAGGCATCAGCCTTCGTTACCAAATCACGCTGGATACCGCAAGTGAAGGAAACTTTAGCACCAGGAATCCTAGTAAAGCAAAGCGTTTGATCAGAAACATAGCTTTGGGAAAATCCTATGAGATCAGTGATAGGGAAAATAGAGCTACGTCCAGGAACACGCTCCAATTAGCTGAAATCAGGGAGTCATTAGAATCTCTGCACTCAATCATGAAGGAAAAGAAACTTAAACAAATTCTTCCAAATGAGGATAGTTGTTCTGAAAGACAACTGTTTTCTGTCAAAAAGAGTAAGTCTCAAGTTTACGACCCAGACGAAGATAGTTTCACCCGAAACTATGATGCCCTAATCAAATCCCATCAAAGAAAAACTGACTCCAGGTTAAACCAAGCTTTCACGGGAAATCAGAAAATAGAAAGCGACATGGATACCAAACTAAACGTTATTCATCGTGAGCTATTTAAGAAATTAGATGCTCTAAGTGAACAAGTCAAACGATTAGAAGGTGATGTCGCCGAAAACGCAATCGCTATCAAGAGAAGCAGGACGTCTTCCTGGACGAACTGATATGAACCCAAGACGTCAAGTTACTGCTGTACTCTTGAGAAGTGGAAAGCAACTTGTTCCGGAAGCTAAGGAAAAACCTTCTTCAAAAGAAAATTCTGGAGAAGAGATCAAACCCACCCCCAACCCTGTGCTATTCCATGCCAGTAGAGAGGAACCTTCACCAAACAAGGGCAAAGAAAAAAGTAGTCAAAGCTCCGAAGAAGTTGTGATTGATATTCCAGACGACGAGGAAGATTCGGAGGATGAAGTTAATATCGACCGATATGATAATAACAATATCGATCAACACCAACCCCCTAAGCCGAAAAGCGATTCTGCGCCAGCTGGACCGACTATCGAAAGGGTTTATAGCCCGATTCCCCCTTTTTCTCCACACAAGTCCGACCCTAAGCGTGAATTGGACAGAGAAATTTGTAAGAAAGCAATCGAAAGGATCAGAGTTGAGATGCCATTAAGTGATGCTGTCAAAATTTCGCCAACGCTAAAGAAGTATGTTAAAGACATGGTAACTAAAGTTTTTCAAGTCGGAGAACGTAGTATCATGATGATTTCTGAAGAAGTCAGTGCTATAATTCAAAGCGAAATTCCGTTCAAGCAACCCGACCGTGGTAGTTTCGTTCTTAGTTGCACCATCCAAGATAAACAGTTTCCAACAGCCCTCTGCGATCTCGGATCTAGCGTGAATTTGATGCCGCACTCTGTTGCAACATCTCTCGGATATGCGGAGTTCTCTCCAGCAAATATCCAACTAGTTCTCGCTGATCGATCTGTTCGAGTTCCGGAAGAGAGCACTTGAGGATGTGCCCGTAATTATCAATGGATGCACAGTACCAACAAACTTCGTTGTACTTCACTACAAGAACGAACCCAGAGACCCCATTATCTTGGAAAGACCATTTCTTGCAACCGCAAATGCGATAATTGACGTCAAAGAAGGACGCATCTGCCTGAACATTGGAAACATTCCAATGCGGTTCGACATGGAAAAAGTAATGACGCGCCCATTGATAGATAGATCATCCTCCTATGTTGATGATATCGACGAGCTTACCCAAAAATCTTTTGAAGATTCATTCTCTCAAAGCCAAATCAAGGATGTGCTCATGGTTGCTCAGGGAGAAGTATTCAGCATAGATAACCATACGGAGGATTATGCACATTTGATGGACGTAAGAAATGATGATACAACAAATGATGAAGATGATTCCGAGATAAATATCGATCGATATTTGTAGAACGCTGTCGATCGACAACCATTTTCGATAGGAAAATCTGAGCAAGGAAAATGCACCTAAGGTGGAATTGAAACCACTTCCTGCTGGACTCGAATATGCCTACCTTTTTGACAACACTTATCCCGTTATCGTAAATGCAAATCTTACAAACAGTGAGCTCTCTTTATTGTTGAATAAACTTTGAAAACACAGGAAAGCAATCAGATACTCTCTTGAAGATACCCCAGGAACTTCCCCTGACCTGTGTATGCATCGGATTCATCTTGAAGATGAATCAAAATCATCAATAGAACATCAAAGGCGACTCAACCCCAACCTGAAAGAAGTTGTTAAAAAGGAGACTATCAAACTTCTCGATGCCGGTGTAATCTATCCATTCTCAGATAGCAATTGGGTGAGCCCAGTTCACGTGGTGCCTAAGAAAGGAGGCATTACTGTGGTCACGACAAAGACGAACTTATTCCAAAGAGAACCGTAACTGGACACCGTATGTGCATCGACTACAGGAAACTAAACTCCGCAACGCGGAAAGACCATTTTCCTTTACCTTTCATCGATCAAATGTTGGAAAGATTAGCCAATCATCAATACTATTGTTTTCTTGACGGATATTCCGGATTTTTCCAAATTCCAATGCATCCGGATGACCAAGAAAAAACAACCTTCACATGCCCTTATGGAACATTCGCCTACCATAGAATGCCATTTGGCCTGTGTAACGCTCCCGCTACTTTCCAATGCTGCATGATGTCTATCTTCACTTATATGATAGAAGATTTTATGGAAGTTTTTATGGATGATTTCTCAGTCTATGGATCTGATTTCAAAAGTTGTCTCGATAACCTCTGTAAAGTTCTAGCCAGATGCGAAGAAAAGAACCTTGTTCTAAATTGGGAAAAATGCCATTTTATGGTTAATGATGGAATTTTTCTTGGACACAAGGTATCTGCTGCTGGAATTGAAGTAGATCGAGCAAAGATAGAAGTAATGACTGGTTTAACTCCACCAACTAACGTAAAAGACATAAGGAGTTTTCTTGGGCATGCTGGATTTTATTGAAGGTTTATAGAAGATTTCAGCAAAATTGCCAGACCTCTAACAACACTCCTCTGCAAGGATGTTAGATTCGAATTCACTCCAGAATGTCAGCAAGCTTTTGATAAATTCAAAAAGGCGTTGATAACTGCTCCTGTCGTGCAAGCACCTGATTGGAGTCTTCCTTTCGAAATTATGTGCGATGCAAGTGATTTCGCAGTAGGAGCAGTGTTAGGGCAACATAAAGATAAAATACTTCATGTTATTTACTACGCGAGCCGAACTCTGGACGACGCTCAGAGAAATTATGGCACAACGGAAAAGGAACTGCTTGATGTCGTGTACGCTTTCGAGAAATTCCGAAACTACCTTGTTGGCTCGAAAGTCATCGTTCACACCGATCACGCAGCAATAAAGTACCTTATGCAGAAGAAAGATGCCAAACCACGACTTATCCGATGGATCCTTCTACTCCAAGAATTTGACATGGAAATCAAAGACAAAAGAGGAGTAAATAACAGCGTAGCTGATCACCTTTCTCGGATAAAAGTCGACGACAACATTCCTATCGATGATTTCCTGCCAGCCGAAGGTGTATACCTGGCAGAATCAACATTCATTGGTCAGATAAATCTTGCATCTGAATCCATATCGGTCGATGAATCAAGTGATGAATTGATCGATATAGCTGACTCGATGTCGATCAATGACACAAACGATAAATTGATCGATACGACTGATGACATGTCGATCGATGAATCGACCGCGCAATCGATCGACAATAAGATAGACGCAACCAATTGTGAAAACGGCTTTGACTTAAATAAAGTTTCATTTAAGATACCCTTCAATGTGACTATCATCGTAGCCGAAAATATCACCACTAATCCACACACTCCTGATAGATGCCAATACCCCGATCAGGAAGTGCACGCTGTTGAAAAGAAATTCACAGACAGACCATGGTATGCTGACATAGTAAACTATTTAGCTGCTGACGTCGAACCAGAAGGACTAAAAAATTATGACAGAAATAAGTTCTTCAGAGAAGTCAGGCGATACCACTTGGGTGAACCATATCTCTACAAGCAATGTGCTGATGGAATTTACAGACGCAGTGTTGCAGCCGCTGAAGTGCCGGACATCATATTCCACTGCCATGGATCTTCTTATGCCGGACATTTCGCAACTTTCAAAACAGTATCTAAAATCCTTCAGGCCGGATTTTGGTGGCCTACTATGTTCTGCGATGTTCACGCCTATATCATAAAATGTGATAGGTGTCAACGAAGAGGAAAAATCAGCAAAAGACATGAAATGGAACAGAAGTTTATTCTTGAAATCGAAGTCTTTGACTGTTGGGGGATATATTTTATGGGTCCTTTCCCTTCCTCATATGGGAACATATACATTTTAGTTGCTGTTGATTATGTTTCAAAATGGGTTGAAGCTATAGCCACAACTACGAATGATGCTTCTGTTGTTGTCAAATTCTTCAAGAGCATTATTTTCCCTAGATTTGGAGTTCCTCGAGTAGTAATAAGCGATGGTGTTACCCATTTCATCTACAAAGTTTTCGAAAATTTACTCAGGAAAAATGGAGTTCACCACAGAGTTGCTACACCCTACCATCCACAGACAAGTGGGCAGGTAGAAGTTTCTAACAGACAAATCAAAGAGATTCTGGAGAAAACCGTTGGGATCACCAGAAGAGATTGGTCACGAAAGCTAGATAATGCACTTTGGGCCTACAGAACTGCATTTAAGACTCCACTAGGAACAACTCCTTTCCATCTACTCTACGGAAAAGCTTGTCACTTACCCGTTGAATAAGAACATAAAGCAGCATGGGCAACAAAATTGCTAAATTTCGACATCAAAACTGCTGCCGAAAGGAGACTCATACAACTCAACGAGCTAGATGAAATCAGACATCTAGCTTATGAGAGTTCAAAGTTATATAAAGAACGCACGAAAGCTTACCATGACAAGAAGATCGTCTCCCGGAACTTTGCTGCCAACGATCAAGTTCTATTGTATAACTCTCGGCTCACTTTTTTCCCCGGAACTTCGCTGGTCAGGACCTTTCACAGTTACGGTAGCCAGACCAAACGGAGCCATCACCCTTATGAACGATAAAGGAGAAGAATTTACGGTGAATGGGCAACGAGTGAAGCATTACTGGGCTAAACCGCCAAATGTCAAACCTTTACGGTTGGGCATTCCCGAATCTGATTAAAGAGATTTTTAAGTCAAGCTAATGACTAAAAATAAAACGCTTAGTGGGAGGCAACCCACTTTTGCATTTAGTTTCCATTTTTATTTTTCATTATTTTATTTTATTTTATTTTCATTTTCATTTTCATAAAAAAAAATAGATAAGGAACTGACTTAAAAACGATCAATACGCACATAGGCATATCGATCGATTCGGATCTATCGAGGCCGCGGGGCATTAACCCCGATTTCCGCCTTTTCATCCGCTCATTTCGCATTCCTCTCCCGAAAACAAAAAACCGATTTTTCTCTCTAGAAACCAAGTCGATTTTCGCCGTTTCTTGCCTCAATCTCTTTGTTTTTGACTTCTCTATCTCATTTGTTCATCTATTCAACGATTCTACAAGGTATGAACCCGAAATTCTCTATTTTTTGGATTTTGTTTGACTAGGTTTTGACATGAACAAAAATCGATCGATTAGGCTTGGATTTAGTCGATTTAGATTGCTAGTATGATGAAACAGGTTTTAGGATTGTTGGTTTTGCATTCATGATTGTGGAATTGCGATTTGGGATGAACTTTGTGTTGCAGGTTCCGCGATATCGTGTCGATCGACACGGTCGTTGTCGAATCGATCAATATCGACGCTCATGAATCGATGTCAGATACGACAATCGATCGATACAGAGCTACCAAAATCAATCGATCTCTCATCGAGAGCATCGATCGATATAGGAACAATCGATTGCATCTACTGATGTATGATTCTTTTTGTTGTTTGCAGATGAGTTCACGGAAAGACAGCACACTAAGAGGAGGCTCGATATCCCGAGCACCTCCAGGGCACCACCCACACCACCATCTTCCTCGACGCCATCATCATCCTCACACTCTCCGCCACAACAGCCCGACGAGCGCTCCCCATGGCCTAGGAACCCTACCAAGGACATACAGACGGTGGAGTCTTACCCCGACCCGAGGACAGCGGTCCGTTCCACCGCCTGCACCCACCGTCGGCGTACAGAGAGTTGGGACGACTACGACAGCCTGTTCTACAACGCATGGCTGCGCGTTGACATCGCTCCCACCCGCTTCATCGACGAGGCTACCATCAGACAGCTTGGTCTCTGGCATGACTTGAGGGACATGATCAGCCAGCTTGGGTTCGGCACCATGGCCACACACCCTTGACCTCTACCCGTCTCTGGTCCGACAGTTCCTCGCCACAGCTGACCTCACCTACACCACAAGCACTGGCCGCGTTGCAAGCGACGGAGTTCTCTCGTTCTTCGCCAGAGGTGTCAGATACCGGATCACAGTTGCTGAGATCTGCGAGATCTACGGGTTCGATCATTCTAACACCACTATGGGTGTCCCTGAGTTTCCGATGATCGGTGACTTCTGGAGGATCATTGGCACAGGCCACTGGAGCACGGCTGTCCCTCAGACTGATATCCGTCATCCCACCTTGCGCTACTTCATCAGGGCCCTTGCCAGCACTTTGCTGTGCAAGATGGAGCCCAACAAGGTGAGGATTGACGAGCTTACACTGCTGTTCACTGCGCTTGATGGAGTTGTAGACCTGCAGGACCTGGACCCCGACCGCGACATGCCCATGCCCAACCTGGGATCTCTCTTTGCTCAGCACCTGGTGTCGCTGAAGATGAAGCCCTTCAAGGGCAATGGCAGGAAGAAGGAGACGATTGGGAGCCTGCTTACACCGATCTTCCAGCACCTCGGCATCCGCTTGACTGGAGAGCCTGCACGCACCTCCCGCGCCTACTTGGATTTAGCGCATCTGTCTTCAGCCCAGTGGCTGAAGGACGGCTTGCTCTGGAGTTTCAGGAGAGGAGACCGCCTCCGTCTTCTGCAGCTGCCATCCCGCCACATCACGGATTTCGACGGGAGCATTGACAGGCTCCGATTCCAGCCAGATGAGGCATTCCTCCGCAACCTCCAGGACATGCCACGGAGAGTTCCAAGAGAGCGCAGCGCACCAGCTACACAGAGCCAGCCAGATGCACCACTACCCGACTTCCCCATCATGCCAGACATTCCGATGCGCGACCATGGGGACTTTCAGAGGTTCGTAGCAGACGCTCTTCAGGCCATCTGGTCCAGAGTGTCTCGCTATAGGTGCATGAGCAGGAAGAGCGTGAGAGCCCATGATCCAGCAGCGCCAGGACCATCACACCAGTACCGTCGTGACTCTTCATCAGATGACGAGGAGGCAGCAGAGGATTCCGACTAGTCCTCATATTTCTATCCCTTATCCCTAGACACTTTTATTTTTATTTTTATTTTTATTTTCATTTTTTATGTTGGATTTTTAGGATTTATTACTTTAGACTATCTATTTTTATTTCATGACTTATTATCTATTTGCTTGTGTTTGGATTGTCTAACAGAACTAACAAATGACAGATCAGACGGGTTAGACACCAACAGATGAATTGATGACCTTCTGTCTAACCGCTATCGATCGATAACCTAGACTTGGTATCGATCGATACGAGTTATAATAGGTACGGTTACTCTAGTCATTAACTATCCAATTTTATCCTTCTTTCAATTTTTCATCAAACTTAGACTAAATAACACTGGGACAGTGTCGTTTAAGTCTGGGGGGGTTGTTACTAACATTTTTATGTTTCATTTCTTTAAAGCATTCTTCATTTTATTTTCAAATTTCTTTAAAGCATTCTTCATTTAAAAAAAAAAATAAAGAATTTATCATGCACCAAATGGAGACAATGATTTCTACTTATTTTCTAACCACTCTTTAGCACCCTTCTTAGATTTGTTTACTGCAGAATGTACTATAGATGCTAAAGTGGATCACCGGTCACTATGACAATACTTTTCATGATCATCTGAAAGAACCAAAGCTGATTTCCAACCTAACCTGACATTCTCTGCTTGTCGTGGGGCTTGGTATACATGGGATCGGATGCTTCGAACAAGTCTGGATGGTAAAGCCTTGTGTAGATAGTTTTATCACCCTCTCTTTCTCATTTTCGAATTTAGATTTAATATTCAGCTCTTAAAAGTATTTAAAAAAAAATTGAGCTCTAAGACTAGTTAGTTATTACTTAGGAAGGAATTCGAACAGGGCTTGGCGGTTACACCCCTCAAGACTTGATTCATAAGAATTCTATAGGTAAAGGATTCGAACAGGACTTGGTGGTTACCCCCTTCAAGACTTGCTTCGCAATGAATCCTAGGATATAGGTCAAAAAGAAGTGAACAGGACTTGGTGGCTGCAACCATTAAGGCTTGATTCATGGAAACCTGTCCAATCTCAGTCAATGTTCTACAAACAAAAAGCAGACATGACTAAGAGAGAAATAGTAGAAAGAGAGAGGATAGGAACTAACTTTTACCTGCAGATCCAGATACTTGTCTGAGCAACCTTGCATCCTGTGATCGATACTCCCAAGGTAAAGCCCGCACTTTTATCTTTATGCACAGAAATGAAATCAGTAGAGGAGCTAGTCAAACAGGATTGCTAAGTTGTTGGCTAGATGAACTTGGTTGCTAAGCTAGGATATGGTATAATGTACTTCTGAAGCTAATAAATTTTTGATGTGGCTTGCAACAAAGTTGAGGTGATGATCTTGAGTTAGAGGTTGTTTAAGTCTCACTATTTGGAAACCTCTTCTAGACCTATGTCATTAAATTTGCTTGAGGACAAGCAAAAGGATAAGTCTGGGGGAGTTGATAAGTCATGGATTTTACCCACTTTCAACCATGATTTTTATATGTTTTTGGAAACAAAAGGGCACTTCTAGTGTCTTTTATGAGCTTTTACAGATTCAGGTACTCTTTGGTGAAATGTGACCATTTTGGAGCATAAATGGATACTTTAAGGAGGTTGTAATGGAACGATAACAGGCTAATCGACCGATGCTCAACATGATGCATCGACCGATGAGAGACTACCTTCATCGACAGATAGGAGCTTGTGACATCGATCGATATGAAAGGCCTCCGAGAATTAATGACGAATTAAATGAGCTAATCATCTCATTAGGGTTTCACTTCACCAGATGAGTCTCTGGCCGCCTGTTAGGCTATATTAATAGGGTTTTGTATTATTTTAGAGGCAAGACTTGCCTAGAGAACTTTTAGACCTAATTTGGAGAAGCATCTTGCTACCTTGGAGAGAGAGCTTAGGAATGGATAGATAGATCCAAACTGCATACAGAGAAGATCTTGAACTCCCTTGTTTTTCTCTACTCTTTTATTGTTTCTCTTATTATTCTATTTAAAAGTATTATTCAAACCATCATGATTTTGTCTTCCATGAATATGTTTGAGTAGTTTCTCTTGTTAGATTTAGGTTTCTCATTAAGGTTAACCATGCATTGCAATTTATTTAATGCTAGGGTGTTTAAAATATAGTTCTTCATTCTAGTTGTTCTTAATGCTAAGTATAGGATTGATCACCCTTGTCTTAGATCTTAGGATTAATTTGGATAAGTGAGAACTTAGCAAATCCCTGAAACCCAAAGCTGGTATGTTCCAACTTTACCTAGAGTGCATGAAAGTGGCCTCTTTGTAAGATTGGAGAACCAATTCAAATCCGATATTAAAGCTCACTAGACACGATATCGATCGATAAGCAATCTGCTTGTCGAACGATATTGCGAAAGGTGTATCGATCGATATTCATATAGAATAATCAATCGACACTTTCTTATACTCATCGAACGATAGTTGATGACTTAAGATCTAGTTGAAGACAATCAATCATTGATTTAACCTTAAAGTTTGAGTTCAGAACTATGAATATCGAAAACCCTAGATACCCTGCATGCTAGTTACACCAGAGAAATAGCCTAAATCTAGCTTTTATTCCTCTTGCTTAAAACCTAAACCATTCAATTAAGCAATTACTTGCTTACCCCTATATTTACTGCTTTAGACTTGCTTGTCTAGCTTTATTTCAAAGACTAAAGAATCTATTGTGTAATCCTAGAGTCTCTGTGGATTCGATCCCTAAGTGCTACAACTGAACCTCTTATTTGAGAGAGTAAAGTCACTCCTTAGGGTAATTTGAGTGATATCAGTCGGCCTCTGAGTGCATAGAGTTGGATTGCATCTATCCTTGGTAGTTGCACTCGCTGTTTGATGGTTGTATATCGATCGATTGCTGAAGTAGCATGTCGATCGATTGCTGAAGTAGCATGTCGATCGATTTTTAGTTGTCTTGGGCGATCGATGTCATCCTCGTGAGATCAATCGATGAAAGGGTGGAGTGGGTTTGGGTGCCTTGCTGCGAACTCTGCATGCGTCATAATCCAGACTGGTCTGTTCGTAGCCGTAGACTCTGTCGATCGATGTGGAATTTCAAACATCGATCGATAATCATTTTCCCATGTCGATCGATGATCATCTTCTGGCGTCGGTCGACACCAGTGAGAACTGCCGATACTCATGGAGCTCTCAACATCAAATTCTTCTTCTTGGGGTACCTCATGCTCGTCCACTTGCCAGAAATCATCTACTGTGATGACATTGATGTGGTGCCTGATGAGATCTTCCTCTCTCCCTTTTATTAAGGCTTCTTGCCTCTGAATAGCTTCTGCTGTTTGGATCACCTGTATCTCTAGCTTCTGTGGGAACCGAAATTCGCATTGTCGATTTCAATGAACAAGATTGCGGACGAAAGCCAAGTAAACCCGACTTTCCTTGAAGGTCCGGATTCTCAGCGTTGCCACACGAAATCGAGAAAGTTAACGGATGACAAAAATAAGAATTGTAATATTTGCTCGAGGGCATTTTATTAAATGAAAGATATGAATACAAGGATTCTCCGAAAGAGAGATTTGCGATTAAAGAAAAAGATAGAGTCGCAGGCAGCCAAACGTCCTAAGCCTTGCTCCGCTAGTCTAACCACATAAACCCTAATTCTTCT
The DNA here is from genome assembly GCA_016432835.1 of Brassica nigra. Taxonomy (NCBI): domain Eukaryota; kingdom Viridiplantae; phylum Streptophyta; class Magnoliopsida; order Brassicales; family Brassicaceae; genus Brassica; species Brassica nigra. Next base: position 54,922,027 of record CM028244.1, read on the forward strand.
AAGCTGGCAAAGTGCTCTAAGTCTAATTTTCGGATCCCCTTCTCCTCTGCTCTTGCCCTCCTTATATACTCACTTCTAGGTCGGTTTGCCTTAGGATGATGGACTTCGCCTTTGGGCCCAAGTTTATCTCTTCAGGAAATATTCCATTTTCGTCGATCTTCGTAATTATCCTCGAGTTTTCCCCTATTTTCGGTGACTTGATGTTTATCCGATGTTCGGGAAATTGGATAAACCGTCATAGTCTGATTGGGCCTGAATTCTTAAAATCGTAAGTAAGTCCGTGGACTTGTCTTAAGTCGTTGAACGTTTTAAAAGATTTCTCGGAAAGACTATCTTTCTCGTAAAATAAACCGTATATCCTAAAGGATCGATGTTCGAGTTAATCGATCTTGTTTTACACGATATCCTCTACGAGAAATCCAACATTTCTAGTTTTTGTCGTAAAACATCGAGGATGATTCCAATCGAGTCGAATCGAGAGATGTTAATTCCGTAGCCGCGATCGTATCAGACCCACGAGGATTGATCCAAGCAAGCCAAGATGGGATCAGACCGAGCACGGTGGGGACGAGACCAGGACGAGGACCGAGACCAGGGCGAGGACCGTCCACCGGCGCCAGGGGTCTTGCCGCGGGCGCCAGGCCGGCTTGCGTGATGCTTGCCGCCGGGCAGGCTTACGCCGGCCAGGCGGCTGCGTGGCGCTTACGCTGGCGTAAGGGCTTGCCGCGGCAGGCGGCGGGCGGGGCTTGCCGCCGGCGCCAGGCCGGCTTGCGTGACGCTTGCCGCCGGCGCCAGGCGGCTCCGTCTCCCCGCCCGGCGAGGGTTCTCTGCCGCCCGTGGGTTCTCCGTCGCCCGATCTTTCCCGGTTGGTCGTTCGTGCGAAATCTTTGAGTTTGGAAGAATCTTTAGCCATAGATTTCGAGATAACCGTTTTGACCCCAACAGTTAGCCCCCAGCGTAAGATCAGAGACGATTTTGCAGGCGAATGATTCGAGTTTTTGAAAATCGAAATTTTCGGCTAAGGATTCTTTCGCAGGAAACCTACGTCATCATCCCCTTTTCTTATAAATAGCCAGCCTTCCCTTCTCATTCTTCAAATCTTTTCAAATTCTCTCTTCTTCTCTCAAAAGAAAAAAATGTCTTCATCCTAAGTTGAAAAGAATGATTCTGATGTTGAGATGGGCGAGGCCAGCCAGGCTCCGTCGGTTCCGGCCGTTCAGGGCCTTCCCGTCCCTCATTGATGGGTTTGACTCTTTCAAGGCTAAGCTATCGGCGCAGTGCTGCGAAGGCTCAAAGCGAGGACGAGGCGCGATGTTCCTTCCGCCCGACTCCTTTGCATGTTTCTCCGATCTCTTTGCCTGCTCCTCTGGCCCCTTCGCCTGTTCTTCCGGTTTCCAACTCCGAAGTCCCATCCGATGCCCTCCTGCGGCGGAAGGGTTATTGTTCCTGAACAGATTCTTGAACAGATTCATGATGTTCAGGTCCATCAATCGGGTTCATCGACTGCTCGATCGTAATCTCGAGAGAGGATGCAATAGAATCTACACCTCCTCCTCCGGGAAGGGAACTCGTCTTAGGACTGCCAGCGGCTGGTGCCCGCCGTTGCCAAAGGAAGGGAAAGAGCTGGTGCGGCACCGGAGTGAAAAGAAGCGGGTGCTAAGAGCGGGAGGGCGAACTTTGAGCCGTTGGCGTCATCGTTCAAGGTTCGATTTCAATCTATCTGCAATTCTTGCATCGCTTTTATGATGATACTTACCCTTCTTTTGCGGACAGTTTGTGTGGCTGAATGAATGCTTGGCGAGTGTGGATCGGAAGTCATTCGTCTATCGAAGGAGCTGGAGTCATCGCGAGGCGCTGAAGCGTCTTGAGGCTGCATTGCAGACCGTCGAGGACACCCATGCTGCCCAGACGTCCCAGCTTGAGGTTCGTATTAGCGACCTTGAGCGTGACCTTAGGAAGACCGCGAGTTCGCTACTCAAGGTGAAGAAGGAGAAGAAGAGAAAATCCTCGAAAGTCCGCCACCTTCAGCAGAAGGTCCAGACTCATGAGGAGATGAACGCCCGTAGATCCTCGGAGGTTGCCGATGCCCGTGGCGACTTCTTTGGTCGTCGGCGAGGATGGCCACCCTGTTTGAGTCCTTGATCGCTATCCGTAAGAGAGACTTGGCTTTAGCGGGGATCGAGGGGAGTCTGAGTGAGCTCGAGTTGCTTCGGGGTAACGAGGCCTCGTCTTTGGATTTGGAGGAAGCCAGACTATCGTCCTGTAAAGGAGAGTGGGCGACCTCCGAGGGAGACTTCGATTCGATCCTTGCCGGCCTGCAGGCGAATGCCCTGCGCCGACCTCCGAAGACTCAGAAGATCAGGAGCGTGCGGGAGAGGATTGCGAGGCTGGCGCGGACGAGGCGGGTAGTGGTGGCGCGACCGAGGGAGGCGACGGCGAGGCTATCCTTATCGCGGGTGAGTTTGAGAATGAAGGTGACGCTCCTGGGAGCGTCTAGGTTTATCAATCTCTTCAGAGATTTTGTTTTATATGCGTTTCGGCCGTTAAGAGGCCATGATGTATTTACCGGGGTTTGTTTGAAATTTTGCGGTCTCAATCTATGAAACGCTTTTCGATTATTTATGAACTTCAGTTTTTTCAAAGTATGAGAAAGAGGGTGTGAGTTGTCGTCTCATTCCTAGTTCCCTGATGATCACCGTACTTATTGTTTGCATAAAGCGAGATTTTCCGCGGTTTACCGATTCTGAAAAGTTCGTGAAACAAATAGGCTTAAGTGAAGAGACAAATTTTTGGATCTCGTATACCATACTATGTCTGTGAGATGTCAAGATCCAGCGTGGCTGGGTTTAGGGCAAGACCTAGGTTTACTCTCGGACTGAGGCTTTGCGATGACAAATCGGCTTTCGTTTTGTCTGTTTGCGATTTTAACCTGACGTGCCGTTTAAAATCCGAATTGTTGTCGGCTTATATGATTTGTCAGTGAGTCGAGCTACTTCCTTTAAGAAGAGCTAAACCAAAATTTGGTTTTCTTGTATAGCGTGTGTTTATCCTTGTCGGATGCAAGAGAACCTACCCTTGAAGGCGGCTATTTGTCCTTTAGGGCGATAGAGTTCGTTTGTTGTGATCAGCAACAACGAAATGATACCGTTTTGAGGTGCGTTTGTATGTTTTGAGTTCTAGAGGCGAAGATTTCGTGCAGCGTTTTGCGGAAAGAGAATGTCCTTCGCGTTAGCGGCGTCTCGCAGATGCTGAAGGTCGATTTTCCTTATGCGCATTTCGTGGTTGAAACTCTTGGGCTTGGGGATGATTTTGCGAATGTTCGCAGCCAGAAAACTGTTGTTTTCGTTTTGGGACCAAGGGTCGCGTAAATTTGACTTCGGGAGAAACGTCTACGCTCACTTTGCTTCGTGAAGTGTTGGCCCTCGGGATTTGTTTTTGGATGTGATAATCGCTTAGTGGATACTAGATCCGTTGTCGTTGCCGTTCAATAATTGGCAAATCGTTGTCAAAAGAGTTTGAAAGTTTCAGAATTTTCGAAATTAGGTGGGAGTATCTGATATATACTCCCCTTTTAATCGGGGATATTGAGCCCGCTGGTTAGCGACTTGCCTACGCACTTTTCGGGATCAAGCCATCTCAGTAGTTCTTTGTATCACAACATTGTTAGTGATAGTATATTTTAAGATGCATCGCGTTCCAAGTTCTTGGGATTTTTACGTCTTGCATGTTCCGATTTGGTACGAACCAGGTCGGACCACTTTTATGACTTTGTATGGTCCTTCCCACCCGTTTTCCTGCGTTTGTTCGGGTGTTTTGGAAGACTTTGCGTAAGACTAAATCGCCTTCTCTGAACCTGCGATGGCGATGCGTTTGAGTTGTAGTACCTTGCGGCAGCGTGCTGGTAATTTTGGATTCGAATGAGTGCCTGGTCGCGGCGTTCATTGATAAGATCGAGATTGTCCAGCATCATAGAGCTGTTTAAATCCTCTCTTTCGGGGAGGAATCTTCTCCGCACTCGGGAATTCTACTTCGCTGGGATCATGCATTCAGTTCCGTAAATGAGGGCGAATGGGGTTTCACCCAGCCCTTCTCGGGGTTGTACGATGCGACCAAAGGACTCCTTCGAGCTCCTCTGCCCATCGTCCCTTTTTGGCGTCTAGGCACTTTTTTAGTCCGTTAAGGACGGTCTTGTTGATGGTTTCTGCCTGTCCGTTGCATTGCGGATACCTGGGAGTTGACTTTATAAGTCGTATTTTCCACTTTTCGCAGAATGCTTCAATCGAGCAGAGATAAATTGAGATCCGTTCTGTTACGATTTAAGACGGGACCCCATGTCTAGTTATGATATGTTTCCATACGAAGTTCTCGACTTGTGTGTCTTTGATACTTGCGTAGGATTCTGCTTCTACCCATTTGGAAAATAAATCCGTGAGGACTAGGAGGAAACGTTTTTGTTTTGATGGATGCATAGGTCCGACAATGTCCATGGACCATCGCATGAAAGGATAGGGGGATGAAATTGAGGAGAGGATTTCCGCGGGTTGATGGATTGTTGGAGCATGCCTTTGGTATTTCGCACTTCGGCAAATTTCGCAGTCTTTTATCATGGTTGGCCAATAATAACCGTGGCGTTTGATTTTGACTGCGAGAGATCTTCCGCAGAATGATTTCCGCATGATCCAGAATGGACCTCTTCCATGATTCTTCTTGCCCTTTCTCCTTCTGCGCATGTCATGAGGGGACCAGAGAAACGCCACTTATAAATTTCTCCCTCTATCGTGACATACCGTGCCGCTTGGATTTTCACTTTACGGGCCGCCCATTTTTCGGCGGGTAAGGTTCCATTCACGATATAGGCCGGATTGGTTCTAACCAAGGGCTGTCGCAGCCATACTCGGTTTGGTCCGCATCCGCTTCCGGTTGATCCTCGACTTCTTCCGCATCTTCAATCTTTCCTCGGATTAGATTGACGACCACTGGTGGTCCGATGTCGGATGTTCGATGAATTCGACCGGGATTATCCTTTTGAGTCCTGGATCTGAGCTTGAGGCGAGGGCAGCTAAGGCGTCGGCCTGGACGTTTTCCGAGCGAGGGATTCTGGTCAAGGCGAACTGGTCGAAACTACGAGCCAGTTCTTGGACGAGTTTCAGATATGCGTCCATCCTTTCATCCCTTGCTTCATACTCTCCGCTGTATTGGTTGGCGACTAACTGAGAATCGCAGTAAGCGTGAATATTACGGATTTTTAATCCATGGGCTAGCCGTAAGCCTGCGACGAGTGCTTCGTATTCTTCCTCATTGTTTGAAACATGAAAAGCCAATCGGAATGACTGTTCTAGGATTTCCCCGTTAGGAGAGGTGAGTCGAATTCCGATTCCGGACCCTTGTTTGGACAAGGATCCGTCGACGTGGAGGACCCAAGTTGAGTTCGGCTCCTCGTTAGTCATGTCTCTAGTGGGTAATTCTACCAAGAAATCCGCAAGCACCTGGGACTTTGCACATGTCCTTGGGCGATATTCGACGTCATATTCACTTAGTTTGCTAGCCCATTTCGCGAGTCTACCGGATTGGCTTGGACTGTGCAGGATTATCCACAGAGGGAATGTGGTGAGAACTACTATAGTATGAGACTGGAAATATGGTCTTAGTCTCCTTGCCGAGGTTATGACGGCGAATGCTAATTTTTCCATTAGCGGATATCGAGTTTCCGCATCCAGCAACGTCTTGCTTACGTAAAAGATTGGCTTTTGTTCGCCGCGTTCTTCTCGTATCAGGACGCCACTGACTGCTGTTGCGGAAACTGCGATATAGAGGAAAAGAGGTTCACCTTCCACCGGTTTCGCGAGAACTGGTGGAGTGGCCAGGTAATGTTTCAACTGTTGGAAAGCCTTCTCACATTTCTCGTACCATTCGAACTTCTTGTTTCCCTTCAACGTTTCGTAAAACGGTAGGCACTTATCCGTGGAGCGCGAAATGAAATGGTTCAAAGCCGCGACTCTTCCGATTAACCTTTGGACTTCTCGCTTGGTTCTCGGGGAGGCCATCTCTATCAGTGCGTTGATTTTTTAGGATTGGCCTCGATTCCGCGATACGTTACGAGGTATCCGAGGAATTCTCCCGATGCCACTGCAAATCTGCATTTCGCCGGGTTGAGTTTCATGTTATGCTGGTTGAGTCGTGCAAAACATTCCTCTAGGTGGGTTACATGATCGTGTTCGTCAAGAGTTTTTACGAGCATATCATCGATGTATACTTCAATAGTTTTTCCGAGTTGCTCGGCAAACATTTTGTTGACGAGTCGCTGATACGTTGCACCCGCGTTTTTAAGACCGAAAGGCATTACCTTGTAGCAATACGTTCTGCGGTCTGTGATGAATGCAGTTTTTTAGCTGTCGTCGGGATTCATCATGATCTGATTGTATCCAGAAAAAGCGTCCATGAATGATAGAAGCTTGTTTCCCGCAGTTGCTTCAGCCAGTCGGTCGATGTGTGGGAGCGGGAAGCAGTCCTTTGGACAGGCTTTATTAAGATCCGTGAAATCAACACAGACTCGCCACTTGCCGTTCTTCAAGTGTGTAGTATTGAGGCTTCACCTCAAAATCAGTCCTTTGTATGTCTGGAGGGCGGATAGCAGATCTGTTGGCGTAGTATTGATCTGGACGGTTGTAATCAGCCAGTGATCTGTTTCAGTTGGCTTCTTCTGCAGCTCGAGCATTGGCTGCATCAGCCTCAACTTCTGGATCAGGGATTGCAGCCCCCTGATCATCAATTCTCTGACCTGCTGCATTACGCAGGTGACCTTCTTGGTCACGCAGGTTACCTTCATTATCTTGCATGAGTATCAGTGTCGCGACCATAATCAGCACCCAAGGAGGCTTTCCCTCTCACTTTTTCATTAGAATCGACTAAGTCAAAATGCAAGCATTTCGAAGACCCTATAACTTCGAACCTTTCTACCAACCAAAACTCGTAAATCCTTGGTTCACACTTTGCGCAATTGACTCCAACCAAGTTCAAGATGTGACAGCGTCTAGCACGCTTCAGTTTATCAAAAGAAGGAAATTTCATTCCAGATCCTGAGCGTAACTCCGGCCTAAACATGAACTTGAAAATGAGGGGTCTGGAGTGGCACCTCATTAGAAGAAATCTGCTACAACCAAGCTATGAGGAAACATACACTTTATCCCTTGATCTCGGTGACAAAATCAAGGAATAAGGGGCAAACTGTTGGGGAAAAATATCCAGGTACCTGATTTCTCCAGCCTCCGGGCCCGGTACCTGCTTCCGAACCCTGCATCAAGAGGACTTGCTTCTGACCCCTGCCCTGGAACCGACCCTGGAGTAAAATGGAAGTTTTCCGCCTAAGAGATTCTTCCATATTTACGAATATGGAAGAGTTCAAGCTACTTCAAACCGACATCTACACCTATAAAAGGGGAGCCCAAACCCTAGAACAAGGGGGAGATTCCAAGACTAGGGGATTAGGGTTTAGGCGGCTAGAATTAGGGTTTTCCTACCAAAAACATTGTAGTCCCTGCTCGATTAATCAAAAACATCTCTTTAGTCTCGATTTCATGCTTTTTCATACAAATCTTCTAGTGTTCCGTAGTACTAAAACGACCCTACACAAAAATACCATAACACAGTCAGCATCCTACCTAAGGTGGCACACCATCTGGGTCTGAAGATAGAGCCTTCAGAGGACTCATTCACATTTGTGGACTGTTCTCAAAGGAACTCAGGAGGAATCATTAGAGACCTTGAGGTGCAGATTGATAATGCCCTAGTTCCATTAGACTTCCATGTCTTGGATATCAAGCTGAACTGGAACACTTCTCTACTACTTCGAAGAGCTTTCTAGGCTAGTGTAGGAACAGTTTACAACATGCATACTAACCAGCTGTACCTGACACTCATAGATCTTAATGTCTACTATGATCCAGTTCAAGTTGTCAAGACACAGATGCCTAGCGTAGAGGTTGGAGATGATCCGGGATTCATAGAAGCATGCTACTCTGGAGTTGAGAATGATTCATGATATCACTCAAATTACCTTAAGGAGTGACTTTACTCTCTCAAATAAGAGGTTCAGTTGTAGTACTTAAGGATCAAATCCACTGAGAGCTAGTGTACAAATAAGATGCAATCTTAGTGACTATGCTAGGTTGAAAATGGTTTAAAGTAAAATGCAGGTTTTAAGTAATGGTAAGATTACTCAGTTGAAAGGTTTTGGTTGAAGACAATAAAGAAAAGTAGTTAGATTCAGGGTAGGTATTCATGAATTCAGGATTATAAATACTATAAATGGTAACAAGTTGCTTGCATGATATGTCAGAGCTCAATACTATTAAATGAATCCATCAGCTCTCGCAATATTTAGACCATCTATTACTTAGATGCTAAATGGTGTTTGCGGTCAGCTATATCGCCAACAGTATCGATCGATTATTCGATAGGAATATCGACCGATACACCTCTAGCTACGTCGATCGATTACTCTATAGGAGTAACGATCGATACGGCTCTAAGCAGAACTTATGCGCGAGTTTATACAATGCTCACCATGATCTTAGATCAGCTTCCGCTTGTCTCAAGAGGGTCATAGCATGTTTAGGATGTTGTCACGAATTGCATTGAATAAATAATGCAATCCAAGTTCATGTTCTAGGTAGCTAATCTAGAAAAAGCATTAGTGAACAATCCTAACAATAAATATCACAACTATAGCAGATATAGGCTGGGGCTAATCTCTCATATCCTATTTAAACCCTAAATCTAACAAATGAATCTACTCAGACATGGCTAAGTGATTCATAGTAACAAGGTAATAATAGGAGTTCATAGATCTATTAGAAGAGTGAACACTTAAGTTCCAGTCACAAATCTCTTTGGATCTCTCCTCTAGATCTAGAACTCTATAACCTTTGTTAAGAAGAACAAGTAAAAAACTGAATAGAACTTTATTGAGAACTTGCAAAGTAATGAAACAGAAATGAGTAGAAAAGAAACTTATAAAAAACTTGTATATAACTTGTTGTCCCCTCTGTGCCAAAACACTTAGGCACATATAAATATGAGTTCATTAGGTTAAAAACTCGTCAGGGGCAATCTTCTAAAAATATGATGTCGTGGGCTTCCAGTTCGGCCAGGTCCAACTTGTCTTCTGCCGCTTCGATATCGATCGATAGTACAGGGTGTACATCGATCGATTATGATCTCGATGTATCGTCCTTCGGCAAATGTGTGTCGATCGATAGCACATAGTGTGCATCGATCGATGTGTAACTCTAGATGTCGACCTCTGGTCTGATCTCGGGTGAACTCTTCTTTAAGCTTCAAAAAGGCACCTAAAACATCACTTTTCTCCAAAATGCTCCTGAGCCTGAAAACATACCTAATAGACTCCAAAACATGGATAATAGTAGTAAAAATACTCATATACCATGGGTAAAAACGGGTAAAATCCATGGTATATCAACTCCCCCAGACTTAACCTTTTGCTTGTCCTCAAGCAAACACACAGGCAGTCTTTATGAAAGTGGTTTTAATAAGTAGGGACTCAATCAAATTCAAACTTAGAATCATAACCTCTACTTTGTTGTAAACCACATCTAAGAATCTGTCAATCACAGAAGTACATTATGCAATATCATAATTAAACAACCTTGATCATCTAGCCAACAACTTAGCAATCAGGTCTGACTAACCCCTCTACTGATTTCATTTCTGTACATAAACATGAAACTGCATGCTTTACCATCACAGGATGCAAGGTTGCTCAAACAAGTATTTGGACCTGCAGGTAAAAATTAGTTCCTATCCTCTCTCTCTACTATTTCTCTCCTAGTCAAGTCTTCTTTTATTTGCAATACATTGACCAAGATTGGACAGGCTTCCATGAATCAAGCCTTAATGGTTGTAGCCACCAAGTCATGTTCACTTCTTTTTGACCTATATCCTAGGATTCATTGCGAAGCAAGTCTTGAAGGGGGTAACCACCATGTCCTGTTCGAATCCTTTACCTATAGAATTCTTATGAATCAAGTCTTGAGGGGGGTTACCACCAAGCCCTGTTTGAATTCCTTCCTAAGTAATAGCTAACTAGACCTAGAACATATATTTAAGCTAATTTTCGAATTTTCGATTTTTTTTTTTTGAACTGAATAAAATTAAATCTAAATTCGAAAATGAGAGAGAGAAGGTGATAAAACTATCTACACAAGGCTTTACCTTCCAGACTTGTTTGAAGCATCCGATCCCATGTATACCAAGCCCCAAGACAAGCAGAGAATGTCAGGTTAGGTTGGAAATCAGCTTTGGTTCCTCCAGACAATCAATGAAAGCGTTGTCATAGCTGATAGGTGATCAACTTTAGCATCTATAGTACATTCTGCATCAACAAATCTAAGAATGGTGCCTAAAAGATTGGTTAGATAAAAAGTGAAAATTTAAAATATCATTATCCCTTACTTGACTCAATAAAAACCATTTTGAAAACATTTTTAAATGAAGTCAAAAGGTAAACAGCATCAGTAATCATCCCCCCAGACTTAAATCATACACTGTCCTCAGTGTATAACCAGTTCGGTGAAGGCATAGGCAAAAATAAAATATACTGATATCGAAAAAGTAGGACGAAATACCTGACCGTGATCCGTATCGATCGATGTTGAGTCGCCTTTGTCGATCGCTATTGTTTGGTGTATGTCGATCGATATCGACAATGTCATGTCGGTCAATTTCAGTGGTAATCGTCTAGTCTTAACTGCAAAGAAAAACAAATACGAAAAATAATATCCTAAAGATAAAAACTAAATGAAAAATTACCTAACAGTGGGTTGCCTCCCACTCAGCGCTTTGATTATGGTCATCTAGCTTGACTTTGGATGGAATGAGCTACTGAGATGAAGTCCAGGTACTTGTTGGGAAACAAGTATCCTCTGTATCCTTCTTCTCACCGAACCATGAGTCAAATAAGCTTCTTGTGGCTTCGTATTCTCTGGTTCGTTTCTTCTTTATCTCAATTAACTCATCATTGATCCTTTGAATCCTTTCTGCATGACCTTCAATGCTGAGCTCGTGCCATCCTAATTTCTCATAGGCATGTTCTGAAAGATCACTGAGCTCTGCTTGCATTGAATCAAGGCGTTGGCTCATTTTGTCGTGGATAGAGCTGGTATCGATCGATTCCTTTGTTGAATTGTCGGTCGATGGCTGTTGAGGTCCGTCAATCGATGCGCTGGTTCTTCTGTCGATCGATGCTAAGGGTGCAGGTCTGCTCTCAAGCTGCCTCTGAATGGCTCTGATTCGTTTCTGCATCCCTTCTATGCTAGATTCCATTCTGCCAATTTTGTTGTTGAGCGGGAAATACGTCTGATCTAGACGTCTGTCTTGCGAATCATCCACGCTCATCCACGCTTGTAATTGCTGTGAAGACTTCATTAGCTAACTTATCCAAGTCAGCTCTGGTGCAGATTTCTGAAGTCTGTATATCGATCAATGCAACATGTTGTTCATCGGTCGATTTGTGCTTCTGTAGATTCTCGTGAAGCTTCTCGGCAAAGAGCTTCATCTGTCCGTCGATTTCAGTCATTCGCCTATCGATCGATGTGAGGTTGTACTCATCGATCGATGCGATTGATGCAGCCTGATAATTGAGTTGACGTTGGAAATTCTCAGCCTCCTGCTGCATAGTGTCCATGCGTAGTGCGAGTTCCTCCACTTCTTTCTACTAAGAAGTGTATGTCAGCAAGTTTCCTCTCAGCTGCTTTTAGACGAGTCAATCCTCCAAAAGGATTGCAAGGTGCCGCGGGGTACATATCTGCATGCGCCTCATTGATAAGGCGGATAGATCTCTTCATCTCTTCGGTGCAGATGCTTAGATCCCCTAGGTTGTGGAAGATAGGTTCACAGGTTTTGGTGAGTTTGCTGCTGAAACGATCTTCTACTTTCCTCAGTTCTTTCCAGATATCTCTGAGAGACTCATCGACCTCATGTTTTGAGTAGGTGGTCGATGGTGCAGGCTTCATATCGATCGATGTGGATGTTACTCCGTCGATCGATATTGAACTTGTCTGGCCGTTGTTATGGGTGTTGCAAAGATCTTCAAGTTCCAGCTCAAGACGTTTAACCTTTTTGAGTAATGCCTAGTCTGCACTGAACATCCAGTTCATCTCTCTGCGAAGCTTGTCTGTAGCATCCTCTAAACTCTTTTCCATGGAGAGCTTTTTCCACTTGCGTTCTACAAGTAGACCAGTGAACATCTCGTTGATCTCGTCTTTGGTGTAGGTTTCGTGCACCAATTCTCTTCTTGTAAATGAACTGGCGTGCTCTGGTAAACAGATGTAAGAACGCTCGTCCATTGAAGTCCTTTGAAGCAGTTTCTTGATGTCATCTTTAGAAACTCTGATGACGTCACCATCTATCCTCTAGCAAACCCTTTCTCGTCCCTGTAGACCCCATACTCATCTCTCTGCTCTCAAAAGAATTTTCGAACTCCATATCGAAAAGTTCTTTTTCCGAATTCAGGACGCCTATCGATCGATGTCATTGACTCCATATCGATCGATTTCCATTGAAAATCTGGGTCCTCTGAGTTGAGATGATTATCCTCAGCTTCCTTTGGCTCGGCTGTTGTGTCTGCCTCCTGGTGCTGATGATGGTGGTCTGGTCCGTAGCGTTGCGGCTGGAATAGGTTTTGGGATCCGTTGGCTAACTGTAGGATGTCTGCAATGTCCTCTCTGGATAAGTGGAGTGTTCGTCCATCCATTGAGCGTGCAAAACCTTGTGAATCCCTGAAAATACCAAACTCATCCGGGATTAGATTACCGAAATTAAGTACATTTGAATTTGTTATCTGGGATGGTTGGATGTATGTATCGGTTGATGGCACAGGTTCTGAATCGGTCGATGGTTGTTCAGACCTATCGGTCTATTGTATTGGTGCCGTGTCGATCGATGAGACTTCCTCGGGTTGGGTGATGTATATTGGTGTGGCGGTCTCGGACCGCAAAGCTCTCGTACTGGTAATCGCTTGCCCAGCTCACGATTGAGTAGTCTCCGTCTCGCTTGTTGTCGATTGTGTTGTCGAATGATGCGAGGCAAGTAGTATCGATCGATGGGGAGAAGGCCCTGTCGATCGATGGCGTGATTCTGAGGTTGTGGTGGAGAAGTCGATCTTCATCTTCTGGAAGGTTCTGACACTCTATAGCTCTCTCCTCCTCGTAATCATCAGTTTACTCCTCACTGTGAGTAGTATTTGCAGCATGTGGTGGGGGTGTAGTAGTCGTTTTCCCACTCGGTTACTTCGAAGTCACTGTCTGGAAACTCCTCCTCAATCTGGTTGAATAGCGAATCGATCGATGACCATGTATGTCTGTCGATCGATGTCATTTCACGAGAATGGATCGATGAGACAGTGCCGCTATCGATCGATTCGGCGTACTCCGTCTCGCAGGCGTCTTGTGAATCGTATTCATCTCCACAATAGCCAACAGCTACGAGGTCTGAGCCATCTTGGATCTTCTTAGGAACCTTGATGACTCGTACTTGATCATAGTAGACCGTAGGATTGATCAGGGTTAGGCACAGTTTGTTTGTCTAAAGGTTGCAGACAGCTCTAACTGTGGCTAGGAAGGCTCTTCCAAGTAGCAAAGAAGTAGGTAGGGTTACCTTGACGTCCAAGACATGGAAATCTACTGGTATTAGGGCTTCTCCGATGGTGACCTCCAGGTTTCTTATAATTCCTCCAGAGTTCTGCTGAGAACAATCCACAAAGATGAACGATTTTCCAGTAGGCTCTATCTTCAGACCTAGATGGTCTGCTATCACCTTGGGTAGGATGCTGACTCCTGATCCTGTGTCACATAGGGCACGTGGGAAGTTAATCCCATGGAATGAGCAAGGAACAACAAACTTCCCTGGATCACTCTTCTTCTCAAGTTTGATCCTCTTCTTCATACTGTCTCTGACTTGGTTGAACATCCTCCTGATGTCTTCTTCTGTCTCTTTGGTTTCTCTGAAAAACATCCACAATCTGTGTGAAAAGTAGGCTTCTTCGAAGGGTTTCTCTGTAGGTATTCTTAGAACCCTCTTTCTGAAGCTTTCCAGCTTCTTCTCATTAACTCCTCTTTTAAGGTGTTTAGGAACCGTCTCTTTCCTTTTTTGGTGAACTCTGCCATCTTTTTCCTTTTATATCTCCATTGGATCAATGATATCCGTGGGCTTCTTCATGATGGCGGTCGGTGGGTTTCTGGAAGGCGTAGACTGCTCCCAGAGTGCATTAAGTCGTGCAACATCTATCTTGGGAAGTTGCACTCGGCGTGTGATAACTGAATATCGATCGATATATTCTGGAGTATGTCAATCGATTTCCTTATCCTTCGGTCGATTGATGGAACATTCATTCTGTCGATCGATGTTGTAAGGGCTGGGCGGATGTGTGTGCTTTGCTGCGAACTCCTCGTGAGTAAGTATCTTTACGGCGTTGCACTTGTGAGTGGATTCTTCAAGGTCCATCGGTGGATGCTCGTCTGAGTCCATCGTTCGATTTGAGTTGGCGTACATCGATCGATGGTCATGCCTGGACATCGTTCGATACCAATGGTTCCTGCCAATACTCATGGAACTTTTGATCTGGAAGTCTCCCATCATCAAGGAAATGAGCTAAACTTTGTGGCACACATTGGTTTAGACCACGAGTCACATAAATCTCTGTCAAGCTCTGAATCAGACTCAGAAACAGAAGCTGAAAAGGAGGACACTGTCCTGAAACCAGAATATCAGTGCCTGTTCGACAAGTTCAATGAACTAAGCATTCAGAACCTTCAACTGATCAAAGACAGGGCAATGCTAAATGCTCAAGTGAACATTCTAGAGCTTCTCATGCTTCACCACTCTCCAAAAATCATCTTCTATGATAGCATTGATGTTGTGGCCTGCTGCTTCTTCTCCAGTCCCTTTTCCTAAGGATTCCTGCTTCTTAACAGCTTCTCCTGTCTGAATCACTTGAGTCTCTAGTTTCTTCACATGAGTGCTCAAAGCATCAAGCTTTGTGTTCAAAGTGGAGTTGACAGTGTCGATCTTTCCATTGAAGTTCACCTCTAACTGCTGCTGGCTTTCAAGAACTTTGCTGAGCATGTCTTCTAGCTTTCCTTCTGGGGTTGGTGTGGGTGGCTTCATGTAAGATGAGTTTCCATAACTCCTGTTGTTGTTGGGGTTGCTGCTGTTGAAGTTGCCTCTCTGGCCTGAGAAGTTTCTGTTTCCTTGGTTTCCAGATCTCTGAAATCCAGTTCCATTGATTCAGTTGACTTCTGCTTCTATGTAGTCATCTTCTTCATAAGCTTCTGCATACTCCACTGAGCAGATTTGCTTGTTTCGCAGCTTCTGAACATTGTCAAGTGTAGCTTGGACCTCATTTATTTGTTCCTTTCCGAGGAACGCTGCAGATCTTGCTTTTACAATGTTCTTCGTGTTGTTGTTGGATGCTAAGTTGTCTATTAGCTTCACAGCATCTTCAGGATTCCTTGTGGTGAAGTTGCCTTCACTTGCAGTATCCAGAGCCATCTGATATTTCAGCGCGATGCCTCTGAAGAAAGTGCAGAGCAGTTGCACCTTGTTGAATCCATGGTGTGGACAATCTCGTTGGTAAGACTTGAATCTGATCCAGATATCCTTAAATGACTCCAGGTTCCTGGTTGAATGTGGCAATTTTCCTCCTTAAGTCTTCAGCGCGCGCATCATCAATGAAGTTATGCAAAAAAGCGTTTTTGATGTCGCTCCAGGATGTAAGAGATCCTGGTGGTAGCTGCTTAAGCCACTGTAAAGCTTCTCCAGATAAAGAGTGATTGAATTGCTTACAGAGAAGGTAGTCCACGGGGACTCCACTCGAACCTCTCCAGATGGTCCATGGGATGCTCATTGGACAGCCCACAGTAGGGTGTCTGTCCCACAAGGGTGTAGTACTGCGGCTTGAGCTCGAAATCGCCTCTATGAATAGCAGGGGGATGAATGGCTGATCTGTTGTTGTAGAACTGATCTGGACGGTTGTAGTCAGCTAGTGTTCGAGCAGCCTCTCCTACAGGTTGAACAGCTCATGTAGGTGCAGTTTCTGGCTCAGGGATTACTTCATTCTGAGCTTTGAGCTTCTGACCTGCTTCATTACGAAGGTGACCTTCTTGGTCACGCAATTCTCCATTCTCATCTCGTGTGAGAATAATAGGCGCAACCATGACTCGCGGAACAGTATCGATCGATATACAGATAGGGGTATCGATCGATGTCAGATGAAATGTGTCGGTCGACGGTGAAGTAGTGTCAGTCGACAGGAAGGTGCGAGTATCGGTCGATGAAGACGGTATCTCGGTCGACAGGGGTGCGTCGGTATCGGTCGACAGACAGCTGTTGATGTCGATCGATGCGGAGCGGATTTCCTTGCGGATTGAACGTTCCAAGCAAGCAGGGTCTTCTGAGAACAAAAGTTGAGATGCCTTGTTACTTCTGGTACTGTTGGGCATGTACCTGAAAAGACAAGAAAAAATTACTGTCAGAAAACAGATTAAAGTTAAAATAACCTAGACCTAATCGGATTAAATCCTATTGTATCAAAGCTCCCCGGCAACGGCGCCAAATTTGATATCACTCAAATTACCCTAAGGAGTGACTTTACTCTCTCAAATAAGAGGTTCAGTTGTAGTACTTAAGGATCGAATCCACTGAGAGCTAGTGTACAAATAAGATGCAATCTTAGTGACTATACTAGGTTGAAAATGGTTTAAAGTAAAATGCAGGTTTTTGAGTAATGGTAAGATTACTCAGTTGAAAGGTTTTGGTTGAAGACAATAAAGAAAAGTAGTTAGATTCAGGGTAGGTATTCAGGAATTCATGATTATAAATACTATAAATGCTAACAAGTTGCTTGCATGATATGTCAGAGCTCAACACTATTAAATGAATCCATCAGCTCTCGCAATATTTAGACCATCTATTACTTAGATGCTAAATGGTGTTTGCGGTCAGCTATATCGCCAACAGTATCTATCGATTATTCGATAGGAATATCGACCGATACACCTCTAGCTACGTCGATTGATTACTCTATAGGAGTATCGATCAATACGGCTCTAAGCAGCAATTATGCGCGAGTTGATACAATGCTCACCATGATCTTAGATCAGCTTCCGCTTGTCTCAAGAGGGTCATAGCATGTTTAGGATGTTGTCTGAAATTGAATTGAATAAATAATGCAATCCAAGTTCATGTTCTAGGTAGCTAATCTAGAAAAAGCATTAGTGAACAATCCTAACAATAAATATCACAACTATAGCAGATATAGGCTGGGGCTATTCCCTCATATCCTATTTAAACCTTAAATCTAACAAATGAATCTACTCAGACATGGCTAAGTGATTCATAGTAACAAGGTAATAATAGGAGTTCATAGATCTATTAGAGGAGTGAACACTTAAGTTCGAATCACAAATCTCTTTGGATCTCTCCTCTAGATCTAGAATCCTATAACCTTTGTTAAGAAGAACAAGTAAAGAACTGAATACAACTTTATTGAGAACTTGCAAAGTAATGAAACACAAATGAGTAGAAAAGAAACTTATAAAAAACTTGTATAAAACTTGTGGTCCCCTCTGTGCCAAAACACTTAGGCACATATAAATATGAGTTCATTAGGTTAAAAACTCGTCAGGGGCAATCTTGTAAAAATGTAATGTCGTGGGCTTCAAGTTCGGCCAGGTCCAACTTGTCTTCTGCCGCTTCGATATCGATCGATAGTACAGGGTGTACATCGATCGATTATGATCTCGATGTATCGTCCTTCGGCAAATGTGTGTCGATCGATAGCACAGACTGTGCATCGATCGATGTGTAACTCTGGATGTCGACCTCTGGTCTGATCTCGGGTGAACTCTTCTTTAACCTTCAAAATGGCACCTAAAACATCACTTTTCTCCAAAATGCTCCTGAGCCTGAAAACATAACTAATAGACTCCAAAACATAGATAATAGTAGTAAAAATACTCATATACCATGGGTAAAAACGGGTAAAATCCATGGTATATCAATTCAGAAGCCGATTACGACGAATCGATCGACGACGATGGGGACAAATAGATCGATCTTTGTCACCCAAAACCGATCAACAATTGTAAGGAAGAATCTATCGATAGTAACTCTGCATATTGGGAAGACGATTGTCCAGATGGGAATTTTTCGATTGACAGCTGGGAAAGCGATCGATATCACCCAACTTTTCCAGTAGACACTGCAATGCCTGCAATTAGAGTTGAGGAGTATGATGAGGATTACAAAGAGGAACGAGCTACAGAGTATTATGGTCTTCTTACAGAGGAATATAGAGTTCTCCATCATTCCTATGGAATAAGGAATACGACATCGATCGATAGAGACATCTCAACATCGTTCGACACTCATCATCAACAGGCAGAACGTGCACGAGCATCGACCGACATTACCAACTACATATCGATCGACACGGAGATCGACCATGCGCAAGAGGGAAACTACTTAATTGGCAGTTGAGCAGATGATCGCTACAAAGAGAGCTATTTAGTCGAAGACGCATCATATGCGATAGGTGCGGATGAACCACATGAAGGTTTCACTACAGAGGAACCCTTAACCTACAAGGAATGAGATACAAAGACATCAAGTATAACTTCCGTCCTCTCAAACCAGAAGATCAGGCACGATAAGAGACAGACTCACTTTTTGTAGAAGCCTGCGGGAAAGGCACTCATTTCAGTCGCATTAGAAAAGAAGACAGAGTGCAGCGATCGATAGAGAAAGACAGGAATCGATCGACAGATCTAAGAAAATATTGACCAACATCACTGCTTCAACATCGATCGGCACGCATCCCAAACCACGATCCAAGGTAAGTATAAAAACTAAACCAAAGATAACTATCTAACACCGGATCAGTTTTGTATTTTCAGGGATCCAGATGGCCATGCACGAGCAGTAGATGGAAAAATTCTACAAGCATCCATAGAGGACATTGCAGACATCCTTCAGATGGCCAATAAACCAGGCAACCTCTTCATGCAACAAGGCAAAACTTCAGAATACCAGCAGAGGGCTACAAAAAAATTCTTTGATACATATGGCGAAGTAGACGATTGTTTCGAGCCAAAACTTCGACCACATACTCGACCATCGATCGACAGGACAAGCCCCACATTGATCGATAGGCATTCCGAGTTTGGACAAAGAGCCTACCGTTATGGTGTGGGAACCAAAATTCACACCGTTGAGTTTTTGTTAATCGGAGGAAAGCCAAGTAAACCTAGCTTCCCATGAAGGTTCCGGTTATCTGTTGGGCCATGCTCAACAAAATCAATATGACGAAAATATGAAGTAGTAAATCGTAAGAACAAAATGAGAGCAAAAAAGATCTTATTTCCCAATCCGCATTTGAGCGTGAACAACAGGTGAGAGCCTTGGCTACGAGAGCTGTCGGCAAGTTCGCTAGTCTAGAAACCTAAGTTCTAACCTAGTTGAGTCGCAGCTCGATAGTAAAAACGGAAAAATGCCTAAATTTCTCTAAGTGCTAAGTTTACCCTAAAAAGTTCTTTTTTTGCTCCTCGCCTTAAGCTCTCCTTATATACTCCCTCAAGGTCGGTTTCCTCTTCTGCCCTTGGGCCGAATTCGTCATGAAGCGGGCTTTTTTCATTTTCGTCCGTCTTTATGTCTATTGAGAAACTTGACATTTATCTTCGCGAAACTTGACATTTATCTTCAGGAAACTTGACATTCATCTCTTCCTAAAATAAAAATAGACCGTCATACCCATCTTGGGCTCAATCTTATTTTAAAATCGTAAGTGGGCCGTTTGGTCGCGTTCCAGACGCTTCTGGGCCGTTTTGGACCTCGGATGTTTTTACGGTTTTTCCTAAGAAATCACCCTCGACATGACGTTGGCTCCTCGAAAAGATCCTAATCCCTCTTATAGTAAGAACAACTGTTGTTCAATTTAACCATGGTCGTTTTACACAACGGATCGGAATACATGTCGTCGATCTAACCTTTCATGACTTTTTTCCGGAATTTTCCACGATGATCTTAATCGAGACGAAACAGGAGTAATGGACTCACGGATTGAAAGATCGAATTACGAAAACTTAGACAAAGACGCATGGTATCGGAACAACACCACACTCGCCCTAGGGTGAGGTGGCCTTGACACGGTGGTCCTCTCCCTAGGGCGAGGTGGCCTGGACGTTCTGGTCCGCGCCCTAGGCAAGGTGCCCTGGAAGTTGCAGTCCTCGCCTGTGGGCGAGGTGGACGGGAAGGGATGGTCCTCTCCCTGGGTCGAGGTGGACAGGACGCCGTGGTCCTCGCCCGTGGGCGAGGTAACCCAGGCTCCATGGTCCTCGCCCATGGGAGAGGTGGCCAGGACGCTGTGGTCCTCGCCCTTGGGCGAGGTGACCCAGGCTCCGTGGTCCTCGCCCATGGGCGAGGTGGACGGGACGGGATGATCCTCGCCATATGGCGAGGTGACCTTAGCTCTGTGGGCCGCGCCCGTGGGTGAGGTGGCCAGGACGCTGTGGTCCTCGCGCGTGGGCGAGGTGAACTAAGCTCTGTGGTCCTCGACCGTGGCGGCTGGAACGCTGTGGTCCTCGCCTTGACCTAGGTTCTGTGGTACTTGCCCATGGGCGAAGTGAACGGCCTGACCCCTTGCTACTCCTGATAAGACTTTGCCCGTGCTGGACCAATCCTTGATACCTTTCCAAGCCGTATACACCACCCTTTGCTTGGCTGACTACTTCTCGGGAATGTTTGGTATCTTTTAATTTTTAAAAGTTTAATTCGGGAATTGGTTTTCCGGAAACTTTCGGGCATTGATTCCGTCGTGACCGGTTTTGACCCTAACAGTTAGCCCCCCAGCTAGCTAGGATCCGTGAACCTGTGTGTGAGGTCCTTGCTTGCGGCATGACTTGTTTTAGGTGAATATAGCATATTCGATGGCCGAAAGTTCGAGAATGAATAGTAAACTTTTGGCCTATGTGGGAACCGAAATTCACACCGTCGATTTTAATGAATAAAAACGGAGGAAAGCCAAGTTAACCCGACTTTCCCTGAAGGTCCGGATTCTCTGCGACAGCCAACGATAAGTGACCAAGTAAATGCGGAAAAGGTTTTGTTAAGATTTGGGACTGGACCTTAAGAAAGGCTGCCTACGTACCCCTTTCGAGGATCAAGTCGGAGATAGTTCAGTTAGAAAGAATTGAACAAGAGATTGAACCGTCTGGGCGGGTTCGTCTAGTATGAGTGTTTGTCATAGAAACAGGCATGTCGAAGATAACGCCTAGGGTTTCTATGTGCGGAGCTCTTAAGTAAAAGAATTGTCCGATCCTTCCGAGAGGAGCGGAGATTTGCGAGCAGGAGGCGGCCAGACGTTCTAGGGCCTGGTTCGTCTAGTATGAGCGTTGGTCATAGAAACGGGCATGTCGAAGGTAATGCCTAGGGTTTCTATGTGCGGAGCTCTGAGTAGAAGAATTGTTAGATCCTTCCGAGAGGAACAGGGGTCTGTGGAGAAGATAAAACTTAGAACAAGAGGCGGCCAGACGTTCTAAGTCCTGCCTCGCTGGCCTAACCACCTAAGTTCTAAGTTCTCTAAGCTAGCGGGAGTTCTCTAAGTCTAGATTCTAGGATTTTCGGATCCCCTCCTCTTCTACTCTTGCTCTCCTTATATATCCACTCCAAGGTCGGTTTGCCTTAGGATGATGGACCTCGCCTTTGGACCCAAGCTTATCTCTTCAGGAAATATTCCATTTTCGTCGGTCTTCGTAATTATCCTCGAGTTTTCCGCTATTTTTCGGTGACTTGATGTTTATCCGACATTCGGGAAATCGGATAAACCGTCATAGCCTGATTGGACCTGAATCCTTAAAATCGTAAGTAAGTCCGTGGACTTGTCTTAAGTCGTTGAACGTTTTATACGATTTCGGAAAGACTATCTTTCTCGTGAAATAAACCGTATAGCTAAAGGATCGATGTTCAAGTTAATCGATCTTTATTTTATCGATATCTTCTACGAGAAATCCAATCCTTCTAGTTTTTGTTGTAAAACATCGAGGACGATTCCAACCGAATCGAAAGATGTTCATTCCATAGCCGTGATCGTACCAAACTCACGAGCGATCAAACAAGCCAAGATGGGATCAGACCGAGCATGATGGGACCGAGACCAGAGCGGGGCTGTCGACCGCGCCAGGCAAGTGCCGGGCGCCAGGGCGCTTCGCGGAGCGCCGCTGCGCGCCAGGCGGGTGCCGCCATGCCTGGCCGGCCAGCGTGGCGGATGCGCGGGGCCAGGCTGGTGCCGTCGGCGCCAGGCCAGCCAGCGTGGCGTGCGCCGCATCAGGCGGTGTGCCGCCGACACCAGGCGGCCCGGACGCGTCGCCGGGCATGAGCCGGTGCCGCCGGGCGCCAGGCTGGGTGTCGCCCGGCACCAGGCGCCAGCGTGGCGCGAAGCCGGCGGCAGGCCGTGGCTCGCGTGCCGCTGCGTCACGAACGTCTTCCGTCCGTGGGTTTTCCGTTCGATCTTTCCCCGTTAGTCGCCCGTCGCGGAAATCTTTGAGTTTGGAAGGATCTTTAGCCGGATTTCGAGATAACCGTTTTGACCCCAACGAGTGGATATTCTAATTTGAGAAAATCTCATTATAACTTCTTTTCAAATTATCTGAGACTTTTTGTTTTGAGAAATACTTTCCAGAGACTTTCAGTCATTGATTCCGTCGTGACCGATTTTGACACCAACAGTTAGCCCCAGCTCGTTAGAACCCGTGGATGTTCTTGCGGCGATAAGACATGTCAGGTAAGATAGGCGGAATTAATGGTTGAAAGCTCCGAAATGGTAAGATTGGGGCTGCGCCTTTCGAAGGCTGCCTACGTACCCTTGTTGTAGGGGTCAAGCCTTCCGTTCGTTTTGGAGTTTAAGACCCTTGTGATCTGTTTTCCAGCGAGACTTATATGGTCTGGTTATGTGTCATGAGAGACTTTCGAGCATGATGCTGTTGATGTATGTTTTGGTCTGCTGTGATGCCATTATGTTTTCGATTTTTATGAACTTCAGTTTTTAGTATGAGAAAGAGGGTGTGAGTTGTCGTCTCATTCCTAGTTCCCTGATGATCACCGCATTACCTATTGTTTGCATAAAGCGAGATTTTCAGCGGTTTACCGATTCTGTGAAAAGTTAGGGAAGCGAATAGGCTTAAGTGAAGAGACAAATTTTGGATCTCGTATACCATACTATGTCTGTGAGATGTCAAGATCCAGCGTGGCTGGGTTTAGGGCAAGACCTAGGTTTACTCTCGGACTGAGGCTTTGCGATGACAAATCGGCCTTTTGTGTTGCGATTTTAACCTGACTCGTCGTTTAAAATCCATTTGTTGTCGGCTTATATGATTTGTCTAAGCGTGAGTCGAGCTACTTCCTTCTGAAGAGCTAAACCAAAATTTGGATTTCTTGTATAGCACTATGTTTATCCTTGTCGGATGCAAGAGAGCTACCCTTGAAGGGCGCTATTTGTCCGTTTAGGGCGTTAGAGTTAGTTTTTGTGATCAGCAACAACGACATGATGCCAGTTTAGAGGCATGTTACCGTTTAGAGGTGTGTTTGTATGTTTTGAGGAAAAGAATGTCCTTCGGCGTTAGCGGCGTCTATGATGCTGAAGGTCGAGTTTCCCTTGTGCGCATTTCGTGGTTGAAATGTTCGGGCTTGGAGATGTTTTGCGAATGTTAGCAGCCAGAAACTGTTGTTTGGGTTTGGGCCAGGACCAAGGGTCGCGTAAGTTTGACCGGAGGCGTCTACATTCACAGTGCCGAAGTGTTGGCCTTCGGGATTTGTTTGTATATATTAAGGATGACTCATATAACTCTTGGAGCCTTGTCACGAGTGTTTCTTTTCATGCCGTGTTCACGGGTATATAGAACTTAATCGATTGGCGATGAGTTTAAATCTTCCGTTAACCATATGGTTGTTAGGACTGAGTTTTGGTATGAAGAGTTTATCGTATGATTTCGATTCTGGGTTATGCGACAAATTGCTTGCGTAATAGTCACTTGGCGTTCTATGAACAAATCGTGGATTGTTGTTTTAGCCGTTAAGTGATTGGAGGCGGTGCTTCGCTCAGTAGCTTTGGATTGGCATGGAGGCTAGATTCAGCCGTATCGCCAAGGAAGTTGTTAGTAACGATCAGACCATGACCCTTATTAAGGTCATGTTAGTTTACGATTGTCCTTAATGGGGATGCGAATTCAGGTCCGGCTTTCACGGAAGGCTAAGTTGGCGAGGGCCAAATAGCGTTGCGAGATAGACATGCCAAGCATGGAGTTTTCTGAGTTATGGCTGATGGCTTTTAGAAGCGATCTTCCACTTTAGGTCTTAGTTATACGATGAATGGCTTCAGTATAAATTCTTTTTGTTGCATGAAAATCGTTTCATTTTATCGGGGAAAAGTTTAAGGGATCGGCGCAGGACATGGCGGGTTAGCCTCGTGATTATTTCCTGCTCGGGCGAAATCGCGGAGTGAAGCAGAGCCAGAAACCTTGTGGAGCAAAACTGTCTATGACAGTTACCGTTGGACCCATTATGTTTATTTCTGAAAGTTGCTTTGTATGAATTGACTCGACCATACAGAGGATTTTTAAGTGATGTAAGAGGGTTTTCGCAAAGGTAACCGGAGAGTTTCTCACAAATTACGGCGATATTAGCGACCACGGATTATGTTTTCCTCATTCACTTTTCGCATCTGAAATCGTTTTGCATGAGACCGATCATGTTTTTCCATAGGCTGTTTTGTTTTAAAATGTTCTTGTTATATGAAAGTAATGGATGACCGGTTTCATGGAGATAGAAAATGCAGATTGTTAAAGTAGCGATGTTTCAGCGGATTACGGGAGATGTTTCCGCTATGATTTCGACCTTTGGGAAAGCTGCTTGAACTACTCATGGAGTTTTACGAAGGTTATTTCGTTATTTTCTTAGTTTCACCGTCGTGCTATTAGTCTGGCGTTGGTACCGTTCTAGTCGCGAGTTTGCGGCGAGAGACACGAGAGTTTTCAAGACTATGTTTGTAGCGGTTGGGCTATGCGCTAAGCGTCTTTAGGCGAATCTTATTGCTGCGAGTTTGCTTTGTCAAAAGCGTTGTCTTGATGCTGAAGCAAAAGTTTTCGAAGATGGGATTATCATTACCTACTTTCCTTTTCTTTTACGAAGAAAGCGGGTTAGCCGTTCTTCGAAGGCTTGTGTACATTTTTCTTTCTTTTAGGAAGCGGGATGAGTATGCTTTACAGCGGGGTGATCGTGTTCGGTTTTGAGACTAGATCGGTTTGCATGTTCTGCCTTAGTCTCATCGATCGTTCAAGGCTGCCTTTGCCCGTTCCTCTTTGTTTAATGAATTTTAACGGTTCATCGTCAAAGGACTTTGAAAAGTTTGATACGAGCGAGAATCGATTTTTGATAAAATTCTGCGAGAATATCGGGCGAAAGAGATATGAGCATCAAGTTCCTGTTCTCGTTTCTTCGTACTGCTGGTTAAATTGACATGTGTCGAAGGAACATTACAGAATCGTTGAAACAAAGGGAGGAGAAGTAGGCGATAACTTCGAAGAAGGCTAAGGTGGGTGCTTTAGACAAATGGAGACATTGGGCAAGACGCCACTCGAGTGAGGCTCTTAGCTCGTCAGGCTATGAGCGAACTGGTTAGGTCCTTATCGTTTCATATGATCTTGTATGACTTTACTGAATGGTGTTTAGTAAATATTGCCGAGCTTGATTTTAAAATATGAACTTTGTTAAACAATTGAGAAGGCTTTGGGGAAGAATCGTCGTGTTTCTCGAACAATCCAAACATGGGTTTAAGGGACCTAGATATTGCCGTTGCCCGAGATCATGAGACGACTGCACGGATGGGCGCCAGGACCCTTGCCGCCCGCCAGGCGGAAGCGATGGACCTGCCGCCGGGTAAGCGGGAGAGGCGAGCCTGCCAGCCACGCTAGCGCGCCGGGCGCCAGGCGGCGTGGTTTGCCGCCGGGCGCCAGGTTCGGCCAAAGCTGCGTGCCGTGTCGCGTCGCCGCCGATGCTGCTGTTGCTCGCTTCGTCGATCTCCGGGCTCACGGACTCAAAGATCGAGTTACGAAAACTCAGGCAAAGATGCATGGTACTGAGACAGGACCGGCTCAATGCGGACAGAGATCCTTCTCATGGGCGAGGTGGTCGAGACAGCGACATTGTTTTTTCGTAAAATCTCAACGGAAGCTCGATTGAGGCGAAACGAAAACCATCTTGACCTAGACTCAAAGGAGAGCAAAGTGAGGTTTCCACAGGCGAGGTGGCCATGGGCGAGGTGACCTTGGTGATGGTTGTTCTCGTCCACGGGCGAGGTGGCGGAGAGTGATTTTGTTCCCTTAGTAAAATCTCAGCGGAAACTCCGATTGAGGCGAAGCGAAAGCCACTTTGATCTAGACTCAAAGGATAACGAAGGTGAGTTCGCCCTGTGGCGAGGTAGCCATGTCGGAGGGTGAGGTGACCTCGGTAATGTTTGTCCTTGCCTTACGGCGAGGTGGCGGGACAGTGACTTTGTTCTCTTCAAAATCTCAGCGGAAACTCCGATTGAGATGAAGCGAAAACCATTTGACCTAGACACAAAGGAGAAAAAGTGGGCTCTTACTAAGGCGGACTGGGAAGACTGATCTTACCCTATGGCAAGTCGTCCTAGTAAGATCAAGCTCCGACCTCCTTCGTCTTTGTTCCTCGAGAGTTGTTTGTAAGTGTGGCAGTGGGAATCGGTGAACCGATTTGCCGTGCTTCTGTTCCGCAGTAATATAGGGTTTCCCCAAGGTTTCGAGGAGAATAAGTTTTATTTTTCGAGAGGTTCTCGAAAGAAACGTTTTTGAGAAACCTTGCTCGTTGCGATTTCTCTAACTTGGTAACAAGGCGAATTTTGGGGTTTGATAGATTTTATCGTTGCCCTTTATGTTTAGATAGAGAAATTGCGAGCTCGTTTCGTGCTCTTCTGTGGCGGAAAGCGGCGGCTAGGTTTTGATTTGTTCGAGCACCGTGGCGTTTGCGTGGCGTTGGCGTAGGAACAGTCGCTGCTGGAGTTGTTTTACCATCGTTGATGCAAACTGCAACTTTTCTTTCATATTTCCGGACATCGGTTCGATCAAGCTTTGCGTCGTATGAGTAAGAGTAATCCGTCCCCCTCCTTCTAGCCAAACTGTAGGAACCGAAATTCACACCGTCGATTTTAATGAATAAAACGGAGGAAAGCCAAGTTAACCCGACTTTCCAAGGTCCGGATTCTTCCGCGACAGCCAACGACAAGTGACGAATAAATGGAAAAGGTTTTGTTAAGATTTGGGACTGGACCTTAAGAAAGGCTGCCTCGCACTCTTCGAGGATCAAGTCGGACGAAGTTCAGTTAGAAAGAATTGAACAAGAGATCGAACCATCTGGCAGGTTAAATCTAGTATGAGCGTTTGTCATAGAAACAGGCATGTCGAAGATAACGCCTAGGGTTTCTATGTGCGGAGCTCTTAAGTAAAAGAATTGTCCGATCCTTCCGAGAGGAGCGGAGATTTGTGAGCAGGAGGCAGCCAGACGTTCTAGGGCCTGGTTCGCCTAGTATGAGCGCTGGTCATAGAAAAGGGCATGTCAAGATAATGCCTAGAGGTTTCTATGTGCGGAGCTCTGAGTAGAAGAATTGTTAGATCCTTTCGAGGAACAGGGTCTGTGGAGAAGATAAAACTTAGAACAAGAGGCGCCAGACGTTCTAAGTCCGGCCTCGCTGGCCTAACCACCTAAGTTCTAAGTTCTCTAAGCTAGCGGAGTTCTCTAAGTCTAGATTCTAGGATTTTCGATCCCTCCTCTTCTACTCTTGCTCTCCTTATATATCCACTCCAAGGTCGGTTTGCCTTAGGATGATGGACCTCGCCTTTGGGCCCAAGCTTATCTCTTCATGAAATATTCCATTTTCGCCGATCTTCGTGAATTATCCTCGAAGTTTTCCCTATTTTCGGTGACTTGATGTTTATCCGACGCTAGGAAATCGGATAAACCGCCATAGCCTGATTGGGCCTGAATCCTTAAAATCGTAAGTCCGTGGACTTGTCTTAAGTCGCTGAACGCTTTATACGATTTCTGAAAGACTATCTTTCTCGTAAAATAAACCGTGATAGCTTAAAGGATCGATGTTCGCTAATCGATCTTTATTTTATACCATATCTTCTACGAAATCCAATCCTTCTAGTTTTGTCGTAAAACATCGAGGACGCATTCCAACCGAATCGAAGATGTTCATTCCATAGCCGTGATCGTACCAAACTCACGAGGATCGATCAAACAAGCCAAGATGGGATCAGACCGAAGCATGATGGGACCGAGACCAGGATCGGGGCCGCCGACGCGCCAGGCGGGTGCCGGCCGCGCCAGGCCGCTTTATGGAACGCTGCGGCGGCGCCAGGCCGTTGCGTGACGCGTGCGCCGGGCGCCAGGCCAGGTGTGCCGCCGCGCTAAGCCGCCGCATGACGCTGCGCCGCCGGCAAGGCCTGGTGTGCCGGCGCCAGGCCGGTGCCGGGCGCCAGGCGCCCTGCGGACGTGCGCCGCCGCCAGGCCGGGTGTGCCGCCGGCGCCAGGACGTCTTGCCGTCCGTGGGTTTTCCGTTGTTCGATCTTTCCCCCGTTAGTCGTCCGTGCGGAAAATCTTCGAGTTTGGAAGGATCTTTTGCCGCGGATTTCGAGATAACCGTTTTTGACCCCAACAGTGGATATTCTAATTTGAGAAAATCTCGTATCACTTCTTTTCAAATTATCCGAGACTTTTTGTTTTAAGAAATACTTTCCAGAGACTTTCAATCATTGATTCCGTCGTGACCGATTTTGACACCAACAGCCTATATATGGGTTGAGTAAGTTTTGCAAACTCTTTACCCATTCTCTTCTTGAGGAAATTTTTTCTAAGGTAGAAATCTTTCTCTCTTCCTCTCTTTTTTCTTTGGTGTGTTTGTTTTTTAAAAGATGTCTTCAAAGAAATAATCTTCTAAGAAAAACATGCTTTCTCAATCCTCTTCTGACAACCCTTGCACCGACGAGGAGGTTATTCCGAAAGAAGAGTTCGAATTCTCCGAAGATGCGAAGGAAGAGTATTGGGTCGCACTGCATTCTTCCATGACTCCCCCAGACGAGGCCTTTTATCCCAAAAGACCCGCGGTGAGGCTTGATCCTTCTCTGCCGTGTAAGACCATTCCTTCCTACCTTAAGACCCTTCAGGAGTTCTGTAAGGTTCCGGACGAGGTCGTGTTTGGATTTCGGTACAGGGAGAGTGCGCAGAGAATCCTCCGGAGGGCTTCTTAACATGCTACGAGGCTTTTCTCACGCGCTGCCGCATGTGGTTTCCGATCCTTGAAGCCATTGTTCGCGCACTCGATCGTTTCGAGCTGTCGATCAGTCAATTAAATGTCGCGGCGTTACAGAATTTCATTGGCGTTTTAATCCTGAGTTACGAACATGGGATGACTCTCGATGCCGATCACTTCGAGGGACTATGGTTGATGCGAAAGACCTCAATTCGTCACTCATTTCGCATGGCCCCTCGGATCTATATGTCGATAATTTAGGGGCAGAACTCACACGTTAAGGAGTGGGAAAAGCGCTTTTTCTTAGTCCGGACAGACGGTGCATCAGTCGAGGAAAATTGAATTCACTTGTTCCGTAATAAGTGGAATCTCCAACATGGTACCATGGTCAGAAGTTCATCATTTTTTTAAAGATGTCTCGGAGATATCCAAATGCTTTTTTTTAATTTATTGTGCAGTGAACAACCTTCACTCCGCATATCCCAGAGATTTGCAGGCCAAGCGAGACATTCTCCGCAACGGTCCGTTCTTTTGGACCTCTTTCACCCCGACAAGAATTCAGAGGGCGTTGGCACTCCATCGATCGCAAGGTGTTTCGTAGATTTTGAATGCGTCGGACATGAATGAACCAGCTCCTGATACTCTTCCTGTTCGGAGAGGAAGAGACAGGCCTCGGAAGGATAAAGGAATCGTGTTTGAAGATGGTAACTTTACTTCAGGAGATCCTCCATTACCCGGATGGAACCCGGGCTTCGTCCCAGGCGATGGGAGTGGTACGAGCGAAATCACTCTTCCGGAAGATTTCTTCGCCAACCTCCCTCCTAGTTTTGATGCCCCGCCGCTGATGGACGAGCCATCAAGGGTGGAGTTGGTCGCTGAAGGTTCAAGGATAATTAATGAGGTCGGTTTTCTGACTTCTGATAAGCTTCTATCTTTTGACTCCTTCCTTCATCGTTTGGCCGTTGATTCATGCAGGGAATGCGGGTTTTCAACTCAGCGCTTGACGCGGGTTTCAGGGAGGCACATATTTCTCGCTTTAAGGCCGATCAGTCCAAGAAGAAGCTCATCCATTTTGAGAACGAGGTCGCGGAACGAGACAGTGAGCTGGCCGAGGTCCATTCTCAAGCTATTCGTAGCGCGGAGAGAAGAGGAAGAAGGATTGTTGCTGCCGAGCTAGCGAGGAGAGTCTCTCAGTTTGAAGCTGAGTTTGAGAAGTTTAAGGAGGCTCAGGATTTTGTAGGCGATTTCCGCCAGTGCCGCGGTTCAGTTGGTACCTAGTGGAAGATGCAGGATGCCGGCCACTCTTTTCTTTCCGAGATAGCAGAGATGTCGGGTCAGATGGATGAGTGTGCTCAAGCCGAATCGATGGTTCCTCTGATCGAGGGAAGGATCCGACAGCTTTGGGATCCTATCGCGGTTTCGGAGGACACAGCAGAAGCGGGAGCTGATGTCACCGACGGGGAAGGAGAAGTGGACCACCTGCGAGTTCATTTGGAGTTTCCATGTCCGGGTATCTAGATCTTGACCTCTGAAGGTTGATGGAATTGTTTCCCTTTATCTTTATCTAATGACTTCGTATCGTCTTAGGCCAAGTCTTGGCCGTGTATGTATGACTGTGTTTGGGCCGGATAAGGCCGTTTAACTTTGTTTTCGGGACTGGCCGTTGGTGGCTTTGAATCCCTGCCGCTCTGCGGCTTCATATATATATATAATGTTTCTTAGCTAGTCTTATAATTCTGATTTTTACTTTCGTCAAGTGTAGAGGGAAAGGTATGAGTAGTCCCTTCGTATCTTAACTCTTAATTTGTCGTTCTGTTTGTTTGCTACTTTGTTACGAGGGTATTCGGAAATATTTAGAAGTTTCACAAAGTTTCGCGAGCGTTTTTAGATGTGAACGATGACATGCATGTTTTAAGATCTCGTATCAATTTTGATATCATGCCTTAAGATGTTTAGAGACCAGTAGGACTGGGTTTAGGGCAAGACCTAGGTTTACTCTCAGCTCTAAGGCTATGCGACGACTAATCGGCTTTCGTTTTGCCTGTTGGCGATTTCTTCCTGATTCTTAGCGTTTAAAGTTCACGACTTGGCGCCGGCTTATATGACTGGTGTGGTAAGAATCGAGCTTTCTCCAAAGACTGTTTGGAATGCTGACCAAAATTCTGGATTTTCTTGTATAGCGCCGGCTTATTTTTTTGCGAAAGGTATGACTATGGGTTCATTTGAAGAACGTTTTTG
The DNA here is from genome assembly GCA_016432835.1 of Brassica nigra. NCBI lineage: Eukaryota > Viridiplantae > Streptophyta > Magnoliopsida > Brassicales > Brassicaceae > Brassica > Brassica nigra. The sequence goes on from CM028244.1 coordinate 54,953,654, forward strand.
GGTTCGTCCGTCGGGGCCAATTGATGGGCGTTTTGTATTTTATAGTCGGGGACGGACTGTTTGTTTGATGATACGGTTTTAATATCTTCGAGAAATTCGCGACGTCTCGCTTTCTTGAAGATATGTTTTTTCGTTTTTTGTTACGATCCTCGTTTAGAGAGGATGTCTGATTTAGTGGTTTTGCTTGATTGCGAATTAAATTGTCTGTACTGCCTATATGGGAGTACCTGAGTTTTGATTTCGTCCAAGGACTACTTGGATGAATTTAGAAAGCCTTTTTTTACTTAAGCTGTATTCGGGTCAATCTTGGATTACTATTGCTTAAGTAAATCGCGAGATCGGGAAAATTGTATTGAAAAAGTTTCAAAAATTTCGAGTACAAGTGCAAATACTTCGAACTTTGTGGGAGTATACGAGTATACTTACCCACTCCCCCCCCCCTTTTGGTGAGGGGGATAGCTGAACTCGCCAAATTTTGACGAGCTGCCTACGTACTTCTTTCGAGGATCAAGCCATCCTGTAGTTCTGCTGGTTGCTGCGGGTGTTTCTACTCGCCGGATGGGGCCACTTTGGTTGCTTCGACCGTTAAGGCTTCAGCTGAATCCATGGCCGCTACAGGAGTTGAGTTGCCCGCTGGCAAGGCGATGGGCTCGGAGACTTTGTCGTCGTCTGGAGCCGTTGCCTGGTCGGATGATTCTGGATCATATTTTATGGAGTTCCCGAGAGTGTTCTGGACTGTCTTTGCTCGTTTCGGGCTGACCACGGGGGTGTTCCCAATTTGTCGCAGTTTAGGAAGTAGAGTCTTGACTGTTTCTGGCTTCCCCAGATTACTGCAATTCTGTTTGGAGTTGGGAACTTGATTCCAAGGTGGTAAGTCCATGGTACTGCTTGCATGGCGTTGATCCAGGGAGTTCCCATGATTACATTGTAGATGGCCCGGTTATCGACTACCGCAAAGTCGACGATTTTCGTGACTTCTTTGGCCATGACCGGGAGTTTGATTGATCCGAGGGTCATAGACGTGGTGCCCGAGAAACTGGTCAGAGGTTTTGGTTCTGGGACGACTTCTCCGAGTTTGAAGTTCATTCTTCGGAGGGTGTCGCGGAAGATGACATTGACTGTACTTCCTGTATCGATAAGGATCCATCCTACTTTGAGGTCCCGGATTACCAGATCGATCACCAACGGGTTGCAATGTGGTTTGTCGATCCTGACGGTTTCTTGCTCCTCGAAAACGATCGTGTCATTGGGGACATCATCGACTGGCGACTCGTTTGGCCAGCTAGAGCTTGTTACAGCCTTCCATCGGTAAGCTTTGATCGATGATACCGAGTCGTGATAGAACTGCGATCCATCGATAATCATGCTTACCCTCTGACGACTGCTATTGTTCCCTTTGTCATCCTGCCTTCTTCCGCATTTTTCGCCCGACTGGTTTTCGTGCGTTCCACTTTCGGAAGGGTCCTTGGTAGTCCTCGGCGGGCGATCGGAATCCAAGAGGAGATCTTTTATGCCTGTGACCTTTGACAGTTCGCCTGAGAGGAACTTGGCGGCGAGCCATGCGCCGAGTACCTTGCACTTTGCCGTTGAGTGGCCTCTTGTCTGATGGAATTCGCAGAAGGAATTATCCTTGAACTGGTTAATGGTACAAGTGTTCCCGGAGGTCTTGCCCTGTTCCGAGTTAATGGCATAGTTATGATCTCCTTGGATATCTTCCCCTTCGTGATGGACATAGTTGTCGTTACGGGAGGGCTTCTTTTTCTCGGACGATTTCTGCGAGCCGTGCTTCTGCGAGAGGACTTTCATCTCTTCTTCCATGATGATAAAGTCCATTGCTTTATGGAGTGCGTCCGGGATTGTCCGCGTTTTTTCGAGAGATATCCATTGTCGGAACTTTGATCTAAACCAAAGGGTTTTTCTCAGGGCATCGACTGCCACCTTGTCGCTGATTCCCGTCACTCTTGCCATTAGTAGCTTGAATCTTTTCATGAAATCGCGGAGCGATTCATCCTCCCTTTAAGACAGACTCCATAGATCAACGTCGGAAGTCTCTCTGTCCATGAACATGGAGTACTGCATGAGGAACTCTGATGCGAGCTGGCGGAAACTTCTGATGGAATTTCTCTTCAGGCGAGAAAACCATTTGAGCGCGGCTCCCTTGAGGTTTTCGACGAAGAGGAGGCAGTAGCCAGCATCTCGTTCGCGTTCCCTCAATTTACACCTTCCCATGGCGATCTGGAAAGATTGCAGATGGGCTTTCAGGTCGGTGGTGCCATCAAAGACGAGAAATTTTATCTTTCCAGGATCTGAGATGTTTGTTTCTGTGATCCGAGCAGTAAACGGAGTCTTTCGTGAGCAGCACTCGTCACGTGATGGATGTGCCACTTCAGCGCTTTAACATCTACTGCGGTTTTTGCGATGTACTTGATATCACTCAAAATTACTCTAAGGAGTGACTTTACTCTCTCAAATAAGAGGTTCAGTTGTAGTACTTAGGGATCGAATCCATAGAGAGCTAGTGTACAAATAAGATGCAATATTAGTGACTATGCTAGGTTGAAAATGGTTTAAAGTAAATTGCAGGTTTGCTGAGTAATGGTAAGATTACTCAGTTGAAATGATTTGGTTTTAAAGCAATAAAGAAAAGAAGTTAGATTCAGGGTAGGTATTCAAAAATTCAGGATTATAAATAATATAAATGCTAAAAAGTTGCTTGCATGATATGTCAGAGCTCAACACTTATTAAATGAATCCATCAGCTCTCGCATTATTTAGACCATCTATTACTTATATGCTAAATGGTGTTTGCGGTCAGCTATCTTGCTCACAGTATCGATCGATGTTTCGATAGGAATATCGACCAAAGTTTCGATAGGAGTATCGACCGATACACCTCTAGCTACGTCGATCGATTACTCTATAGGAGTATCGATCGATACGGCTCTAAGCAAGCTTTATGCGCGAGTTGATACAATGCTCACCATGATCTTAGATCAGCTTTCGCATATCTCAAGAGGGTCATAGCATGTTTAGGATGTTCTCAGGTATTGCATGTAATGAACAATGCAATCCAAGTTCATGTTCTAGGTAGCTAAGCTAGAAAAGCTTTAGTGAACAATCCTAACAATAAATATCACAACTATAGCAATTATAGGCTGGGGCTAATCCCTCATATCCTATTTAAACCCTAAATCTAACAAATGAATCTACTCAGACATGGCTAAGTAGTTCATAGCAACAAGGTAATAATAAGAATTCATAGATCTATTAGAGGGTAAACACTTAGGTTCCAATCACAAATATCTTTGGATCTCTCCTCTAGATCTCGAATCCTATAACCTTTGTTAAGAAGAACAAATAAAGAACTGAATAGAACTTTATTGAGAACTTGCAAAGTAATGAAAAACAGTAAAAGAAATGGGTAGAAGATGAAGGAGGTAAAACCCTCTAAAACTTAGAAACTATTAAAAACTTGTATGACTTATTGGTGCCAAAACACTTAGGCACATATAAATATGAGTTCATTAGGTTAAAAAACTTGTCAGGGGCAATCTTGTAAAATGTGATTTCTTGGGCTTCAAGTTCGGCCAGGTCCAACTTGTCTTTCTGCCGCCTCAGTATCGATCAATAGTACAGGGTGTACATCGATCGATTATGGTCTCGATGTATCGTCCTTCGGCTAATGTGTGTCGATCGATGTGTAACTCTGGTATCGACCTCTGGTCTTGATCACGGGTGAACTCTTCTTTAAGCTCCAAAAAGGCACCTAAAACATCACTTTTCTCCAAAATGCTTATTGAACCTGAATACATACCTAATAGACTCCAAAACATAGATAATAGTAGTAAAAACACTTATATACCATGGGTAAAAGCGGGTAAAATCCATGGTATATCAACTCCCCCACACTTAACCTTTTGCTTGTCCTCAAGCAAACACATAAGCAGTCTTTATGAAAGAGGTTTTAAAAAGTAGGGACTTAATCAAATTCAAACTTTGAATCATAACCTCTACTTTGTTGCAAACCACATCTAAGAGTCTGTCAATCACATAAGCATATTATGCAATATCCTTATCAAACAACCTTGATCATCTAGCCAACAACTTAGCAATCATGTCTGACTAACCCCTCTACTGATTTCATTTATGTACATAAAAATAAAAGTGCAGGCTTTACCTTGAGAATATCGATCACAGGATGCAAGGTTGCTCAAACAAGTATCTGGACCTGCAGGTAAAAATTAGTTCATATCCTCTCTCTCTATTATTTCTCTCCTAGTCAAGTCTGCTTTCATTTGCAAGACATTGACCAAGATTGGACAGGCTTCCATGAATCAAGCCTTAATGGTTGCAGCCACCAAGTCCTGTTCACTTCTTTTTGACCTATATCCTAGGATTCATTGCGAAGCAAGTCCTTAAGGGGGTAACCACCAAGCCCTGTTCAAACCATTTACCTATAAAACTCTTATGAATCAAGTCTTGAGGGGGGTAACCGCCAAGCCCTGTTCGAATTCCTTCCTAAGTAATAACTAACTAGTCCTAGAACATATATTTAAGCTAATTTTCAATTTATTTTTTATTTTTTTAGTACTGAATAAAATTAAATCCTAATTCGAAAATAAGAGAGAGAGGGTGATAAAACTATCTACACAAGGCTTTACCTTCCAGACTTGTTTGAAGCATCCGATCCCATGTATACCAAGCCCCAAGACAAGCAGAGAATGTCAGGTTAGGTTGGAAATCATCTTCGGTTCCTCCAGACAATCAATGAAAGCGTTGTCATAGCTGATAGGTGATCAACTTTAGCATCTATAGTACATTCTGCATCAACAAATCTAAGAATGGTGCCTAAAAGATTGGTTAGATAAAAAGTGAAAATTTAAATTATCATTATCCCTTTCTTGACTCAATAAAAACCATTTTGAAAATATTTAAGATGAAATCAAAAGGTAAACAGCATCAGTAATCATCCCCCAGACTTAAATCATACACTGACCCCAGTGTATAACCAGCCCAATGAAGGCATATGCAATAATAAAATACACTGATATCAAAAAAGTTAGAGCGATATACCTGACCGTGATGCGTATCGATCGATGTTGAGTCGCATTCGTCGATCGCTTTTGGTTGGTTCATGTCGATCGATATCGACTGTCTCATGTCGGTCGATTTCAGTGGTAATCATCTAACCGTAGCTGCAAAGAAAAACAAATACGAAAAATAAAATCCTAAAGATAAAACTAAATGAAAAATCACCTAACAGTGGGTTGCCTCCCACTCAGCGCTTTGATTATAGTCATCTAGCTAGACTTTGGATGGAATGAGCTACTAAGATGAAGTCCAGATACTTGTTGGGAAACAAGTATCCTCTGTATCCTTCTTCTCACCGAACAATGCGTCAAATAGGCTTCTTGTGGCTTCATATTCTCTGGTTCGTTTCTTCTTAATCTAAATCAACTCATCATTGATCCTTTGAATCCTTTCTGCATGTCCTTCAATGCTGAGCTCGTGCCATCCTAATTTCTCGTAGGCATGTTCTGAAAGATCACTGATCTCCGCTTGCATTGAATCAAGGCGTTGAATCATTTTGTCGTGGATGGAGCTGGTATCGATCGAATCTTTTGTTGAAATGTCGGTTGATGGCTGTTGAAGTCCATCGATCGATGCGCTGGTTCTTCTGTCGATCGATGCTAAAGGTGCAGGTCTGCTCGCAAGCTGCCTCTGAATGGCTTTGATATTTTTCTGCATCCCTTCTATGCTAGATTCCATGCTTCCAACCTTGTAAATAAGCGGGAAATACGTCTGCTCCAGACGTTTGTCTTGTGAATCATCCACGCCTGTGATTGCCATGTAGACTTCATCAGCTAACTTATCCAAATCAGCTCTGGTGCAGATCTCTGAAGTCTGTATATCGATCGATGCAACATGTTGTTCATCGGTCGATTTTTGCTTCTGCAGATTCTCGTGAAGCTTCTCGGCAAAGAGCTTCATCTGGCTATCGATTTCAGTCAATCGCCTATCGATCGACGTGAGGTTAAGCTCATCGATCGATGCGATTGATGCAGCCTAATAATCGAGTTGACGTTGGAACTTCTCAGCCTCCTGCTGCATAGTATCCATGCGTAGTGCGAGTTCCTCCACTTCTTTGTCTACTAAGAAGTGTATATCAGCAAGTTTCCTCTCAGTTGCTTTCAGACGAGTCAATCCTCCAAAAGGATTGCAAGGTGCCGGGGGGTTCATATCTGCATGTGCCTCATTGATAAGGCGGATAGATCTCTTCATCTCTTCGGTGCAGATGCTTAGATCCCCTAGGTTGTGAAAGATAGGTTCACAGGTCTTGGTGAGTTTGCTGCTGAGACGAGCTTCTGCTTTCTTCAATTCCTTCCAGATATCTCCAAGAGACTCATCGACCTCATGTTTTGAGTAGGTGGTCGATGGTGCAGGCTTCGTACCGATCGATGTGGATGTTACTTCGTCGATCGATATTGAACTTATCTGGCCATGGTTCTGTGCGTTGCGAAGATCTTCAAGTTCCAGCTCAAGACGTTGGACCTTCTTGAGTAATCCCTGGTCTGGACTGAACATCCATTTCATCTCACTGCAAAGCTTGTCTGTGGCCTCCTCTAGACTCTTTTCCATGGAGAGCTTTTCCCATTTGCGTTCTCCAAGTAGACCAGTGAACATCTCGTTGATCTCGTCCTTGGTGTAGATTTCTTGCACCAATTCCCTTCTTGTAAATGAACTAGCGTGCTCTGGTAGACAGATGTAAGAGCGCTCGTCCATTAAAGTTCTTTGAAGCAGTTTCTTGATGTCGTCTTTAGAAACTCTGATGAAGTCACCATCTATTCCTCTAGCAAACCCTTTCTCGTCTCTGTAGACCCCATACTCATCTCTCTGCTCCCAAAAGAATTTTCGAACTCCAAATCGAAAGGCTCTCTTTCCGAATTCAGGACACCTATCGATCGATGCCATACACTCAGTATCGATCGATTTCCATTGAAAATCTGGGTCCTTCGTGTTGAGATGATTATCCTCATATTCCTTTGGCTCGGCTGTTGTGTCTGCCTCCTGGTGCTGATGATGGTGGTTTGGTCTGTACCGTTGGTGCTGGAATAGGTTTTGGGATCCGTTGGCTAACTGTAGGACGTCTGCAATGTCCTCTCTGGATATGTGGAGTGTTCGTCCATCCATTGAGCGTGCAAAACCTTGTGAATCCCTGAAAATACCAAACTCATCCGGCATTAGATTACCGAAATTAAGTACATTTGAATTTGTTACCTGGGATGGTTGGATGTATGTATCGGTCGATGGCACAGGTTCTGAATCGGTCGATGGTTGTTCAGGCCTATCGGTCAATTGTATTGGTGCCGTGTCGATCGATGAGACTTCCTTGGGTTAGGTGATGTATGTTGGTGTGGCGGCCTCGACCCCAAAGCTCTCGTACTGGTAATCGCTTGCCCAGCTCCCGATTGAGTAGTCTCCGTCTCGCTTGTTGTCGACTGTGTTGTCGAATGATGCGAGGCAAGTAGTATCGATCAATGGGGAGAAGGCCCTGTCGATCGATGTCGTGATTTTGAGGTTGTGGTGGAGAAGTCAATCTTCATCTTCTGGAAGGTTGTGACACTCTATAGCCCTATTCTCCTCGTAATCATCAGTATACTCCTCAATGTGAGTAGTATTTGCAGCATGTGGTGGGGTGTAGTAATCGTTTTCCCACTCGTTTACTTCGAAATCACCATTTGGAAACTCCTCTTCGATCTGATTGAATAGTGAATCGATCGATGTCCATGTGTGACTGTCGATCGATGTCCATGTGTGACTGTCGATCGATGTCTGTTCACCAGAGATGATCGATGAGACAGTGCTACTATCGATCGATTCTGCGGTCTCTGTCTCGTATGCGCCTTGTGAATCTTATTCATCTCCACAATAGCAAACAGCTACAAGGTCTGAGCCGTCTTGGATCTTCTTAGGGACCTTGATGAATCGTACTGGATCATAGTAGACCGTAGGATTGATCAGGGTTAGGCACAGTTTGTTTGTATGAAGGTTGCAGACTGCTCCAACTATGGCTAGGAAGGCTCTTCCAAGTAGCAAAGAAGTAGGTAGGGTTACCTTGACGTCCAAGACATGGAAGTCTACTGGAATTAGGGCTTCTCCTTTGGTAACCTCAAGGTTTCTCACAATTCCTCCAGAGTTCTGCTGAGAACAATCCACAAAGATGAACGATTCTTCAGTAGGCTCTATCTTCAGACCTAGATGGTCTGCTATCACCTTGGGTAGGATGCTAACTCCAGATGTTGTGTCACATAGGGCACGTGGGAAGTTGATCCCATGTACTGAGCAAGGAACAACAAACTTCCCTGGATCACCCTTCTTCACAAGTTTGATCCTCTTCTTCATACTTTCTCTGACTTGGTTGAACATCCTCTTGATGTCTTCTTCTGTCTCCTTAGTTTCTCTGAAAAACATCCACAATCTGTGTGAAAAGTAGGCTTCTTCAAAGGGTTTCTCTATAGGTATTCTTAGAACTCTCTTTCTGAAACTTTCCAACTCCTTCTCATTAATTCCTCTTTTAAGGTGTTTAGGAACCTTCTCTTTCCTTTTTCTCAGAACTCTGCCATCTTTTTCCTTTTCTGTCTCCATTGGATCAATAATATCCGTGGACTTCTTTAATATGGCGGTTGGTGGGTTTCTGGAAGGTTTAGACTACTCCCGGAGTGCATTAAGTCGTGCAACATATATCTTGGGAAGTTGCACTCGGCGTGTAATAACTGAATATCGATCGACGGGTTCTGGAGTGTGTCGATCAATTTCATTATCCTTCGGTCGATCGATGAGACGTCTGTCCTGTCGGTCGATGTTGTAAGGGCTGGGCGGATGTGGGTGATTTGCTTCGAACTCCTCGTGAGTAAGTATCTTCACGGCGTTGCACTCGTGAGTGGATTCTTCAAGATCCATCGGTTGATGCTCGTCTGAGTCCATCGATCGATTGGTGTTGGCGTACATCGATCGATGTGCATATCCTGACATCGGTCGATTCCAGTGGTTGCCGCCAATACTCATGGAACTTTCGATCTGGAAGTCTCCCTCTTGCAGCTTCTCTTGCTTAACCACTCTCCAAAAATCATCTTCTATGATAGCATTGACGTTGTGGCCTGTTGTTTCTTCTCCAGTCTCTTTTCCTAAAGCTTCCTGCTTCTTAACAACTTCTCCTGTCTGAATCACTTGAGTCTCTAATTTCTTCACATGAGTACTCAAAGCATCAAGCTTTGTGTTCAAAGTGGTGTAGACAGCGTCGATCTTTCCATTGAAGTTCACCTCTAACTACTGTTGGCTTTCACGAACTTTGCTGAGCATGTCTTCTAGCTTTCCTTCTGGGGTTGGTGTGGGTGGCTTCATGTAAGATGAGTTTCCATAACTCATGTTGTTGTTGGGATTGCTGCTGTTGAAGATGCCTCTCTGTCCTGCGAAGTTTCTGTTCCCTTGGTTTCCAGATCTCTAAAATCCAGTTCCACTGATCCAGTAGACTTCTGCTTCTATGTAATCATCTTCTTCATCAGCTTCTGCATCCTCCACTGAGCAGATTTTCTTGGTTAGAAACTTTTGAACATTGTCAAGTGTAGCTTGTACCTCATTTATCTGTTCCTTTCCAAGGAACGCTGCAGATCTTGCTCTTACAATGCTCTTCGTGCTGTTGCTGGATGCTAGGTTGTCTATTAGCTTCACAGCATCTTCAGGATTCCTTGTGGTGAAGTTGCCTTCACTCGCAGTGTCCAGAGCAATCTGATATTTCAGCGCGATGCCTCTGAAGAAAGTGCAGAGCAGTTGCACCTTGTTGAATCCATGGTGTGGACAATCTCGCTGGTAAGACTTGAATCTGATCCAGGTATCCTTGAATGACTCTCCAGGCTCCTGGTTGAATGTGGCAGTTTTCCTCCTTAAGTCTTCAGCGCGCGCATCATCAAAGAAGTTACGCAAGAATGCGTTTTTGATGTCGCTCCAGGATGTAAGAGATCCTGGTGGTAGCTGCTTAAGCCACTGTAAAGCTTCTCCAGATAAAGAGTGTTTGAAGAGCTTACAGAGAAGGTAGTCCACAGGGACTCCATTGGCTTTGATAGAAGATATGAGATCCTCGAACCTCTCCAGATGGTCCATGGGATGCTCATTGGACAGCCCACAGTAGGGTATCTGTCTCACAAGGGTGTAGTACTGCGGCTTGGGCTTGAAATCACCCCTCTGAATAGCAGGGGGATGAATGGCTGATCTGTTGGTGTAGAACTGATCTGGACGGTTGTAGTCAGCTAGTGTTCGAGCAGCCTCTCTTACAGGTTGAACAGCTCTTGTAGGTGCAGTTTCTGGCTCAGGGATTACTTCATTCTGAGCATTGAGTTTCTGACCTGCTTCATTACGAAGGTGACCTTCTTGGTCACGCAAGTCTCCATTCTCATCTCATATTAGAATAATAGGCACAACCATGACTCGCAGAACAGTATCGATCGATATACAGATAGGTGTATCGATCGATGTCGGATGAAAGGTGTCGATCGACGGTGAAGTAGTGTCGGTCGACAGGAGTGTGCGAGTATCGGTCGACGAAGACGGTGTCTCGGTCGGCAGGGGTGCGTCGGTATCGGTCGACAGACAGTTGATGGTGTCGATCGATGCGGAATGGATTTCCTTGCGGATTGAACGTTCCAAGCTAGCAGGGTCTTCTGAGAACAAAAGCTGAGATTCCTTGTTGCTTCTGGTACTGCTGGGCATGTACCTGGAAAGACAAGAAAAATTTTGTGTCAGAAAACAAATCAAAAATAAAAAAAGAAATAACCTAGACCTAATCAGATTAGATCCTATTGTATCAAAGCTCCCCGGCAACGGCGCCAAATTTGATATCACTCAAATTAAGGAGTGACTTTACTCTCTCAAATAAGAGGTTCAGTTGTAGTACTTAGGGATCAAATCCACAGAGAGCTAGTTTACAAATAAGATGCAATCTTAGTGACTATGCTAGGTTGAAAATGGTTTAAAGTAAATTGCAGGTTTGCTGAGTAATGGTAAGATTACTCAGTTGAAAGGATTTGGTTTTAAAGCAATAAAGAAAAGAAGTTAGATTCAGGGTAGGTATTCAGGAATTCAGGATTATAAATGCTAACAAGTTGCTTGCATGATATGACAGAGCTCAACACTTATTAAATGAATCCATCAGCTCTCGCATTATTTAGACAATCTATTACTTAGATGCTAAATGGTGTTTGCGGTCAGCTATCTTGCTGACAGTATCGATCGATGTTTCGATAGGAATATCGACCGATACACCTCTAGCTACGTTGATCGATTACTCTATAGGAGTATCGATCGATATGGCTCTAAGCAAGCTTTATGTGCGAGTTGATACAATGCTCACCATGATCTTAGATCAGCTTTCGCATATCTCAAGAGGGTCATAGCATGTTTAGGATCTAATAAGGTATTGCATGTAATGAACAATGCAATCCAAGTTCATGTTCTAGGTAGCTAAGCTAGAAAAGCTTTAGTGAACATACCTAACAATAAATATCATAACTGTAGCAATTATAGGCTTGGGCTAATCCCTCATATCCTATTTAAACTTTAAATCGAACAAATGAATCTACTCAGACATGGCTAAGTAGTTCATAGCAACAAGGTAATAATAGGAATTCATAGATCTATTAGAGGGTGAACACTTAGGTCCCAATCACAAATATCTTTGGATCTCTCCTCTAGATCTAGAATCCTATAACCTTTGTTAAGAAGAACAAATAAAGAACCGAATAGAACTTTATTGAGAACTTGCAAAGTAATGAAAACAGTAAAAGAAATGAGTAGAAGATGAAGGAGGTAAAACCCTCTAAAACTTAGAAACTATTAAAAACTTATATGACTTATTGGTGCCGAAACACTTATGCACATATAAATATGAGTTCATTAGGTTAAAAACCTCGTCAGGGGCAATCTTGTAAAATGTGATGTCTTGGACTTCAAGTTCGGCCAGGTACAACTTGTCTTTCTGCTGCCTCAGTATCGATCGATAGTACAGGGTGTACGTCGATCGATTATGGTCTCGATGTATCATCCTTCGGCTAATGTGTGTCGATCGATAGCACAGAGTGTGCATCGATCGATGTGTAACTCTGGTGTCGACCTCTGGTCCTGATCACGGGTGAACTCTTCTTTAAGCTCCAAAAAGGCACCTAAAACATCACTTTTCTCCAAAATGCTTCTGAACCTGAAAACATACCTAATAGACTCCAAAACATAGATAATAGTAGTAAAAGCACTTACCCATGGTATATCAACTCCCCCAGACTTAACCTTTTGCTTGTCCTCAAGCAAACACATAAGCGGTCTTTATGAAAGAGGTTTTAAAAAGTAGGGACAAAATTAAATTCAAACTTAGAATCATAACCTCTACTTTGTTGCAAACAACATCTAAGATTCTGTCAATCACAGAAGCACATTATGCAATATCCTAATCAAACAACCTTGATCATCCAGCCAACAACTTAGCAATCATGTCTGACTAACCCCTCTACTGATTTCATTTCTGTACATAAAAATAAAAGTGTAGGCTTTACCTTGGGAGTATCGATCACAGGATGCAAGGTTGCTCAAACAAGTATCTGGACCTGCAGGTAAAAATTAGTTCCTATCCTCTCTCTCTATTATTTCTCTCCTAGTCAAGTCTGCTTTCATTTGCAAGACATTGACCAAGATTGGATAGGCTTCCATGAATCAAGCCTTAATGGTTGCAGCCACCAAGTCCTGTTCACTTCTTTTTGACCTATATCCTAGGATTCATTGCGAAGCAAGTCTTGAAGGGGGTAACCACCAAGCCCTGTTCGAACCCTTTACCTATAGAACTCTTATGAATCAAGTCTTGAGGGGTGTAACCGCCAAGTCCTGTTCAAATTCCTTCCAGACTTGCTTGAAGAATCCGATCCCATGTATACCAAGCCCCAAGACAAGCAGAGGATGTCAGGTTAGGTTGGAAATCTGCTTTGGTTCCTCCAGACAATCAATGAAAGCGTTGTCATAGCTGATAGGTGATCAACTTTAGCATCTATAGTACATTCTGCATCAACAATCTAAGAATGGTGCCTAAAAGATTGGTTAGATAAAAAGTGAAGAGATATTGGAACTTCACTGAAAGATGGTATCGATCGATACCCGCCCAACATCATGGATGTACACCCACCCTACATCATCGATCGACATGCAACAGATACCATCGATCTACACCTACCCGATTGCATCGATCACCAACCACATGATAATATCGATCGACACCCATCGTTGGATGAGCTGCCAGGATACACAGTTGAGCTAAATCAGATTGAGGAGAGAATGCACAAGTCTGAGGCCTCACACCTTGCTGTCACCAAACATCTGAGATCACCAATCTGTGAAGAAGAAGCTGCTGGGATTCGGAAAAGAGTGAAGAGGATACATGACCCTGTGAAAACTGTGATTCCCTGCACTGTAGCTAAAGCTGAATCTCCTATCCCACCAGATAATGGTGAAGTTGACAAAGGGTCAACAGAGGCAGCATCGTTCGACACAGACAAAATACTGTCGATCGACACCGGTGGGACAACATCGATCGACGCTGGACGCGTATCAGAGCAGAATGAGTTCAATGTGAATGGAAATCTTTTTGATGGATACACCACCACGCGATCAGACAAGTCTGGGGGAAAGAGGAAGAAGAATTGGAAGAAGAGAAAAAGGATCAAGGGAGATCCTCAGTTATCATTGTTTCCTCACTTCTCAGATAGTATCAGGAAATCAAGAGTGCGCAGCAGATGCTTCTCACAACCATTTTCAAAGCTTGGAGCACTCCTTATTGCTGAGATGATAGACAAAGGAGAAGAGTCTATGGAGGAGGCTTTCACACAAGAATGATAAAGCTTGAGAGTGTAGACTTTGAGACTTGGTTTGGAGCAAGTTCTCATTCTCATCCGGACTAAATAAGATCTCCAGAAGTCAAGCTAATGACTAAAAATAAGCGCTGAGTTGGAGGCAACCCACTGTTAGGTTTGTTTTAAAATTGGTTTTAATTTCATTTATTACTGATTTTTGCATTTAGTTATTGCAGGTTAAAAAAAAGGGGAACAATAACGACGGCAATGTAGCAGATGCACTGTAGCAGATGCACTGTAGCAAGGAAATCGAGCGACACTGTAGCGAAGACATCGATCGATACTCTAGCAAACAAATCGATTGACACTGTAGCAGAATCACAGTAGCAGAGTCACTGTTCATCCGAAAAAAAAAATTTATTATGGTTTTATCTATTACTTATTATTAGTGTTTTATTTATGTTAGGCAAAAAGATAAAGATCCAAGGAAGATGAGTTTCCACAAGAATCGACGATGGCAAGCTAGCATCGATCGACTGAGCATTATGAGTATCGATCGCCACTTAACTTTGTTGGCCGACACTCACATCAAAGTCAGGGATCCAGGTATACGATTACCCATCATATCGACCGATGTGAGCATGTCGATATCAATCGACAGTACATAACTTGCAGCGACCGATGGTAACCTATTTCCATCGATCGACACCTAATCCGGTCAGGTATGTTGATTCTACTTGTTACATTGTGTACTTATGATTTATATCTTCAAGATAACTCCGGCTGGATATACACTGGGGACAGTGTATAATTTAAGTCTGGGGGGATGTTTACTGATATTGATTTATTGTGAGTCTTATAAAATGTTTTTCAAAAGTTTTTATTGAGTCAAGAACGGGATAATGAACTTATTAGATTTATGCTTGTTATCTAACCACTCTTTAGCACCATTCTAGACTTACTGATTGCAGATAGTACTAAAGATACTAAAGTGGATCAACCTGTCAACTATCAACACTTGCTGAGATTGTTTGAAGGAACCAAAGCTGACCTCCAACACTAAACCTGACTTAATTTCTTATCTTGGGGCTTGGTATACATGAGATCGGATTCTTCAGAAAAGTCTGGAAGGTAAAGCCTTGTGTAGATAGTTTTATCACCCTCTTTCTCATTTTCGAATTTAGATTTAATTTTATTCAAAAATAATAATAAAAAAAAATAAAAAATAAAAAGTAAAATAAAATAAAATAAATAAATAAAAAAATCGAAAATAAGCTTAAATATTTGTTGTTAGAAATTTATCGAGATGACCATATCGACCACTCAACACGAGAGAGAGCGTCGATCGACACACCTTCAGTGGTGTCGATCGATATTTAACACAAAAAAGCCCAGTTTGGTCACAGCCGACTTGAAGCCAAAGACTTTATCCAGTTTACCAAGATACCTCTGAAGAGTTTTAACCTAATTATTGAGTATTTAAGTTTTTCCTAAGTGTTTTGGCAAAAAGAGTTTTTAGAGTTTTTGAAGAGGTTGTCCTTCAAAGTTTTTAGAGAGAGTCTTTTTGAGAGTTTTTCATACTATTGTTTTGTGAGAGAGAGAGTTACAATTTAGAGCTTTCTTGAACACCTCTATTTTCCATTTATTCCATCTATGCAATTTTATTTAATTGTTATGATGTTTTGCTTGGCCATGTCTGAGTAAACACCTTTGTTAGATTTAAGATTCAAATAGGTTTTGAGGGATCAGCCCCAAATATAAATACTTGAGCATGTGATATTCATCTTAGAAGATTGCTCTTAATGCTTGTATAGGAGTAGCTAACCTATACATGATGACAGTGGATATTATCCTTGGATCTATCTTCTTTGAGCTTAGGAATTTTCTGGAAACAAGCGACAGCTGATTTGGCAAACTCCTTAAGCGAACTGTTATCAACCTTGCGCTTAAAGCTTACTAGAGGTGCATCGATCGATACTCTTATAGAGTCATCGATCGATTGACGCGAGGCACTGTCGATCAATACGTGCGACAGCAGGTCGATCGACGCCTTCCTATGTTTCACCAATCGGAGTCTCATCGGTTCTAGTAATAGATAACCTAGGACGACAGTTAAAGTTATTGTTATAGTTGGGTTCTATAATATCATGCAAGCATCTCACATAGGCATTCATACTATTATAATCCTGATAACCTGAATAGTAATTCTAAGTCTAACACCTTCACCATATCTGCTAAACACCCAAACCAATCACTTGAGTAATTGTCTTGCTCACCAATTCTAAATTTACTTGTTTTTTACCGCTTTTAAATCTTTGACCTAGCTTCGTTACAATAAGATATAGTGTGTTCCCTAGCTCCTTGTCGATTCGATCCCTAAGTACTACAACTCGACCTCTTATTTGAGAGAGTATAAATCACTCCTTAGGGTAATTTGAGTGGTATCAAATTTGGCACCGTTGCCGGGGAGCTTTGATCGCCATTAGATTTTATTTAAGTCTAGGTTTTCTTTTACTTTATTACTTGTTACTGATAAATTTTTCTTTTCTTATGAGGTGTATGCCCAGCATAACCAAAACCAAAAAGAACAAGGAACTTTTGTCTACTGATCCAGCTGCTTTGGAACATTCAATCCGCAAAAAGATTCGTTCCACATCTATTGATACACCAGATTGTGCATCGACCGATATTCATCAACAATTGTCTACCGAGTCTCAAACACCGTCGACCGCTACCAGCTCACCAACATCGACCGATCTCATTCATCTGACATCGACTGATACCTGTTCATCCACATCGACCGATACTTTTCAGTACCCGTCGACCAACATCTTTCATACGACATCAACCGATACCGCTATCCGCACATCAATCGATACTGAGCCGCAGAACATGGTCGCGACACTGATACTCATGCAAGATGTCGAAGGTAACCTGCGTGACCAAGAAGGTCACCTGCGTAATGCAGCAGGTCAGAGAATTAATGATCAGGGGGCTGCAATCAATGATCCAGAAGCTGAGGCTGCTGCAGCCACTGCTCGAGCTGCAGAAGAAGCCAACAGAAAGAGATCACTGGCTGACTACAACCGTCCAGATCAATACTACGCCAACAGATCTGCTATCCGTCCTCCCGACATACAGAGGGCTGATTTTGAGGTGAAGCCTCAGTACTACGCACTTGTAGGACAGACACCCTACAGTGGAGCATCCAATGAGCATCCTATGGACCATCTACAGAGGTACGAGGATCTCATATCTGCTATCAAAGCTAATGGAGTCCCAACTGACTACCTACTTTGCAAGCTCTTCAAATACTCTCTTACTGGAGAAGCTTTGCAATGGCTTAAACAACTACCACCAGGATCTCTTACATCCTGGAAGATATCAAGAATGCTTTCTTAATTAATTTCTTTGATGAGTGATATCTTGCATATTTACATGTTTTTAGCATCCATATCTAGTGCATTTTGATCATATAAGTTAGACATTAGGCATATTTAGGTCTATTTTGAATTCATTTGTCCTTATCAGGTATTGGAGTATGCTTTGGTGTGATTTGAGGTGTTTGGAAGCCTTATGGCCCAAAAAGAGGTGAAGAATCAGGTTTGGCCATGAAAAGAGAAGTCAATCCATGATCTGGTCGAGACAAAGATGAGCATGGACGGAGGCCTTAGAGATGTCTTCTGTTGCTAAACATTTGTGGAGACACAGAAAATTGAGTTAGCTTTTAAATGGAAGTTGTTTCAAGTCATTTGGAGCTGTATTGGAGGAGTTATGATCAGTTTACTAGAAGCACATCAAGCTGGCCGGGAAGACTGGTCCGGGTGCAGCCACCCGGTCGGAAGAGACTGATGTCTTGCATATTTACATGTTTTTAGCTATCATATCTTGTGCATTTTTGCTCATTTAGATTAGGCATTAGGCATCTTTAGGCTCATTTTGCATTCATAAGTCCCTATTAGGTGTTGGAGCACACTTTGGGGATATTGAAGATGTTTGGGAGTTTTATGATGAAAAAGAAGGGTTTAAAGATGAAAATGGCCGGAGACCTTAGAAATATCTTATGATGCTAATATTTTGTGGAGACATGTCATTTTGAGGTAACTTTCCAATGGAAGTGGTTTCAAGTCATTTGGAGCAATATTGGAGGAGTTATGATCAAAACACTGAGGGCATATCAATTCCACCCGGGTGAGCATACCCGAGGCCGACCATCAAACCAAGCCTGGACGAGCTCAGGACGCGGCCAGGACGACCCGGGGACAAGCACCCGCACGTCCTGATTGTGCTGGAAGCCTAGAATGCACGCGGCCTGGAAGCACTTGGGCGGAGGCACCCGCACGGATCGATGGGACGGCCTTGCACACCCGTCCGTTCCTACCCGCGTACCAGCAGATACCCGACCTCCCTCACCCGGCTGCTTCCACCCGCACGTACTGACGCTGGATGAGCTCGGACGCGCCAGTACCACCCGAGGACAAGGACCCGCACGTCCTGATGCTGCTGGCGCCAAGAATGCACGCCAATACCACCCGGACGATGAAGCCACGCATGAAGACACCCGGACAGCACCTACCCGACTCCTTCTACCCGCACGGCTGCAATCTCAGGACGCCAGCACACACCCGGCCAGCACACACCCGGCCATGTCTACACTGCCTGACCGGGTGGTTCCCTTTCTACCTTTCCTTGGTTTCTGATTGGTCAAAAATCATGTGGCACCAAGGACCTTTTGGACTTTTCTCTTATATTTTTAAGGGCTTTCAAGCCTCCTATATATACTCTTGTAATCTCGTTAAGAGATAAAACTTCTTTTCTCTCAAAAACATAATAAGAACTTGAAGAAAGTTTGGATCTTTGATCCTTTTTATCTCATTTCTTTTGTGTTTAATAGATTATCTTCTTCTCTAATCATGTTTAGCCTTGAATCATCATTGATTTTGAGGTTTTCCATGGCTATTAGTGAGTAGATCTATCTAGGATTCATGGGCTTGGGAGACTAAGGGTGATTTAGTGTAGATCCAAGGTGCTTAGTGTTAGATTTATCCTTTCCTTGCATTGATTTGGTGTTCTTCAAGCTATATTTGAGTTGGCCTCTCAAACATAGAGCTATAGGCATTTCATGCCCGGAAGGTGTTCTATGAAATGTCTGAACCAACTCATCTATGTTTTTAGCTTGCTTTGCCTAAGGGATTAGTTTTCAAAGAAGCTAGGATTCCATGTTTGCGTTGATCATTACATCCAAAGGGATTTGGTGTACTTGGGTGATCTTTGCAAAATAGCATTCATCTAAGGATAGAGCTTGCTTAGTTTTGTAGTTCAATCTTTTATTGCATTTTTAATATTGTCTTAGTTTCATAATCATCCTCTCATCTTGATTGCACTTAGATTAAGCATGAACTTGCATTTCCTTTGCATTAGAATCTCTTAGAATTGGATTGACATCTTGTATTCTACAACATTTGATTAGGACCCTAGAAAAGTCTTATCATCAAATTGGCGCTGTTGCCAAGTTCTAAGTTGATTTTAACATTGGGATTTAGTCATTTGCTTGAGACTAAGTCATTTTTACTTTTTATTATCTTGTGATATTGGTTCTTGCCTCTTCTATCTTTGACTTTCAGGTGTATGATCACAAGAAGCAGAGGGGTATCCAACTTGGTTCCTACTGTTGAAGAGATTGCTGCACTTGAGAGGGAGATAGCTAGACAAAGAAGAGAAGTAGAGCAACAGGCTCATCTTCATAGGTTGGGGTTTGAGATGGAGAATCTGCCTCAAGATGGTGATGCCCTAGGGGGCAATGGTCCAGGAGCTGACAACATAAGACCACAGCGCCAGCCACAACAGCCACAGCGCCAAGCTAGAGCAATTGGAGCCTATGATCAACCACACATTCATGGTCATAGGTTGGGGATGAGGGCACCAGCTGTGGAGAACAACAATTTTGAGATCAAATCAGGGCTGCTGCATTTGATTGAGAACAACAAGTTTCATGGCCTTGCTGTGGAGGATCCCCTTGATCACTTGGACACATTTGATAGCTACTGTAGCTTGTCCAAGATCAATGGAGTCTCTGAAGATGCTTTCAAGCTGAGGTTGTTTTCCTTCTCTTTGGGAGACAAGGCACATCTATGGGAGAAGGCTCTTCCAAGTGACTCTATCACAACTTGGAATGAGTGCAAGAGGGCATTCGTAGAGAAATTCTTCTCTACCTCAAGAACAACCAAGATCAGAAATGAGATCTCTAGCTTTCAGCAGAAGAACCTTGAGAGCTTTAGTAAAGCATGGGAGAGGTTCAAAGGCTATTGGTCTCAAAGCCCACATCATGGTTTCACCAAGGAGAGTTTGCTTAGTACCTTCTACAGAGGTGCTCTACCAGAGTTCAGGAGCAGATTGGACACAACCAGCAATGGGTTCTTCTTGGGCAGAACTGAGCAGGATGCTGAGGAGCTGGTGGAGAACATGGCCAGGAGTGACTCAGTCTACAGTGAGGAGCATGATAGGGCCAACATAGGCACTGATGAAGATGATCCGCACACAAGAAAGGCCCTGAAATATCTCCAAGAAAAGTTGGACAAGCTTCTTGTAGAGAAGGCTAAGCAAGAACAGCCTGCTAGGACTACTGAGGTTCATGGTGTAGAAGGTCAAGAGGAGCTGTGCTTCATCAATTCTAATGGCACATGGTATAGGAAAGAGCCCAACTTCCAATACCAAAACAACTACCAACAAAGACCTTACTACAACAATCAACAAGGAGGTTACCAAGCAAACCAGCATACTCAGCCCCAAGGAAGCTCTTCTCCAGCTCAGGCTCCAAGTTCAAATTTGGAGTCCATGTTCAAGCAACTCTTAGAAGCTCAAGAAAGAAATTCTAAGAACATTGGTGATGAGTTCAAAAACATCCATGCTAAGGTTGATGGCACCTATTCTGACCTCAACAACAAGTACATGCAACTTGCCTCTCATCTCAAAGCTTTGGAGAGCAAGGTTGCCTCCATGTCTTCATCCTCCAAGAATCCAATGGGATCTCTACCAGGAAAACCAGAGAAGAACCCTAAGGAGACTTGCATTGTTACCCTCTCCACTTCTTCAAGGATTGCGTTGAGTGATCATAAGAATGATGTTGATGAGATTGAGAGGTTAGTGCGTGGACATCAGATTGAAAATGATAAGAGACTGGTTGTGGCCACAACTGAAGCTAGAGTTGTGAAGAGAGCTGATAAGAAGGTTCAAGGAAAGATTCTGAAGATTGATGAGCCTACGGTTGAGACACAGGTTGAGAAGAGTGCTAACCTCAAGCTGAAAGAAGTGAAGGAAGAGGACAATGAGATTGAGCTATCACCCTATGATAAACTCCCTTTCTCTCAAAGGTTCCTCACCAAAGCTCAGAAAAAAGTGGTCTCCAAATTCAGAAAAGACCTCAGTAATATTGGAGTCAAGCTTCCAGAGATCACCAATATGCAGGCTGCCCATGTCCAAATGATGCTCATAAAGGACATCCTCACCCACCAAGCTTAAGTGGCTGAACTTTTGGACATCTCACTTCTGAAGATTGATCCACCAATCCCTCCAAAGTCTCTCCCTAAGCTTGAGTCTCAAGGAAAGTTCAACTTGTCTTGCTCTCTTGGTAAACTAACTATGGATGATGCTCTTGTTGATAGTGGAGCTAGTGTGAATGTCATCTCCTTGGATATGGTGCAGAGTATTGGGATTGAAAGCATGGAAACAGATACTCCTCCTCTCACCTTTGGGGATTCCTCTTCTACAACCCCACTTGGCATAATCAAGGACTTTCCCTTTAAGATTGGATCCTGCACCATACCTATTGACCTCACTGTTTTGAAGATGGAATCTGAAGAGAGAGTCCCTTTGATTCTTGGCACTCCTTTCCTTACAACAGTTGGAGCTTGCATTGACTTTCTCAACAAGAAGGTCACCCTCATGCATGTCAACAAAGCTGTCTCCTATCCCCTCCAACCTCCAATGGAATCAGACTATTGTGGGACAATCACTTTTGATGCACAAGCTGTTGAGAAGCCCAAAGATGAAGAGGTTGTTGGTGGGAAAGAAGGTCTTGATGGAGAGTGTTCTAAGGAGTTGTGTGTTGAGCACTTGGAAAGTGCTAAAAGAGAGGGAATGGGTGGAGCCTCAAAGGCCACTCATGGCAAGAAGAAGATAGTGAAAGAGCCTCATCCTCCACCTCTTGATTTGCTCCCACACACTCTCACTCTCCATCCGAAGAAGCTCAATGATGGAGTCATTGAGTACAAGATCAAGCACAAGGGCAGATCCACACCATTCTCAAGTACTAGAGCCATCATCACTCCTCAGCTCCAAGATGACCCAATCAAGCTTCAAGAGCTTCTCTCTCAGGTCCTCACCATCACACTTGAAGGTGAGAAGGATCCTCTTTCTCACTAGTCCAAGAGAAAAGGTAGTCAAGCTAGTGACTCAAAACAAGCTCACTTGGGAGGAATTCCCATGGTTATCCTTGTATATAGCTTTGCAATTTCTAATTTCCTTTTAAGTTTTTAATAAAAGTGGTCAAGATTTTCAGGTTTTGCCAAACACTAGAGGTGAGAAGAAAGGTGGTCAGCCACCTAAGCCTTATGATCCATGTAGCAGCCTCCTCTAGTTGCATTGAACCAAGCCAGCTTCTAGTCATGCCACAAGCACCATGCCCAAATCTCCTTGTGTGGTATCACGCCAACCCTTATTGTATATACATTTGCTTTTACCTTGTTGAGGTATCTCTTACTCTCTTACTCACACAGGAGACTGTGTGATTTAAGTGTGGGGGAGGTACCGGATATTTGATCATGTTTGCTTTGTGATTTTGAGTCTCATGCATTGCATTGTACATTCATAAGTGCATAGAAAATCCAAAAAAAATTTAAAATTTTTGAATCATGTAGATTGCATCACCTGCATCCTTAAGATTGAGTCTAGAGCATATAGGTTGCATTCATTTGCATATGGAGCACTGCCTTGTAAAGAACACTCGTTTGCATTGAATTTGGCACCCTAGTTAAACATATCAGGTAGCTTGAGCATCTTTTGAAAAAGCTTGCATGCTTTGAGCCTTGAAAGCTCTTCTTGAAACTTGCTTGCTTGCTTGATATTGGCATTGTTCTTAAGACCAGCTCCATCCTGAACTTAGACTTGAATGAACTTAATTTCTCTTGCATATGGGCATTTGCATACTTGATCATGGATCTCATACACATTTGGGTTATCTTTTTCCATTGTACCACCCTTTGTTAACCCAAATGGCACTCCCTTACCCTTGAACCCTATCCATTCTTTGAAGCCTACATTGATTTGCTTGAGTGAGGCCTCTTTTGATAGCTTGTCATGTGCAAAATCTTGAGAGTATTGGGAGCGACATGGATTTGTTCTCATCTCTTGCTAGCATAGGGTCATCATTTGAGCTAGCTTCTAGGATGGTGAGTGAAATGTTTGTTACCTAATGGTTTACATTTTGGGTTTTGAGAAAGAAAAAAAAAATCCTAGGGACCTAGAAATGAAAAATGAAAAGCTCTTGATTGAAGTTTTGACCTTCCCCCTCATGTATATATATATAAAAAAAAAAAGAAAAAAGGAAAAGAAAGATTCAATAAGTTAGTGGGGAAGGAAAAACTTAAGAGTTAGAGTTTAGAATGTGAATTGAGGTCCTTAGAGGTTGATTCATGAGAAAGAAAATGTTCATTGGGTGAGTGATGTGAGTATGTCTTCATTTTGGGATATGGGATGAATAAAAAGGGTCTAGATCTTGTTATCACTTAGGAATTGGGTAGAATGATGAGGATGGATCCATGTATTCATGAATTGCTCCTAGTCTTAGATAAATTTTGCATAATGATCAAGCACCTTGATTTTTGAGTGATAGCCACCTTGAAATGATGCATTGAACCCTCCTTTTCATCCTTATTAGACCATTTGATCACCTAGCCAAATGATTGAGATCATGTGCCCTTTTGTGAGACTTCACCTTGAGTGTGTGTGTGTGAATCAATGTGAGGGCTGGTTAAGAGAACATGTTGGTTGATAGGCATTGCATCTTGTGTAGAGGCATAAGAGTAATTGATAGGCCTTGTGAAGGTAGAGCATAATAAGAGAGTTTGCTCATGCTATTTGCTATGTTTCTTTAGGATGTCAGGTTGAGTGCTATGAGTGTTTCCTTTGGCTTTGTTCCCATCCTTGCATCCATCCCCCTTGTGCTTGAAAAGTTTACTTGAGGACAAGCAAAGGTCTAGTGTGGGGGAGTTGATGTCTTGCATATTTACATGTTTTTAGCTATCATATCTTGTGCATTTTTTCTCATTTAGATTAGGCCTTAGGCATCTTTAGGCTCATTTTGCATTCATAAGTCCCTATTAGGTGTTGGAGCACACTTTGGAGATATTGAAGATGTTTGGGAGTTTTATGATGAAAAAGAAGGGTTAAAAGATGAACATGGACGGAGACCTTAGAAATATCTTATGATGCTAATAATTGGTGGAGACATGTCATTTTGAGGTAGCTTTCCAATGGAAGTGGTTTCAAGTCATTTGGAGCCATATTGGAGGAGTTATGATCAAAACACTGAGGGCATATCAATTCCATCCGGGTGAGCATACCCGAGGCCGACCATCAAACCAAGCCTGGACGAGCTCAGGACGCGGCCAGGACGACCCGGGGACAAGCACCCGCACGTCCTGATTGTGCTGGAAGCCTAGAATGCACGCGGCCTGGAAGCACCCGGGCGGAGGCACCCGCACGGATCGATGGGACGGCCTTGCACACCCGTCCGTTCCTACCCGCGTACCAGCAGATACCCGACCTCCCTCACCCGGCTGCTTCCACCCGCACGTCCTGACGCTGGATGAGCTCCGGACGCGGCCAGTACCACCCGAGGACAAGGACCCGCACGTCCTGATGCTGCTGAGCGCCAAGAATGCACGCGGCCAATACCACCCGGACGATGAAGCCGCGCATGAAGACACCCGGACAGCACCTACCCGACTCCTTCTACCCGCACGGCTGCAATCTCAGGACGCCAGCACACACCCGGCCATGTCTACACTGCCTGACCCGGGTGGTTCCCTTTCTTCCTTTCCTTGGTTTCTGATTGGTCGAAAATCATGTGGCACCAAGGACCTTTTCGACTTTTCTCTTATATTTTTAAGGGCTTTCAAGCCTCCTATATATACTCTTGTAATCTCATTAAGAGATAAAACTTCTTTTCTCTCAAAAACATAATAAGAACTTGAAGAAAGTTTGGATCTTTGATCCTTTTTATCTCATTTCTTTTGTGTTTAATAGATTATCTTCTTCTCTAATCATGTTTAGCCTTGAATCATCATTGATTTTGAGGTTTTCCATGGCTATTAGTGAGTAGATCTATCTAGGGTTCATGGGCTTGGGAGACTAAGGGTGATTAAGTGTAGATCCAAGGTGCTTAGTGTTAGATTTATCCTTTCCTTGCATTGATTTGGTGTTCTTCAAGCTATATTTGAGTTGGCCTCTCAAACATAGAGCTATAGGCATTTCATGCCCTAAGGTGTTCTATGAAATGTCTGAACCAACTCATCTATGTTTTAGCTTGCTTTGCCTAAGGGATTAGTTGTCAAAGAAGCTAGGATTGCTATTAGACTCATTCTCCATGTTTGCTTTGATCATTACAGCCAAAGGGATTTGGTGTACTTGGGTGATTTTGCAAAAGAGCATTCATCTAGGGATAGAGCTTGCTTAGTTTTGTTGTCTAGGCATAAGGAATTAGATTGATTGAAGAGTTGGCATCTTGGATTGAACCTTGATCACCCAAAGTCAATTCCCTTGTCCCAAGAACCCCCTTGCCTCATTAAGAAAGAAAGTTCAATCTTTTATTGCATTTTTAATATTGTCTTAGTTTTATAATCATCCTCTCATCTTGATTGCACTTAGATTAAGCATGAACTTGCATTTCCTTTGCATTAGAATCTCTTAGAATTGGATTGACATCTTGTATTCTACAACATTTGATTAGGACCCTAGAAAAGTCTTATCATCAGAGACACTGCTGGACGACCAGGCTGGAGAGATTAGACCGGGATGAGCTACCCAGTCGGAAAAGGTCGAGATGGACAAGGCAGGACCGGGAAGGACGGACCGGTTGCACGCACCCGGTCGGGAAGAAGCCGAGCAGGACGCGTCTGGACGACCGGGTAGGACAGTCCGGGATGCTGAACCCGGTGGGGACGCAGGACGACCAGAACAGGGCTGGACCGGATGGTTGGACCGGGTTGGGTCATTTGCTCAACCCCTGACCGAAAATCAAGCTGGTTTCCCAATGGCTGAAGCCTAATTGACTCCAAGGACTTTTTAGTAATTTTTAATGATGTTCCTAGGTTTTCTAAGCCTATGTATAAATACTTATGTAATCTCCTTGAGGAGAAGAACTTCTTTTCTCTCGAAAGAACACCTTTAGATCTTGAATAAAGTTTGGATCTTGAATCCTTCTTCATCTATTTCTTTTTGTGTTTACTAGATTATTTCTATCTCTTATCATGTTTAACCTTGAATCATCCATGGTTTTAAGGTTTTCCATGTCTATTAGTGAGTAGATCTATCTAGGGTTCATGAGCTTGGAAGACTAAGGGTGATTAGGTGTAGATCTAAGATGTTTTAGGGTAGATCCTTCTTGATCCTTGCTTGTAGAGTGTTATTCTTGCTATTTTGGGGTTGGCCTCTTCAAAATAGAGTTATAGGCATTTCATGCCCGGAAGGTGTTCTATGAAATGCCTGAACCAACTCTTCAATGCTTTTAACATCCTTTACCTAAGGGATTAGTTGTTAAAGGTGTTAAGATAGCTAGTAGACTTGTTCTTAATGATTGCTTTCATATTATTCAAACTAAGGGATTAGATGCTTGAGATATGTTAGTGAATGAGCATTCATCTAGGGATAGAGCTTGCTTGGGATTGTGTCTAGGCTTAAGGTGTTAGATTGATTGAAAGCTTGCCATCTTAGATTGAAGCTTGATCACCCAAGGTCAATTCCCTTGTCCCAAGAATCCCCTTGGCTCATATTGAAAAGAAAGTTCACTCTTTTATTGCATTTTTAGTATTTTCTTAGTTCATAATCATCTTCACTCAATGGTTGCACTTAGATTAAGCATAAATTTTCATTCCCTTTGCATTAGAATCACTTAGAATTGGATTGACATCTTGTATACTACAACATTTGATTGGACCCTTGAAAAGTCCATCACCAAATTGGCGCCTTTGCCAAGTTCTAAGTTGATTTTGACATTAGGATTTAGTCATTTGCTTGAGACTAAGTCATTTTTTTATTTTATCGTGTTATTGCTTCTCCTTGCTCTTTTCCCTTAGCATTTCAGGTGTATGATAACTAGAAGCAGAGGTGATCAAACTTGACACCTACTGTTGAAGAAATTACTACACTTGAGAGGGAGATTGCAAAAAAGAGAAGAGAAGAAGAGCAACATGCTCACTTGCAAAGATTGGGGTTTGATATTGATATCACTCAAATGTTTATCCCTAAGAAGTGACTTTACTCTCTCAAATAAGAGGTTCAGTTGTAGCACTTAGGGGTCGAATCCACAGAGAGCTAGTGAACAAATAAGATGAAATCTTAGTGACTATGCTAGGTTGAAAATTGTTTAAAATAAAATGCAGGTTTTTGAGTAATGGTAAGATTACTCAATTGAAAGGTTTTGGTTTAAGACAATAAAGAAAAGTTGTTAGATTCAGGGTAGGTATTCAGGAATTCAGGATTATGAATACTATAAATGCTAACAAGTTGCTTGCATGATATGTCAGAGCTCAACACTATTAAATGAATCCATCAGCTCTCGCAATATTTAGACCATCTATTACTTAGATGCTAAACGGTGTTTGCGGTCAGCTATATGGCCGACAGTATCGATCGATTATTCGATAGGAATATCGACCGATACACCTCTAGCTACGGCGATTGATTACTCTATAGGAGTATCGATCGATACAGCTCAAAGCAGAACTTATGCGCGAGTTGATACAGTGCTCACCATGATCTTAGATCACCTTTCGCTTGTCTCAAGAGGGTCATAGCATGTTTAGGATGTTATCATGAATTGTATTAAATGAATAATGCAATCCAAGTTCATGTTCTAGTTAGCTAATCTAGAAAAAGCATTAGTGAAAAATCCTAAAAATAAATATCACAACTATAGCAGATGTAGGTTGGGGCTAATCCCTCATATCCTATTTAAACCCTCAATCTAACAAGTGAATCTACTCAGACATGGCTAAGTGATTCATAGTAAGAAGGTAATAATAGGAGTTCATAGATCTATTAGAGGAGTGAACACTTAAGTTCCAATCACAAATCTCTTTGGATCTCTCCTCTAGATCTAGAATCCTATAATGTTTGTTAAGAAGAACAAGTAAAGAATTAAGAACTAAATAGAACTTTATTGAGAACTTGCATAGTAATGAAAAAATGGTAAAAGAAATGTGTAGAAAAGATGGTGGTAAAAAAGGCTCTCCTTTGCCAAAAACACTTAGGCAAATATAAATATGAGTTCATTAGGTTAAAAACTCGCCAAAGGCAATCTTGTAAAAATGTGATGTCGTGGGCTTCAAGTTCGGCCAAGTCCAACTTGTCTTCTGCCGCTCGATATCGATCGATAGTACTGGATGTACATCGATCGATTATGATCTCGATGTATCGTCTTTCGGCAAATATGTGTCGATCAATAGCACGGAATGTGCACCGATCGATGTGTAGCTCCGGATGTCGACATATGGTTTGATCTCGGGTGAACTCTTCTTTAAGCTTCAAAAGACACCTAAAACATCACTTTTCTCCAAAATGCTCCGGAGCTTGAAAACATACCTAACAGACTCCAAAACATAGATAATAGTAGTAAAAATACTCATATACCATGGGTAAAAACGGGTAAAATCCATGGTATATCAACTCCCCCAGACTTAACCTTTTGCTTGTCCTCAAGCAAACACACATGAAGTCTTTATGAAAGAGGTTTTAAAAAGCAGGGACTCAGTCAAATTTAAACTTAGAATCATAACCTCTATTTTGTTGCAAACCACATCTAAGAATCTGTCAATCACAGAAGTACATTATGCAATATCCTAATTAAACAATCTTGATCATCTAGCCAACAACTTAGCAATCCTGTCTGATTAACCCTTCTACTGATTTCATTTCTGTACATAAAGATGAAAGTGCAGGCTTTACCTTGGGAGTATCGATCACAGGATGCAAGGTTGCTCAAACAAGTATCTGGACCTGCAGGTAAAAATTAGTTCCTATCCTCTCTCTCCACTATTTCTCTCCTAGTCAAGTCTGTTTTTATTTGCAAGACATTGGCCAAGATTGGACAGGCTTCCATGAATCAAGCCTTAATGGTTGTAGCCACCAAGTCTTGTTCACTTCTTTTTGACCTATATCCTAGGATTCATTGCGAAGCAAGTCTTGAAGGGGGTAACCACCAAGCCCTGTTCGAATCCTGTACCTATAGAATTCTTATGAATCAAGTCTTGAGGGGGGTAACCGCCAAGCCCTGTTTGAATTCTTTCCTAAGTAATAACTAACTAGTCCTAAAACTATCTACACAAGGCTTTACCTTTCAGACTTGTTTGAAGCATCCGATCCCATGTATACCAAGCCCCAAGACAAGCAGAGAATGTCAGGTTAGGTTGGAAATTAGCTTTGGTTCCTCCAAACAATCAATGAAAGTGTTGTCATAGCTGATAGGTGATCAACTTTAGCATCTATAGTACATTCTGCATCAACAAATCTAAGAATGGTGCCTAAAAGATTGGTTAGATAAAAAGTGAAAATTTTTAAAATATCATTATCCCTTTCTTGACTCAATAAAAACCATTTTGAAAATATTTTAGATGAAGTCTAAAGGTAAACAGCATCAGTAATCATTCCCCCAGACTTAAATCATACACTGTCCCCAGTGTATAACCAGTCCGATGAAGGCGTAGGCAAAAATGAAATATAATGATACGGAAAAAGTAGAGCGAAATACCTGACCGTGATCCGTATCGATCGATGTTGAGTCGCCTTCGTCGATTGTTATTGTTTGGTATATGTCGATCGATATCGACAGTGTCATGTCGGTCGATTTCAGTGGTAATCGTCTAGTCGTAACTACAAAGAAAAACAAATACAAAAAATAAAATCCTAAAGATAAAAACTAAATGAAAAATTACCTAACAGTGGGTTTCCTCCCACTCAGCGCTTTGATTATAGTCATCTAGCTTGACTCTGGATGGAATGAGTTATTGAGGTAAAGTCCAGGTACTTGTTGGGAAACCAGTATCCTCTGTATCCTTCTTCTCACCGAACCATGAGTCAAATAAGCTTCTTGTGGCTTCATATTCTCTGGTTCATTTCTTCTTTATGTCAATTACCTCATCATTGATCCTTTGAATCCTTTCTGCATGACCTTCAATGCTGAGCTCGTGACATCCTAATTTCTCATAGGCATGTTCTGAAAGATCACTGAGCTCTGCTTGCATTGAATCAAGGCGTTGGATCATTTTGTCATGGATAGAGCTGGTATCGATCGATTCCTTTGTTGAATTATCGGTCGATGGCTGTTGAGGCCCGTCGATCGATGCACTGGGTCTTCTGTCGATCGATGCTAAGGGTGCAGGTCTGCTCGCAAGCTGCCTCTGAATGGATCTGATTCCTTTTTGCATCCCTTCTATGCTAGATTTCATTCTGCCAACTTTGTTGTTTAGCGGGAAATACGTCTGATCTAGACGTCTGTCTTGCGAATCATCCACGCTCGTAATTGCCGTGTAGACTTCATCAGCTAACTTATCCAAGTCAGTTCTGGTACAGATTTCTGAAGTCTGTATATTGATCGATGCAACATGTTGTTCATCGGTCGATGTGTGATTCTGCAGATTCTCGTGAAGCTTCTCGGCAAAGAGATTCATCTGTCCGTCGATTTCAGTCATTCGCCTATCGATCGATGTGAGGTTGTACTCATCGATCGATGCAATTGATGCAGCCTGATAATCAAGTTGACGTTGGAACTTCTCAGCCTTCTGCTGCATAGTGTCCACGCGTAGTGCGAGTTCCTCCACTTCTTTGTCTACTAAGAAGTGTATGTCAGCAAGTTTCCTCTCGACTTCCTTTAGACGAGTCAATCCTCCAAAAGGATTGCAAGGTGCCGCGGGGTTCATATCTGCATGCGCCTCATTGATAAGGCGGATAGATCTCTTCATCTCTTTGGTGTGGATGCTTAGATCCCCTAGGTTGTGGAAGATAGTTTCACAGGTTTTGGTGAGTTTGATGCTGAAACGATCTTCTGCTTTCCTCAATTCCTTTAAGATATCTCCGAGAGACTCATCGACCTCACGTTTTGAGTTGGTGGTCGATGGTGCAGGTTTCATATCGATCGATGTGGATGTTACTCCGTCGATCGATATTCAACTTGTCTGGCCGTGGTTCTGGGTGTTTCGAAGATCTTCAAGTTCCAGCTCAAGACGTTTAACCTTCTTGCTTAATGCCTGGTCTGCACTGAACATCCAGTTTATCTCGCTGCGAAGCTTGTCTGTAGCGTCCTCTAAACTCTTTTCCATGGAGAGTTTTTCCCACTTACGTTCTCCAAGTAGACCAGTGAACATCACGTTGATCTCATCTTTGGTGTAGGTTTCATGCACCAAATCTCTTC
The DNA here is from genome assembly GCA_016432835.1 of Brassica nigra. Lineage (NCBI taxonomy): Eukaryota > Viridiplantae > Streptophyta > Magnoliopsida > Brassicales > Brassicaceae > Brassica > Brassica nigra. Next base: position 54,985,217 of record CM028244.1, read on the forward strand.
TTGTAAATGAACTGGCGTGCTCTGGTAAACAGATGTAAGAGCGCTCGTCCATTGAAGTCCTTTGAAGCAGTTTACTGATGTCGTCTTTAGAAACTCTGATGACGTCACCATCTACTCCTCTACCTCGTCCCTGTAGATCCCATACTCGTCTTTCTGCTCCCAAAATAATTTTTGAACTCCATATCGAAAAGCTCTCTTTCCGAATTCAGGACTCCTATCGGTCGATGTCATGTACTCCATATCGATCGATGTCCGTTGAAAAATATTGGTCCTCTTTATTGAGATGATTATCCTCAGCTTCCTTTGGCTCGGTTGTTGTGTCTGCCTCCTGGTGCTGATGATGATGGTCTGGTCCGTAGCGTTGCTGCTGGAATAGGTTTTGGGATCCGTTGGCTACCTGTACGACGTCTGCGATGTCTTCTCTGGATATGTGGAGTGTTCGTCCATCCATTGAGCGTGCAAAGCCTTTTGAATCCCTGAAAATACCAAACTCATCCGGGGTTAAATTACCGAAATCAGGTACAGGTGAATTTGTTACCTGGGATGGTTCGATGAATGTATCGGTCGATGGCACAGGTCCGGGATCGGTCGATGGTTGTTCAGGCCTATCGGTCGATTGTGATGGTGCCGTGTCGATCGATGAGACTTCCTCAGGTTGAGTGATGTATGTTGGCGTTGCGGTCTCGACCGTGAAGCTCTCGTGCTGGTAATCGCTTGCCCAGCTCCCGATTGAGTGGTCTCCGTCTCGCTTGTTGTTGACCGTGTTGTCGAACGATGCGAGGCAAGTAGTATCGATCGATGGGGAGAAGGTCCTATCGATCGATGTGGTTATTCTGCGGTTGTGGTGGAGAAGTCTATCTTCATCTTCTGGAAGGTTGTGATACTCTATAGCTCTCTCCTCCTCATAATCATCAGTATACTCCTCAATGTGAGTAGTATTTACAGCATGTGGTGGGATGTAGTAGTCGTTCTCCCACTCATTTACCTCGAAGTCACAGTCTGGAAACTCCTCCTCGATCTGGCTGAATCGCGAATCAATCGATGATCATGTATGTCTGTCGATCGATGTCTGTTCACGAGAATCGATCGATGCGACAGTGCCACTATCGATCAATCCATCGTACTCCATCTCATATGCGTCTTGTGAATTGTATTCATCTCCACAATAGCAAACAGCTACGAGGTCTGGGCCGTCTTGGATCTTCTCAGGAACCTTGATGACTCGTACCGGATCATAGTAGACCGTAGGATTGATCAGGGTTAGGCACAGTTTGTTTGTCTGAAGGTTGCAGACAGCTCCAACTTGGCTAGGAAGGCTCTTCCAAGTATTAAAAAAGTAGGTAGGGTTACCTTGACGTCCAAGACATGGAAGTCTACTGGAACTAGGGTTTCTCCTATGTTAACCTCCAGGTTTCTGATGATGCCTCCAGAGTTTTGCTGAGAACAATCCACGAAGATGAATGATTCATCCGTGGGTTCTATCTTCAGACCTAGATGGTCTGCTATCACCTTGGGTAGGATGCTGAGTCCAGATCCTGTGTCACATAGGGCACGTGGGAAATTGATCCCATGGACTAAGCAAGGAACAACAAACTTCCCTGGATCACCCTTCTTCTCAAGTTTGATCCTCCTGATCATGGTTTCTCTGACCTGATTGAACATCCTTCTGATATCTTCTTTTGTCTCCTTTGTCTCTCTGAAAAACATCCACAATCTGTGTGCGAAGTATGCTTCTTCGAACGGTTTCTCCTTAGGTATTCTTAGAACTCTCTTTCTGAAGCTTTCCAATTCTTTCTCGTTGACTCCCCTTTTAAGGTGCTTAGGAACCTTCTCTTTCCTTTTTCTGAGAGTACGGCCTTCGGTTTCTTGTTGTAACTCCATGGGTTCTAGGGTATCCGTGGGTTTCTTCAAGATAACTTCTGGTGGGCTTTTGGAGGGTTTAGATTGCTCCCTGAGTGCAGTAATTGGTGCAACGTCTATCTTGGGAAGTTGCACTCGGCGTGTGATAACTGAATATCGATCGATAGGTTCAGGAGTATGTCGATCGATTTTATTATCCCTCTGTCTATCGAACTCATCGTGAGTAAGTATCTTTACGGCGTTGCACTCGTGAGTGGATTCTCCAAGGTCCATCGATCGATGCTCGTCTGAGTCTATCGTTCGATTTGAGATGGCGTACATCGATTGATAGTCATGTCCGGACATCGGTCGATACCAATGGTTCCCGCCAATACTCATGGAACTTTCGATCTGGAAGTCTCCCTCTTGCAGCTTCTCATGCTTCACCACACTCCGAAAATCGTCTTCTATGATAGCATTGACGTTGTGGCCTGTTGCTTCTTCTCCAGTCCCTTTTCCTAAGGCTTCCTGCTTCTTAACAGCTTCTCCTGTCTGAATCACTTGAATCTCTAGTTTCTTCACATGAGTGCTCAAAGCATCAAGTTTTGTGTTCAAGGTGGTGTAGACAGCGTCGATCTTTCCATTGAAGTTCACCTCTAACTGCTGCTGGCTTTCAAGAACTTTGCTGAGCTTGTCTTCTAGCTTTCCTTCTGGGGTTGGTGTGGGTGGCTTCATGTAAGATAAGTTTCCATAACTCCTGTTGTTGTTGGGTTGCCGCAGTTGAAGTTTATTATAGTCTCGATGTATCGTTCTTCGGCTAATGTGTGTTGATCAATTGCACAGAGTGTGCATCGATCGATGTGTAACTCTGGTGCCGACCTCTGGTCTTGATCACGGGTGAACTCTTCTTTAAGCTCCAAAAAGGCACCTAAAACATCACTTTTCTCCAAAATGTTTCTGAACCTGAAAACATACCTAATAGACTCCAAAACATAGATAATAGTAGTAAAAACACTCATATACCATGGGTAAAAACGGGTAAAATCCATGGTATATCAACTCCCCCAGACTTAACCTTTTGCTTGTCCTCAAGCAAACACACTGGCAGTCTTTATGAAAGAGGTTTTGAAAAGCAGGGACTAAATCAAATTCAAACTTAGAATGATAACCTCTACTTTGATGCAAACCACATCTAAGAGTCTGTCATTCACAGAAGCACATTATGCAATATCCTAATTAAACAACCTTAATCATCTAGCCAACAACTTAGCAATCATGTCTGACTAACCCCTCTACTGATTTCATTTATGTACATAAAAATAAAAGTGCAGGCTTTACCTTGGGAGTATCGATCACATGATGCAAGGTTGCTCAAACAAGTATCTGGACCTGCAGGTAAAAATTAGTTCCTATTCTCTCTCTCTACTATTTCTCTCCTAGTCAAGTCTGCTTCATTTGCAAGAAATTGACCAAGATTGGACATGCTTCCATGAATCAAGCCTTAATGGTTGCAGCCATCAAGTCATGTTCACTTCTTTTTGACCTATATCCTAGGATTCATTGCGAAGCAAGTCTTGAAGGGGGTAACCACCAAGTCCTGTTCGAACCCTTTACCTATAGAATTCTTATGAATCAAGTCTTGAGGGGGTAACCGCCAAGCCCTGTTGGAATTCCTTCCTAGTTAATGACTAACTAATCCTGAAACATAAATTTAAGATAATTTTCGATTTTTTTTTTTAACTTATGAAAATTAAATCCAATTTTGAAAATGAAAGAGAGAGGGTGATAAAACTATCTACACAAGGCTTTTAACTTCCAGACTTGTTTGAAGCATCCAATCCCATGTATACCAAGCCCCAAGACAAGCAAAGAATTGTCAGGTTAGGTTGGAAATCAGCTTTGGTTCCTCTAGACAATCAATGAAAGTGTTGTCATAGCTGACAGATAATCAACTTTAGCATCCATAGTACATTCTGCATCAACAAATCTAAGAATGGTGCCTAAAAGATTGGTTAGATAAAAAGTAAAAATTTAAATTATCATTATCCCTTTCTTGACTCAATAAAAACCATTTTGAAAACATTTTTGGATGAAATCAAAAGGTAAACAACATCAGTAATCATCCCCCCAGACTTAAATCATACACTGTCCCCAGTGTATAACCAGTCCAGTGAAGGCATAGGCAATAGTAAAGTACACTGATATAAAAAAAAGTTGAGAACGATATACCTGACCGCGATGCGTATCGATCGATGTTGAGTCGTCTTCTTCGATCGCTTCTGTTTGGTTCATGTCGATCGATATCGACTGTGTCATGTCGGTCGATTTCAATGGCAATCGTCTATTTTTAACTGCAAAGAAAAACAAATACGAAAAATAAAATCCTAAAGATAAAATAAAATGAAAAACTACCTAACAGTGGGTTGCCTCCCACTCAGCGCTTTGATTATAGTCATCTAGCTTGATTTTGGATGGAATGAGCTACTGAGAGGAAGTCCAGGTACTTGTTGAGAAACAAGTATCTTCTGTATCTTTCTTCTCGCCGAACCATGCTTCAAATAGGCTTCTTGTGGCTTCATATTCTCTGGTTCGTTTCTTCTGTATCTCAATCAACTCATCAGTGATCATTTGAATCCTTTCTTCATGACCTTCAATGCTGAACTCGTGCAATCCTAACTTCCTGTAGGCATGTTCTGAAAGATCATTGAGCTCCGCTTGCATTGAATCAAGGAGTTGGATCATTTTGTCGTGGATGGAGCTGGTATCGATCGATTTCTTTGTTGAAATGTTGGTCGATGGCTGTTGAAGTCCATCGATCGATACGCTGGACCTTCTGTCGATCGATTCTAAGGGTGCAGGTCTGCTCGCAAGCTGCCTTTGAATGGCTTTAATTTCTTTCTGCATCCGTTCTATGCTAGATTCCATGCTTCCAACCTCGTTAACAAGCGGGAAATACGTTTGGTCTAGAAGTCTATCTTGTGAATCATCACGCTTGTTATTGCCGTATAGACTTCATCAGCTAATTTATCCAAATCGGCTTTGGTACAGATCTCTGAAGTCTGTATATCGATCGATGCAATTGGTTGTTCATCGGTCGATTTATGCGTCTGCAGATTCTCGTCAAGCTTCTCTGCAAAGAGCTTCATCTGGCCGTCGATTTCAGTCAATCAGCTATCGATCGATGTGAGGTTGAGCTCGTCGATCGATGCAATCGATGCAGCCTGATAACCAAGTTGACGTTGGAACTTCTCAGCCTCCTGCTGCATAGTATCTATTCGTAGTGCGAGTTCCTCCACTTCTTTGTCTACTAAGAAGTGTATATCAGCAATTTTCTTCTCAACTGCTTTCAGACGAGTCAATCCTCCAAAAGGATTGCAAGGTGCAGCGGGGTTCATATCTGCATGTGCTTCATTGATAAGGCGGATAGATCTCTTTATCTCTTCTGTGCAGATGCTTAGATCTGCTAGGTTGTGGAAGATAAGTTCACAGGTTGTGTTTTGTTTGCTGCTGAGACGAGCTTCTGCTTTCTTCAATTCTTTCCAGATATCTCCAAGAGACTCATCAACCTCATGTTTTGAGTAAGTGGTCGATGGTGTGGGCTCCGGATCGATCGATGAGGATGTTACTCCGTCGATCGATATTGATCTTTTCTGGCTATGGTTCTGTGCGTTGCGAAGATCTTCAAGTTCCAGCTCAAGACGATGAACCTTCTTGAGTAATCCATGGTCTGCACTGAACATCCAGTTCATCTCACTGCGAAGCTTGTCTGTGGCCTCTTCTAAACTCTTTTCCATGGATAGCTTTTCCCATTTGCGTTCTCCACGTAAACCGGTGAACATCTTGTTGATCTCGTCTTTGGTGTAGGTTTCTTGCGCCAATTCTCTTCTTGTAAATGAACTAGCGTGCTCAGGTAGACAGATGTAGGAGCGCTCGTCCATTGAAGTTCTTTGGAGCAGTTTCTTGATGTCGTCTTTAGAAATACTGATGACGTCACCATCTATTCCTCTAGAAAAGCCATTCTCGTCTCTGTAGACCCCATACTCATCTCTCTGCTCCCAAAAGAATTTTCGAACTCCATATCGAAAGGCTCTCTTTCCGAATTCGGGACACTTATCGATCGATGCAACACACTCTGTATAGATCGATTTCTGTTGAAGATATGGATCCTTTCTGTTGAGATGGTTATCCTCAGCTTCCTTTGGCTCGGTTGTTGTGTCTTCCTCCTTGTGATGATAATGGTGGTCTGGTCCGTAGCGTTGTTGCTTGAATAGGTTGTGGGATCCATTGGCTAACTGTAGGACGTCTGCAATGTCTTCTATGGATATGTATAGTGTTCGTCCATCTATTGAGCGTGCAAAGCCTTGTGAATCCCTGAAAATACCAAACTCATCCGGGATTAGATTACCAAAATTAAGTACATTGGAATTTGTTACCTGGGATGGTTGGGTGTATGTATCGGTCGATGGCACAGGTTCTGAATCGGTCGATGGTTGTTCAGGCCTATCGGTCGATTGTACTGGTGCCATGTCGATCGATGAGACTGCTTCGGTTGGGTGATGTATGTTGGTGTGGCGGTCTCGACCGCGAAGCTCTCGTACTGGTAGTCGCTTTCCCAGCTCCCAATTGAGTAGTCTCCGTCTCGCGTGTTGTTGACTGTGTTGTCGAATGATACGAGGCAAGTAGTATCGATCGATGGGGAGAAGGCCCTGTCGATCGATGTCGTGATTCTGAGGTTGTGGTGGAGGAGTCGATCTTCATCTTCTGGAAGGTTGTGACACTCTATAGCTCTCTCCTCGTAATCATCAGTATACTCCTCAATATGAGTAGTATTTGCAGCATGTGGTGGGATGTAGTAGTCGTTCTCCCACGTGTTTATTTCGAAATCACCTTCTGAAAACTCCTCCTCGATCTGATTGAATAGTGAATCGATCGATGACCATGTGTGGCTGTCGATCGATGTCAGTTCACCAGAGATGATCGATGAGACAGTGCTACTATCGATCGATTCTGCGGTCTCTGTCTCGTATTCGCCTTGTGAGTCGTATTCATCTCCACAATAGCAAACAGCTACATGGTCTGAGCCGTCTTGGATCTTCTTAGGGACCTTGATGACTCGTACTGGATCATAGTAGACCGTAGGGTTGATTAGGGTTAGGCACATTGTTTTTGTCTGAAGGTTGCAGAATGCTCCAACTGTGGCTAGGAAGGCTCTTCCAAGTAGCAAAGAAGTAGGTAGGGTTACCTTGACGTCCAAGACATGGAAGTCTACTGGAATTAGGGCTTCTCCTATGGTAACCTCAAGGTTTCTCACAATTCCTCCAGAGTTCTGCTCAGAACAATCCACAAAGATGAACGATTCTTCAGTAGGCTTTATCTTCAGACCTAGATGGTCTCCTATCACCTTGGGTAAGATGCTAACTCCAGATCCTGTGTCACATAGGGCACGTGGGAAGTTGATCCCCTGTACTGAATCCTCCTTCTTCTCTAGTTTGATCCTCCTCTTCATACATTCTCTGACTTGGTTGAACATCCTCTTGATGTCTTCTTCTGTCTCCTTAGTTTCTCTAAAAAACATCCACAATTTGTGTGAAAAGTAGGCTTCTTCAAAGGGTTTCTCTGTAGGTATCCTTAGAACTCTCTTTCTGAAACTTGCCAACTCTTTCTCATTAACTCCTCTTTTAAGGTGTTTAGGAACCTTCTCTTTCCTTTTTCTGAGAACTCTTCCATCTTTTTCCTTTTCTATCTCCATTGGATCAATAATATCCGTGGGTTTCTTCATTATGGCGGTTGGTGGGTTTCTGGAAGGCTTAGATTGCTCCTGGAGTGCATTAAGTCGTGCAACATCTATCTTGGGAAGTTGCACTCGGCGTGTGATAACTGAATATCAATCGACAGCTTCTAGAATGTGTCGATCGATTTCTTTATCAATCGGTCGATCGATGGGACGTCTGTCCAGTCGGTCGATGTTGTAAGGGCTGGGTGGATGTGGGTGCTTTGCTGCGAATTCCTCGTGAGTAAGTATCTTCACGGTGTTGCACTCGTTGGTGGATCTTTCAAGATCCATCTGTCGATGCTCGTCTTGTTCCAGCGATCGATTGGTGTTGGCGTACATCGATCGATGTGGTGGTCCTGACATCGATCGATTCCAGTGGTTGCCGCCAATACTCTCGATCTGGAAGTCTCCCTCTTGCAGCTTCTCTTGCTTCACCACTCTCCAAAAATCATCCTCTATGATAGCACTGATGTTGTGGCCTGTTGTTTCTTTTCCAGTCCCTTTTCCTAAAGCTTCCTGCTTCTTAACAGCTTCTCCTGTCTGAATCACTTGAGTCTCTAGTTTCTTCACATGGGTACTCAAAGCATCAAGCTTTGTGTTCAAAGTGGTGTAGGCAGCGTCGATCTTTCCATTGAAGTTCACCTCTAACTGCTGCTGGCTTTCAAGAACTTTGGTGAGCATGTCTTCTAGCTTTTCTTCTGGGGTTGGTGTGGGTGGCTTCATGTAAGATGAGTTTCCATAACTCTTGTTGTTGTTTGGGTTGCTGCTGTTGAAGTTTCCTCTCTGTCCTGCGAAGTTTATGTTTCCTTGGTTTCCAGATCTCTGAAATCCGGTTCCACTGATCCAGCTGACTTCTGCTTCTATGTAGTCATCTTCTTCATCAGCTTCTGCATCCTCTACTGAGCAGATTTGCTTGTTTAGCAGTTTCTGAACATTGTTAAGTGTAGCTTGTATCTGTTCCTTTCCAAGGAACGCTGCAGATCTTGCTCTTACAATGTTCTTTGTGCTGTTGCTGGATGCTAGGTTGTCTATTAGCTTCACAGCATCTTCAGGATTCCTTGTGGTGAAGTTGCCTTCACTCGCAGTGTCTAGAGCCATCTGATATTTCAGTGCGATGCCTCTGAAGAAAGTGCAGAGCAGCTGCACTTTGTTGAATCCATGGTGTGGACAGTCTCGCTGGTAAGACTTGAATCTGATCCATGTATCCTTGAATGACTCTCCAGGTTCCTGATTAAATGTGGCAATTTTCCTCCTTAAGTCTTCAGCGCGCGCATCATCAAAGAAGTTACGCAAAAATGCGTTTTTGATGTCGCTCCAGGATGTAAGAGATCCTGGTGGTAGCTGCTTAAGCCACTGTAAAGCTCCTCCAGATAAAGAGTGTTTGAAAAGCTTACAGAGAAGATAGTCCACAGGGACTCCATTGGCTTTGATAGCAGATATGAGATACTCGAACCTGTCCAGATGGTCCATGGGATGCTCACTGGACAGCCCATAGTAAGGTGTATGTCCCACAAGGGTGTAGTACTGCGGCTTGAGCTCGAAATTGCCTCTCTGAATAGCAGGGGGACGAATGGCTGATCTGTTGGTGTAGAACTGATCTGAACGGTTGTAGTCAGCTAGTGTTCGAGCAGCCTCTTCTACAGGTTGAACAGCTCCTGTAGGTGCAGTTTCTGGCTCAGGGATTTCTTCATTCTGAGCGTTGAGTTTCTGACCTGCTTCATTACGAAGGTGACCTTCTTGGTCACGCAAGTCTCCATTCTCATCTCGTGTGAGAATAATAGGCGCAACCATGACTCGCGGAGTAGTATCGATCGATATACGGTTAGGGGATCGATCGATGTCGGATGAAAGATGTCGGTCGACGGTGAAGTAGTGTCGGTCGACGTGAAGGTGCGAGTATCGGTCGACGAAGACGGTGTATCGGTCGGCAGGGGTGCGTCGGTATCGGTCGACAGGCAATTGATGGCGTCGATCGATGCGGAACGGATTTCCTTGCGGATGGAACGTTCCAAGCTAGCAGGGTCTTCTGAGAACAAAAGTTGGGATTCCTTGTTGCTTCTGGTGTTGCTGGGCATGTACCTGAAAAGACAAGAAAAAATTTTGTGTCAGAAAACAAATTAAAATAAAAATAGAAATAACCTAGACCTAATCAGATTATATCCTATTGTACCAAAGCTCCCCGGCAACGGCGCCAAATTTGATATCACTCAAATTACCCTAAGGAGTGACTTACTCTCTCAGATAAGAGGTTCAGTTGTAGTACTTAAGGATCGAATCCACAGAGAGCTAGTGTACAAATAAGATGCAATCTTAATGACTATGCTAGATTGAAAATAGTTTAAAGTAAAGTGCAGGTTTGCTGAGTAAGGATAAGATTACTCAGTTGAAAGGATTTGGTTTTGAAACAGTAAAGAAAAGTAGTTAGATTCAGGGTAAGTATTCAGGAATTCAGGATTATAAATACTATAAAGGCTAACAAGTTGCTTGCATGATATGTCAGAGCTCAACACTTATTAAATGAATCCATCAGCTCTGGCATTATTTAGACCATCTATTACTTAGATGCTAAATGGTGTTGTGGTCGGCTACTCTGCCGATGGTATCGATCGATGGTTCGATAGGAATATCGACCGATACACCTCTATTACGCCGATCGATTACTCTATAGGAGTATCGATCGATACGGCTCTAAGCAAGCTTTATGCGCGAGTTGATACAATGCTCACCATGATCTTAGATCAGCTTTCGCACATCTCAAGAGGGTCATAGCATGTTTAGGATGTCGTCAGGTATTGCATGTAATAAACAATGCAATCCAAGTTCATGTTCTAGGTAGCTAAGCTAGAAAAAGCATTAGAGAACAATCCTAACAATAAATATCACAACTATAGCAATTATAGGTTGGGGCTAATCCCTCATATCCTATTTAAACCCTAAATCTAACAAATGAATCTACTCAGACATGGCTAAGTAGTTCATAGCAACAAGTTAATAATAGAAGTTCATAGACCTATTAGAGGGTGAACACTTAGGTTCCAATCACAAATATCTTTGGATCTCTCCTCTAGGTCTAGAATTCTATAACCTTTGTTAACAAATAAAGAACTAGAAAGAAATAAGTAGAAGTAGAAGAAACTTGTATAAAACTTTGTATTGTGTGTTGTAAACTTGTAGAAAACTTATTTTGTGTGTTGTCTTTGCCAAAACACTTAGGCATATATAAATATGAGTTCATTAGGTTAAAAAAAACTCGTCAGGGGCATTCTTGTAAAATGTGATATATTGGGCTTCAAGTTCGGCCAGGTCCAACTTATCTTTCTGCCGCCTCAGTATCGATCGATAGTACAGGGTGTACATCGATCGATAGTACAGGGTGTACATCGATCGATTATAGTCTCGATGTATCGTTCTTCGGCTAATGTGTGTCGATCGATTGCACAGAGTGTGCATCGATCGATGTGTAACTATGGTGTCGACCTCTGGTCTTGATCATGGGTGAACTCTTCTTTAAGCTCCAAAAAGGCACCTAAAACATCACTTTTCTCCAAAATGCTTCTGAACCTGAAAACATGCCTAATAGACTTTAAAACATAGATAATAGTAGTAAAAACACTCATATACCATGGGTAAAATCGGGTAAAATCCATGGTATATCACTGGTGTAGAAGGTCAAGAGGAGCTATGCTTCATCAATGCTAATGGCACATGGTACAGGAAAGAGCCCAACTTCCAATACCAAAACAACTACCAGCAAAGACCTTACTACAACAATCAACAAGGAGGTTACCAAGACAACCAGTCTACTCAGCCCCAAGGAAGCTCTTCTCAAGCTCAGGCTCCAAGTTCAAATATGGAGTCCATGTTCAAGTAACTCTTAGAAGCTCAAGAAAGAAATGCGAAGAACATTGGTGATGAGTTCAAGAACATCCATGCCAAGATTGATGGAACCTATTCTGACCTCAACAACAAGTACATGCAACTTGCCTCTCATCTCAAAGCTTTGGAGAGCCAGGTTGCTTCTATGTCTTCATCCTCTGTGGGAACCAAAATTCACACCGTCGATTTTAATGAATAAAATATGGAGGAAAGCAAGGAAAACCCTACTTTCCTTGAGGTCCGAATTCTCTTTGACAGCCAACGACAAGTGACCAAATAAATGCGGAAATGGGTTTGTTAAGAGTTGGGACTGGACCTTAAGAAAGGCTGCCTACGTACCCCTTTCGAGGATCAAGTCGGACGTAGTTCAGTTAGAAAAAATTGAACAAGAGATCGAACTGCCTGGCGAGTTCGTCTAGTACGAGCGTTGGTCATAGAAACAGGCATGTCGAAGATTATGCCTAGGGTTTCTATGTGCGGAGCTCTGAAGTTAAAGAATTGTTAGATCCTTCCGAGAGGAACAGAGGTCTGCGGATAAGATAAAAATAGAACAAGAGGCAGCGAGACGTTCTAGGTCCTGCCTTGCTAGTCTAACCGCCTAATTTCTAAGTTCTCTATGCTAACGGGAGTCCTCTAGGTCTCAAATCTCGGATCCCTTTTTCTTCTGCTCCAGCTCTCCTTATATAGTTGCTTTAGGTTGGTGGCCCCTTTATTCCTTAACCTTCGGGCCCAAGTTTATCTCTTTTTGGGAATATTCCATTTTCCGTCGATCATCGTAATAATCCTCAAATCTTGACATTTATTTTCGGAAACTAAACATTTATCCTACTTCCGAGAGTTAGGATAAACGTCATAATCCCTATGGGCTTGGATCCCCTCTGAGATCGTAGGTGGACCTCTAGACAAGTTTGGATCCTTGCAGACGGTTTTTAGGCCTTCGAGCGTTTATACGATTTTCTCGGTTTTAATCGAAAAACTTCAGGAATAACTTTAATCGAAACGAAGCGAGAAGTATGTTGTCCCGAAGGTCGGACGCCACAGCTATACGGAAAGTATGGGAGTCGAAGTAAGTCGGACAGGCCAGGATTAGGTCAGTCGTCGGTCAAGCTGACCCGCGTGCTGGTCGAGCTCGCCCGGCGAAATGCCATGCTGGGGTTGAGTTCGCCGGCGAGCTGACCCGCGTGCTGGTCGAGCTCGCCCGGCGAGTACGCCCATGCTGGGGTTGAGCTCGCCGGCGAGCTGACCCACGTGCTGTTCGAGCCGGCGAGTACGCCCATGCTGGGGTCGAGCTCGCCGGCGAGCTGACCCACGTGCCGGTCGAGCTCGCCCGGCGAGCACACCGTTGCCCGGGTCGAGCTCGCCGGCGAGCTGACCTGGTCGAGCTCGCCCGGCGAGCACAGTTGTGCCGGGTTCGAGCTCACCGGCGAGCTGACCCGCGTGCTAGTCGAGCTCTCCCGGCGAGCACAGCCACACCGGGGTCGAGCTCGCCGGCGAGCTGACCCGCGTGCTGGTCGAGCTCGCACAGCGAGCACACCCGTGTCGGGGTTGAGATCGCCGGCTAGCTGACCCGCGTGCTGTTCGAGCTCGCCCGGCGAGCACACCCGTGCCAGGGTCGAGCTCGCCGGCGAGCTGACCCGCGTGCTGGTCGAGCTCGCCCGGCGTGCGCACCCGTGCCGGGGTTGAGCTCGCCGGCGAGCTGACCCGCGCTGGTCGAGCTCGCTCGACGAGTTGACACGCATGCTGGTCGAGCTCGCCGGCTAGCTGACTCGCGTGCTGGTCGAGCTCGCCCGGCGAGCACACCCGCGCCGGGGTTGAGCTCGCCGACGAGCTGACCCATGTGCTGGTCGAGCTCGCCCGGCGAGTACACCCATGACGGGGTTCAGCTCGCTAGCGAGCTGACCCGCATGACGGTCATACTCGCCGGGCGAGTACGCCCATGCTGGGGCTGAGCTCACCCAGCGAGCTGACCCGCGTGCTGGTCGAACTCGCCGGGCGAGTACACCCACGCCGGGGTTGAGCTCGCCGGGCGAGCTGACCCGCGTGATGGTTTAACTCGCCGGGCGAGTACACCCACGAGGTGGCCGGGACAGTGACTTTGTTCTCTTAGTAAAATCTCAACGGAAACTCCGATTGAGACGAAACGAAAGCCATTTTGATCTAGACTCAAAGGATAATAAAGGTGAGCTTGCCCTAAGGTGAGGTGGCCATTACAGAGGGCGAGGTGAACCGCGTGATGGTTGTACTCGCCGGGCGAGTACACCCACGAGGTGGCCGGGACAGTGACTTTGTTCTCTTCGTAAAATTTCAACGGAAACTCCGATTGAGACGAAACGAAAATCATTTTGATCTAGACTCAATGGAGAAAAAAGGTGAGCTTGCCCTAGGGCGAGGTGGCCATTACAGAGGACGAGGTGACCCGCGTGATGGTTGTACTCGCCGGGCGAGTACACTCACGAGGTGGCCGGGACAGTGACTTTGTTCTCTTCGTAAAATCTCAACGGAAACTCCGATTGAGACGAAATGAAAGCCATTTTGATCTAGACTCAAAGGAGAACAAAGGTGAGCTTTCCCTAGGGCGAGGTTGTCACTACAAAGGGCGAGGTGACCCGGTTGATGGTTGAACTCGCCGGGAGAGTACACCCACGAGGTGGCCAGGACTGTCACTTTGTTCTTTTCGTAAAATCTCAACTGAAACTCCGATTGAGACGAAACGAAAGCCATTTTGATCTAGACTCAAAGGAGAACAAAGGTGAGCTTTCCCTAGGGCGAGGTGGCCTGGTAAGACCAAGCTCCGACCTCCTTTTGTTATGCCGTTTGTTTCCCGAGAGTTGTTTGTCGGAGAGTTTGGATATTCTATTTCGAGAACTTGTCGCATAACCTCTTTTCGATTTATACGACACTTTTTGTTCCGAGAAATACTTTCCAGGGAATTTCAGGCATTGATTCCGTCGTGACCGATTTTGACCCCAACAGTTAGCCCCCCAGCTCGTTAGAACTTTCACAATGTTCTTGCGGGCGGTAAGACATGTTAGGTAAAGTAGGCGGAATTAATGGTTGAAACGCTCCATTGAAAGTGCTAAGATTGGGGCTGCGCCTTTCGAAGGCTGCCTACGTACCCTTGTCGAAGGGATCAAGCCTTTCGTAGTTCGTTTTGGAGTTTAAGGCCCTTGTGATCTGTTTTTCCAGCGAAACTTATACGGTCTGGTTATGTGTCGTGCAGAGACTTTCGAGCATGTTGCTGTCGATGGGATTTTGTTTTGTTCTGGCCGTTGTGAGGCCATGATGTATCTTTCGGGACTGGCCGTCGGCGGCTTCGAATCCCTGCCCTTTTTAGGGCCTTTAAAATATTTTGCTCAAATTTATAAAATCGTGGTTTTTATAAATTGAGAGAACTTCCGTTTTTCAAAGTTATAGGGACAGGATGTGAGTTGTCGTCTCATTCCTGTCTCTCAGATGATCACCATACCTGTCGTTGTGTAAGATGAGAATTCCCGAAGTCTTTTGGTTTGCGGAGACTCATAAACGTACAAATATAAATGAAGAGACAAATTTTGGGATCTCGTATCGGGGTGTTGATACTATGTATTTGAGATGTCAAGATCCAGCATGGCTGGGTTTAGGGCAAGACCTAGGTTTACTCTTGGACTAAGGCTTTGCGATGACAAGTCGGTTTTCGTTTTGCCTGTTTGCGATTCTAACCTGATTCGTACCGATTTAAAGTCCGCGAATTGTTATCAGCTTATATGACTTGTCTTGGCACGAACCGAGCTACTTCCAAAGACCGTTTGGAGGTGCTAACCAAAATTTTGGATTCCTTGTATAGCGCGCTATGTTATCCTTGTCGGATGTAAGAGTGCCTATCCTTTCGAGGGCGGCTAATGTCTCTTTAGGACGTTAGAGTTCGTTTGTTGTGATCAGCAACAACGAAATGATACCATTTTAGAGGCATGTTACCGTTTAAAGGCGTGTTTGTATGTTTTGAGTTCCTGAGACGAGAATTTCGTCTAGAATGTTTTGAGGAAAAGAATGTCCTTCGAGCGTTAGCGACGTCTCGCAGTGCTGAAGGTTGAGTTTTCCTTGTGCCGCATTTCGTGGTTGAAATGTTCGCGGGCTTGGAGATATTTTGCGAATGTTCGCAGCCAGAAACTGTTGTTTCAGTTTGGATGCAGAAATTTTTTTTTGATTTTTGATCGAAGAATTAGGACCGAGGGGTCGCGTAAATTTGACCCAGGGAGAAGCGTCTACCTCCATTGTGCTTCGTGAAGTGTTGGCCTTCCGGGATTTGTTTTGTATATTTTTAAGGATGACTCTTATAACTCTTGGAGCTTTGTCACGAGTGTTTCTTTTCACGCCGTGTTTACGGGGCGTATTGAACTTAATCGATTCATGATAAGTTTAACTCTTCCGTTAACCATATGGTTGTTAGGACTGAGTTTTGTTATGAAGAATTTATCGTATGATTTCTGATTCTGGATTTTACGACAAACTGCTTGCGTAATAGTCACTTGGCGTTCTATGACAAATCGTGAATTTTCGTTTTTAGCCGTTAAGCGATTGGAGCAGCGGTCGCTCAATTATTTGGGCATGGCATGAAGGTTGTGTTCAGCCGTATAGCCGAGGAAGTTGGTGGTAAAGGATTAGACCATGACCCTTTCGTGTTAACATTGAGGTCATGTTAGTTTACGATTGTCTTTTAAGAGTATGCTGAATTCAGGTTCGGGCATTATGGAAAGGCGTAGTTGGCCGAGGGCCGAATAGCATTCGTCGAGATTGACAGGCCAAGCATAGCGGAGTTTTTCGAGTTACGGCTGATGGCTGTTAAAAATGATTTTCCACTTTAGGCTTCAGTTATACGATGAATGATTCGTATACTCCTTTGGTTGCATGAAAATTGCTTAAGATGCGTTGCGATCGTTTCTCGGTTTTTCGAGAGATTAGATCTGTTTGCATGTTCTGCCAGGACAGTCAAGGAACAATAGAACGATACTGGAAAAATTGCCTAAGACTTAGCTTGCTAGACTATCCACCTAGGTTCTAGGTTCCCGTAGTCTCATCGATTATTCGGAATTGCCTCTTCTTCCTTCTTCATGTCCTCTTGTCTTCTGACGAGTTAGTAATTTATCGAGAGTTTGTTAGGTGATGTCTTGCATATTTACATGTTTTTATCTATCATATCTTGTGCAGTTTTGCTCATTTAGATTAGGAATTAGGTATCTTTATGCTCATTTTGCATTCATAAGTCCCTATTAGGTGTTGGAGCACACTTTGGAGATATTGAAGATGTTTGGGAGTTTTGTGATGAAAAAGAAGGGTTTAAAGATGAACATGAACGGAGACCTTAGAAATATCTTCTGATGCTAATATTTGGTGGAACATGACATTTTGAGTTAGCTTTCCAATGGAAGTGGTTTCAAGACATTTGGAGTCATATTGGAGAAGTTATGGTCAATTTAATGGAAGCACGTCAAGCCACCCGGGTTACCATACCCGAACCAGACCATCAGGTCATGCTGGATGAGCTCAGGACGCGGGCAGTACCACCCGAGGATGAGGACCCGCACGGGACGAGGGACGAACTGATCACCACATACCCGGACATGACCACCCGTCCATCACTACCCGCGTACCAGCAGATACCCAACCTCCCTCACCCGGCTGCTTCCACCCGCACGTCCTGATGCTGGATGAGCTCCGGACGCGGCCAGTACCACCCGAGGACAAGGACCCGCACGTCCTGATGCTGCTGAGCGCCAAGAATGCACGCGGCCAATACCACCCGGATGATGAAGCCGCGTATGAGGACGACCCGGACGTTCCACCCGGCCACACATACCCGCGCACGGAGACACCCGGACAGCACCTACCCGACTGCTTCTACCCGCACGGCTGCAAGCTCAGGACGCTGGAACACACCCGGCCAGCACACACCCGGCCAAGGACCACACTGCCTGACCCGGGTGGCTCAGCTTCTTCCCTTCCTCTTGATTCTAATTGGTCGAAAATCACTTGGCCAAAGACATTCTAGTAATTTTCTCTTTTGTTTTTAAGGGCTTTCAAGCCTCCTATATATACTCTTGTAATCTCATTAAGAGATCTAACTTCTTTTCTCTCAAAAACATAATAAGATCTTGAAGAAAGTTTGGATCTTTGATCCTTTTTATCTCATTTCTTTTGTGTTTAATAGATTATCTTCTTCTCTAATCATGTTTAGCCTTGAATCATCATTGATTTTGAGGTTTTCTATGGCTATTAGTGAGTAGATCTATCTAGGGTTCATGGGCTTGGGAGACTAAGGGTGATTAAGTGTAGATCCAAGGTGCTTAGTGTTAGATCTATCATTTCCTTGCATTGATTTGGTGTTCTTCATGCTATATTTGGGTTGGCCTCTCAAACATAGAGCCATAGGCATTTCATGCCCGAAAGGTGTTCTATGAAATGCCTGAACCAACTCATCTATGCTTTTAGCTTGCTTTGCCTAAGAGATTAGTTGTCAAAGAATCTAGGATTGCTATTAGACTCATTCTTTATGCTTGCTTTGATCATTACAGCCAAAGAGATTTGGTGTACTTGGGTGATCGTTGCAAAAGAGCATCCATCTAGAGATAGAGTTTGCTTAGTTTTGTTGTCTAGGCATAAGGAATTAGATTGATTGAAAAGTTGGCATCTTGGATTGAACCTTGATCACCCAAAGTCAATTCCCTTGTCCCAAGAACCCCCTTGCCTCATTGAGAAAGAAAGTTCAATCTTTTATTGCATTTTTAATATTGTCTTAGTTTCATAATCATCCTCTCATCTTGATTGCACTTAGATTAAGCATGAACTTGCATTCCCTTTGCATTAAGGTCTCTTAGAATTGGATTGACATCTTGTATTCTACAATATTTGATTAGGACCTTAGAAAAGTCTTATCATCAAATTCGCGCCGTTGCCAAGTTCTAAGTTGATTTTGAAATTGAGATTTAGTCATTTGCTTGAGACTAAGTAATTTTTTTTTAACTATATTGTGATATTGGTTCTCTTGCCTCTTCTATCTTTGGCTTTCAGGTGTATGATCACAAGAAGCAGAGGGGCATCTAACTTGGTTCCTTCTGTTGAAGAGATTGCTGCACTTTAGAGGGAGATAGCTAGACAAAGAAGAGAAGTAGAGCAACAGGCTCATCTTCAAAGGTTGGGGTTTGAGATGGAGAATCTGCCTCAAGATGGTGATGTCCTAGGGGGCAATGGTCCAAGAGCTGACAATCCTAGACCACCACACCAGCCACATCACCAACCACGCCAAACAAGAGCCATTGGAGCCTATGACCAACCTCACATTCATGGTCATAGGTTGGGAATCAGAGAACCAGCTGTGGAGAACAACAACTTTGAGATCAAATCAGGGCTGCTCAATGTGATAGAGCACAACAAGTTTCATGGCTTGGCTGTAGAGGATCCACTAGATCACCTGGATCAATTTGACAAGTATTGTGGTTTGTCCAAGACCAATGGAGTCTCTGAAGATGCTTTCAAACTCAGGCTGTTTCCTTTCTCTTTAGGAGACAAAGCTCATCAGTGGGAGAAGGCTCTCCCAAGTGACTCTATCCTCACTTGGAATGATTGCAAGAGGGTTTTCCTAGAGAAGTTCTTCTCTTCCTCAAGGACAGCTAAGATCAGAAATGAAATCTCTGGTTTTCAACAGAAAAATCTTGAGAGCTTCAGTGAAGCATGGGAGAGGTTCAAAGGCTATTGGTCTCAGTGTCCTCATCATGGCTTCACCAAAGAGAGCTTTCTTAGCACCTTCTATAGAGGAGCTCTACCACAGTGCAGAAATAGGCTTGATACTGCTAGCAATGGTTTCTTCTTGGGAAGAACTGAAGAGGATGCTAAAGAACTAGTAGAGAACTGGCCAAGAGTGACTCAGTTTATAGTGAGGAGCATGATAGAGCAAATAGAAGTGATGACCAGCACACAAGGAAGGAAATAAAGACCTTGCAAGAAAAGTTAGATTTGCTTCTCTCCACCCAAGCTAAACAAGAACAGATGAATTTTGTGGGTGCTCCTAGTCAAGAGGTTCCTCCTACAATCAATGAGGTTGATGGTTTAGAAGGCCAAGAGGAGTTGTGCTTCATCAATGCTAATGGCACATGGTATAGGAAGGAGCCAAACTTCCAATACCAAAACAACTATCAGCCAAGACCTCACTACAACAATCAACAAGGAGGCTACCAAACAAATCAGTCATCTCAGCCTCATGGAAGTTATTCACAAGCTCCAAGCTCAAAAATGGAATCCATGTTCAAGCAACTCTTAGAAGCTCAAGAAAGAAATGCTAAGAACATTTGTGATGAGTTCAAGAACATCCATGCCAAGATTGATGGCACTTATTCTGATCTCAACAACAAGTACATGCAACTTGCCTCTCACCTCAAAGGTTTGGAGAGCCAATTTGCCTCCATGTCTTCATCCTCCAAGAATCCAATGGGATCTCTACCAGGAAAACCAGAGAAGAACCCTAAGGAGACTTGCAATGTTATCCTCTCCACTTCTTCAAGGATTGCGTTGGGTGATCATAAGAATGATGTTGATGAGATTGAGAGGCTAGTGCTTGGAAATCAGATTGAAAATGATAAGTGTTGGGGTCAAAATCGGTCAATGACGAAATCGTCACCCGAAAATCCTCGAAAGAAAAGCCAAGCGACGATCAAATCCAAGAAACGGGTCGTCGCTCGATAAAACTCACGGAAGGCTCGTCCACTCCCATCTGGCGCCAACGGCGAGGGTTCTGGCGCCCATCCGAGCGATCATCTCATGATCTCGGGCAATGGCGGCATTTTGGTCCCTTGAAACCCATGTCTGTATCGTCCGAGATCTACAATGAGTCTTCCGTAGAGCCTTCCCGATTGTTTAAAAGATTCATCTTTTAACACATCTAAAGCTCGAATCCACATTGCTCGCATCCTCGACGACGGAAAATCTACAAATCCAAGTCCATCTCAAATCCGATACTCGCGAATCTCGTTGGATTTGAAACGATTATCTCGAAATCTACGGCTAAAGACCTTCCCAAACTCAAAGATTTCCATAAACGACTGACGAGGGAAAGATCGAACAACGAAAACCCACGACGGCAAGATCGGCCTGGCGGCGGCACACGGACGCTGGCTGGCCCCGGCGACCCGCCCAGCGGCACGCTGACGCTGGCGGCTTACGCCGCGGCACTGCCTGGCGCGGCGGCACGCTGGCTGGCCTGGCGCCGGCGGTACCGCCTGGCGCCGCCGCTACGCGGCACGCTGACGCGCCGCCTGGCGCCGGGCGACGCTGACGCCCGCCTGGTGCCGGCGGCACGCCGGGCGCCACCGCCCTGTCGCCGGCGGCACCCGCCCTGCCGCGGCACCCGTCGCGCGGGTCGGCCTGGCGTCGGTCCGCGGCCCTCGTCCCGGTCTCGGTCCTATCGTGCCCGGTTCGATCCCATCTTAGCTTGTTCGGATCAATCTACGCAAGTTTGGTACGATCACGGTTATTCTGGAACACCACTATCTCGACTATACGAGGAATTAAGGTTCCTTCAGAAACACAAAACCTTCAAAGACCGTCCTTTCGAAAAACCGTAAAAACGCCTAAACGGCCCAACGTGGCCAAAACGGCCCACGTACGATTTTCCGAAAAGGAAGGATAACTATGACGGTTTATCTTTATCCTCACATAAGAGATAAATGTCAAGTTTCCAGAAGATAAATGTCAAGTTTCCAGAAAATAAATGTCAAGTTTTCCGAAGATAAATGTCAAGTTTCCCGATAAACATGAAGATGGACGAAAATGGAAAAAGCCCGATTCAGCCCGCGAGAAGATAGACCGTCTTAAGGGAGTATATAGAGCTTTGAGCAAGAAGAAAACCAGATCACAAACTTTCAAGCACTTAGCACTTAGAGCGATTTAGCATTCTTTTCTGTTTTCACTAGCGAAGCGACTCAACTAGGATAGACTTAGGCGACCAGACTAGCGGACTCCTCGACAGCCCTTACGGACGATTTCTTTTCTTGTTGTACACGCTCAAACGAGAATTCAGAAATAATATCTCTTTCGCCAACTTTTACGATTTCTATTTTCGCAACTTTATTCTCTATTTGATTGTTTCGTAGCGCCCAGCAGATATCCGGGACCTTCAAGGAAGATCGGTTTAACTCGGTTTTCCTCCACAAATCTTTATCGGAAATTGACGGTGTGAATTTCGGTTCCCACAGTTTGGCTAGAAGGAGGGTTACGGATCTATCTATCTCGCAACTGCACACGCCGATCATGTCTACCGACGTCACCAAAGATCAGCCAGCTAGACGGAACACCCGTCGACGCCAACGCTGAAGACTCCAGCTGGAGATCGTCCGCAGTCACTGCTGATGCAAACACTGAGGCGCTCAGGCAGATGAAGGAACTGTTTACCTCCGCCCAGGCGCGGGCGGAACAACAGGACAAGCTGATAACCTCGCCGCAAAACAGGTCGACACCTTAACTGCGAGGAGCTAGTTTCAGCGGATCCACCAAGGCACGGCAGAAGACTCGACTTCGATCTCCGGAGAAAAGAAGACCCCCGAAAGCGGCTCGAAAGCAAACGCACTCGCAGAACCTTCCACTCCGCGACGGAAACAAGGAAAGCGACGCCGAAGCATCATCTAGATATCAGCGACTAATCGGATCCTTCCGATGAAGACGCTGACATCCACCAGGAGAACCGAAGCCAGTCCGCCGGCAGACGGTATCCCGATAGGCCCATGACTGAAGAGGAAGAAGAAATCTACTGGATGGAGCAGGAAGAACTTCGCGGAAGATCAAACTTCGGATCTATCGCGACCAGCCGACAGGTTGAGGAACGCCGGCAGCAATAGCGAGATCCATGATCTCCGCGAATCTCTCAAAAGACCGTGGCGGAAAGCGGTAAAATCGCAAATCCATCAGGCGACCAGTTCCGCCCGAGATCGATAGGCTTCTCGAGGAAGCACGGAAAACGCCATTCACCACTGGATCACGGAAACCGATCTCAGACCCGGGAAGATCAAAATCCCGGTCTATGGCGGTGACGGATCCTAAGTCGCACCTGCAGTCCTTCCAGATCGCAATGGTAGGTGCAAACTCGAGGTCGAGCGGGACGCAGGTCATTGTCTTCTTCATCGAGCACCTCAAAGGTGCTGCGCGAGTGGTTCTCCGCTCAAAGGAACTCCATCGGAAACTTCCGCCAACTGGCCTCGGCGTTTCTCAAACAGTACTCCATGTTCATGGACAGAGAAACGTCCGACGTGGATCTATGGAGTCTAGCTCAGAAGGAAGACGAGTCACTCCGCGACTTCATGCGAAGGTTCAAACTGGTGATGGCCAGAGTAACGGGCATCAGCGACAATGTCGCAATCGGCGCGAGGAAAACTCTCTGGTACAAGTCGAAGTTCCGAAAGTGGATACTACTGGAAAAGCCGCGGACAATCCAGGATACTCTCCACAAAGCAACGGACTTCATCATCATGGAAGAAGAGATGAAGCTTCTATCGCAGAAGCACAGACCGCAGAAAACCGCGTCAAGAAGAAACCCTCTCGTAACGACAAACGTCCATCACGAAGGGAAGACGCCCAAGGCGAGCATAACTACGCCATCAACTCGAGCAAGGCAAAACCTCCGGAAACACCTGGACCAGGAACCAGTACAAGGATAACTCCTACTGCGAGTTCCACGAGACCAGAGGTCACTCCACTGCGAACTGCAAGGTTCTCGGCGCCCGGCTCGCCGCAAAACTCCTCACCGGCGAACTATCAAAGGTCAAGAGTATAAAGGACTTGCTCCTGACTCCGACCGCCAAAGACCAACAAAACTGTCTCCGAGGACCGCGCCGAAAACCAATCGGGAAAAGCGGAAGAAGACAGGACGACCAAGGGAACAACAGCAGTCGCCAGAGGGTAAACATGATCATCGTTGGATTAGAAACGATTATCTCGAAATCTACGGCTAAAGACCTTCCCAAACTCAAAAGATTTCCCGCAAACGACTGACGAGGGAAAGATCGAACAACGAAAACCCACAGAC
Source organism: Brassica nigra (assembly GCA_016432835.1). NCBI lineage: Eukaryota > Viridiplantae > Streptophyta > Magnoliopsida > Brassicales > Brassicaceae > Brassica > Brassica nigra. Next base: position 55,008,748 of record CM028244.1, read on the forward strand.
GGCAAGACGCCTGGCTGGCGGCATCGCGGACGCTGGCTGGCCTGGCGCCGGTGGCACCCGGCCTGGCGCGGCGGCACCCAGACCTGGCGGCGGCACGCGGACGCTGGCTGGCCTGGCGGCACCGCCTGGCGCCGGCGGCATGGACGCTGGCCTGGCGCCGCGGCACCCGCCTGGCGGCGGCACGCTGGACGCGCCCTGCCGGCACCCGCCCGGCGGCACCTGTCACGCTGGTCGCCTGGCGTCGGTCCGTCCGGTCTCGGTCCTATCGTGCCCGGTTCGATCCCATCTTAGCTTGTTCGGATCAATCTACGCAAGTTTGGTACGATCACGGTTATTCTGGAACACCACTATCTCGACTATACGAGGAATTAAGGTTCCTTCGGAAACACCGAAACCTTCAAAGACCGTCCTTTCGAAAAACCGTAAAAACGCCTAAACAGCCCAACGTGGCCAAAACGGCCCACGTACGATTTTTCGAAAAGGAAGGATAACTATGACGGTTTATCCTTATCCTCACATAAGAGATAAATGTCAAGTTTCCAGAAGATAAATGTCAAGTTTTCCGAAGATAAATGTCAAGTTTCCCGATAAACACGAAGATGGACGAAAATGGAAAAAACCCGATTCAGCCTGCGAGAAGATAGACCGTCTTAAGGGGAGTATATAAGGAGAGCTTTGAGCAAGAAGCAAACCAGATCACAAACTTTCAAGCACTTAGCACTTAGAGCGATTTAGCATTTTTTCTGTTTTCACTAGCGAGCTGCGACTCAACTAGGATAGACTTAGGCGACCAGACTAGCGGACTCCTCGACAGCCCTTACGGCCGATTTCTTTTCTTGTTGTACACGCTCAAATGAGAATTCAGAAATAATATCTCTTTCGCTCAACTTTTACGATTTCTATTTTCGCAACTTTATTCTCTATTTGATTGTTTCGTGTGCGGCCCAGCAGATATCCGGGACCTTCAAGGAAGATCGGGTTAACTCGGTTTTCCTCCACAAATCTTTATCGGAAATTGATGGTGTGAATTTCGGTTCCCACAATAAGAGACTGGTTGTGGCCACAGCTGAAGCTAGAGTTGTGAAGAGAGCTGATAAGAAGATTCAACGAAAGATTCTGAAGATTGATGAGCCTACGGTTGAGACACAAGTTGAGAAGAGTGCTAACCTCAAGCTGAAAGAACTGAAGGAAGAGGACAATGAGATTGAGCTATCACCCTATGATAAGCTCCCTTTCCCTCAAAGGTTCCTCACCAAAGCTCAGAAAAAGTGGTCTCCAAATTCAGAAAAGACCTCAGTAATATTGGAGTCAAGCTTCCAGAGATCACCAATATGCAGGCTGCTCATGTCCAATTGATGCTCATAATGGACATTCTCACCCACCAAGCTGAAGTGGCTGAACTTTTGGACATCTCACTTCTGAAGATTGATCCACCAACCCCTCCAAAGTCTCTCCCTAAGCTTGAGTCTCAAGGGAAGTTCAACTTGTCTTGCTCTCTTGGTAAACTAACTATGGATGATGCTCTTGTTGATAGTGGAGCTAGTGTGAATGTCATCTCCTTGGATATGGTGCATAGTATTGGGATTGAAAGCATGGAAACAGATACTCCTCTCCTCACCTTTGGGGATTCCTCTTTTACAACCCCACTTGGCATAATCAAGGACTTTCCCTTGAAGATTGGATCCTGCACCATACCTATTGACCTCACTGTTTTGAAGATGGCATCTGAAGAAAGAGTCCCTTTGATCCTTGGCACTCCTTTCCTCACAACAGTTGGAGCTTGCATTGACTTTCCCAACAAGAAGGTCACCCTCATGCATGTCAACGAAGCTGTCTCCTACCCTCTCCAACCTCCAATGGACTCAGATTATTGTGGGACAATCACTTGTGATGCACAAGCTGTTGAGAAGCCCAAAGATGAAGAGGTTGTTGGTAAGAAAGAAGGTCTTGAAGGAGAGTCTTCAAAAGAGTTGTGTGATGAGCACTTGGAAAGTGCTAAACCAGAGGGGATAAGTGGAGCCTCAAGGGCCACTCATGGCAAGAAGAAGATGGTGAAAGAGCCTCATCCTCCACCTCTTGATTTGCTCTCACAAACTCTCACTCTCCATCCAAAGAAGCTCAGAGATGGTGTCCTTGAGTACAAGATCAAGCATAAGGGCAGGTCCACACAATTCTCAAGTGCTAGAGCCATCATCACTCCTCAGCTCCAAGATGACCCAATCAAGCTTCAAGAGCTTCTCTCTCAGGTCCTCACCATCACACTTGAAGGTGAGAAGGATCCTCCTTCTCACTAGTTCAATAGACAAGGTAGTCAAGCTAAGTGACTCAAAACAAGCTCACTTGGGAGGAAGTCCCATGGTTATCCTTGTATATAGCTTTGCAATTTCAAATTTCCTTTTTAGTTTTTAATAAAAGTGGTCAAGATTTTCAGGTTGAGCCAAGCACTAGAGGAGAGAAGAATGGTGGTGAACTACTTGATCCCCATGATTGCCATGTAGCAGCCTCCTCTAGTTGCTATGAACCAAGCCAGCTCCTAGCCCCGACACCAAACACCACGCCGAAACCTTCTCATGTGGTATCACTCCAACCCTTCTTGTACATACATTTGCTTTTATCTTGTTGGGGTATCTCCTTCTCTCTTACTCACACAGAGACTGTGTGATTTAAGTGTGGGGGAGGTACCGGATATTTGATCATGTTTGCTTTGTGATTTTGAGTCTCATGCATTGCATTGTACATTCATATTTGCATAGAAAATCCAAAAAAAATTAAAATTTTTGAATCATGTAGATTGCATCACTTGCATCCTTAGGATTGAGTCTAGAGCATATAGGTTGCATTCATTTGCATATGGAGCATTGCCTTGTAAAAAACACTCGTTTGCACTGAATTTGGCACCCTAGTTAAACATATCAAGTAGCTTAAGCATCTTTTGGAAGGCTTGCATGCTTTGAGCCTTGAAAACTCTTCTTGAAACTTGCTTGCTTGCTTGATATTGGCATTGTTCTTAAGACCAGCTCCATCCAGAACTTAGACTTGAATGAACTTAGTCTCTCTTGCATATGGGCATTTGCATACTTGATCATGGATCTCATACACATTTGGGTTATCTTTTTCCATTGTACCACCCTTAGTTAACCCAAATGGCACTCCCTTACCCTTGAACCCTATCCATTCTTTGAAGCCTACATTGATTTGCTTGAGTGAGGCCTCTTTTGATAGCTTGTCATGTGCAAAATCTTGAGAGTATTGGGAGCGACATGGATTTATTCTCATCTCTTGCTAGCATAGGGTCATCATTTGAGCTAGCTTCTAGGATGGTGAGTGAAGTGTTTGTTACCTAATGGTTTACATTTTGGGTTTGGGATATGACAATGTTGAGATTGATGAACAAAGAAAGTTTTGAGAAAGAAAAAAAAAACCCTAGGGACCTAGAAATGAAAAATGAAAAGCTCTTGATTGATTTTTTTGACCTTCCCCCTCATGTGAATATATGTATGGATATAAAAAAACAAAGAAGAAGAAAAAGAAAATGAAAAAGAAAGATTCAATAAGATAGTGGGGAAGGAAAAACTTAAAAGTTAGAGTTTAGAATGTGAATAGACGTCCTTAAAGGTTGAATCATGAGAAAGAAAATGTTCATTGGGTGAGTGATGTGAGTATGTCTTCATTTTGGGTTATGGGATGAATAACAAGGGTGTAGATCTTGTAATCACTTAGGAATTGGGTAGAATGATGAGGATGGATCCATGTATGCATGAATTGCTCCTAGTCTTAGATAAATTTTTCATAGTGATCAAGCTCCATGATTTTTGAGTGATTGCCACCTTGAAATGATGCATTGAACCCTCCTTTTCATCAATGTTAGACCATTTGATCACCTAGCCAAATGATTGAGATCATGTGCCCATTTGTGAGACTTCACCTTGTGTTTGTGTGTGTGAATAAATGTGAGGGCTGGTTAAGAGAACATGTTGGTTGATAGGCATTGCATCTTGTGTAGAGACATAAGAGTAATTGATAGGCCTTGTGAAGCTAGAGCATAATAAGAGAGTTTGCTCATGCTATTTTCTATGTTTCTTTAGGATGTCAGGTTGAGTGCTATGAGTGTTTCCTTTGGCTTTGTTCCCATCCTTGCATCCATCCCCCTTGTGTTTGAAAAGTTTACTTGAGGACAAGCAAAGGTCTAGTGTGGGGAAGTTGATGTCTTGCATATTTACATGTTTTTAGCTATCATATCTTGTGCATTTTTGCTCATTTAGATTAGGAATTAGGCATCTTTAGGCTCATTTTGCATTCATAAGTCCCTAGCGACAAAATAAGAGTTAGAATACGAAGTGACTACTCGAATTCTATCATCTACACTTGACGAAAGTATAAATCAAATCACAAGGCAAATTTCTGCAAAATCTACACATAATATATATTTAAACCGCGGAAACGGCAGGGATTCAAAGCCACCAACGGCCAGTCCCGAAATATAAAAAAGTTACGCAACCTCCTACGGTCGCGGAATATACAAATAAACGGCCACACCCGGCCTAGCATACAACCATCAAGATAAAGGGATACAATCCCAATGATCCTCAGTAATCAAAGTCGAAGAATCCGGACATGGAGATCCCGAACGAATTCACGGGCTGGTCAACTTCTTCATCTACGCCTTCCGCGTTTCCACCTGCTCCGGTCTCCACCGTGTCCTCCGAAACCTCGATGGGGTCCCAAAGCTTCCGGACCCTTCCCTCGATCGGAGGAACCAAGGATTCAGCATGAGCTCATTCGCTCATGAGACCTTTCATCTCAGCGATCTCGGAGGAGAAGGAGAAGCCCGGGTTCTGCGACTAGTAAAGGTTAGCAACCGATCCCCGACACTCGCGGAAATCAGCCACAAAAACTCTTGAGCTTCCTTCAAGCTCTCGAACTCGGTGGAAAACAATTCGGCCCTCCGCACCATCTCGGCAACGATCGCTCTCCTTCCTCGCCTTTCTGCACGCACGAGGGCTCGAGATTGAAGTTCGGCCTGCTTCCGGCTTTGTTCCTCAACCTCTTTCCGGAAACGGAAGATTTCACGTTCGGCTTCCTCGACTTTGAAGCGAGAGATCCTCGATCCTCGAAAGCTTCCATCAAGCGCCGCTCCGAACACCCTCATTCCCTGTATGAACTTAGGATCAGAAAAATATATATGCAGCAATAGTAATATATACGAAAAACAGAATTAGTCGTATTACCGCGATTGAAGTTCCATTCCTGAGGGAATAGGTGAAGGCAGCTTTCCTCAACGGACTCCTCGTCTATTCGGACAAAGAAGAAACGCTCGAACCACGATTTGGGGTTCGAAGTAGTCCCCTGAATTATGGCCATATTCTTCCTTGGGATCATGGAATACGAACCTTCGATCGGCGTTGGCTTAGAATACCAAAATCCCTCAAAATCGCTAGGGCTAAGGTCCATTCCTAGCTCTTAACTCGAGACAAGCACGCCAAGCCAACTCTCCAGGGACGGGACGGTGAGCTGTCTGATCGAAAGCCCGAAATGACGAAGCGCACGGACAATGGCACCGAGGATCGGGAACCACATGCGGCAGTACACGAGAAAGTCTTCATAACAGGTAAAGAAGCCCTGCGGAGGATTCCTTGCACTCTCGCCATCGGTCGGGATCCGGAACGTAACCCCACTCGGAACTTGGTAAAAGTTTCGAGAATCGTGAGGTACTCGGGAGAGACCATGATTGGTGAGAAGGACGCGCCCGGGCCCTCAAAGGTCTCCCGGGGATAAGGATGTCCCGCGAGGGCGGAAACGAGCCACATAAAGCTTTGTAGTATGCCTCCCTCGCATCTTCCTCAACTCCTTCCTCGTACTTTGGCGCAACCACTTCGTCGACGGGAGAATCACCCGAAGATGAATGAGAAGAAGAATTCTTCTTAGAGGATCTTGATCTTGAAGACATCGCTTCCTGTTGAGAGAGAGACTTTAGAAGGTGAAATTCTTGTGATGAAGTAAGAATGACTAAAAATTCTTACTCCATCTTTATAAAGAAGGAAAAGTTACTATTTACTCCGACTTTCGGCAAACGATTGCGTCTCCACACCATCCTATCTAGCTATACCATGAGCTAGGACCTGTTACCAAAACCACGGTCCTAGCTAGGGGCTAACTGTTGGGGTCAAAATCGGTCAAAGACGCAATCAACGCCCGAAAGTCCTTGGAAGGAATCAAGTGACGAATAAAACCAAGAAAAACTAGTTACTCGACGAAACGCCGGAAGGGATGATCGCATCGTAGTCTCGGACACCAGCAGGAGCGCCACGGCCTAGCCCCGGGCGAAGCCGCCTGGCCTGGCCCGCCGCCCCGCTCGCCTGCTGGTCTTAAGCGCTGGCGCCAGCTCGCTGGTCGGGGCGCGGCGCCGCTGCCGGTCTCGCCGGCGCCAGCTCGCCGTGCTGGTCGGCCGGCACCGCTCACCGATGCGCCGTCCCGGCGCCAGTTCTCCGATGCAGTTCCGGCGCCAGCTCGCCTGCTGGTCGGCGCCGCGCCGCCCGCCTGCGGCTCTGGCGCAGCTCGCTTCGCCCTGGCTGCCGCCGGCTGCTGGCCAGGCGCCGCTCGCCGTGTTGGCCCCGGCGCCGATGCCAGCTCACCAGCGCTGGTCGGCGCCAGCGCACTTCGATGCCAGTCCGGCGCGGTGCCAACCCGCCAGCTGGTCCTGGCGCCGGTGCCAGCCCGCCTGGTCCCGCCGGTGCCAGCTCACCAGCGCTGGTTCCGGCGCGCCGGCTCGCCCGTGCTGGTCCTGGGCTCTGGCGCCAGCATCCATGTCCAAGTCCCGGGCGCCTGCGTGCAGATTACTCAACAGGTGCGACCTTCTCCCGCAAAACCGTCTCGACAACTAGTCCATTCGCGTTTTGCATCTTTGCTCGAAGACTCACCGTTCAACTCCTTGAAGATATGAAACCTAAGAACCCCATTTCGCTTTGGTCGGAATAAATCGGGAAGACTTCGGAAGACCACCAAAGGTTCGGTTGACGAATGGATTTCGATTCATCGTATAAAACGATCACGGTTATTCTAAAAACACCAGTCATCTCGACTATACGAGGAGTTGGGGTTTCTCATGAAATCGTAAAATGTCCACGGTCAAAAAAACGGCCCTGAAGGCCGAAGCGACAAGCGGCCCACTTACGACTTTACAGGGGATCAAGTCGAAGTGGACATGACGTCCCATGTTTATCTTTACATAAAGAGATAAATGTTAAGTTTCCCGAAGATAAATGTCAGGTTTCCTGAAGATAAATGTCAAGTTTCCCGATAAGCATGAAGACTGACAAAAATGGAAGAAGCCCGATTCGCGATAGATTCGGCCCAAAGGAGGAATAGACCGTCCTAAGAGGAGTATATAAAGAGAGCTTGGAGCGAGGAGCAAAGGGGAGAACTTGAGAGAGAAATCTTAGCAGCAACATAGCACTTAGAGCAACTTAGGCATTTTTTCCGTTTTTACTAGCGAGCTGTGACTCAACTAGGTTAGATTTAGGCGGCTGGACTAGCGAACTCATCGACAGCTCTTGTAGCCAATCTCTTTCCTGTTGTTCACGCTTAAACGCGAATTCGGAAATAAGATCTTTTGCTCTATCTTTTGTTCTTACAATTTTAATATTCCGATTTACTATTTCTCCGTTATACTGATCGAGTTGTGCGTGGCCCATCAGATATCCGGGACCTTCAGGGAAAGTTAGGTTTACTTGACTTTCCTCCGATTCAACAAAACTTGACAGTGCGAATTTCGGTTCCCACAGCAAGCTGAGCCTAGAGCTGAGACACCAACTGTGAAGAGAGCAGACAACAAGCTGAAAGAAGTGAAGCGGGAAGACACTGAGTTTGAGCTATCACCATATGATAAGCTCCCCTTTCCCCAAAGAGTTCTCACCAAATCTTAAAGAAGGTGATCTCAAAGTTCAGGAAAGATCTTAGTGATGTTGGAGTTAAGCTTCCAGAGATATCAGGTATGCGTGAAGCCTATGTCTAGATGATGCTCATGAAGGACATTCTAGACCACCAGGCTGAAGTGGCTGACGTTTTGGACATCTCCATTCTGAAGATTGATCCACCAACCCCTCCAAAGTCCCTCCCTAAGCTTGAATCTCAAGGGAAGTTCACTTTGTCTTGCTCCCTTGGTGAACAAACTATGGATGATTCTCTTGTTGATAGTGGTGCTAGTGTGAATGTCATTTCCTTGGATATGGTGAAGAGACTTGGGATTGAAAGCATGGAACCAGATACTCCTCCTCTCACCTTTGGGGATTCTTCTTCTACAACTCCACTTGGCATAATCAAGGACTTCCCCTTGAAGATTGGATCCTGCACCATACCTATTGACCTCACTCTTTTGAAGATGGCATCTGAAGAGAGAGTCCCTCTGATCCTTGGCACTCCTTTCCTCACAACAGTTGGAGCTTGCATTGAATTTCCCAACAAGAAGGTCACCCTCATGCATGTCAACAAAGGTGTCTCCTATCCCCTCCAACCTCCAATGGAATCAGGCTATTGTGGGACAATCACTTGTGATGCACAAGCTGTTGAGAAGCCCCAAGATGAAGTGGTTGTTGGTAAGAAAGAAGGTCCTAATGGAGAGTCTTCAAAAGAGTTGTGTGATGAGCACTTGGAAAGTGCTAAAACAGAGGGGATGAGTGGAGCCTCAAAGGCCACTTATGGCAAGAAGAAGATGGTGAAAGAGCCTCATCCTCCACCTCTTGATTTGCTCCCACACACCCTTACTCTCCATCCAAAGCAGTTTAAAGATGGTGTCCTTGCGTACAAGATCAAGCATAAGGGCAGGTCCACACCATTCTCAAGTTCTAGAGCCATCATCACTCCTCAACTCCAAGATGACCAAAACAAGCTTCAAGAGCTTCTCTCTCAGGTCCTCACCATCACACTTGAAGGTGGGAAGGATCCTCCTTCTCACTAGTTAAAGAGACAAAGTAGTCAAGCTAAGTGACTCAAAACAAGCTCGCTTGGGAGGAAGTCTCATGGTTATCCTTGTACATAGCTTTGCAATTTCAATTTTCTTTTAAGTTTTTTTTTTAATAACAATGGTCAAGGTTTTCAGGTTGAGCCAAGCACTAGAGGAGAGAAGAAAGGTGATTAACCACCTGAGCCCTATGATTGCCATGTAGCAGCCTCCTCTAGTTGCTATGAACCAAGCCAGCTCCTAGCCCCTACACCAAACACCACGCCCAAACCTCCTTCTTAGGTATCACTCCAACCCTTCATGTATATACATTTGCTTTTGTCGTGTTGGGGTATCTCATTCTCTCTTACTCACACAGAGACTGTGTGATTTAAGTGTGGGGGAGGTACCAAGTATTTGATCATGTTTGCTTTGTGATTTTGAGTCTCATGCATTGCATTGTATATTCATATTTACATAGAAAATCCAAAAAAATTTAAATTTTTGAATCATGTAGATTGCATCACTTGCATCCTTAGGATTGAGTCTAGAGCATATAGGTTGCATTCATTTGCATATGGAGCATTGCCTTGTAAAGAACACTTGTTTGCACTGAATTTGGCACCCTAGTTAAACATATCAGCTAGCTTAAGCTTATCTTGAAAAGCTTGCATGCTTTGAGCCTTGAAAACTCTTCTTGAAACTTGCTTGCTTGCTTGATATGGGCATTGTTCTTAAGACCAGCTCCATCCTGAACTTGGACTTGAATGAACTTAATTTCTCTTGCATATGGGCATTTGCATACTTGATCATGGATCTCATATACATTTGGGTTATCTTTCCCCATTATACCACTCTGTTAACCCAAATGGCACATCCATACCCTTGAACCCTAGCCATTCTTTGACGCCTACATTGATTTGCATGAGTGAGGCCTTTTCTGATAGCTTGTCATGTGCAAAATCTTGAGAGTATTGGGAGCTACATGGATTTGTTCTCATCTCTTGCTAGCATAGGGTCCTCATTTGAGCTAGCTTCTAGGATGGTGAGTGGGGTTTTGTTCCTTAAAGGCTTATGTCTAGGCTCTTGATAAATGAGACCCTCCTAGAAAGAAAAAAAAGAAAGATTCAGTTAGCAATGTTAGAGCTTAGAAATGTGAATTGTGAATAAAAGGATCCTTAGTGGTTGAATCTTGAAGAAATAAAATTGTTCATGGGTGATTGATGTGAGTATTTTTCATTTTGGGTTATGGGATGAATAAAAAGGGGTTTAGAACTTGTAATCTCTTAGGAATTGGTAGAATGGTGAGGATGGATCCATGTATGCATGAATTGCTCCTAGTCTTAGATAAATTTTGCATAATGATCAAGCTCCTTGATTCTTGAGTGATTGCTACCTTAAAAAGATGCATTGAACCCTCCTTTTCATCCATATTAGACCATTTGATCACCTAGCCAAATGATTGAGATCATGTTCCCATTTGTGAGAACTGACCTAGAGTGTGTGTGTGTGAATCAATGTGAGGGCTGGTTAAGAGAACTTGTTGGTTGATAAGCATTGCATCTTGTGTAGAGACATAAGAGTAATTGATAGGCCTTGTGAAGCTAGAGCATAATAAGAGAGTTTTGCTTATGCTATTTGCTATGTTTCTTTAGGATGTCAAGTTGAGTGCTATGAGTGTTTCTTTTGGCTTTGCTTCCATCTCTATGTCTCTCCTCCTTGTGTTTTGAAAAGATTATTTGAGGACAAGCAAAGGTCTAGTGTGGGGAAGTTGATATCTTGCATATTTACATGTTTTTAGCATTCATATCTCGTGCATTTTGATCATATAAGTTAGGCATTAGGCATCTTTAGGTCCATTTTGCATTAATTTGTCTTTATAAGGTGTTGGAGTATGCTTTGGTGTGATTTGAGGTGTTTGGAATCCTTATGGCCCAAAAATAGGTGAAGAATCAAGTTTGGCCATGAAAAGAGAAGTCAATCCATGATCTGGTCGAGACAAAGATGAGTATGTAAGGAGGCCTTAGAGATGTATTCTATTGCTAAGATTTTGTGGAGACACAGAAAACTGAGTTAGCTTTCCATTGAAAGTGGTTTCAAGTCATTTGGAGCTGTATTGGAAGAGTTATGATCCGTTTACTAGAAGCACATCAAGCTGGCCGGGAAGACTGGTCCGGGTACAGCCACCCGGTTGGAAGAGACACTGCTGGACGACCAGGCTGGGGAGATTGGACCGGGATGAGCTACCCGTTCGGGAGAAGGTCGAGATGGACAAGGCAGGACCGGGAAGGACGGACCGGTTGCACGCACCCGGTCGGGAAGAAGCCGAGCAAGACGCGTCTGGTCTACCGGGTAGGACAGTCCGGGATGCTGAACCCGGTCGGGACGCAGGACGACCAGAACAGGGCTGGACCGGGATGGTTGGACCGGGTTGGGTCATTTGCTCAACCCCAGACCGAAAATCAAGCTGGTTTCCCATTGGCTGAAGCCTAATTGACTCCAAGGACTTTTTAGTAATTTTTAATGATGTTCCTAGGTTTTCTAAGCCTATGTATAAATACTTATGTAATCTCCTTCAGGAGAAGAACTTCTTCTCTCTCGAAAAAACACTTTTAGATCTTGAATAAAGTTTGGATCATGAATCCTTCTTCATCTATTTCTTTTGTGTTTACTAGATTATTTCTATCACTTATCATGTTTAACCTTGAATCATCCATGGTTTTAAGGTTTTCCATGTCTATTAGTGAGTAGATCTATCTAGGGTTCATGGGCTTGGAAGACTAAGGGTTATTAGGTGTAGATCTAAGATGTTCTAGGGTAGATCCTTCTTGATCCTTGCTTGTAGAGTGTTCTTCTTGCTATTTTGGGGTTGGCCCCTTCAAAATAGAGCTATAGTCATTTCATGCCCAGAAGGTGTTCTATGAAATGTCTGAACCAACTCTTCAATGCTTTTAACATCCTTTACCTAAGGGATTAGTTGTTAAAGGTGTTAAGATAGCTAGTAGACTTGTTCTTAATGATTGCTTTCATATTATTCAACCAAAGGGATTAGATGCTTGAGATATGTTAGTGAATGAGCATTCATCTAGGGATAGAGCTTGCTTAGGATTGTCTCTAGGCTTAAGGTGTTAGATTGATTGAAAGCTTGCCATCTTACATTGAAGCTTGATCACCCAAGGTCAATTCCCTTGTCCCAAGAATCCCCTTGCCTCATATTGAAAAGAAAGTTCACTCTTTTATTGCATTTTTAGTATTGTCTTAGTTCATAATCATCTTCACTCAATGGTTGCACTTAGATTAAGCATAGATTTGCATTCCCTTTGCATTTTCACTTAGAATTGGATTGACATCTTGTATACTACAAATTTTATTGGACCCTTGAAAAGTCCATCATCAATGAGGCACGTGCAGAAGAGTTGAGAAGCAAGATTGCTACATTCATGCAGAAGCCTGCAGAGCCTTTCAGACATTTTTGGGTTCGTTTCAAGTCTTATCAGAGAGATTGTCTACAACACATATTCAATGAAGTGCAGCTACTCAGCACTTTCTTCAGAGGTTTAGATCTGGCCTACCAGACAGCACTAGACACAGCTAGTGAAAGAAACTTCAACACCAGGAATCCAAGAGAGGCTGTGAGACTTATTGAGAATTTAACAACTAGCAACAGCACCAAAAACACCGATTATGAGAGAAGGAAATTAGCCAATGCTCTTGGGAAGGAGCAGTTGGACAATGTGAGAACCAAATTGAACAGTGTCAACAAGCTTCTAAGGAAGTAGGTTAGCTTTTCAGAAAATGTAGAAGCTATAGAAACTGATGAGGAAAGATATGAAGAAGAAGTAAATTACATAGGAGGATTTCAAAGGCTTGGAAATCAGAATGGAAACAGGAACTTCTATGGCAACAGTCAGAGGAGCAACTACAATCAGAATTCACAATATCAGAAACCCTTGCAACAGCAGCTACAGCAACAATAAGAATCTCAACAATTCTTTCTACCAGAATCCACCACCACCTACTCAGGAGAGCAAGATTGAAGCAATGCTTGATTCAGTTATAGAGGGTCAGCAGAGGCTTACTGTGGATTTCAATGGAAAGAATGATGCTGCTTATAATAGCCTGAATGTGAAGTTTGATACCTTGAGCACTCATGTGAAGAAGCTAGAGACACAGGTGATTCAAACAGCAGAAGCTATTCAGAGGCAAGAAGCCTTAATAAAAGGGAGAGAGGAAGATCTCATCAGACACCACATCAATGCCATCACAGTAGATGATTTTTTGCAAGTGGATGAGCATGAGACGCTTCAAGAAGGAGACTTTGAAGTTGAGAGCTCCATGACTATCGGCAGTTCTCACTGGTGTCGACCGACGTCAGACGATGATCATCGATCGACATGGGAAGATGATTATCGATCGATGTTCGAAATACCACATCGATCGACACAGTCTACAGAGTCTACTGCTACGAACAGACCAGTCCGGATTATGACACACGCAGACTTCGCAGCAAGGCACCCAAACCCACTCCACCCTTTCATCGATCGATCCCATGAAGATGACATCGATCGCCCAGGCCAACAAGACATCGATCGACATGCTACACCCGATATCGATCGATATACAACCATTAAACCGCGAGTGCAACTACCAAGGATAGATGCAATCCAATTATATGCACTCAGAGGCCGACCCAAACCTACAGATAACCCACCAGAAGAAGTTGAAGATACATCAGAGCCTATGGAGATAGAAAAGGAAAGTGCAAAGAGACAACTAAGAAAAAGGAAAGAGAAGATTCCTAAGCACTTTAAAAGGGAAGCTAATGCAAAAAAGTTGGAAAACTTCAAGAAAAGAGTTCTAAAGATTCCAGCAGAGAAACCCTTTGAGGAGGCATACTTCACACACAGATTGTGGATGTTCTTCAGAGAGACAAGAGTAACAGAGGCTGACATTGAGAAGATGTTCAATCAAATTAGAGAGGATATGAAGAAGATCACATTGAATAAGAAGAGTGACCCTGGAGAGTTCATTATCTCATGCCTAGTGCAAGGCATTGAATTCTCACATGCCCTATGTGATACAAGAGCATCAGTCAGCATCCTACCAAAAGTTATGGCAGACCAATTAGGTCTAAAGGTAGAACCTTCCAAGGAATCATTCTACTTTGTAGATTGTTCTAGAAGGACTTCATTGGGAATCATCAGAGACCTTAAGGTACAGATTGGTAATACCCTAGTTCCAGTTGACTTTCATGTCCTAGACATCAAGTTAAATTGGAATTCTTCTCTACTACTTGGAAGAGCATTCCTAGCTGTTGTGCCAGCCGTCTGCAATTTGCAAACAAGCCAGATGTGTTTGACACTCATTGACCCAGAGATTCACTATGATCCAGTCAAAGTTGTCAAGCCAAAGATGTCCTGCAAACAGCCTCCAGATGAAGCAAAACTCGTAGCAACATGCTACTGTGCAGAAGAGTACGAGACAGAGTACTCGGAATCGATCGGCACCAATACAGAAACATCGATCGGTCCTACTCATCCAACATCGATCGACCAGTCAGCCATCACATCGATCGATACAAGCAACAGTTTTCACTCCACATCGATTGATAGTACACCTATGTACGAAGTTGATCACTTTCCAGGTGATTACTTAGATGGGAGTTGGGAACCAGAATACTACCAGCCTACATACGCAGTGGAGACTGAAGATGATAAGTTTGATGAGGATTAAATAAGGGAAAGAGATATTGAATAATTATTCATTCGCAGAGAAGAAGAGTATGATGGACTACAACAGGAACATGCCATATTCATACATCTGCAGAGAAGATGAGGTATACCACCCTCCAAAAGAGACAAGAGATGATGAGTATGATGAAGATTTTTGGGAAGAAAGAGAGATTGAGTACTCTTTCGCTAATAGAGATGCAGTGTCTATCCACTATGTTCCTGACGGGTTCCTTCCAACAAGATCATCAGCCTACAGGGATGACAACAGTCTCAACCCAATCCCAAGATCAAACACAAGGAAATCGATCGACACCAACATATACACATCCATCGATATGATAGTTTCAAGAACGCGAGATGATTGGCCAGAATACTGTTATCCGATCTTTGCCCTAGAAGCTACTACACCTTCCCAACATGTGGAAGAATTCAATTAGAACCGCAAGGAAGCACCAGCTACAGACCACCAAGGAGTTCTCACTAGAGATGGATCCAAATCACATGGAACCATGCTACACGAATCGATCGACGCAACAACGTCAAAATCGATCGATACCAGTACAAGACGAAGGCAGAAAGAAGAAGAATCGATCGACGTACGTAAAGACGTATTGATCGATACGAGTCAGACCGACTTTGAGAAAAATGGAAATCTCAAATTTGGAAATTTGGTTGATGATTACTACTGTAAAAGGAGCCACGGGGTAGAAGCAGTTTCAAAAACCCTAGAAGCAGAGAAGATGCACCAGCAACCTTCCAACCCTCAGCCACATGGAGAAGAATCCAGTTGCATTCTTCACCATCAGCTACACAACGCGACATCGATCGATGATCATTCTAATGCATCGATCGATACTCAACCCTTACCATTCGATTTACATAACGATAATAAGTTAGATTCTGGATATCTAACCCCTGATGAGTTTGGTATTTTCAGAGATCCAGAAGGCAATGCAAGAGCTATGGATAGCCGTCTCCTACAAGTATCCAAAGAAGACATCACAAAGATTCTTGCTATGGCCAATGGACAAGACAACCTATTCATTCAAGCTACACCTCCGGATCCAAATCGCTACAGCAGAGCAGAGATGGATGAGAAGCTCAATGATATCTACACCATTCAATATGATTCAATGAATGATTTCAAGTGCAAACTTGATAGTGTCTACCATCCGCTCAATGACAAGATTACATGGTTGACCAAGACCATGGAAGAGCTTGCAAATGATATCACCACCATGTTGCAGAAACCACAAGAAGCTTGAGCATGGAAGCCCTGGAAACCTTCGACATCGACCGATGATCGATGGATACCATCAAGCGATGCAGCTTACCAGAGATCGATCGACACCAACTTCAAGAAATCGATCGATACGGGCTTTACAAGACTGGAAGAGAGGTTGTGTTCTTATGAAGAACGATTTGGTAGTTCCTACTACCCAATGAGTGACGATATGAATGCACTCGAAGCACGAATGGATGCTTTACAGCAGGAGATGGAAACGATTCAGAATCAGCTTGATTTTTAACAGATGACATCTCCATCGACCGACATGCCTGCCAGCACATCGATCCATCCTGATCAAGCACCAGCAGAGAACCAGCAAAAATCGATCGACAATGACAATAGCACATCGATCTACACCTACCTTCAAGAACAATACACTTCCATGAAAGAGGAGCTACTCAAAACCATCAAGACAGATAACAAATGGGAAGAACAAGCCTTACAGGAGAATCTTGATGTGTTCCATTGCCACCTCACCACCAACCTCAATTGGATAGCCAACAGCTTTGAATTAATGCAAAGAAAATTGCATTTACTCCGCAACAAGCAGAGGAGGCTACAATCATTCGACACAGCTGACAACACGTCGATCGATATGACGAGAAGCACACACAATGGATGGAATACAGAATTCCACTACAAACCAAAGTATGGAGCTAGAGCTTATGATACTTATCAGAGAAAGAAGAGAAGCTGGTCAGACACAACAGAAAATCCAGCCACTCAAAGAAGAAAAGCTACGTACACCAAGAAAGAAGTTGACAAGATGATAGGTGAGATCTATGAAGCCTTAGATTATTCAGAGAATGAATACTACATGAAGTTTGATGAGATCTACTTCCCCTTCGACAACAGCATTGCTACTCTGCATTCACGAACAGAAGGGATAGACAAGGATATCAAGGCTATTCAGAGACAACTTGCAACTCGCCCTTCACCCTACACATCGACCGATATGCCACCACATGCATCGATCGGCGAGGGCACTATGACATCGATTGATCCTAATGCAACAGCATCAATCGATACTGATACACCATCAATCCGACAGGGTGCACTATCTCTAATACATGAAGAAATGTCAGAGCCATCAAAGAACGCTTATGATAAGCTTGAAAAGCAGCAGTTCAACATTGAGAACTTTGAGAGGAGGCTACATTTGCTGAAAGATGAGTTAGAGGATATGAAAAAGAGATGGACCAGGTCAGATGATGCCACCAGAAGCTTCACTGCAACTCAGTCCACAGCAAAAGAGGATGTTTGCACACCAGCAAACAACTTTTTCCACACCAACTAAGCCATTCAACCTCCAAAGTCAAGCTAAATGACTATAACAAAGCGCTGAGTGGGAGGAAACCCGCTAGTACATACTCTCATTTATTTCATGCATTACTAGTATTTATGTACGTTTTTTAAAAAGATCCGAGTAGACGTTTGCCATCTCTATCGACTGACGCGACCAAGTCGACATCGATCGACGACACTACACCCACCACGATCGACACGCTTTCTTCTACATCGATCGATATGGTATCGGTCAGGTATAATGTTCTAACTTGTTCAATTTTGCATTTATAATATAGTTTTTTTTTTTATAAATTCCGATTGTTTTACACTGGGGATAGTGTAATTTTAGTCTGAGAGGATTACTAATGATTATCTATTATTTTATCTACTATTTTGAGTCTTATTTAAAAAATTTATTGAGTGAAGAAGGAGACAATGATCTTATCTAGTTTATTACTTGTCATTTAACCACTTTCTAGACCAGTCTTAGATTCATTGACTGCAGAAGTACTAAAGATACTAAAGTGGATCAGTCTGTCTACTATGTTTGCACCTACTAAGAGTGTTTGAAGGAACCAAAGCTGACCTCCAACCTAATACTGACATTACCTGCTTGTCTTGGGGCTTGGTATACATTGGATCGGGTTCCTCCTGCAAGTCTGGAAGGTAAAATTCTGTATGTTTCTGGTTCCCTTCTCTCTCTCTCTCTCTTCAAGCATCCTAGATATAAAAGATTGAGATGATTTCCTGGAAGATGCAGAGGGGTACGAGTGTCTCCTATGGCCCAGTATTCTAATTCTGAAAGGAATGATCACACATTGTGGAAACGAGGGATAGGAGTGTCTCATGTGACCCCATTATTCGCTACACTTTGTCTAAATAAGATCTACAAAAGTAGAGAGTCAATAAGATGAACAAGATGGACTGCATCAACATCAATTTTCATTGAATTTGAAACTATAAGGATTCAGAGAAGAGAGAAAGAGGGAAGAAATGGATCAGAGAAGACCACCTTGCGTTCAGAAAATTGTTTGAGTAAGAACCCATGTGTCCTGTTGGGGTCAAAATCGGTCAATGACGAAATCGTCACCCGAAAGTGCTCGAAAGAAAAGCCAAGCGACGATCAAATCCAAGAAACGGGTCGTCGCTCGATAAAACTCACGGAAGGCTCGTCCACTCCCATCTGGCGCAGCGGCGAGGTCCTGGGCCCATGCGATCGTCTCATGATCTCGGGTAATGACAGCATCCTGGTCCCTTAAAACCCATGTCTGGATTGTCCGAGATCTACAATGAGTCTTCCGTAAAACCTTCCCGATTGTTTAAAAGATTCATCTTTTAACATATCTAAAACTCGGAGCCACATTGCTCTCATCCTCGACGACGGAAAATATGGAGATCTAAGTCCAACTCAAAATCCCGATACTGCAGAATCTCGTTGGAAACAATTATCTCGAGATCTACGACTAGAGACCCTCCCAAAACTCAAAAGATTTCCGCAAACAACTGACAAGGAAAGATCGAACAAACCCACACGGCAAGACGGCCTGGCACCAGCAGCGCTGACGCCCTGGCGCCGGCGCACCCGGCCCGGGCGGCACGCTGGGCTGGCTGGCCTGGCGGGCGCACGCTGGACGCTGGCTGGCCTGGCGCCGGCGGCACTGGCCGCCGGCGGACGCTGGCTGGCCTGGCGGCACCCCCGCCGCACGCGCGCTGGCTGGCCTGGTGATGACAGGCCTTTTCAAAGTCCTAATCAAATGTTGTAGAATACAAGATGTCAATCCAATTCTAAGAGATTCTAATGCAAAGGGAATGCAAGTTCATGCTTAATCTAAGTCTAAACAAGATGAGAGGATGATTGAGAAACTAAGACAATATTAAAATGCAATAAAAGATTGAACTTTCTTTCTTATGAGGAGAGTGAGACCCATGGGTATAGGGACTTGATATCAAATGATTAAGCTTCAATCCAAGATGCTAACTTTTCAATCAATCTAATCCTTATGCCTAGACAACAAAACTAAGCAAGCTCTATCCCTAGATGAATGCTCTTTGCAATGATCACCCAAGTACACCAAATCCCTTTGGCTGTAATGATCAAAGCAAACATGGAGAATGAGTCTAATAGCAATCCTAGCTCCTTTGACAACTAATCCCTTAGGCAAAGCAAGCTAAAAGCATAGATGAGTTGGTTCAGGCATTTCATAGAACACCTTCCGGCATGAAATGCCTATAGCTCTATGCTTGAGAGGCCAACTCAAATATAGCTTTAAAACACCAAATCTATGCAAGGAAATGATAGATCTAACAATAGACACCTTGGATCTAACTTAATCACTCTCTATCACCCTAACCCATGGATCTTAGAAGGATCTACTCACTAATCCACATGCTTACTCTTAAACCCATGATAGATTCAAGCTTAAACATATAGAGAAAGAAAGGATATGAAATCAAACAATCAAGAACACAAAGACAAGATGAGATTATGAATCAAGATGAAACTTTACTCAAGAGGTTTATGTGTTCTTAGATAGAAAATGAGATAAGTCCCTCAAAGGGGATACAAGAGTATTTATATGGGGCTTGGAAACCCTTAAAACATAAAATAAAATTACTAAAAGGTCCTTGGCCAACTTGATTTCAACCAATGAGAAGCAAGGAGAAAGGAAGAAACTGAGCCACCGGGTCAGCTAGTGCCTGTCCAGGCGGGTATGCCCAGGCGGGTATGTCCTGCTCGTCCGCATCCAGGCCGTGCGGCCTCTCTAGGCGGGTGTGTTCGACGTGGTGGGCGTCCAGCTGGTGGCAGGGCGCGGGTGTGTGTGGCGGGTGATACTAGTCGGGTGTGCAGGCTGGTGCGGGTAGGAGGAACTGTGGGACGTCCGAGTGTCCTGGTCCGGTGGTGCTGGACGTCCGAGCTCGTCTAGCATCAGAACGTGCGGGTCGTCCAGGTCGGGCAGGTGCTGTCGGGTGTCTTCTGGTGCGCGGGTGAGGCAAGGTCGGGTGCGTCCTTGGTCGTCCAGTCCGTCCGTCCCGTGCGGGTCCTTGTGCTCGGGTGGTATGGACCGCGTCCGTTCTAGGCGTTCAGCACAATCAGGACGTGCGGGTGCTTGTCCCGGGTCGTCCTGGCCGCCCCTGAGCTTGTCCAGGCGAGGTTTGATGGTTGGCCTCGGGTGTGCTCACCCGGGTTGCTTGACATGCTTCCACTCAATTGATCATAACTCCTCCAATATGGCTCCAAATGTCTTGAAACCACTTCCATTGGAAAGCTAACTCAGAATGCCATGTCTCCACCAAATATTAGCATCAGAATGTGTTCCTAAGGCCTCTGTCCATGTTCATCTTTAAACCCTTCTTTTCATCACAAAACTCCCAAACATCTTCAATATCTCCAAAGTGTGCTCCAACACCTAATAGGGACTTATGAATGCAAAATGAGCCTAAAGATGCCTAATGCCTAATCTAAATGAGCAAAAATGCATAAGATATGATGGCTAAAAACATGTAAATATGCAAGACATCAACTCCCCCACACTAGACCTTTGCTTGTCCTCAAGTAAACTTTTCAACACAAGGGGGGTGGATGCAAGGATGGGAACAAAGCCACAGGAAACACTCATAGCACTCAACCTGACATCCTAAAGAAACATAGCAAATAGCATGAGCAAAACTTTCTTATTATGCTCTAGCTTCACAAGGCCTATCAATGACTCTTATGCCTCTACACAAGATGCAATGCCTATCAACCAACATGTTCTCTTATCCAGCCCTCACATTGATTCACACACACACACACAAGGTGAAGTCTCACAAATGGGCACATGATCTCAATCATTTGGCTAGGTGATCAAATGGTCTAATATGGATGAAAAGGAGGTTTCAATGCATCATTTCAAGGTGGCAATCACTCAAAAATCAAGGAGCTTGATCATTATGCAAAATTTATCTAAGACTAGGAGCAATTCATGCATACATGGATCCATCCTCATCATTCTACCCAAATCCTAAGTGATTACAAGTTCTACACCCCTCTTAATTCATCCCCAAACCCAAAATGTAAACAATTAGGTAACAAGCACTTCACTCACCATCCTAGAAGCTAGCTCAAATGAAGACCCTATGCTAGCAAGAGATGAGAACAAATCCATGTCGCTCCCAATACTCTCAAGATTTTGCACATGACAAGCTATCAAAGAGGCCTCACTCAAGCAAATCAATGTAGGCTTCAAAGAATGGATAGGGTTCAAGGTAAGGAGTGTCATTTGGGTTAACAAAGGGTGGTACAATGGAAAAAGATAACCCAAATGTGTATGAGATCCATGATCAAGTATGCAAATGCCCATATGCAAGAGAGATTAAGTTCATTCAAGTCTAAGTTCAGGATGGAGCTGGTCTTAAGAACAATGCCAATATCAAGCAAGCAAGCAAGTTTCAAGAAGAGTTTTCAAGGCTCAAAGCATGCAAGCTTTTCAAAAGATGCTTAAGCTACTTGATATGTTTAACTAGGGTGTCAAATTCAGTGCAAACGAGTGTTCTTTACAAGGCAATGCTCCATATGCAAATGAATGCAACCTATATGCTCTAGACTCAATCCTAAGGATGCAAGTGATGCAATCTTACATGATTCAAAATTTAAAATTTTTAGATTTTCTATGCACTTATGAATGTACAATGCAATGCATGAGACTCAAGATCACAAAGCAAACATGATCAAATGTCCGGTACCTCCCCCACACTTAAATCACACAGTCTCCTGTGAGTAAGAGAGTAAGAGGTACCTCAACAAGGCAAAATCAAATGTATATACAAAGGGTTGGAGTAATACCACACAAGGAGAGTTGGGCATGGTGCTTGTGGCATGACTAGAAGCTGGCTTGGTTCATAGCAACTAGAGGAGGCTGCTACATGGATCATGGGGCTCAAGTGGTTCACCACCATTCTTCTCTCCTCTAGTGCTTGGCTCAACCTGAAAACCTTGACCACTTTTATTAAAAACTTAAAAGAGAATTGAAATTTCAAAACTATGTACAAGGATAACCATGGGACTTCCTCCCAAGTGAGCTTGTTTTGAGTCACTTAGCTTGACTACCTTGTCTCTTGAACTAGTGAGAAGGAGGATCCTTCCCACCTTCAAGTGTGATGGTGAGGACCTGAGAGAGAAGCTCTTGAAGCTTGATTGGGTCATCTTGGAGCTGAGGAGTGATGATGGCTCTAGCATTTGAGAATGGTGTGGACCTGCCCTTATGCTTGATCTTGTACTCAATGGCTCCATCCTTGAGCTTCTTTGGATGGAGAGTGAGAGTGTGAGAACAAATCAAGAGGTGGAGGATGAGGCTCTTTCACTATCTTCTTCTTGCCATGAGTGGCCTTTGAGGCTCCACCCATCCCTCTCTTTTAGCACTTTCCAAGTGCTCAACACACAACTCCTTAGAACACTCTCCATCAAGACCTTCTTTCTTACCAACAACCTCTTCATCTTGGGGCTTCTCAACAGCTTGTGCAGCACGAGTTATTGTCCCACAATAGTCTGATTCAGTGGGGCTGGAGAGGATAGGAGACAGCTTTGTTGACATGCATGAGAGTGACCTTCTTGTTGGGAAAGTCAATGCAAGCTCAACTGTTGTGAGGAAAGGAGTGCCAAGGATCAAAGGGAC
This sequence comes from Brassica nigra, assembly GCA_016432835.1. Classification (NCBI taxonomy): domain Eukaryota; kingdom Viridiplantae; phylum Streptophyta; class Magnoliopsida; order Brassicales; family Brassicaceae; genus Brassica; species Brassica nigra. Next base: position 55,031,641 of record CM028244.1, read on the forward strand.
TCTTTCTGCAGATGCCATATTCAAAACAGTGAGGTCAATAGGTATGGTGCAGGATCCAATCTTCAAGGAAAGTCCTTGATTATGCCAAGTGGGGTTGTAGAAGAGGAATCCCCAAAGGTGAGAGGAGGAGTATCTGTTTCCATGCTTTCAATCCCAATACTCTGCACCATGGCCAAGGAGATGACATTCACACTAGCTCCACTATCAACAAGAGCATCATCCATAGTTAGTTTACCAAGAGAGCAAGACAATGTGAACTTCCCTTGAGACTCAAGCTTAGGGAGGGACTTGGGAGGGATTGGTGGATCAATCTTCAGAAGTGAGATGTCCAAAAGTTCAGCCACTTCAGCTTGGTGGGTGAGAATGTCCTTTATGAGCATCATTTGGACATGAGCAGCATGCATATTGCTGATCTCTGGAAGCTTGACTCCAATATCACTGAGGTCTTTTCTGAATTTGGAGACCACTTTTTCTGAGCTTTGGTGAGGAACCTTTGAGGGTAAGGGAGCTTATCATATGGTGATAGCTCAACCTCATTGTCTTCTTCCTTCACTTCTTTCAGCTTGGGGTTAGCACTCTTCTCAACTTGTGTCTCAATCTTAGGCTCATCAATCCTTCCTTGAACCTTCTTATCAGCTCTCTTCACAACTCTAGCTTCAGCTGTGGCCACAACCAGTCTCTTATCATGTTCAATCTGATTTCCAAGCACTAGCCTCTCAATCTCATCAACATCATTCTTATGATCACTCAATGCAATCCCTGAAGAAGTGGAGATGATAACATTGCAAGTGTCCTTAGGGTTCTTCTCTGGTTTCCTGGTAGAGATCCCATTGGATTCTTGGAGGATGAAGACATGGATGTGACTTGGCTCTCCAAAGCTTTGAGGTGAGAGGCAAGTTGCATGTACTTGTTGTTGAGGTCAGAATAGGTTCCATCAATCTTAGCATGGATGTTCTTGAACTCATCACCAATGGTCTTAGCATTTCTTTCTTGAGCTTCTAAGAGTTGCTTGAACATGGACTCCAAATTTGAACTTGGAGCCTGAGCTGGAGAAGAGCTTCCTTGGGGCTGAGTAGGCTGGTTTGCTTGGTAACCTCCTTGGTGATTGTTGTAGTAAGGTCTTTGCTGGTAGTTGTTTTGGTATTGGAAGTTGGGCTCTTTCCTATACCATGTGCCATTAGCATTGATGAAGCACAGCTCCTCTTGACCTTCTACACCATGAACTTCAGTAGTCCTAGCAGGCTGTTTCTGTTGCTGGTTTCCAATGGAGTTAAGCTGCTCTTGCTTAGCCTTCTCTACAAGAAGCTTGTCCAACTTTTCTTGGAGAGACTTCAGGGTCTTTCTTGTGTGCTGATCATCTTCATCAGTGCCTCTGTTGGCCCTATCATGCTCCTCACTGTAGACTGAGTCACTCCTGGCCATGTTCTCCACCAGCTCCTCAGCATCCTGCTCAGTTCTGCCCAAGAAGAACCCATTGCTGGCTGTGTCCAATCTGCTCCTGAACTCTGGTAGAGCACCTCTGTAGAAGGTACTAAGCAAACTCTCCTTGGTGAAGCCATGATGTGGGCATTGAGACCAATAGCCCTTGAACCTCTCCCATGCTTCACTAAAGCTCTCAAGGTTCTTCTGCTGAAAGCTAGAGATCTCATTTCTGATCTTGGCTGTTCTTGAGGTAGAGAAGAATTTCTCTAGGAATGCTCTCTTGCACTCATTCCAAGTAGTGATAGAGTCACTTGGAACAGCCTTCTCCCATAGATGTGCCTTGTCTCCCAAAGAGAATGGAAACAACCTCAGCTTGAAAGCATCTTCAGAGACTCCATTAATCTTGGACAAGCTACAGTAGCTATCAAATGTGTCCAAGTGATCAAGGGGATCCTCCACAGCAAGGCCATGGAACTTGTTGTTCTCAATCAAATGCAGCAGCCCTGATTTGATCTCAAAGTTGTTGTTCTCCACAGCTGGTGCTCTGATTCCCAACCTATGACCATGAATGTGAGGTTGGTCATAGGCTCCAATGGCTCTTGCTTGGCGTGGTTGGTGATGTGGCTGGCGTGGTGGTCTAGGATTGTCAGCTCTTGGACCATTGTCCCTTGGACATTACCATCTTGAGGCAGATTCTCCATCTCAAACCCCAACCTTTGAAGATGAGCCTGTTGCTCTACTTCTCTTCTTTGTCTAGCTATCTCCCTCTCAAGTGCAGCAATCTCTTCAACAGTAGGAACCAAGTTGGATGCCCCTCTGCTTCTTGTGATCATACACCTGAAAGTCAAAGATAGAAGAGGCAAGAACCAATATCACAAGATACAATAAAGAAAAATGACTTAGTCTCAAGCAAATAACTAAATCCCAATGTCAAAATCAACTTAGAACTTGGCGCCAATTTGATGACAGGCCTTTTCAAAGTCCTAATCAAATGTTGTAGAATACAAGATGTCAATCCAATTCTAAGAGATTCTAATGCAAAGGGAATGCAAGTTCATGCTTAATCTAAGTCTAAACAAGATGAGAGGATGATTGAGAAACTAAGACAATATTAAAATGCAATAAAAGATTGAACTTTCTTTCTTATGAGGAGAGTGAGACCCATGGGTATAGGGACTTGATATCAAATGATTAAGCTTCAATCCAAGATGCTAACTTTTCAATCAATCTAATCCTTATGCCTAGACAACAAAACTAAGCAAGCTCTATCCCTAGATGAATGCTCTTTTGCAATGATCACCCAAGTACACCAAATCCCTTTGGCTGTAATGATCAAAGCAAACATGGAGAATGAGTCTAATAGCAATCCTAGCTCCTTTGACAACTAATCCCTTAGGCAAAGCAAGCTAAAAGCATAGATGAGTTGGTTCAGGCATTTCATAGAACACCTTCCGGCATGAAATGCCTATAGCTCTATGCTTGAGAGGCCAACTCAAATATAGCTTTAAAAACACCAAATCTATGCAAGGAAATGATAGATCTAACAATAGACACCTTGGATCTAACTTAATCACTCTCTATCACCCTAACCCATGGATCTTAGAAGGATCTACTCACTAATCCACATGCTTACTCTTAAACCCATGATAGATTCAAGCTTAAACATATAGAGAAAGAAAGGATATGAAATCAAACAATCAAGAACACAAAGACAAGATGAGATTATGAATCAAGATGAAACTTTACTCAAGAGGTTTATGTGTTCTTAGATAGAAAATGAGATAAGTCCCTCAAAGGGGATACAAGAGTATTTATATGGGGCTTGGAAACCCTTAAAACATAAAATAAAATTACTAAAAGGTCCTTGGCCAACTTGATTTTCAACCAATGAGAAGCAAGGAGAAAGGAAGAAACTGAGCCACCGGTCAGCTAGTGCCTGTCCAGGCGGGTATGCCCAGGCGGGTATGTCCTGCTCGTCCGGCGTCCAGGCCGTGCGGCCTCTAGGCCGGGTGTGTTCGGCACGGGTGGGCGTCCAGCTGGTGGCAGGACGCGGGTGTGTGGCGGGTGATACTAGTGGTGTGCAGGCTGGTACGGGTAGGAGGAACTGTGGGACGTCCGAGTGTCCTGGTCCGGTGGTGCTGGACGCGTCCGAGCTCGTCTAGCATCAGAACGTGCGGGTCGTCCAGGTCGGGCAGGTGCTGTCGGGTGTCTTCTGCGCGGGTGAGGCAAGGTCGGTGCGTCCTTGGTCGCCCAGTCCGTCCGTCCCGCGGGTCCTTGTGCTCGGGTGGTATGGACCGCGTCCGTTCTAGGCGTTCAGCACAATCAGGACGTGCGGGTGCTTGTCCCCGGGTCGTCCTGGCCGCGTCCTGAGCTTGTCCAGGCGAGGTTTGATGGTTGGCCTCGGGTGTGCTCACCCGGGTTGCTTGACATGCTTCCACTCAATTGATCATAACTCCTCCAATATGGCTCCAAATGTTTTGAAACCACTTCCATTGGAAAGCTAACTCAGAATGCCATGTCTCCACCAAATATTAGCATCAGAAGGTGTTCCTAAGGCCTCTGTACATGTTCATCTTTAAACCCTTCTTTTTCATCACAAAACTCCCAAACATCTTCAATATCTCCAAAGTGTGCTCCAACACCTAATAGGGACTTATGAATGCAAAATGAGCCTAAAGATGCCTAATGCCTAATCTAAATGAGCAAAAATGCATAAGATATGATAGCTAAAAACATGTAAATATGCAAGACATCAACTCCCCGACACTAGACCTTTGCTTGTCCTCAAGTAAACTTTTCAACACAAGGGGGGTGGATGCAAGGATGGGAACAAAGCCACAGGAAACACTCATAGCATTCAACCTGACATCCTAAAGAAACATAGCAAATAGCATGAGCAAAACTTTCTTATTATGCTCTAGCTTCACAAGGCCTATCAATGACTCTTATGCCTCTACACAAGATGCAATGCCTATCAACCAACATGTTCTCTTATCCAGCCCTCACATTGATTCACACACACACACACAAGGTGAAGTCTCACAAATGGGCACATGATCTCAATCATTTGGCTAGGTGATCAAATGGTCTAATATGGATGAAAAGGAGGTTCAATGCATCATTTCAAGGTGGCAATCACTCAAAAATCAAGGAGCTTGATCATTATGCAAAATTTATCTAAGACTAGGAGCAATTCATGCATACATGGATCCATCCTCATCATTCTACCCAAATCCTAAGTGATTACAAGTTCTACACCTCTTAATTCATCCCCAAACCCAAAATGTAAACAATTAGGTAACAAGCACTTCACTCACCATCCTAGAAGCTAGCTCAAATGAAGACCCTATGCTAGCAAGAGATGAGAACAAATCCATGTCGCTCCCAATACTCTCAAGATTTTGCACATGACAAGCTATCAAAAGAGGCCTCACTCAAGCAAATCAATGTAGGCTTCAAAGAATGGATAGGGTTCAAGGTAAGGGAGTGCCATTTGGGTTAACAAAGGGTGGTACAATGGAAAAGATAACCCAAATGTGTATGAGATCCATGATCAAGTATGCAAATGCCCATATGCAAGAGAGATTAAGTTCATTCAAGTCTAAGTTCAGGATGGAGCTGGTCTTAAGAACAATGCCAATATCAAGCAAGCAAGCAAGTTTCAAGAAGAGTTTTCAAGGCTCAAAGCATGCAAGCTTTTCAAAAGATGCTTAAGCTACTTGATATGTTTAACTAGGGTGTCAAATTCAGTGCAAACGAGTGTTCTTTACAAGGCAATGCTCCATATGCAAATGAATGCAACCTATATGCTCTAGACTCAATCCTAAGGATGCAAGTGATGCAATCTTACATGATTCAAAAATTTAAAATTTTTAGATTTTCTATGCACTTATGAATGTACAATGCAATGCATGAGACTCAAGATCACAAAGCAAACATGATCAAATCCGTACCTCCCCACACTTAAATCACACAGTCTCTGTGTGAGTAAGAGAGTAAGAGGTACCTCAACAAGGCAAAATCAAATGTATATACAAAAGGGTTGGAGTAATACCACACAAGGAGAGTTGGGCATGGTGCTTGTGGCATGACTAGAAGCTGGCTTGGTTCATAGCAACTAGAGGAGGCTGCTACATGGATCATGGGGCTCAAGTGGTTCACCACCATTCTTCTCTCCTCTAGTGCTTGGCTCAACCTGAAAACCTTGACCACTTTTATTAAAAACTTAAAGAGAATTGAAATTTCAAAACTATGTACAAGGATAACCATGGGACTTCCTCCCAAGTGAGCTTGTTTTGAGTCACTTAGCTTGACTACCTTGTCTCTTGAACTAGTGAGAAGGAGGATCCTTCCCACCTTCAAGTGTGATGGTGAGGACCTGAGAGAGAAGCTCTTGAAGCTTGATTGGGTCATCTTGGAGCTGAGGAGTGATGATGGCTCTAGCATTTGAGAATGGTGTGGACCTGCCCTTATGCTTGATCTTGTACTCAATGGCTCCATCCTTGAGCTTCTTTGGATGGAGAGTGAGAGTGTGTGAGAGCAAATCAAGAGGTGGAGGATGAGGCTCTTTCACTATCTTCTTCTTGCCATGAGTGGCCTTTGAGGCTCCACCCATCCCTCTCTTTTAGCACTTTCCAAGTGCTCAACACACAACTCCTTAGAACACTCTCCATCAAGACCTTCTTTCTTACCAACAACCTCTTCATCTTGGGGCTTCTCAACAGCTTGTGCAGCACGAGTTATTGTCCCACAATAGTCTGATTCGAGTGGGGGCTGGAGAGGATAGGAGACAGCTTTGTTGACATGCATGAGAGTGACCTTCTTGTTGGGAAAGTCAATGCAAGCTCCAACTGTTGTGAGGAAAGGAGTGCCAAGGATCAAAGGGACTCTTTCTGCAGATGCCATATTCAAAACAGTGAGGTCAATAGGTATGGTGCAGGATCCAATCTTCAAGGGAAAGTCCTTGATTATGCCAAGTGGGGTTGAAGAGGAATCCCCAAAGGTGAGAGGAGGAGTATCTGTTTCCATGCTTTCAATCCCAATACTCTGCACCATGTCCAAGGAGATGACATTCACACTAGCTCCACTATCAACAAGAGCATCATCCATAGTTAGTTTACCAAGAGAGCAAGACAATGTGAACTTCCCTTGAGACTCAAGCTTAGGGAGGGACTTGGGAGGGATTGGTGGATCAATCTTCAGAAGTGAGATGTCCAAAAGTTCAGCCACTTCAGCTTGGTGGGTGAGAATGTCCTTTATGAGCATCATTTGGACATGAGCAGCATGCATATTGCTGATCTCTGGAAGCTTGACTCCAATATCACTGAGGTCTTTCTGAATTTGGAGACCACTTTTTCTGAGCTTTGGTGAGGAACCTTTGAGGGTAAGGGAGCTTATCATATGGTGATAGCTCAACCTCATTGTCTTCTTCCTTCACTTCTTTCAGCTTGGGTTAGCACTCTTCTCAACTTGTGTCTCAACCTTAGGCTCATCAATCCTTCCTTGAACCTTCTTATCAGCTCTCTTCACAACTCTAGCTTCAGCTGTGGCCACAACCAGTCTCTTATCATGTTCAATCTGATTTCCAAGCACTAGCCTCTCAATCTCATCAACATCATTCTTATGATCACTCAATGCAATCCCTGAAGAAGTGGAGATGATAACATTGCAAGTGTCCTTAGGGTTCTTCTCTGGTTTCCTGGTAGAGATCCCATTGGATTCTTGGAGGATGAAGACATGGATGTAACTTGGCTCTCCAAAGCTTTGAGGTGAGAGGCAAGTTGCATGTACTTGTTGTTGAGGTCAGAATAGGTTCCATCAATCTTAGCATGGATGTTCTTGAACTCATCACCAATGGTCTTAGCATTTCTTTCTTGAGCTTCTAAGAGTTGCTTGAACATGGACTCCAAATTTGAACTTGGAGCCTGAGCTGGAGAAGAGCTTCCTTGGGGCTGAGTAGGCTGGTTTGCTTGGTAACCTCCTTGGTGATTGTTGTAGTAAGGTCTTTGCTGGTAGTTGTTTTGGTATTGGAAGTTGGGCTCTTTCCTATACCATGTGCCATTAGAATTGATGAAGCACAGCTCCTCTTGACCTTCTACACCATGAACTTCAGTAGTCCTAGCAGGCAGTTTCTGTTGCTGGTTTCCAATGGAGTTAAGCTGCTCTTGCTTAGCCTTCTACAAGAAGCTTGTCCAACTTTTCTTGAGAGACTTCAGGGTCTTTCTTGTGTGCTGATCATCTTCATCAGTGCCTCTGTTGGCCTATCATGCTCCTCACTGTAGACTGAGTCACTCCTGGCCATGTTCTCCACCAGCTCCTCAGCATCCTGCTCAGTTCTGCCCAAGAAGAACCCATTGCTGGCTGTGTCCAATCTGCTCCTGAACTCTGGTAGAGCACCTCTGTAGAAGGTACTAAGCAAACTCTCCTTGGTGAAGCCATGATGTGGGCATTGAGACCAATAGCCCTTGAACCTCTCCCATGCTTCACTAAAGCTCTCAAGGTTCTTCTGCTGAAAGCTAGAGATCTCATTTCTGATCTTGGCTGTTCTTGAGGTAGAGAAGAATTTCTAGGAATGCTCTCTTGCACTCATTCCAAGTAGTGATAGAGTCACTTGGAACAGCCTTCTCCCATAGATGTGCCTTGTCTCCCAAAGAGAATGGAAACAACCTCAGCTTGAAAGCATCTTCAGAGACTCCATTAATCTTGGACAAGCTACAGTAGCTATCAAATGTGTCCAAGTGATCAAGGGATCCTCCACAGCAAGGCCATGGAACTTGTTGTTCTCAATCAAATGCAGCAGCCCTGATTTGATCTCAAAGTTGTTGTTCTCCACAGCTGGTGCTCTGATTCCCAACCTATGACCATGAATGTGAGGTTGGTCATAGGCTCCAATGGCTCTTGCTTGGCGTGGTTGGTGATGTGGCTGGCGTGGTGGTCTAGGATTGTCAGCTCTTGGACCATTGTCCCCTTGGACATTACCATCTTGAGGCAGATTCTCCATCTCAAACCCCAACCTTTGAAGATGAGCCTGTTGCTCTACTTCTCTTCTTTGTCTAGCTATCTCCTCTCAAGTGCAGCAATCTCTTCAACAGTAGGAACCAAGTTGGATGCCCCTCTGCTTCTTGTGATCATACACCTGAAAGTCAAAGATAGAAGAGGCAAGAACCAATATCACAAGATACAAAAAAGAAAAATGACTTAGTCTCAAGCAAATAACTAAATCCCAATGTCAAAATCAACTTAGAACTTGGCAACGGCCAATTTGATGACAGGCCTTTTCAAAGTCCTAATCAAATGTTGTAGAATACAAGATGTCAATCCAATTCTAAGAGATTCTAATGCAAAGGGAATGCAAGTTCATGCTTAATCTAAGTCTAAACAAGATGAGAGGATGATTGAGAAACTAAGACAATATTAAAATGCAATAAAAGATTGAACTTTCTTTCTTATGAGGAGAGTGAGACCCATGGGTATAGGGACTTGATATCAAATGATTAAGCTTCAATCCAAGATGCTAACTTTTCAATCAATCTAATCCTTATGCCTAGACAACAAAACTAAGCAAGCTCTATCCCTAGATGAATGCTCTTTGCAATGATCACCCAAGTACACCAAATCCCTTTGGCTGTAATGATCAAAGCAAACATGGAGAATGAGTCTAATAGCAATCCTAGCTCCTTTGACAACTAATCCCTTAGGCAAAGCAAGCTAAAAGCATAGATGAGTTGGTTCAGGCATTTCATAGAACACCTTCCGGCATGAAATGCCTATAGCTCTATGCTTGAGAGGCCAACTCAAATATAGCTTTAAAACACCAAATCTATGCAAGGAAATGATAGATCTAACAATACACCTTGGATCTAACTTAATCACTCTCTATCACCCTAACCCATGGATCTTAGAAGGATCTACTCACTAATCCACATGCTTACTCTTAAACCCATGATAGATTCAAGCTTAAACATATAGAAAGAAAGGATATGAAATCAAACAATCAAGAACACAAAGACAAGATGAGATTATGAATCAAGATGAAACTTTACTCAAGAGGTTTATGTGTTCTTAGATAGAAAATGAGATAAGTCCCTCAAAGGGATACAAGAGTATTTATATGGGGCTTGGAAACCCTTAAAACATAAAATAAAAATTACTAAAAGGTCCTTGGCCAACTTGATTTTCAACCAATGAGAAGCAAGGAGAAAGGAAGAAACTGAGCCACCCGGTCAGCTAGGCCTGTCCAGGCCGGGTATGCCCAGGCCGGTATGTCCTGCTCGTCCGCGTCCAGGCCGCGGCGGCCTCTAGGCCGGTGTGTTCGGTGGTGGGCGTCCAGCTGGTGGCAGGACGTGCGGGTGTGTGTGGCCGGTGATACTAGTCGGGTGTGCAGGCTGGTACGCGGGTAGGAGGAACTGTGGGACGTCCGAGTGTCCTGGTCCGGGTGGTGCTGGACGCCCGAGCTCGTCTAGCATCAGAACGCGCGGTCGTCCAGGTCGGGCAGGTGCTGTCGGGTGTCTTCTGGTGCGGGTGAGGCAAGGTCGGTGCGCCCTGGTCGCCCAGTCCCGTCCCCCGCGGGTCCTGTGCTCGGGTGGTATGGACCGCGTCCGTTCTAGGCGTTCAGCACAATCAGGACGTGCGGGTGCTTGTCCCGGTCGTCCTGGCCGTCCTGAGCTTGTCCAGGCGAGGTTTGATGGTTGGCCTCGGGTGTGCTCACCCGGGTTGCTTGACATGCTTCCACTCAATTGATCATAACTCCTCCAATATGGCTCCAAATGTCTTGAAACCACTTCCATTGGAAAGCTAACTCAGAATGCCATGTCTCCACCAAATATTAGCATCAGAAGGTATTCCTAAGGCCTCTGTCCATGTTCATCTTTAAACCCTTCTTTTCATCACAAAACTCCCAAACATCTTCAATATCTCCAAAGTGTGCTCCAACACCTAATAGGGACTTATGAATGCAAAATGAGCCTAAAGATGCCTAATGCCTAATCTAAATGAGCAAAATGCATAAGATATGATGGCTAAAAACATGTAAATATGCAAGACATCACCTGGCGGGCGGCACCCCGCCTGGCCGGCGGCATCGCCTGGCGGCCGCACGCTGGACGCTGGCTGGCTGCTGCCGCGGCATTCGCCTGGCGCCGGCGTACGCTGGACGCTGGCTGGCCTGGCCGGCACGGACGCTGGCCGCTTGGCCGGCACGCCCATGCCGGGGCACCCGTCGCTGGATCGGCCTGGCGTCGTCCACGGCCCTCGTCCCGTCTCGCTCCTATCTTGCCCGGTTCGATCCCATCTTAGCTTGTTCGATCAATCTACGTAAGTTTGGTATGATCACGGTTACTCTGAACGCCACTTCCTCGACTAAACAAGGAATTGAGGTTCCTTCGAAACACCGAGACCTTCAAAGACTGTCCTTTCAAAACCGTAAAACTTAACGGCCAACGCCAAAACGCCACGCACGATTTTCCGAAAAGGAAGGATAACTATGACGATTTATCTTTATCCTCACATAAGAGATAAATGTCAAGTTTCCAAGATAAATGTCAAGATTTCTGAAGATAAATGTCAAGTTTCCGATAAACACAAAGATGGACGAAAATGGAAAAGCCCGACTCAGCCCGAGAAGATAGACCGTCATAGAGGAGTATATAAGGAGAGCTTTGAGCAAGAAGCAAACCAGATCAAAACTTTCAAGCACTTAGCACTTAGAGCGATTTAGCATTCTTTTCTGTTTTCACTAGCGAGCTGCGACTCAACTAGGATAGACTTAGGCAACCAGACTAGCGGACTCCTCGACAGCCCTTACGGCCGGTTTCTTTTCTTGTTGTACACGCCAAACGAGAATTCAGAAATAAGATCTCTTCGCTCAATTTTACGATTTCTATTTTCAACTTTATTTGATTGTTTAGTGTGCGCCCAGCAGATATCCGACCTTCAAGGAAGATCGGGTTAACTCGGTTTTCCTCCATAAAACTTTATCGAAAATTGACGGTGCGAATTTCGGTTCCCACAGTTTGGCGCTAGAAGGAGGGGGGGTTACGGATCTATCTATCTCGCAACTGCACACGCTCGATCATGTCAGCCGACGCTACCAAGGATCAGCCAGCTAGACGGAACACCCGATGCCAACGCTGAGAAGACTCCAGCTGGAGACGCCCACAGTCACTGCTGATGCAAACACTGAGGCGCTCAGGCAGATGAAGGAACTGTTTACCTCCGCCCAGGCGCGGGCGGAACAACAGGACAAGCTGATAACCTCGCTCGCAAAACAGGTCGATACCTTAACTGCGAGGAGCAAGTTGCCGCGCGGATCCACCAAGGCACGCGGGTAGGAGACTCGACTTCGATCTCCGGCACGAAAAGATGCCCGAAGAGCCCACTCCCGAGGAACGGCTCGAAGGACAGCAAACGACCTCGCAGAACCTTCCACTCCGGCTGCGGAAACAAGGAAAGCGACGCCGAAGCATCGATCTAGATGTCAGCGATCGATCGACCCTTCCGATGAAGACGCTGACATCCACCCCAGAGAACCCGCCAGTCCGCCGGCAGACGGTATCCTTCGATAGGCCCATGACGAAGAGGAAGAAGAACTCTACTGGATGGAGCAGGAAGAACTCGCGGAAGATCAAACTCGGATCTATCGCGACCAGCGCCGACAGGTTCGGAGGAACGCCGGCAGCAATAGCGAGATCCATGATCTCCGTGAATCTCTCAAAAAGACCGTGGCTGAAGTGAAAGCGTAAAATCGCAGATCCATCAGCGACCAGTTCCGCCCGAGATCGATAGACTTCTCGAGGAAGCACGGAAAACACCGCTCACCACTGGATCACGGAAACACGCATCTCAGACCCAGGGAAGATCAAAATCCCGGTCTATGACGGTACGACGGATCCTAAGTCGCACCTGCAGTCCTTCCAGATCGCAATGGGTAGGTGCAAACTCCCGAGCGAACGGACGCAGGTCATTGTCTTCTTCGCCGAGCACCTCGAAGGTGCTGCGCCGAGTGGTTCTCCGGCTCAAAAGGAACTCCATCGGAAGCTTCCGCCAACGGCCTCTTTCAAACAGTACTCCATGTTCATGGATAGAAACGTCCGACGTGGATCTATGGAGTCTAGCTCAGAAGGAAGACGAAGTCGCCCGACTTCATGCGAAGGTTCAAACTGGTGATGGCCAGAGTAACGGGCATCAGCGACAATGTCGCAATCGACGCCCTGAGGAAAACTCTCTGGTACAAGTCGAAGTTCGAAGTGGATACTACTGGAAAAGCCGGACGGATCCAGGATACTTCATCATCATGGAAGAAGAGATGAAGCTCTATCGAAGAACGGCAAAAACGCCCATCACGGCGAAGACGCCCAAGGCGAGCATAACTACGCCATCAACTCGAGCAAGGCAAAACCTCCGGAAACACCTGACCAGGAACCAGTACAAGGATAACTCCTACTGCGAAGTTCCACGAGACCGAGGTCACTCCACCGCTAACTGCAAGGTTCTCGGCGCTCGCTCACGCAAAACTCCTCACCGGGCGAGCTATCAAAGGTCAAGAGTATAAAGGACTTGCTCCTGACTCCGACCGCCAAAGACTAACAAAACTGCCTCAAGACCGCGCGACCAAAACCAATCAGGGAAAAGCTGAAGAAGACAGGACGACCAAGGGAACAACAGCAGTCGCCGAGGGTAAACATGATCATCGGAGGATCACAGTTCTACTAGGACTCTGTCTCATCGATAAAAGCCTACGGGCGAAAAGCCGACCAGTTCCAACTGGTTCCTGACAGCGATGTTCCTAACCACAATCGCTGAGGAACACGAGACCGCCGGAATCGACAAACCTCACTGCGACCCTTTGGTAATCGACCTGGTCATCCAGGATCTCGTCGGCCGCATTCTCGCCGATACTGGAAGCACGGTAAACGCCATCTTCCGCGACACCTCTACAGGATGAAGATCCCACTTGGGAAGTCGCCCCTGAGCCAAAACCTTTGACGGGTTCTCGCCACTACCATGACCTCGAAAATTAAACTCCACCATGGCGAAGGAAGTTACAAAGATCGCCGAGTTTGCAGTCGATAACCCGCCATCTACAACGCCATCATGGGAACCCTTTGATCAACTCCATGAAGGCAGTACCGTCCACATATCACCTCGGTATCAAGTTCCCGACCGACCGAACCGCAGCCATCCGTAGCCAGAAACAGTCGAGACTCGTTACCTAGCCGAAGTTCAAACTGCGAAAAGATCGGAACGCCCCTGCGGTCAACCCAAAGCGAGCAAAGGAATCACACAACATTCCCGAAGACTCGAAGAAAGATGATCCAAAATCATCTGAACAGGCAACGATTCAAGACGACGACAAAGCCTCTGAATCCACCGCCGTAAGAACGGACAGCTCGACCCCCGCACAAACCACCGATCCGATCAGCACGATCGGAACGGCAACGCACGGGGAGTAAAAACGTCCACGGCAACTATCAGAACTACGAGATGGCTTGATCCTCGAAAGAGGTACGTAGGCAGCTCGTCGAAGCCCGACGAGTTCAGCTATCCCCCTCACCAAAAATGGGGGGGGACTGGGTGCGTATACTCCTATACTCCCACAAAAACGCGAAAAATCCGCATATGTACTTTAACTTCTCGAAATTTTTTAATAAAATTCTTTCTATCTTTCATGCTTACTTAAACGATCAACGCTTCGAAAACGAAAATCATATCTTCAAAAGAAACGCGAGACGCCGAACTTCTTAAAAAGATAACAAAACTCAGATATCCGCAAAAGACAGTCCACCAGCGACTTAATAACTCACGCTCGCCGATTGGCCCGACGGACGCCATAAGAAACGTTTCACTCAATACAAAATCGTAGTCAGACCTACAAAGGTCCTCTTACATCCGACAAGGATATCATAGCGCGCTATACAAGAAACCCAAAATTTTGGTTTAGCGTCTCGGATATATTCCGAAGATAGCTCGATTCTTTTAACACAAGTCATATAAGCCGACTAGTCGCGGACTTTAAACGAAAAGAATCAGGAAGAAATCACTAACAGGCAAAACGAAAGCCGATCAGTCATCGCACAGCCTCAAAGCTGAGAGTAAACCTAGGTCTTGCCCTAAACCCAGTCTTGCTGGATCTTGACATCTCACAGACATAGTATCGTATAATGAGATCCCAAAACATGTCTCTTATCGCTACACCTAAAACGCCGCTAAAAGTAGCATACGGACCAAGCGACAAAAAAGAGTTAGGATAATGGTGACTACCGCATCCTTCCTCTACACTTGACGAAAGTATAAATCAAAACAAAAGACTAAATCTCGCAAATTTTCATATTCATAAAAGCCGCAAAACCGGCAGGATTCAAAGCCACCAACGGCCAGTCCTAAAACATAAGAATGCAACCTCCAACGGTCGCAGGATAAAATTACTAAAACGCCACACACGGCCAGAAAATTCAATTCACGAAAGGAAGTCAACGTTGAGAAACCGGATGCAGAAATCCCAAATGAACTAGCAGACTGGTCCACTTCCTCATTCACGCTTCGAGCATTCCCACCATTCTCGCATTCTCATCGGCTCCAACCTCCACCGATCCTCGAAACCTCGATAGTTCCCATAGTCTCCGGACTCTTTCCTACCGGATGAACCAAGGACTCAGCATGAGCACACTCGCCATGAAATCCTTCATTTCAGCAATCTCGAATCGAAGAGAAATCCGGGTTCGACTTGTAAAGGTTTACGACCGAGCCTCGCACTCGAAATCACCAACAAACTCCTGAGCTTTAAAGCATTGAAACTCAGCAGCAAACGATTCCGCCTGCCTTGCCACCTCCGCCATGACCATCCTTCTTCCTCTCCTTTCCGCCTGACGAGCCCGAGCGGAAGCTCAGCTTGCTTCGCTCTCGTGCCTTCACCTCTTGACGGAACCGAAAAGCTCTCGCCCACTTCTGTGGTCTTGATGTTAGAATCCTGGATTTGCGGAAACTCGAGTCAAGCGCCGCTAAACACTCTTAGACCCTGCAAAAGTTAAAGAACGCAAGGTTAAAGAAGTTCGGGCCAAACCTCGTTGACACGTTGGGAGCCCTCGCAAAACCCGTTGTTTCTCCTCATCCTCCAGCGACTCGCCAGTAGTAAACTCCGGAGGAAGGCCATCAAAGAAGTTGTTAGGTGGAAACCGCTGGCTCGCTTTTTCCGCTGGAACAAAACTAGGTTTTCTCCCAACGGTGAAGGATTTTCCGAGCCTTCCCATCGTCGATTTCCTTCCCCTTACGAGACTCTCGCTCCTCCGAATAGAGCCACGGTAACGGTTCGGGCCATACGACGGAACAGACCTCGACCGATAAAGCTTAACCGCATCTCGGATCCGCTCGAGGGTGAAGGATTTCAGAAAACGGCCTTTGACGAAGCAGATCTCTTGACGAAGACGCCGCCAGGCAAATGCGCTGGTAGGTTGTTCCCTACAAAACGAAATTTTTTCAAAACTCGCGACTAAAAGGTGAGATAGATAACAGAGTTTTCATCAGATTACCTCGGTTGAAGTTCCATGCTCGCGGAAAAGATGGAGGCAGCCTCGACAGACTCGCCATCTATTTGAACAAAGAAGAAACGCCCTGCCACGATTTGGGATTCGGTAGTCCTGAATCACGCCATATCCTTCTTAGGCAGCATGGAATAGTAACCGCCACTCCCCGTCCGGCCGAAGTACCCCAAAGACCTTCGAAATCGTCGACCAAGATCAATCCCGGTTCAGAAGCTAGCGACAGTACGCCAAGCCAACTCTCCAAGGCGGAACGCTGAGTTGGTTGATCGAAAAGTTCAAAGCGTGAAGCACAACAATGGCACCGGATTGGGAACCACATAATGCAGTACGTAAAGAAAGCTTCGTGAACATGTAAAGAAATCTTGAGGATTCCTTGCACTCTCGCTACCAACGGAATCCAAATTTGACTCCTTCAGAACCTGGTAAAATCTCGAAGAACCTTGAGATATTTACGAGAAACCGAGCTCGGCGCAAAAGGAGCACCGGGCTGCCTCAGAGGCCTCTTCGGAACAGGGATCTCTGGCAGTGTCGGGGGCGAACCTACAAGGGCTCGGTAATATGCATTCTTCTTTTCCTCCTCGACCGACTCCTCCTGCTTCACCGTCACATGGGAGAGTCATCCGAGGATGAATGGGAAGAAGAGTTTCTCTTTGAGGATCTTGAAGACATTGTTCTTAAAGAGAGAGAAAGGATTCTTGAGAGAGAGAGTAAAAAACCTTGTGATGAAGTAAGAATGAGATTTCTTACTCCATATAAAGGAAGTAAAACCACTATTTACCCCGATTTTCGGCAAACGATTACATCTCAACACCTTCCCACACGGCTATACCGCAAGCTAGGATCCGACAGGCTCTACGGTTCCTAGCTAGCTGGGGGGCTAACTGTTGGGGTCAAAATCGGTCAATGACGAAATCGTCACCCGAAAGTCCTCGAAAGAAAAGCCAAGCGACGATCAAATCCAAGAAACGGGTCGTCGCTCGATAAAACTCACGGAAGGCTCGTCCACTCCCATCTGGCGCCAACGGCGAGGGTCCTGGCGCCCGTCCATGCGATCGTCTCATGATCTCGGGCAATGACAGCATCCTGGTCCCTTAAAACCCATGTCTGGATTGTCCGAGATCTACAATGAGTCTTCCGTAAAATCTTCCCGATTGTTTAAAAGATTCATCTTTTAACATATCTAAAACTCGGAGCCACATTGCTCTCATCCTCGACGACGGAAAATCTGGAGATCTAAGTCCATCTCAAAATCCCGATACTCGCAGAATCTCGGAAACAATTATCTCGAGATCTACGACTGAGACCCTCCCAAACTCAAAAGATTTCCGCAAAACAACTGACAAGGGAAAGATCGAACAAACCCACAGACGGCAAGACGGCCTGGCACCAGCAGCACGCGGGACGCGGGCTGGCGCCGCGGCACTCGCCTGGCGGGCGCACACGGACGCTGGCTGGCCTGGCGCCGGCGGCACCCTCGCCGGGCCGGCGGCACGCTGGACGCTGGCTGGCCTGGCGCCGGCGGCACTCGCCTGGCCGGGCGGCACGCTGGACGCTGGCTGGCCTGGCGCCGCAACCTCGCCTGGCGCCGGCGGCACGCTGGACGCTGGCTGGCCTACGCCGGCACTCGCCTGGCGCCGCAGCACGCTGGACGCTGGCTGGCCTACGCCGGCGCATCGGAACGCTGGCTGGTTTGGCCGGGCCCTCGCCCATGCGGGCGCTCCGCTGCACGCTGGACGCTGGCCGCCTGCCGGGCGGCACTGCCCTGCCGCGGCACCGCCACGCTGGCCGCCTGGCTCGGCTGCACCCGCCTGGCGCCGGGCGGCACCTGCCGCTGGATCGGCCTGGCCCGGTCCACGGCCCTCGGCCCCGTCTCGCTCCTATCTTGCCCGCTCGATCCCATCTTAGCTTGTTCGATCAATCTACGTAGTTTGGTATGATCACGGTTACTCTGTAACGCCACTCGACTAAACAAGGAATTGAGGTTCCTTCGAAACACCGAGACCTTCAAAGACTGTCCTTTCAAAACCGTAAAACGCTTAACGCCTAACGCGCCAAAACGCCCACGCACATTTTCCGAAAGGAAGGATAACTATGACGATTTATCTTTATCCTCACATAAGAGATAAATGTCAAGTTTCAGAAGATAAATGTCAAGATTTCCAAGATAAATGTCAAGTTTCCGATAAACACAAAGATGGACGAAAATGGAAAAGCCCGACTCAGCCCGCGAAGATAGACCGTCATAGGAGGAGTATATATGAGAGCTTTGAGCAAGAAGCAAACCAGATCAAAAACTTTCAAGCACTTAGCACTTAGAGCGATTTAGCATTCTTTTCTGTTTTCACTAGCGAATGCGACTCAACTAGATAGACTTAAGCGACCAGACTAGCGGACTCCTCGACAGCCCTACGGCCGGTTTTTTTCTTGTTGTACACGCCAAACGAGAATTCAGAAATAAGATCTCTTTCACCAATTTTACGATTTCTATTTTCATAACTTTATTTGATTGTTTAGTGCAGCGCCCAGCAGATATCTGGGACCTTCAAGGAAGATCGGGTTAACTCGGTTTTCCTCCATAAAACTTTATCGAAAATTGACGGTGCGAATTTCGGTTCCCACATGTCCTTTGATCAATACGCGAAGGTAAAGCCTACACTTTTATTTTATGAAAGAATGAGGTTAGTAGAGGAGATTATCGACATGATTGGTTGAGTTGTTAACTAGGAAAACTTGGTTGCTATACTAGGATATGGTATAATGTGCTTTTGTAGTTAGAATGATCTTGACTTGGCTTGCACTGCTAGGAAGATATGACTGAGATTCTTTAAACTTTTTGAGTCCCTGCTGTTTTCAAACCTTTTCCAGAGAGACTACCAGTTGTTTTTGCTTAAGGAGAAGCAAAAGGGTAAGTCTGGGGGAGTTGATATACCATGAATTTGACCCGATTTTATTCGTGGTATATGATAGTTTTAGGATATATTTAATCCATTTTGGAGTCTAGATAGCATATTTACAGGTTCAAGAGCGATTGGAGAAAAGATGATGTTTTGGAGAATTTTGGAGCATTTTAGAGATTTATCCCGAGATGACCATATCGACCACTCAAGGTCAACACGGAGAGATATGCATCGATCGACACACCTTCAGTGGTGTCGATCGATATTTAACACACAGAAGCCCAGTTTGGTCACAGCCGACTTGAAGCCCAAGACTTCATCCATTTTACCAAGATACCCCTGACGAGTTTTAACCTAATTTTTGACTATTTAAATTTTTCCTAAGTGTTTTAGCAAAGAGAGAGTTTTTAGAGTTTTTGAAGAGGTTGTCCTTCAAAGTTTTTAGAGAGAGTCTTTTTGAGAGTTTTTCATACTATTGTTTTGTGAGAGAGAGAGTTACAATTGAGAGCTTTCTTGAACACCTCTATTTTCCATCTATTCCATCTATGCAATTTTATTTAATTGTTATGATGTTTTGCTTGGCCATGTCTGAGTAAACACCTTTGTTAGATTTAGGATTCAAATAGGTTTTGAGGGATTAGCCCAAATATGAATACTTGAGCATGTGATATTCATCTTAGAAGATTGCTCTTAATGCTTGTATAGGAGTAGCTAACCTATACATGATGACAGTGGATATTATCCTTGGATCTATCTTCTTTGAGCTTAGGAATTGGCTGGAAACAAGCGACAGCTGATTTGGCAAACTCCTTAAGCGAACTGTTATCAACCTTGCTGATATCACTCAAATTACCCTAAGGAGTGACTTTACTCTCTCAAATAAGAGGTTCAGTTGTAGCACTTAGGATCGAATCCACGAGACTCTAGGATTACACAATAGATTGTTTAGTCTTCTAAAAGAAGCTAGACAAACAAGTTTAAAGCAGTAAATAAAGGGTAAGCAAGTAATTGCTGATTGAATGGTTTTGGTTTTAAGCAAGAGGAAGAAAAGCTAGATTTAGGCTATTTCGTGTAACTAGCATGCAGGGTATCTAGGGTTTTTAATATTCATAGTTCTGAACTCAAACCTTAAGGTTAAATCAATGATTGATTATCTTCAACTAGATCTTAAGTCATCAACTATCGCCGATGAGTATAAGAGTGTCGATCGATTATTCTATATGAATATCGATCGATACACTTTTCGCAATATCGCTCGACAAGAGGATTGCTTATCGACGATATTGTTTCTAGTGAGCTTTAAGATCGGATTTGAAATGGTTCTCCAATCTTACAAAGAGGCCACTTTCGTGCACTCTAGGTAAAGTTGGAACATACCAGCTTTGGTTTTCAGGGATTTGCTAAGTTTTCACTTATCCAAATTAATCGTTAGATCTAAGACAAGGGTGATCAATCCTATACTTAGCATTAAGAACAACTAGATGACGAAATATATTTTAAACACCCTAGCATTAAATTAATTGCAATGCATGGTTAACCTTAATGAGAAACCTAAATCTAACAAGAGAAACTACTCAAACATATTCATGAGAGACAAAATCATGATGGTTTAAATAATACTTTTAAATAGAATAATAAGAGAAACAGAAATGAGTAGAGAAAATAAGAGAGTTCAAGATCTTCTCAGATGCGCTTAGATCTATCTCTCCATTCCTAAGCTCTCCAAGGTAGCAAGATGCTTCTCCAAATTAGGTCTAAAAGTTCTCTAGGCAAGTCTGTGTTGGGGTCGAAACGGTTATCTCAAATCAACGCTAAAGATCTTTCCAAACTCATAGATTTCCGCATCTAACGGTCAACGGAGGAAGGATCGGGCGACGGAGAACCCGGCCGCCGCAGAGAATCCTTACGCCGGGCGGCAGGCAGACCGAAGCCGACCTGGCGCCGGGTGGCAAGCCCGACGAGCGGGCCTAGCCGGCAGGTCCTCTTTGCGGCTGCAGGTCCTGGCGCGGTCGACGGTCCTCGCCCTGGTCTCGCTCTCGCCCTGGTCTCGGTCCTCGCCCTGGTCTTGGTACCATCATGCTCGGTCTGATCCCTTCGGCTTGGTTGGGGTCGAAAACAGTTATCTCAAATCAACGGCTAAAGATCTTTCCAAACTCAAAGATTTTCCGCATCGAACGGTCAACGGAGGAAGGATCGGGCGACGAAGAACCCACAGGCAGAGATTCATACCGGGCGGCAGGCGAGACGGAGCCGCCTGCCGCCGGCAGACGCGACGAGCCAGCCTGAGCCGGGCGCAGGTCTCGGCACCGGGCGCAGGTCCCTGGCGCCGGTCGACGTCCTCGCCCTGACTCGTCCCATCGTGCTCGGTCTGATCCAACTCGTGGGTTTGATAATTATCACGCTACGAATTAACATCTCTCGATTCGACTCGATTTGAATCATCCTCGATGTTTTACGCACAAAATTAAAGGTTGGATTTCTCGTAGAGGATATCGTAAAACAAGATCGATTAATTCAACATCGATCCTTTAGGCTATACGGTTTATTTTACGAGAAAGATAGTCTTTCCGAGAAATCGATAAAACGCTCAACGACTTAAGACAAGTCCACGGACTTACTTACAATTTTAAGAATTCAGGCCCAATCAGACTATGACGGTTTATCCACTTCCTAACATCGGATAAACATCAAGTCACCAAAAATAGGGAAAACTCGAGGATAATTACGAAGATCGATTTAAAATGGAATATTTCCTAAACAGATAAACTTGGGCCCAAAGGCTAAGTCCATAATCCTGGAGAGCAAGAGCAGAGGAGAAGGGGATCCGAAAATCCTAGATTGAGACCTAGAGCTCCTGCTAGCTGATATAACTTAGAATTTAGGCGGTTAGACTAGCAAGGCAGGCCCTAGAATGTCTGGTCATTCGCCGCGAAATCTCCGCTTCTCTGAAGGATCGACAATTCTTTTACTTCAGAGCTCCGCACATAGAAACCCTAGGCGCTATCTTCGACATGCCTGTTTCTATGACAACGCCATACTAGATTTAACCCGCCCAGGCGGTTCGATCTCTTGTTCAATTCTTTCTAAACTGAACTATGTCCGACTTGATCCTCGAAGGGTACGTGAGGCAGCTTTTCTTAAGGTCCAGTCCCAAATCTTAACAAAACCTTTTCCGCGATTTATTCGTCACTTGTCGCTGGCTGTCGAGAGAACCGACCTTCAGGAAAGTCGGGTTAACTTGGCTTTCCTCCGCTTTTATTCATTA
This sequence comes from Brassica nigra, assembly GCA_016432835.1. Taxonomy (NCBI): domain Eukaryota; kingdom Viridiplantae; phylum Streptophyta; class Magnoliopsida; order Brassicales; family Brassicaceae; genus Brassica; species Brassica nigra. The sequence goes on from CM028244.1 coordinate 55,053,759, forward strand.
AAATCGACAGGCGTAATTTCAGTTCCCACAGTTTGGCGCTAGAAGGAGGGGACGGATTACTCTTACTCATACGGCCGCAAAGCGCTTGATCGAACCGATGTCCGGAATATGAAAGAAAAACTTGCAGTTTGCGTCAACGATGGTAAAACAACTCCAGCAGCGACTGTTCTACGGCCAACGCCACGCAAACGCCACGGTGCTCGAAAGCAAATCAAAATCTAGCCGCTCGCCACAAGAAGAGCACGAAAACGAAGCTCCAATTTCTCTATCTAAACAGAAAGGGCAACGATAAAATCTATCAAACCCCAAAAATTTGTCTTGTTACCAAGTTAGAGAAATCACAACGAGCAAGGTTTCTACAAAAAACGCTTTTCGAGAACCTCTCGAAAATAAAACTTATTCTCCTCAAACCATGGGGAAACCCTAGATTACTCAGGAATAGAAGCACGGCAAATCGGGTCACCAATTCCCACTGCCGTACTTCTTCCGAACAACTCTCGGGAAGCAAACGACGAAACGGGAAAAGAGCTTACCAATGCTTCCCAACCGTCCGAACCACCCAAGGGAGGCCAAAACTCCGACTGTCCCGACCGGTTAGCCATACGACAAGTTCGTCTGTCTCGACCAGCTCGCCGTACGACAAGCTCGGTCTCTCTCGACCAATTTGCAATATGGCCAGCTTGGTCCTTCTTGACCAGTTTGAGAAGAACAGAGTTGATTTCTATAAACCTACTCAAACCTAAACCGTTAACTAAGACATTTTCTGAAATCTAAAAATTTTATGCCATTGCTAACTCTCGACTTTTATCCGCTAAGTTTACTTTCGAAAACTACTCAAAACTCTTTGGATCAATCCTACGAAAAGAGAGAATTTCTGATTAAGTTTAAGAACAAAATTACAGCTCTCCGCAGCAGAGTGTCAGATATTGTAATGGTAACATCTTACGGAAACAACTTCCGTAAGATCAAACTCGCAATATTTTACTAAACATCATTCAGAAGTCAAACAAATTCATATCAAACAAGAAGGTCTGAGACTTGACCAGTTCGCCATGGCTTGATTAACTAAGAACCTCACCCAATGACATCCTGTCCATTGCCCTCTTAGCCTGCTTCTCCTTCTTTGTTTCAACGATTTCAAAATCCCTTTGGTACATAAAACGCAATCTGATTCTGCCACTTTGAGTCGGAAATATCTATTCATAACGCTTTGATAGACTTTTCAACAATATACAAAGCGACTTGTCAATTTAGGGAAGTACGAAGAAACGGAGACATGAGCTTAGACGTTGATATCTCTCATTCGCCCGATATTCTCATCAGATTTCATCGAAAATCAATTCATACGAAATTCAGTATCAGACTTTTCAAGTCCTTTGACGAGAATCGAAGTGGCCATTCAAACGCCTAAGAAAACCTTTGATGGAATACACATCCTTCTCGTAAAAACTATCACTACGAAGGTGAAACACAGTTCAAGACAAAAGAAGAAGAAGGAGGAAGAAGGCAATCTCAATCATCGATGAGACTAAGGTATGTCCGACTTATAAAATTTTGTAAAGGTTTTAATTCTTCAGAAGACAGGAACAAAACGCCTTGAAAACTGCCGTGAGAATTTAGGAACTTAGGACCTAGGTGGATAGTCTAGCAAGCTAAGCCCTAGGCAAAATTTCCAGTCTTGTTCCATTGTTCCTTGATTGTCCAGGCAGAACATGCAAACCGATCTAGTCTCTCGAAAAACCGAGAAACGATCGCCACGCCGCTCTAAAGCATACTCATCCCGCCTCCTAAAAGAAAGAAAAACGTACACAAGCCTTCGAAGAACGGCTAACCCGCTTTCAGAAAAGAAAAGGGAAGTAGGTACGATACTATACCGTGATAATCCCATCTTCGAAAAACTTTTGCTTCAGCATCAAGACAACGCTTTTGACAAAGCAAACTCTCGCAGCAATAAGATTCGTCTAAAAAACGCTAGCGGCATAGCCCAACCGTTACAAACATAGTCCTGAAAACTCTATAACCTCTCGCCGCAAACTCGCGACTAGAAACGGTACCAACGCCAGACTAATAGCACGACGGTGAACTACTTAAAATAACGAAATAACCTTCGTAAAACTCCATAAGTAGTTCAAGCAGCCATCCAAAGGTCGAAATCATAGCGAAACATCTCCCGTAATCCGCTGAAACATCGCTACTTTAACAATCTGCATTTTCTATCTCCATGAAACCGGTCATCCATTACTTTCAGATAACAAGAACATTTTAAAACAAAACAGCCTATGGAAAACATGATCGGTCTCATGCAAAACGATTTCGAGTACGCAAAAGTGAATGAGGAAAACATAATCCGTGGTCGCAATATCGCAAGTAATTTGTGAGAAACGCCTCCGCTACCTTTGCGAAAACCCTTTTACATCACTTTTATAAAAATCCTCTGTATGGTCGAAGTCAATTCATACAAAGCAACTTTCGTGAAATAAACATAATGGGTCCAACGGGTAACTGTCATAGACAGTTTTTCTCCACAAGGTTTCTGGCTCCTGCCACTCCCCGCCGTTACGCCCGAAAGCAGGAAATAATCACGCAGGCTAACCCGCCGGTCCCGCCGATCCCTTAAACTTTGTCCCTCGATAAAATGAAACGATTTTCATGCAACAAAAATTTTATACTAACCATTCATCGATAACTGAGACCTAAAGTGGAAGATCGCTTCTAAAAGCCATCAGCCATAACTCAGAAAACTCCGCTATGCTTGGCATGTCTATCTCGCAACGCTTATTTGGCCCTCGCCAACTACGATTCGTGAAGCCCGGACCTGAATTCGCATCCCCATTAAGGACAATCAGAACTAACATGACCTTAATAAGGGTCATGGTCTGATCGCTTACCAACAACTTCCTTGGCGATACGGCTGAATCTAGCCTCCATGCCAATCCAAAGCTACTGAGCTACCACCTCCAATCACTTAACGGCTAAAACAACAATCCACGCATTTGTTCATAAACGCCAAGTGACTATTACGCAAGCAATTTGTCGATAACCCAGAATCGGAAATCATACGATAAACTCTTCATACCAAAACTCAGTCCTAACAACCATATGGTTAACGGAAGATTTAAACTTATCACAATCGATTAAGTTCTATACCGTGAACACGGCATGAAAAGAAACACTCGTGACAAGGCTCCAAGAGTTATATGAGTCATCCTTAATATATACAATCAAATCCCGAAGGCCAACACTTCACGGCATCGGAATGTAGACGCTTCTCCTGGTCAAACTTACGACCCTTGGTCCTGGCCCAAACCAAACAACAGTTTTGGCTGCTAACATTCGCAAAACATCTCCAAGCCAGCCAACATTTCAACCACGAAATGCGCACAAGGACTCGACCTTCGCACTGGAGACGCTAACGCCAAGGACATTCTTTTCTCAAAACGCTCCGCACGAAATCCTCGCCTCTAGAACTCAAAACATACAAACACACCTCTAAACGGTAACATGCCTCTAAACTGGTATCATTTCTTTGTTGCTGATCACAACAAACTAACTCTAACGCCCTAAATGCATAATAGCCTTTAAAAGGGTAGGCTCTCTACATCCGACAAGGATAAACATAGCGCTATACAAGAAATCCAAATTTTGGTTTAGCTCTTCAAAAGGAAGTAGCTCGACTCACCGCAGACAAATAATATAAGCCGACAACAATTCGCCACGAAGTCAGGTTAAAATCGCAAACAGGCAAAACGAAAGCCGATTTGTCATCGCAAAGCCTCAGTCCGAGTAAACCTAGGTCTTGCCCTAAACCCAGCCACGCTGGATCTTGACATCTCACAGACATAGTATGGTATACGAGATCCAAAATTTGTCTCTTCACTTAAGCCTATTCGCTTCACTAACTTTTCACAGAATCGGTAAACCGCAAAAATCTCGCTTTATGCAAACAATAGGTACGGTGATCATCAGGAACTAGGAATGAGACGATAACTCACACCCTCTTTCTCATACTTCAAAACTGAAGTTCATAAAAATCAAAAACTTTTCATAGATTGAGACCGCAAAGTTCAAACAAAGCCCCAAAAGGGGGATTCGCCACCACCGCCAGTCCCGTAAATACATCATAGCCTCTTAACGGCCAAACACATATAAAACAAAATCCCCGGGGATTGATAAACCTAGACGCCCTGTGAGCGCCACCTTCATCCTCAAACTCACCCGCTGATAGGACAGCCTCGCCGCCGCTTCCTCGGTCGCGACCGCCACAACTCGCTTCGCTCAAGAACCTCTCCCGCTTCCTGATCTTCTGAGTCCCGGAGGTCGGCGCATTGCATTCGCCTGCAGGCCGGCAAGGATCGAATCGGTCTCCCTCGAGGTCGCCCACTCTCCTTTACAGACGATAGTCTGGCCTCCGAGTCCAAAGACGGGCCTCGCTATCGGCAACTCAAGCTCGCCAGACTCCCTCGATCCCCGCTAAAGCCAAGTCCTCTTATGGACAGTTATCAAGGACTCAACAGGATGGCCATCCTCGCCGACGACCAAAGAAGTCGCCACGAGCATCGCAACCTCCGAGGATCCCTGGCGTCCATCTTCATGAGTCCGATCTTCTGCAAGGTGGCAGAATTCGGTATTTTCTTCTTCTCCTTCTTCACCTTGAGTAGTGAACTCGCTGTCTTCCCAAGGTCACGCCAAGGTCGCTGATACTTAACTTCAAGCTAGGACGCCTGGGCAACATGGTGTCCTCGACGGTCTGCAGTGCAGCCTCAGACGCTTCAGCTTTTACTCCAGCTCCTTCGATAGATGAATGACTTCCACCCACACTCGCCAAGAATTCGCCAATCAGCCACACAAACTGTCCGCAAAAGAAGGGGTAAGTCATCATAAAAAGGGGATGATGACGATTTCCTATGAAAAGAATCCTTAGTCGAAAATTTCGATTTTCAGAAAACTCAATCATTCGCCAAGAAAATCGCTTCAGATCTTACGAGCTGGGGCTAACTGTTGGGGTCGAAAACGGTTATCTCAAATCAACGGCTAAAGATCTTTCCAAACTCAAAGATTTCCGCATGTTGGTGTCAAAATCGGTCACGACGGAATCAATGACTGAAATTCTAGAAAGTATTTCTTGAAACAAAAGTCTCGATAATTTGAAAAGAAGTTATACGAGATTTTCTCAAATTAGAATATCCACTCTCCGTGAGGTCGAAAACGGTTATCTCAAAATCAACGGCTAGGATTATTTTTACTTATGGGTTCTTTGTGAAACACTTCTTGAAAGTGAGATCAGAAGACTACGGGCGCGCACGAGAGTCCCCGAAAGATCGGTCCGCGCTCAAGGACATCAAGATTCGATCACCACAAAACCCTAAACACAAAAGAATCTGCCTCGAATTTCAAGAGGTCGCTCTCTCAAACCGTGGAGGAACCAGAAAACGATCAAGATATCAAATCGCCCTCGCCGAGATCTTCAACCTGGCGCAGGCGGCACCCCGGCCTGGCGCCGGCGGCACGCGCCACGCAGGCCGGCCTGGCGCCGGCGCACTCGCCTGGCGCTGGCGACGGCCCTCGCCCTGGTCTCGGTCCCATCGTGTTCGGTCTGATCCCATCTTGGCTTGTTTGGATCAATCATCGTGAGCTTGGGACGATCACGGCTACGAATAAACATCCTTCGACTCGATTGGAATCGCCCTCGATGTTTTACGACAAAAACTAGAAGGATTGGATTTCTAGAAGATATCAGATAAAACAAGGTCGATTAACTTGAACATCGATCCTTTAGGCTATACGGTTTATTTTACGAGAAAATAGTCTTTCCGAAATCGTATAAAACGCTCAACGACTTAAGACAAGTCCACGGACTTACTTACGATTTTAAGAATTCAGGCCCAATCAGGCTATGACGGTTTATCCGATTTCAACATCGGATAAACATCAAGTCACCAAAAATCGAGGATACTTACGAAGATCGACGAAAATGGAATACTTCCTGAAGAGATAAGCTTGGGCCCAAAGGCGAGGTCCATCATCTTAAGGCAAACCGACCTAGGAGGAGTATATAAGGAGAGCAAGAGCAGAGGAGAGGAGGATCCAAAATCCTGGAATCTAGACTTAGAGAACTCCTGCTAGCTAGAGAACTTAGAACTTAGGGCGGTTAGGCCAGCGAGGCAGGACTTAGAACGCCTGGGCTCTTGTTCTAATTTTATCTTCTCCGAGTCCCCTGTTCTCTCGAAGGATCTAACAATTCTTTTACTCAGAGCTCGCACATAGAAACCCTAGGCATTATCTTCGACATGCCCGCTTCTATGACCAACGCCATACTAGACTAACCAGGCCCTAGAACGCCTGGTCCCTCCTGCTCGCAGAATCTCCGCTCCTAAGGATCGGACAATTCTTTACTTAAGAGTCCGACATAGAAACCCTAGGCGCTATCTTCGACATGCCTGCTTCTATGACAAACGCCATACTAGATTAACCCGCCAGACGGTTCGATCTCTTGTTCAATTCTTCTAAACTGAACTACGTCCGACTTGATCCTCGAAGGGTAATGAGGCAGCCTTTCTTAAGGTCCAGTCCCAAATCTTAACAAACCTTTTCTTCATTTATTCGTCACTTGTCGCTGGTGTCGCAGAGAATCCGACCTTCAAGGAAAGTCGGGTTAACTTGGCTTTCTCCGCAATCTTATTCATTAAAATTGACGGTGTGAATTTCGGTTCCTACAGTTTGGCGCTAAAGGAGGGGGACGGATTACTCTTACTCATACGGCCGCGAAGCTTGATCGAACCGATGTCCGGAAATATGAAAGAAAAGGTTGCAGTTTGCGCCAACGATGGTAAAACAACTCCAGCAGCGACGTTCCTACGGCCAACGCTTACGCAAACGCCACGGTGCTCGAAAGCAAATCAAAACCTAGCCGCGCTTTCCGCCACAGGAAGAGCATGAAAACGAGCTCGCAATTTCTATCTAAACAGAAAGGGCAACGATAAAATCTATCAAACCCCAAAATTCGCCTTGTTACCAAGTTAGAGAAATCGCGAACGAAAGCAAGGTTTCTACTAAAAACGTTTTTCGAGAACCTCTCGAAAAATAAAACTTATTCTCCTCAAACCTTGGGAAACCCTATATTACTCCGAACAGAAGCACGGCAAATCGGTTCACCGATTCCCACTGCCATACTTTACAAACAACTCTCGAGGAACAAACGGAAAACGAAAGGAGGTCGGAGCTTGATCTTACTAGGACGACTTGCCATAGGGTAAGATCAGTCTTCCCAGTCCGCCTTAGTAAGAGCCCACTTTGTTCTCCTTTGTGTCTAGGTCAAAATGGCTTTCGCTTCATCTCAATCGAGTTTCCTGAGATTTTTCAAGAGAACAAAGTCACTGTCCCGCCACCTCGCCGGCAAGGACAAACATTACCAAGGTCACCTCACCCTCCGACATGGCTACCTCGCCACAGGGCGAACTCACCTTCGTTATCCTTTGAGTCTAGATCAAAGTGGTTTTCGCTTCCTCTCAATCGGAGTTTCCGCTGAGATTTTACGGGGAACAAAATCACTCTCCGCCACCTCGCCCGTGGACGAGAACAACCATCACCAAGGTCAACTCGCCCATGGCCACCTCGCCTGTGGAAACCTCACTTTGCTCTCCTTGAGTCTAGGTCAAGATGGTTTTCGTTTCGCCTCAATCGAGCTTCCGCTGAGATTTTACGAAGAAAACAATGTCGCTGTCTCGACCACCTCGCCCATGAGAAGGATCTCTGTCCCGCCATAGACGAGACCGTCCTGTCTCAGTACCATGCATCTTTGCCTGAGTTTTCGTGAACTCGGTCTTTGAGTCCGTGGAACCCCGGGATCGACGGGCAAGCAACAGCAGCATCGGCGACGCGATACGGCACGGCGGCAGATCCCACCACGCCGCCTCCCGGGCGTAAGCTCGTCTTCCTCGCCTGGCCGGGCGCCAGGCCTATCGCTTCGGCCTACGCCGGGCAAGGGTCCTGGCTTCATCCGCAGTCGCTCGCGATCTCGGCAACGGAACATCTTGGTCCCTTAAACCCATGTTCGGATTGTTCGAGAAACACGACGATTCTTCCGAAAGCCTTCTCGATTTTTAACAAAATTCAGTATTTTAAAATTTAAGTTCAAGCCTCATTATTCAAACCCTCAAGACGGAAGTCTACGAATCCAAGTCCATCTCAATCCCGATACCGAGGAGTCTCGCGGTAAGAAACGACACTCGAATCTACGGCTAAAGATCCTCCCAAACTCAAAGATTTCCGCAACGACTAACGGGGAAAGATCAACAACGGAAGACCCACGGACGGCAAGACGCCTGGCACCGGCGGCATTCTCGCCTGGCGCCGGGCGCTGCCACGCTGGCCGCCTTGATGCGGGCGGGCCACGCTGGTCGGCCTGATGCCGGGCGGCACCATCACGCTGGCCGCCTGGCGCATGCGCACTCTGCCTATGCCGGCGGCACTGGCCACGCTGGCCGCCTGGCACCGGGGGCACTCGCCTGGCGCCGTCCACGCCCTGGTCTCGTCCCATCTTGCTCGGTCCGATCCCCTTGGCTTGTTCGATCAATCTTCGTGAGTTTGGTACGATCACGTTATTCTAAACACCAATCGCCTCGACTATACGAGGAAATGGGATTCCTTCGAAATGCCAAACCTTCAAAAGACTATTTTCTCAAAAATTTTGTAAAGGTTTTAATTCTTTGTAGGACAGGAACAAAACGCCTTGAAAACTGCCGAGAATTTAGGGAACTTAGGACCTAGGTGGATAGTCTAGCAAGCTAAGTCTTAGGCAAAATTTCCAGTCTTGTTCCATCGCTCCTTGATTGTCCAGGCAGAACATGCAAACCGATCTAGTCTCTCAAAACCGAAACGACGCCACGCCGCTCTAAAAGCATACTCATCCCGCTTCCTAAAAGAAAGAAAAACGTACACAAGCCTTCGAAGAACGGCTAACCCGCTTTCAGAAAAGAAAAGGGAAGTAGGTACGATACTATACCCGTGATAATCCCATCTTCAAAACTTTTGCTTCAGCATCAAGACAACGCTTTGACAAAGCAAACTCTCAGCAATAAGATTCGCCTAAAACGCTTAACGCATAGCCCAACCGCTACAAACATAGTCTTGAAAACTCTACGCCGCTCTCGCCGCAAACTCGCTACTAGAAACGGTACCAACGCCAGACTAATAGCACGACGGTGAACTACGAAAATAACGAAATAACCTTCGTAAAACTCCATAAGTAGTTCAAGCAGCTTTCATCCAAAGGTCGAAATCATAGCGAAACATCTCCGTAATCCGCGAAACATCGCTACTTTAACAATCTGCGATTTTCTATCTCCATGAAACCGGTCATCCATTACTTTCAGATAACAAGAACATTTTAAAACAAAACAGCCTATGGAAAAACATGATCGGTCTCATGCAAAACGATTTCGCAGTACGCAAAAGTGAATGAGGAAAACATAATCCGTGGTCGCTAATATCGCAAGTAATTTGTGAGAAACGCCCGTTACCTTTGCTAAAACCCTTACATCACTTTTACGAAAAATCCTCTGTATGGTCGAAATTCATACAAAGCAACTTTCGTAAAATAAACATAATGGGTCCAACGGTAACTGACAGTTTTCGCTCCACAAGGTTTCTGGCTCGCTTTCACTCCCTCGCGTTACGCCCGAGCAGGAAATAATCACGCAGACGAACCCGCACGCGGTCCCGCCGATCCCTTAAACTTTGTCCCCTCGATAAAATGAAACGATTTTCATGCAACAAAAAAATTATACGAACCATTCATCCTATAACTGAGACCTAAAGTGGAAGATCGCTTCTAAAAGCCATCAGCCATAACTCAGAAAACTCCGCTATGCTTGGCATGTCTATCTCGCAAACGCTTATTTGGCCCTCGCCAACTACGCCGTGAAAGCCCGACCTGAATTCGCATCCCCATTAAGGACAATCAGAACTAACATGACCTTAATAAGGGTCATGGTCTGATCGCTTACCAACAACTTCCTGGCGATACGGCTGAATCTAGCCTCCAGCTACTGAGCGACCACCGCCCAATCACTTAACGGCTAAAACAACAATCCACGATTTGTTCATAGAACGCCAAGTGACTATTACGCAAGCAATTTGTCGATAACCCAGAATCGGAAATCATAATGATAAACTCTCCATACCAAAACTCAGTCCTAACAACCATATGGTTAACGGAAGATTTAAACTCATCGCCAATCGACAGTTCTATACCCGTGAACACGGCATGAAAAGAAACACTCGCGACAAGGCTCCAAGAGTTATATGAGTCATCCTTAATATATACAATCAAATCCCTAAGGCCAACACTTCACGGCACTGTGAATGTAGACGCTTCTCCTGGTCAAACTTACGACCCTTGGTCCTACGCCCAAACCAAACAACAGTTTTGGCTGCTAACATTCGCAAAACATCTCCAAGCCCGCGAACATTTCAACCACGAAATGCGCACAAGGAAAACTCGACCTTCAGCACTGCGTAGACGCCGCTAACGCCAAGGACATTCTTTTCTCAAAACGCTCCAGACGAAATCCTCGCCTCTAGAACTCAAAACATACAAACACACCTCTAAACGGTAACATGCCTCTAAACTGGCATCATTTCTTTGTTGCTGATCACAACAAACTAACTCTAACGCCCTAAACAGACAATAGCCGCCTTTCAAGGGTAGGCTCTCTTGCATCCGACAAGGATAAACATAGCGCTATACAAGAAATCCAAATTTTGGTTTAGCTCTTCGAAGGAAGTAGCTCGACTCACGCCAGACAAATCATATAAGCCGACAACAATTCGCTGATTTTAAACGGTACGAGTCAGGTTAAAATCGCAAACAGGCAAAACGAAGCCGATTTGTCATCGCAAAGCCTCAGTCCGAGAGTAAACCTAGGTCTTGCCCTAAACCCAGCCACGCTGGATCTTGACATCTCACAGACATAGTATGGTATACAGATCCAAAATTTGTCTCTTCACTTAAGCCTATTCGTTTCACCTAACTTTTCACAGAATCGGTAAACCGCAGAAAATCTCGCTTTATGCAAACAATAGGTACGGTGATCATCAGGAACTAGGAATGAGACGACAACTCACACCCTCTTTCTCATACTTCAAAAACTGAAGTTCATAAATAATCGAAAACAAATACATCAACAGCATCATGCTCGAAAGTCTCTCATGACACATAACCAGACCATATAAGTCTCGGAAAACAGATCACAAGGGTCTTAAACTCCAAAACGAACTACGGAAGGCTTGATCCCTACAACAAGGGTACGAGGCAGCCTTCAAAAGGCGAGCCCCAATCTTACCACTTTCAACGGAGCCTTTCAACCATTAATTCCGCCTATCTTACCTGACATATCTTATCGCCGCAAGAACATCAAAGGTTCTAACGAGCTGGGGCTAACTGTTGGTGTCAAAATCGGTCACGACGGAATCAATGACTGAAAGTCTCTAGAAAGTATTTCTTGAAACAAAAGTCTCGGATAATTTGAAAAGAAGTTATACGAGATTTTCTCAAATTAGAATATCCACTCTCTGTGAGGTCGAAACGGTTATCTCAAAATCAACGGCTAGATTATTTTTACTTATGGGTTCTTTGTGAAACACTTTGAAAGTAAGATCGAAGACTACGGGCGCACGAGTCCCCTGAAAGATCGGTCCGCCGCAAGGACATCAAGATTCGATCACCACAAAACCCTAAACACAAAAGAATCTGCCTCAAACTTCAAGAGGTCGCTCTCAAACCGCGGAGGAACCAGAAACGATCAAGATATCAAATCGGCCCTCGCCGAGATTTTCAGCCTCGGCGGCACTGGCCACGCTGGCCGGCTGGCGCCGGGCGTATCGCCCTGCCGCGGCACCCGCCACGCCGCCCGCCTGGCGCCGGCGCGCGCCTGGCGCCGGGCGGCACTGGCCACGTGGCCTGGCGCCGTGGCACCCACGCTGGCCGCCTGGCGCCGGCGGCACTCGCCTGGCGCCGTCGACGCCCTCGCCCTGGTCTCGGTCCCATCGTTCGGTCTGATCCCATCTTGGCTTGTTTGATCAATCATCGTGAGCTTGGGACGATCACGCTATGGAATAAACATCCTTCGACTCAATTGGAATCTTCCTCGATGTTTTACGACAAAACTAGAAGGATTGATTTCTCGTAGAAGATATCGATAAAACAAGGTCGATTAACTTGAACATCGATCCTTTAGGCTATACGGTTTATTTTACGAGAAAATAGTCTTTCCGAGAAATCGATAAAACGCTCAACGACTTAAGACAAGTCCACGGACTTACTTACGATTTTAAAATTCAGCCCAATCAGGCTATGACGGTTTATCCGATTTCCAACATCGGATAAACATCAAGTCACCAAAACTCGAGGATAATTACTAAGATCGATTTAAAATGGAATACTTCCTGAAGAGATAAGCTTGGGCCCAAAGGCAGGTCCATCATCTTAAGGCAAACCGCCTAGAGTGAGTATATAAGGAGAGAAAGAGCAGAGGAGAGGAGGATCCAAAATCCTGAATCTAGACTTAGAGAACTCCTGCTAGCTTAGAGAACTTAGAACTTAGGCGGTTAGGCCAGCGGCAGGACTTAGAACGCCTGGCCACCTCTTGTTCTAGTTTTATCTTCTCCGAGACCCCTGTTCCTCTCGAAGGATCTAACAATTCTTTTACTCAGAGCTCCACATAGAAACCCTAGGCATTATCTTCGACATGCCCGCTCTATGACCAACGCCATACTAGACTAACCAGGCCCTAGAACGCCTGGCCGCCTTGCTCAGAATCTCCGCCTCTCTCGAAGGATCGGACAATTCTTTTACTTAAGAGCTCCGCACATAGAAACCCTAGGCTATCTTCTACATGCCTGTTTCTATGAGAAACGCCATACTAGATCTAACCCGCCAGACGGTTCGATCTTTGTTAAATTACACCTAAACTGAACTACGTCCGACTTGATCCTCGAAGGGTAATGAGGCAGCCTTTCTTAAGGTCCAGTCCCAAATATTAACAAAACCTCTTCCGCGATTTATTCGGTCACTTGTCGCTATTGTCGCAGAAATCTGACCTTCGGAAAGTCGGGTTAACTTGGCTTTCCTCCGCAATCTTATTCATTAAAATTGACGGTGTGAATTTCGGTTCCCACACCGCACGAACGGTCAACGGAGGAAGGATCGGGCGATGGAGAACCCATGGGTGGCAGATAATCCCTAGCCGGGCGGCAGGCGCAGACGGAGCCGCCTGGCGCCGTGTAAGCCCATTACGCCGCGATAAGCCCCTGGCGCCGGCGGCAGACGCGACGGCCTACGCCGGGCGTAAGCGCGACGCAGCCGCCTGGCGCCGGTGGCACGACGCAGCCGCCTGGCACCGGGCGGTAAGCTGACGCAGCCGGCTCATACCGGGCGCAGGTCCTCTGCCGGTCGACCATCCTCGCCCTGGTCTTGGTCCTCGCCCTGGTCTCGGTCCCATCATGCTCGGTCTGATCCCGCCTTCGCTTCGTTGGGGTCGAAACGGTTATCTCAGAATCAACGACCAAAGATCTTTCCAAACTCAAAGATTTCCGCATCTAACGGTCAACGGAGGAAGGATCGGCGACGGAGAACCCACGGGCGCAGAGAATCCTGGCGCCGCGCGGCGAGACGGAGCCGCCTGCCGGGCGCAGACGCAGACGAGCCGGCGCAAGCTCCACTGGCCGGTGGCAGACGCGACGAAGCGCCTGGCGCCGCAGCAAGCGACGAGCCGCCTGGCGCCGCAGCAAGCGACGCAGTCGGCCGCGGCAGATCCTCGGCCGGCCGATGGTCCTTGTCCTGGTCTCGGTCCTCGCCCTGGTCTCGTCCCATCGCTCGGTCTGATCCCGCCTTAGCTTGCTTGGATCAATCCTCGGGGTTTGATAATGATCACGGCTATGGAATTAACATCTCTCGATTCGACTCGATTGGAATCACCCTCGATGTTTTACGACAAAAATTAAAGGTTGGATTTCTCAGAGGATATCGGTAAAACAAGATCGATTAACTCAACATCGATCCTTTAGGCTATACGGTTTATTTTACGAGAAAGATAGTCTTCCGAAATCGTGATAAAACGCTCAACGACTTAAGACAAGTCCACGGACTTACTTACGATTTTAAGAATTCAGGCCCAATCAGACTATGACGGTTTATCCAATTTCCAACATCGGATAAACATCAAGTCACCAAAAATAGGGAAAACTCTAAGATAATTACGATCGAAAATGGAATATTTCCTGAAGAGATAAACTTGGGCCCAAAGGCGAAGTCCATCATCCTAAGGCAAACCGACTTAGAGTGAGTATATAAGGAGAGCAAGAGCACAGGAGAAGGGATCCAAAATCCTAGATTGAGACCTAGAGAGCTCCCTAGCTGATAGAACTTAGAATTTAGGCGGTTAGACTAGCAAGGCAGGCCCTAGAACGCCTGGCCGCCTCCTGCTCAAGACACCTTCCTCTCGAAGGATCGGACAATTCTTACTCAGAGTTCGCACATAGAAACCCTAGCGCTATCTTCGACATGCCTGCTTCTATGACAAACGCCATACTAGACGAACTCCAGCGGTTCGATCTTTGTTCAATTCTTTCTAAACTGAACTACGTCCGACTTGATCCTCGAAGGGGTACGAGGCAGCCTTTCTTAAGGTCCAGTCCCAAATCTTAACAAAATATTTTCCGTGATTTATTCGGTCACTTGTCGTTGGCTGTCGAGAGAATCCGACCTTCGTGGAAAGTCGGGTTAACTTGGCTTTCCTCCGCAATCTTATTCATTAAAATTGACGGTGTGAATTTCGGTTCCACACCGCATCTAACGGTCAACGGAGGAAGGATCGGGCGATGGAGAACCCATGGGTGGCAGATAATCCCCGCCGGGCGTATAGACGGAGCCGCCTGGCGCCGGGCAAGCCCATTGGCGCCGGCGACAAGCCCCTGCCGGGCGGCAGACGCGACGCGAGCGCCTGGCGCCGCGGCAAGCGACGAGCAGCCGCCTGGCGCAAAGCACGACGCAGCCGCCTGGCACCGGGGCAAGCGACGCAGCCGGCCGGCCCGGCTGCAGGTCCTCTGGCCGGTCGACGATCCTCGCCCTGGTCTTGGTCCTCGCCCTGGTCTCGGTCCCATCATGCTCGGTCTGATCCCGCCTTGGCTTCGCTGGGTCGAAAACGGTTATCTCAGAATCAACGACAAAGATCTTTCCAAACTCAAAGATTTCCGCACTAACGGTCAACGGAGGAAGGATCGGGCGACGGAGAACCCACGGGCGCAGAGAATCCCATGCCGGGCGGCGACGGAGCCGCCTGGCGCCGGGCGGCAGGCGAGACGGAGCCTCCGCGTAAGCTCCACTGGCGCCGTGGCAGACGCGACGCAGCCGCCTGGCGCCGCAGCAGCGACGCAGCGGCCTGGCCGCAGCAAGCGACGAAGCCGCCCATGCCGCGCAGATCCTCGCCGGTCGATGGTCCTTGTCCTGGTCTCGGTCCTCGCCCTGGTCTCGGTCCCATCGTGCTCGGTCTGATCCCGCCTTAGCTTGCTTGGATCAATCCTCGGGTTTGATACGATCACGGCTATGGAATTAACATCTCTCGATTCGACTCGATTGGAATCACCGATGTTTTACGACAAAAATTAGAAAGGTTGGATTTCGTAGAGGATATCGTGGTAAAACAAGATCGATTAACTCAACATCGATCCTTTAGGCTATACGGTTTATTTTACGAAAGATAGTCTTTCCGAGAAATCGATAAAACGCTCAACGACTTAAGACAAGTCCACGGACTTACTTACGCATTTTAAGAATTCAGGCCCAATCAGACTATGACGGTTTATCCAATTTCCAACATCGGATAAACATCAAGTCACCAAAAAATAGGGAAAACTCTAAGATAATTACTAAGATCGATTTAAAATGGAATATTTCCTGAAGAGATAAACTTGGGCCCAAAGGCTAAGTCCATCATCCTAAGGCAAACCGACTTAGAGTGAGTATATAAGGAGAGCAAGAGCACGGAGAAGGGGATCCGAAAATCCTAGATTGGAGACCCAGAGCTCCCTTAGCTGATAACTTAGAATTTAGGCGGTTAGACTAGCAAGGCAGGCCCTAGAACGTCTGGCCTCGCCAAGACACTCGGCCCTCTAAGGATCGGACAATTCTTTTACTTCAGAGCTCCGCATAGAAACCCTAGGCGTTATCTTCGACATGCCTGTTTCTATGACAAACGCTCATACTAGACGAACCCGCCCAGGCGGTTCGATCTCTTGTTCAATTCTTTCTAAACTGAACTACGTCCGACTTGATCCTCGAAAGGGGTACGTAGGCAGCCTTTCTTAAGGTCCAGTCCCAAATCTTAACAAAATATTTTCCGCATTTATTCGGTCACTTGTCGTTGGCTGTCGCAGAGAATCCGGACCTTCAGGGAAAGTCGGGTTAACTTGACTTTCCTCCGTTTTTATTCACTAAAATCGACAGTGCGAATTTCGGTTCCCACAGTCTGCCTCTAAAATAATACAAAACCCTATTAATATAGCCTAACAGGCGGCCAGGGACTTATTTGGTAGAAGTGAAACCCTAATGAGATGATTACCTCATTTAATTTGACATTAATTCTCGGAGGCCTTCCATATCGATCGATGTCACTAGCTCCTATCGGTCGATGAATGTAGTGTCTCATCGATCGATGCATCATGTTGAGCATCGGTCGATTAGCTCAAGTTATCGTTCCATTACAACCCTCCTTAAAGTATCCATTTCTGCTCCAAAATGGTCACATTTCACCAAAGAGTACCTGAACCTGTAAAAGCTCATAAAAGACACTAGAAGTGTCCTTTTGTTTCCAAAAACATATAAAAATCATGGTTGAAAGTGGATAAAATCCGTGACTTATCAACTCCCCCAGACTTATCCTTTTGCTTGTCCTCAAGCAAATTTAAGGACATGGGTCTAGAAGAGGTTTTAAAATAGTGAGACTTAAACAACCTCTAACTCAAGATCATCACCTCAACTTTGTTGCAAGCCACATCAAAAATCTATTAGCTTTAGAAGTACATTATACCATATCCTAGCTTAGCAACCAAGTTCATCTAGCCAACAACTCAGCAATCCTGCCTGACTAGCCCCTCTACTGATTTCATTTCTGTGCATAAAGATAAAAGTGCGGGCTTTACCTTGGGAGAATCGATCACATGATGCAAGGTTGCTCAGACAAGTATCTGGATCTGCAGGTAAAAGTTAGTTCCTATCCTCTCTCTCTACCATTTCTCTCTTAGTCATGTTTGCTTTTTGTTTGCAGAACATTGACTGAGATTGGACAGGCTTCCATGAATCAAGCCTTAATGGTTGTAGCCACCAAGTCCTGTTCACTTCTTTTTTGACCTATATCCTAGGATTCATTGCGCGAAGCAAGTCTTAAAGGGGGTAACCACCAAGTCTTGTTCGAATCCTTTACCTATAGAATTCTTATGAATCAAGTCTTGAGGGGGGTAACAGCCAAGCCATGTTCTAATTCCTTCCTAAGTAATAACTAACTAGTCCTAGAACATATATTTAAGCTTATATAAATAAAAAAATTTATATATAACACTTTTGAGAGCTGAATATTAAATCTAAATTCGAAAATGAGAAAGAGAGGATGATAAAACTATCTACACAAGGCTTACCATCCAGACTTGTTCGAAGCATCCGATCCCATGTATACCAAGCCCCAAGACAAGCAGAGAATGTCAGGTTAGGTTGGAAATCAACTTTGGTTCTTTCAGATGATCATGAAAAGTATTGTCATAGTGACCAGTGATCCACTTTAGCATCTATAGTACATTATGTAGTTAGCAAATCTAAGAATGGTGCTAAAGTGAGGTTAGAAAATAAGTAGAAATTGAAAAACATATCATTGTCTCCGTTTGGTGCATGATAAATTCTTTTCTTTTTTTTTTTATTATTATTAAAAAAGGAAGAATGCTTTAAAGAAATTTGAAAAAATGAAGAATGCTTTAAAGAAATAAAACATCAAAATGTTAGTAATAACCCCCAGACTTAAACGACACTGTCCCCAGTGTTATTTAGTCAAAGTTTGGTGAAAAATTGAAACAAAGATAAAATTGATAGTTAATGACTAGAGTAACCATCTATTATATTCGTGATCGATCGATACCAAAGCATAGTTATCGATCGATAGTTGTTGACGTAAGGTCATCAATTCGGGTGTCTAACCCGCCTGATCTGTCATTTGTTAGTTCTTAGACAATCCAAACACAAGCAAATAGATAATAAGTCATGAAATAAAAATAGATACTCGAAAGTAATAAATCCTAAAATTCCAAAATAGAAATAAAAATAAAAATAAAAGTGTCTGGGAATAAGGGATAGAAATGTGAGGACTAGTCGGAGTCCTCTGCTGCTCCTCGCCATCCGATGATGAGTCACGACGGTACAGATGCGATGGTCCTGGCGCTGCTGGATAATGGGCTATGACGCCCTCCTACTCATGCACCTACAGCAGACACTCGACCAGATGGCATGAAGAGCGTCTGGGACAAACCTCTGAAAGTCCCCATGGTCGCGCATCGGAATGTTTGGCATGATGGGGAAGTCGGGTAGTGGTGCCTCTGGCTGGCCCTGTGTAGCTGGTGCTCTGCGCCTCCTGGAACTCCTCTGCATGTCCTGGAGGTTGCGGAGGAATGCCTCATCTGGCTGGAATCGAGCCTGTCAATGCTCCCGTTGAAGTCCGTGATGTGGCGGGATGGCAGCTGCAGAAGATGGAGGCTGTCTCCTCTCCTGAAACTCCAGAGCGAGCCCTCCTTCAGCCACTGGGCTGAAGACAGATGCGCCACGTCCAAGTAGGCGCGTGAGGTGCGTGCTGGCTCTCCAGTCAAGCGGATGCCGAGGTGCTGGAAGATCGGTGTAAGCAGGCTCCCGATCGTCTCCTTCTTCCTGCCTGTGCCCTTGAAGGGCTTCATCTTCAGCGACACCAGGTGCTGAGCAAAGAGGGATCCCAGGTTGGGCATGGGCATGTCGCGGTCTGGGTCCAGGTCCTGCAGGTCTACAACTCCGTCAAGCGCAGTGAACAGCAGTGTAAGCTCGTCAATCCTCACCTTGTTGGGCTCCATCTTGCACAGCAAAGTGCTGGCAAGGGCCCTGATGAAGTAGCGCAAGGTAAGATGACGAATATCAGTCTGAGTGACAGCCGTGCTCCAGTGGCCTATGATCCTCCAGAAGTCACCGATCATCGGAAACTCAGGGACACCCATAGTGGTGTTAGAAGGATCGAACCCGTAGATCTCGCAGATCTCAGCAACTGTGATCTTGTATCTGACACCTCTGGCGAAGAACGAGAGAACTCCGTCGCTCGCGACGCGGCCAGTGCTGGTGGTGTAGGTGAGATCAGCTGTGGCGAGGAACTATCTGACCAGAGACGGGTAGAGGTCGTAGGGGTGTGTGGCCATGGTGCCGAAACCAATCTGGCTGATCATGTCCCTCAAGTCGGGCCAGAGACCAAGCTGTCTGTCGGTAGGCTCGTCGATGAAACGCGTAGGAGCGATGTCAACGCGCAGCCATGCGTTGTAGAACAGGCTGTCGTAGTCGTCCCAACTCTCCGTACGCCGACAGTGGGTGCAGGCAGTGGAACGGACCGCTGTCTTCGGGTCGGCGTAAGACTCCATCGTCTGTATGGCCTTGGTAGGGTTCCTAGGCCATGGGTAGCGCTCGTCGGGCTGTCGTGGCGGAGAGTGTGATGATGATGATGGCGTCGAGGAAGATGGTGGTGCGGGTGGTGCCCTGGAGGTGCTCGGAATATCGAGCCTCCTCTTAGTCCTCCTCTCGCGTCTGCTGTCTCTCCGTGAACTCATCTGCAAACAACAAAAAAAAAAGAATCATCCATCAGTAGGTGCAATCGATGGTTTCTACATCGATCGATGCTCTCAAAGAGAGATCGATCGATTCGGGTAGCTCCATGTCAATCGATAGTCGTATATGACATCGATCCCTGAGCGTCGATATCGATCGATTCAACAACGACCGTGTTGATCGACACGACATCGCGAAACCTGCAACACCAAACTCATCCCAAATCGCAATTCCACAAATAACGAATGCAAAACGAACAATCCTAGAACCTATTTCATCATACTAGCAACTTAAATCGACCGAATCCAAACCTAATCGATCGATTTTGTTCATGTCAAAACCTAGTCAAACAAACTCCAAAAAATAGAGAATTTCGGGTTCAAACCTTGAAGATCTGTTGAATAGATGAACAAATGAGATAGAGAAGTGAAAAAACAAGGAGTAGGGATGTCAATTGGACTAACCGGTTGGATTTGGGCGTGTCCAGATAGGTTTACTTTTTTTTGGGCGGCGTTTTTGGTTGGAGTCCAAATAGCACCTGACCAAATAAGACCATGTCCAAATAGACCATGACCAGTTGGACTGTCCATGGAGTCCAGATGCCCATTTGATGTAAAGAGTAATTTTCAATTAAAAAGATGTACACATTCTAAATTTTATATATAACAAAAGATAAAAGTTTTAAATTTAAACTTCATGTTTTACACACAGATACTTAAAAGTCTTAAACATAAACTTCAACTTCATATTTTACAAAAGGTACTTAAAGTCTTAAACTTAAAATTAAACTTCATTTTTACAAAAGATACTTAAACATCATGTTTCATTCCTTCTTCTTCTTTTTCTTCATCTTCATCTTCTTCAGAATCACCTAACATGAGCAGAGATATGTAAGCAATCACATCTAGAGTCTTAAGCTGTTTAAGTTAAACATCTTAAAATCAGAAAACTTACTCGTGACTTCAAACCCACTCAGCCAATTTCTTCCACATATGAGAGCTTGCACATTTGAAGGAAGAAGTCGGTTCCTATACTTGCTCAGAACACGGCTTCCAACACTGAATGAGGACTCAGACGACACGGTTGTAATAGGAATTGAAAGAACATCACACGCCATGCGGGACAGCTCTTTAAACCGTGGTGCATTGTGTCTCCAAAATCTCAAGACATCCATAGTCTTAAAGATCTCATAATCTAAAACAGGTTCAGCCAAGTACACATCTAAAGCTGATTTTCCTGTTCCCCCATTTTGAGAACAATGGGCATAAAACTCCTGCATTATGAACATAAAAACAGTAAGTACACACCAAGTAACTACTTACCCGATAACACTAACTAGTAACTACTTACCCGATATCCAGCTGGTATACTACTGAAGTGCTTGCAGTAGAGCTCTTAGGATCCTTCTTATAAACCCCATATAACTTCTTTATCTTCTTTCGGATATGATCAACTTTCGACTTGCTTGTTAATGGATTTAAGGTCTCATAACAAAACTCCATGGCAGCAAACTTCAACCTTGGATCCAACACCGCAGCAATAGAAAGTATATCACTGTACTCCTCCCAATATTTGTCAAACTTCAACTGCATTGTTTCCACCATTTGACAAATTGTCTCATCATCTGAAGTTTCATGCGCTCTAAGCCAGCATTCTATCTTCCAGACTTCCATAAAATATAAATTTGCAGTCGGATATGATGAGCCAGATACCAGGTTTGTCATCTCAGCAAATGGAGACAAAAATTCCTTGATGAGTGTTCCTCTAGACCATTCCAATTCTGATGGAAAGCACTTGTAACTCGGATCTGCTTCAGAGAGATTACGCATGCTTCTCTATGTGGAATAGCTCTATCCAACATCCTATATGTTGAATTCCACCTCGTCGCTACATCCAAAACAAGACCAGGTTCTTTCTTGCTCCCAGCGGTTTCAACACAGGTCTCAAACATCTGTTCCTTCGATACTCAACAAAGGAGTATGAAAGATCATGCTCAGCAATTGCACCAGCAATCATTTCCCGGAAGACCATCATATCAAATTTCCTATTACTACCTCCAGGTGTACTTCCAGGAGTCTTTGAACAGTTTCTACTATGACGCCACAACGTAGTAGTTCCATTACTCAAATCAAAGTTATAGGAATGGTGGCAATGCTTGCAGACAACTACTGTAGTACCATCAGACAACTTATCTCCTATATCAAAATTATTCCAACACTTTGAATGCCTTCGTTTTTTACCTCTACTACTCTGAGCCGTAGGGTCAGGACCATCATCTTCATTCTGATCCATCGTCCTATCATCATCACTTAAAGTATCCTCATCCATCGTCCTATCATTCTGAACAAAAGAGATTAAAGATATCAACAAAGAATCACATTACAAACCCATCAAGCCATCGACAAAGAATCACTTTACAAACCCATCAAGCCATGAACCCATCAAGCCATGAACCCATCAACACAAACCCATCTCACAAACTCAAAACAATCACAAAAGATTAAGAGATTCTACCTGAGACAGGAGATCGTGAGCCGGAGACTGAGGCATGGGAGCTTTGAGAGAGAGCCGAGTCTGAGACATGAGAGCTTTGAGAGAGATCCGAGAATGAGACTTGAGAGCTTTGAGAGAGATCCGAGACTGAGACTCAAGCTGTACCACAATAAGAAACTTCAACAATCACAGAAGATTAAGAGATTATGAAGAAGAAGAAGAAGAAGATTACCTTAGAGAGTAAGAGATTTGAGAGCAGAGATGGAGAGCCGAGAGATGAGAGAAGAGATGAGACGACGTGAGACACTCATGGTGAGAGCAAGAGAGGCGAATCAAACGGAGAGAAGAGATCGGTTTCCATCAGAGTCTCAGAGAAGCGATTGGTTTCGAACTTTCGAGGAGGAGAGATGAAATGAGAGACGAGAGAAGAGATGAGACGATGTGAGATCGGACTATCCTAGTCTCAGACGATGATTTCCCCCAATATTAGAAACCCTAGGTTTGTTTTTTAATTGGACTATCCAAATCCAAATTGTTTATCCATTTGGTTTTGGACCTATTTGGTTTTGGACCTATTTGGTTGAGTTTTGTATTTGGTCTAAAATGGATAAACCATTTGGGTTTGGTCATGGTTGTCCAATGGACATAAGGCCCATTTGACATCCCTAACAAGGAGATTGAGGCAAGAAACGGCGAAAATCGACTCGGTTTCTAGAGAGAAAATCGGTTTCTGGTTTTCGGAGAAGAATGCTAAATGAGGGATGAAAAGGCGGAATCGGGTTAATGACCATGTCGATAACCAAGATCGATCGATATGCCTGACGCGATCGATCGATTCGGTAATTCCTTCTCTATATATATAATTTTTTTTTGGTTTATGAAAAATAAAATAAAAAATGAAAATGAAAATGGAAACTAAATGCAATAGTGAGTTGCCTCCCACTAAGCTTTATTTTTAGTCATTAGCTTGACTTAAAAATCTTTTAATCAGATTTGGGAATGCCCAACCGTAAAGGTTTGACATTTGGCGGTTTAGCCCATTAATGCTTCACTCGTTGCCCATTCACCGTAAATTCTTCTCCTTTATCGTTCATAAGGGTGATGGCTCCGTTTGGTCTGGCTACCGTAATTGTGAAAGGTCCTGACCAGCGAGAACGGAGTTTTCCGGGAAACAAAGTGAGCCGAGAGTTATATAATAGAACTTGATCGTTGGCAGCAAAATGCCGGGAGACGATCTTCTTGTCATGGTAAGCTTTCGTCCGTTCTTTATATAGTTTTGAATTCTCATAAGCTAAATGTCTGATTTCATCTAGCTCGTTCAGTTGTATGAGCCTCCTTTCTGCAGCAGTTTTGATGTCGAAATTTAGCAATTTTGTTGCCCATGCTGCTTTATGTTCTAATTCAACGGGTAAGTGACAAGCTTTTCCGTAGAGTAGATGGAAAGGAGTTGTTCCTAGTGGAGTTTTAAATACAGTTCTGTAAGCCCAAAGTGCATTATCTAGTTTTTGTGACCAATCTCTTCTGGTGATCCCAACGGCTTTCTCCAGAATCTCTTTGATTTGTCTGTTAGAGACTTCTACCTGCCCACTTGTCTGTGGATGGTAGGCTGTGGCAACTCTGTGGTGAACTCCATTTTTCCTAAGTAGATTTTCGAAAACTTTGTTGATGAAATGGGTACCACCATCGCTTATTACTACTCGAGGAACTCCAAATCTAGGGAAAATAATGCTCTTGAAGAGTTTGACAACAACAGAGGCATCATTTGTAGTTGTGGCTATAGCTTCAACCCATTTGGAAACATAATCAACAACAACTAAAATGTATCTGTTCCCATATGAGGAAGGGAAAGGACCCATAAAATCTATCCCCCAGCAGTCAAAGACTTCGATTTCTAGAATGAACTTCTGTTTCATTTCATGTTTTTGCTGATTTTTCCTCTTCGTTGACACCTATCACATTTTATGATATAGGCGTGAACATCGCGGAACATGGTAGGCCACCAAACTCCGGCCTGAAGGATTTTAGATACTGTTTTGAAAGTTACGAAATGTCCGGCATAAGAAGATCCATGGCAGTGGAATATGATGTCCGGTACTTCAGCGTCTGCAACACAGCGTCTGTAAATTCCATCAGCACATTGCTTGTAGAGATATGGTTCATCCCAGTGGTATCACCTGACTTCTCTGAAGAACTTCTTTCTATCATAATTTTTTAGTCCCTCTGGTTCGACGTCAGCAGCTAAATAGTTTACTATGTCAGCATACCATGGTCTGTCTCTGAATTTTCTTTCAACAGCGTGCACTTCCTGATCGGGGTTTTTGCATCTATCAAGAGTGTGCGGGTCAGTGGTTCTATTGTCGGCTACGGTGATAGTTACATTGAAGGATATCTTGAATGAAACTTTACTTAAGTCAAAGCCGTTTTCACAGTTTGCTGGTGCGTCTGTCTTATTATCGATCGATTGCATGGTCGATTCATCGATCGACATGTCATCAGTCGTATCGATCAATTTATCGTTTGTGTCATCGATCGACATAGAGTCAGTTATATCAATCAATTCATCACTTGATTCATCGACTGATATGGATTCAGATGCTAGATTTATCTGACCAATGAATGTCGATTCTGCCAGGTATACACCTTCGGCTGGCAGGAAATCATCGATAGGAATGTTGTCGTCGACTTTTATCCGAGAAAGGTGGTCCGCTACGCTGTTATCTACTCCTCTTTTGTCTTTGATTTCCATGTCAAATTCTTGGAGTAGAAGGATCCATCGGATAAGTCGTGGTTTGGCATCTTTCTTCTGCATAAGGTACTTTATTGCTGCGTGATCGGTGTGAATAATAACTTTCAAGCCAACAAGGTCGTTTCGGAATTTCTCGAAAGCGTACACGACAGCAAGTAATTCCTTTTCTGTTGTGCCATAATTTCTCTGAGCGTCGTCCAGAGTTAGTAAATAACATGAAGTTTTTCATCTTTACGCTGCCCTAACACTGCTCCTACTGCGAAATCACTTGCATCGCACATAATTTCGAAAGGAAGACTCCAATCGGGTGCTTGCACGACGGGAGCAGTTATCAATGCCTTTTTTATTTTATCAGAAGCTTGCTGACATTCTGGAGTGAATTCGAATTTAACATCCTTGCAGAGGAGTGTTGTTAGAGGTCTGGCAATTTTGCTGAAATCTTCTATAAACCGTCGATAAAATCCAGCATGCCCAAGAAAACTCCTTATGTCTTTTATGTTAGTTGGTGGAGGTAAACCAGTCCTTACTTCTATCTTCGCTCGATCTACTTCAATTCCAGCAGCAGATACCTTGTGTCCAGTATTCCATCATTAACCATAAAATGGCATTTTTCCCAATTTAGAACAAGGTTCTTCTCTTCGCATCTGGCTAGAACCTTACAGAGGTTATCGAGACAACTTTTGAAATCAGATCCATAGACTGAGAAATCATCCATAAAAACTTCCATAAAATCTTCTATCATATCATTGAAGATAGACATCATGCAGCGTTGGAAGGTAGCGGGGGCGTTACACAGGCCAAATGCCATCCTACGGTAGGCGAATGTTCCATAAGGGTATGTGAAGATTGTCTTTTCTTGGTCATCCGGATGGATTGGAATTTGGAAAAATCCGGAATATCCATCAAGAAAGCAATAGTATTGATGATTGGCTAATCTTTCCAACATTTGATCGATAAAAGGTAAAGGAAAATGGTCTTTCCGCGTTGCGAAGTTTACTTTCCTGTAGTCGATGCACATACGGTGTCAAGTTACAGTTCTCTTTGGAATAAGTTCATCTTTGTCGTTCTTGACCACAGTAATGCCTCCTTTCTTAGGCACCACGTGAACTGGGCTCACCCAATTGCTATCTGAGAATGGATAGATTACACCGGCATCGAGAAGTTTGATAATCTTCTTTTTAACAACTTCTTTCAGGTTGGGGTTTAGTCGCCTTTGATGTTCTATTTATGACTTTGATTCATCTTTAAGATGAATCCGATGCATACACAGGTCGGGGGAAATTCCTGGGATATCCTCAAGAGAGTATCCGATTGCTTTCCTGTGTTTTCGCAGTTTATTCAACAATAAAGCGAGCTCACTGTTTGTAAGATTTGCATTTACGATAACGGGATAAGTTTTGTCGAAAAGGTAGGCATATTCGAGTCCAGCAGGAATTGGTTTCAATTTCACCTTAGGTGCATATTCCTTGCTCAGATCGCCTATCGAAAATGGTTGTCGATCGACAGCGTTTTGCAGATATCGATCGATATTTATCTCGGAATCATCTTCATCATTTGTTGTATCATCATTTCTTGCATCCATCAAATGTGCATAATCATCCGTACGTTTATCTATGCTGAAAACTTCTCCTTGAGCAACCATGAGCACATCTTCGATGTGGCTTTCAGAGAATGAATCTTCAAAAGATTTTTGGGTAAGCTCGTCGATATCATCGACATAGGAGGATGATCTATCTATCAAAGGGCGCGTCATTACTTTTTTCATGTCGAACCTCATTGGAATGTTTCCAATGTTTAGGCAGATGCGTCCTTCTTTGAGGTCAATTATCGCATTTGCGGTTGCAAGAAATGGTCTTCCCAAGATAATGGGGTCTCTGGGTTCGTTCTTGTAGTGAAGTACAACGAAGTCCGTTGGTAAGGCATCCATTGATAATCACGGGCACATCCTCGCCTTCCGAACTCGAACAGATCGATCAGAGAGAACTAGTTGGATATTTGCTGGAGTGAACTCCGCATACCCGAGGGATATTGCAAAAAAGTGCGGCATCAAATTCACGCTAGATCCGTGTGGGAACCGAAATTCACACCGTCGATTTTAATGAATAAGATTGCGGAGGAAAGCCAAGTTAACCCGACTTTCCTTGAAGGTCCGGATTCTCGCGACAGCCAACGACAAGTGACCGAATAAATGCGGAAAAAGATTTGTTAAGATTTGAGACTGGACCTTAAGAAAGGCTGCCTACGTACCCCTTTCGAGGATCAAGTCGGACGTAGTTCAGTCAGAAAGAATTGAACAAGAGATCGAACCGTCTGGGCGGGTTCGTCTAGTATGAGCGTTTGTCATAGAAACAGGCATGTCGAAGATAACGCCTAGGGTTTCTATGCGCGGAGCTCTTAAGTAAAGAATTGTCCGATCCTTCCGAGAGGAGCGGAGATTTGCAGGAGGCGCCAGACGCTCTAGGGCCTGGTTCGCCTAATATGAGCGCTGGTCATAGAAGCGGCATGTCGAAGATAATGCCTAGGGTTTCTATGCGGAGCTCTGAGTAAAAGTATAGTTAGATCCTTCCGAGAGGAACGGGTCTCTGGAGAAGATAAAACTAGAACAAGAGGCGCCAGACGCTCTGAGTCCTGCGCTGGCCTAACCGCCTAAGTTCTAAGTTCTCTAAGCTAGCAGGATGCTCTAAGTCTCCAATCTAGGATTTTCGGATCTTCTCTTCTGCTCTTGCTCTCCTTATATACTCACTCCTAGGTCGGTTTGCCTTAGGATGATGGACCTCGCATTTGGGCCCAAGTTTATCTCTTCGGAAATATTCCATTTCGTCGATCTTCATAATTATCCTCGAAGTTTTCGGTGGCTTGATGTTTATCCGATGTTCGAAATTGGATAAACCGTCATAGTCTGATTGGGCCTGAATTCCTAAAATCGTAAGTAAGTCCGTGGACTTGTCTTAAGTCGTTGAACGCTTTATACGATTTCTAAAGACTATCTTTCTCGTAAAATAAACCGTATAGACTAAAGGATCGATGTTCAAGTTAATCGATTTTGTTTTATACGATATCTTCTACGAAATCCAATCCTTCTAGTTTTTGTCGTGAAAACATCGAGGACGATTCCAATCGAAGTCGGATGTTTATTCCGAGCCGTGATCGCCCCAAACTCACGATGATTGATCCAAACAAGTCAAGATGGGATCAGACTGAACACGATGGGACCGAGACCAGGACGAGGGCCGCCGACCGGCGCCAGGCGGTGCCGCGGCCAGGGCGCCGGCGCCAGGCCGCCCGCGACGGGTGCCACCGGGCGCCAGGTCAGGTACCGGCCGCGGCCAGCCCGCGACGGCCGCTGGCGCCAGGCCAGCCCGCACGGTGCCGCCGGGCGCCAGGCCAGCCACGGTGCCGCGGCCAGGTCGGTGCCGCCAGGTCGGTGCCGCCGCGCCAGGCGCCCGCCCGGTGCCGCCGGGCGCCAGGTCGGTGCCGCCGCGCCAGCCAGCGGTGCCGCCGGGCGCCAGGATCGGTGCCGCTGGCGCCGCCAGTCTGGTGCCGGGCCGGTCGGTGCCGGGCGCCAGGTCGTGCCGCCGCCAGGTCGGTGCCGCCGGGCGCCAGGCCAGCCCGCTGCGGACGGTGCCGCCGCCAGGTCGGTGCCACCGCGCCAGGCCAGGTGCCGCCGGCGCCAGGCCGCCCGCCACGGTGCCGCCGGCGCCAGGTCGGTGCCGCGGCGCCAGGCCGGCCCGTGACGGTGCCGCCGGCGCCAGCCGGTGCCGCCGGCGCCAGGCTGAAGATCTCGGCGAGGGCTTCGATTTGATATCTTGATCGTTTTCTGGTTCCTCACGGTTTGAGAGAACGACCTCTTTGAAGTTTCGAGGCAGATTCTTTTGTGTTTAGGGTTTTTGTGGTGATCGAATCTTGATGTCCTTGGCGAAGCGGACCGATCTTTCCGGGACTCTCGTCCGCGACCGTAGTCTTCCGATCTCACAGAGAGTGGATATTCTATTTGAGAAAATCTCGTATAACTTCTTTTCAAATTATCCGAGATTTTTGCTTCAAGAAATACTTTCTAGAGACTTTCAGTCATTGATTCCGTCGGACCGATTTTGACACCAACAGTTAGCCCCCAGCTCGTTAGAACCTTCGTGATGTTCTTGCGAGCGATAAGACATGTCAGGTAAGATAGGCGGAATTAATGGTTGAAAGGCTCTGAAAGTGGTAAGATTGGGGCTGCGCCTTCGGCTGCCTACGCACTTTGTTGTAGGGATCAAGCCTTCCGTAGTTCGCTTTGGAGTTTAAGACCCTTGTGATCTGTTTTCCGAGACTTATATGGTCTGGTTATGTGTCATGAGAGACTTTCGAGCATGATGCTGTTGATGTATTTGTTTTTCGATTATTTATGAACTTCAGTTTTTCGGTATGAGAAAGAGGGTGTGAGTTGTCGCCTCATTCCTAGTTCCCTGATGATCACCGTATCTATTGTTTGCATAAAGCGAGATTTTCCGCGGTTTACCGATTTACGTGAAAGTTCGTGAAACGAATAGGCTTAAGTGAAGAGACAAATTTTGGATCTCGTATACCATACTATGTCTGTGAGATGTCAAGATCCAGCGTGGCTGGGTTTATGGCAAGACCTAGGTTTACTCTCGACTGAGGCTTTGCGATGACAAATCGGCTTTCGCTTTGCCTGTTTGCGATTTTAACCTGACTCGCACCGCTTAAAATCCGCTAATTGTTGTCGGCTTATATGATTTGTTCATGAGTCGAGCTACTTCCTTACGTAAGAGCTAGACCAAAATTTTGATTTCTTGTATAGCTGCTATGTTTATCCTTGTCGGATGCAAGAGAGCCTACCCTTGAAGGGCTGCTATTTGTCTGTTTAGACGCTAGAGTTCGCTTGTTGTGATCAGCAACAACGAAATGATGCCAGTTTAGAGGCATGTTACCGCTAGAGGTGTGTTTGTATGTTTTGAGTTCTAGAGACGAGGATTTCGCCTGGAACGCTTTTGAGGAAAAGAATGTCCTTCGAAGCTAGCGACGCCTCGCAGTGCTGAAGGTCGAAGTTTCCCGCCGCATTTCGTGGTTGAAATGTTCGCGGCTTTGGAGATGTTTTGCTTAATGTTCGCAGCCAGAAACTGTTGTTTCGGTTTACGCGAGGACCAAGAGGTCGCGAAGTTCGACCAGGGAGAAGCGCCTACATTCACAGTGCTTCGTGAAGTGTTGGCCTTCCGGATTTGTTTGTATATATTAAGGATGACTCGTATAACTCTTGGAGCCTTGTCACGAGTGTTTCTTTTCATGCAGTGTTTACGGGCGATAGAACTTAATCGATTGACGATGAGTTTGAATCTTCCGCTAACCATATGGTTGTTAGGACTGAGTTTTGGTATGGAGAGTTTATCGTATGATTTCGATTCTGGGTTATGCGACAAATTGCTTGCGTAATAGTCACTTGGCGTCTATGAACAAATCGCGGATTGTTGTTTTAGCCGCTATGATTGGAGCGTGGTCGCCAGTAGCTTTGGATTGGCATGGAGGCTAGATTCAGCCGACGCCAAGGAAGTTGTTTGGTAACGATCAGACCATGACCCTTATTAAGGTCATGTTAGTTTACTGATTGTCCTTAATGGGATGCCAATTCAGGTCCGGCTTTACGGAAGGAAGTTGGCCGAGGGCCAAATAGCGTTGCGAGATAGACATGCCAAGCATAGCGGAGTTTTCTGAATTATTGCTGATGGCTTTAGAAACGATCTTCCACTTTAGGTCTCAGTTATAATGATGAATGGTTCGATAAAATTTTTTTTGTTGCATGAAAATCGCTTCATTTTATCCGAGGGGACAAAGTTTAAGGGATCGACGCAGGACACGTGCGGTTCGCTCGTGGATTATTTCCTGCTCGGACGTAACCGCTGGGAGTCAAAGCAGGAGCCAGAAACCTTGTGGAGCGAAAACTGTCTATGTCAGTTACCCGTTGGACCCATTATGTTTATTTTAAAAGTTGCTTTGTATGAATTGACTCGACCATACAGAGGATTTTTCGTAAAAGTGATGTAAGGGGTTTTCGCAAAGGTAACCGGAGAGCTTCACAAATTACTTGCGATATTCGCGACCACGGATTATGTTTTCCTCATTCACTTTTGCATCGCGAAATCGTTTTGCATGAGACCGATCATGTTTTTTCCTAGGCTGTTTTGTTTTAAAACGTTCTTGTTATAATGAAAGTAATGGATGACCGGTTTCATGGAGATAGAAAATCGCAGATTGTTAAAGTAGCGATGTTTCCGGATTACACGGAGATGTTTCCGCTATGATTTCGACCTTTGATCTAAAGCTGCTTCAACTACTCGTGGAGTTTTACCGGGTTATTTCGCTATTTTCGTAGTTCACCGTCGTATATTAGTCTGACGCCGGTACACGCTTTTAGTTGGGAGTTTGCGAGAGGTGACATAGAGTTTTCAGGACTATGTTTGTAACGGTTGGCTATGCCGCTAGCGTTCTTAAGATGAATCTTATTGCTGCGAGTTTTCTTTGTCAAAGCGTTGTCTTGATGCTGAAGCAAAAGTTTTCAAGATGGGATTATAATGGATATAGTATACGCACTTCTTTTCTTTTACGAAAGAAAACGGGTTAGCCGCTCTTCGAAGACTTGTGTATGTTTTTTTTTCTTTTAGAAGCGGGATGAGTATGCTTTAGAACGCTGCGATCGCGGTTTTTCGAGACTAGATCGGTTTGCATGTTCTGCCTGGACAATCAAGGAACGATGGAACAAGACTGGAAATTTTGCCTAAGACTTAGCTTGCTCGACTATCCACCTAAATCCTAAGTTCCCTAAATTCTACGGCAGTTTTCAAGACGCTTTTGTTCCTGTCCTACAAAGAATTAAAACCCTTACAAAATTTTTCGAAAATAGTCTTTTGAAGGTTTCGCATTCGAAGGAATCCCATTTCCTCGTATAGTCGAGACGATTGGTGTTTAGAATAACCGGATCGTACCAAACTCACAAAGATTGATCTAAACAAGCCAAGATGGGATCGGACCGAGCACGATGGGACCGAGACCAGGACGAGGGACGCCGACCGACGCCAGGCGGGTGCCGCGGCGCCATGCCGCTGGCGCCAGGCCAGCCCGCGTCCCCGCTGCTGCCGGGCGCCAGGCGGCCGGGCGCCAGGCCAGCGCCCCGCGTGCCGCCGGGCGCCAGCCAGCCAGCGTCCGCGTGCCGCCGGCGCCAGGCTGCGCCGCTGCCGCCGGGCGCCAGGCCAGCGTCCGCTCTCCGCGCCAGGCGGTGCCGCCGGCGCCAGGCGGTGCCGCGCCAGGTCGCCGGCGCCAGGCGCCGGGCCGCCAGGTGCCCGCCGCGGCCCAGGCGGCTGCCGGGCGCCAGGCCAGCCAGCTCCCCGCCGCCAGCGCCAGGCGGGTGCTGCCGCCAGGCCAGCCAGCCCGCGTGCCGCCGCCAGGCGGTGCCGCTGGCGCCAGGCGGTGTGCCGTGGCAGGCCAGCCCGCGCCCCGCGCGCGGGCGCCAGGTCGGTGCCGCCGGCGCAGGCCAGCCAGCGTCCGCGCGCCGCCGGCGCCAGGCCGGTGCCGCCGGTGTTCGCCAGCCAGCGTCCTGCGTGCGCCGCCAGGCCGTCTTGCCGTCTGTGGGTTTTTCGTTGTTCGATCTTTCCCTCGTCGCTTATGGAAATCTTTTGAGTTTTGGGAAGGTCTTTAGCCGTAGATTTCGAGATAACCGCTTTTGACCCCAACAAGAGCAAAGTGAGGTTTCCACAGGCGAGGTGACCTTGGTGATGGTTGTTCTCGTCCACAGCGAGGTGGCCGAGAGTGATTTTGTTCCTTCAGAAAATCTCAACGGAAACTCCGATTGAGACGAAACGAAGCCATTTTGACCTAGACACAACGGAGAACAAAGTGGGCTCTTACTAAGGCGAACTGGGAAGACTGATCTTACCTTATGGCAAGTCGTCCTAGTAAGATCAAGCTCCGACCTCCTTTCGCTTTCCGCTTGTTCCTCGAGAGTTGTTTGTAAGAAGTATGGCAGTGGGAATCGGTGAACCGATTTGCCGCGGCTTCTGTTCCACGAGTAATATAGGGTTTCCCAAGGTTTCGAGGAGAATAAGTTTTATTTTTCCGAGAGGTTCTCGAAGAAACGTTTTCGTAGAAACCTTGCTCGCTTGCATTTCTCTAACTTGGTAACAAGACGAATTTTGGGGTTTGATAGATTTTATCGCTGCCCTTCTGTTTAGATAGAGAAATTGCGAGCTCGCTTTTGTGCTCTTCCTGTGGCGGAAAGCCGCTGCTAGGTTTTGATTTGCTCGAGCACCGTGGCTTTGGCGTAAGCGTTGGCCATAGGAACAGTCGCTGGAGTTGTTTTACCATCGCTGACGAAACTGCAACTTTTCTTTCATATTTCTGGACATTGGTTCGACTGCGCTGCGGCCGTATGAGTAAGAGTAATCCGTCCCCCTCCTTCTAGCCAAACTGTGGGAACCAAATTCACACCGCCGATTTTAATGAATAAGATTGCGGAGGAAAGCCAAGTTAACCCGACTTTCCTTGAAGGTCCGGATTCTCGCGACAGCCAACGACAAGTGACCGAATAAATGCGGAAAAATATTTGTTAAGATTTGAGACTGGACCTTAAGAAAGGCTGTCTACGCACTTTCGAGGATCAAGTCGGACGAAGTTCAGTTAGAAAGAATTGAACAAGAGATCGAACCGTCTGGGGTTCGCCTAGTATGAGCGCTTGTCATAGAAACAGGCATGTCGAAGATAACGCCTAGGGTTTCTCGCGGAGCTCTTAAGTAAAAGAATTGTCCGATCCATCCGAGGAGCGGAGATTAGCGAGCAGGAGGCGCCAGACGCTCTAGGGCCTGGTTCGCCTAATATGAGCGTTGGTCATAGAAGCGGCATGTCGAAGATAATGCCTAGGGTTTCTGCGCGGAGCTCTGAGTAAAAGTATAGTTAGATCCTTCCGAGGAACGTGGGTCTGGAGAAGATAAAACTAGAACAAGAGGCGCCAGACGCTCTGAGTCCTGCCTCGCTGGCCTAACCGCCTAAGTTCTAAGTTCTCTAAGCTAGCAGGATGCTCTAAGTCTTCAATCTAGGATTTTCGGATCTCCTTCTTCTGCTCTTGCTCTCCTTATATACTCACTCCTAGGTCGGTTTGCCTTAGGATGATGGACCTCGCCTTTGGGCCCAAGTTTATCTCTTCAGGAAATATTCCATTTCCGTCGATCTTCATAATTATCCTCGAGGTTTTCCCTATTTTTCGGTGGCTTGATGTTTATCCGATGTTCGAAATTGATAAACCGTCATAGTCTGATTGGGCCTGAATTCTTAAAATCGTAAGTAAGTCCGTGGAATTGTCTTAAGTCGTTGAACGCTTTATACGATTTCTAAAGACTATCTTTCTCGTAAAATAAACGTATAGCCTAAAGGATCGATGTTCGTTAATCGATTTTGTTTTATACGATATCTTCTACGAAATCCAATCCTTCTAGTTTTTGTCGTAAAACATCGAGGACGATTCCAATCGAAGTCGAAGGATGTTTATTCCAGCCGTGATCGCCCCAAACTCACGATGATTGATCCAAACAAGTCAAGATGGGATCAGACCGAACACGATGGGACCAAGACCAGGACGAGGGCCGCCGACCGGCGCCAGGCCGGGTGCCGCCGGCCAGGCCGCCCGCGACGGTGCCACCGGCGCCAGGTCAGGTACCGCCGGCGCCAGGCCAGCCCGCGACGGGCCGCCGCCGCCAGGCCAGCCAGACGGTGCCGCCGGCGCCAGGTCGGTGCCTGGCGCCAGCCGCCCGCGCCACGGCCGCCGGCGCCAGGTCGGTGCCGCCGGCGCCAGGCCAGCCAGCGTGGAGGCCGCCGGCGCCAGGTCAGCCGGGCGCCAGGCCGGTGCCGCCGGCGCCAGGTCGGTGCCACCGGCGCCAGATCGGTGCCACCGGCGCCAGGCCGCCCGCCACGGAAGCCGGCGCCAGGTCGGTGCCGCCGGCGCCAGGCCAGCCAGCGGATGCCGCCGCCGCCAGGGGTGCCGCCGGCGCCAGGTCGGTGCCGCCGGCCAGGCCGGTCCGCGTGACGGTGCCGCCGCGCCAGGCGGGTAACGCCGGCGCCAGGCGGTGCCGCCGGCGCCAGGCCGGTGTCGCCGGCGCCAGGCCGGTGCCGCCGGCGCCAGGCCGGTGCCGCCGGCGCCAGGCTGAAGATCTCGGCGAGGGCTTCGATTTGATATCTTGATCGTTTTCTGGTTCCTCACGGTTTGAGAGAACGACCTCTTCGAAGTTTCGAGGCAGATTCTTTTGTGTTTAGGGTTTTTGTGGTGATCGAATCTTGATGTCCTTGGGCGAGCGGACCGATCTTTCCGGGGACTCTCGTCCGCGCACGCCCGTAGTCTTCCTATCTCACAGAGAGTGGATATTCTAATTTGAGAAAATCTCGTATAACTTCTTTTCAAATTATCCGAGACTTTTTGCTTCAAGAAATACTTTCTAGAGACTTTCAGTCATTGATTCCGTCGTGACCGATTTTGACACCAACAATCCGAGATCGCAGAGGGTTCTTGGAAACTGTTTATCTTGGATTGTGCAACTAAGAACGAAACTACCAGGGTCGGGTTGCCTGATCGGAATTTCGCCTTGAATTATAGCACTGACTTCTTCGGAAATCATCATGATACTGCGTTCTCCGACTGGAAAACTTTTAGTTACCATATCTTTAACATACTTCTTTAGTGTTGGCAAAATTTTGACAGCATCACTTAATGGCATCTCAACTCTGATCCTTTCAATTGCTTTCTTACAGATTTCTCTGTCCAGTTCACGCTCAGGGTTGGACTTTCGTGGAGAAAAAGGGAGAATCGGGTTATTAACCCTTTTGATATTCGGTCCAGCTGGCGCTGAATCGCTTTTCGGCTTAGGGGGGTTGGTGTCGATCGATATTGTTTTCATCATATCGGTCGATATTAACTTCATCCTCCGAATCTTCCTCGTCGTCTGGAATATCAATCACACCTTCTTCGGTGCTTTGACTACTTTTTCTTTGCCCTTGTTTGGTGAAGGTTCCGCTCTACTGGCATGGAATAGCACAGGGTTGGGGATGGGTTTGATCTCTTCTCTAGAATTTTCTTTCGAAGAAGGTTTTTCCTTAACTTTTGGAACAAGTTGCTTTCCACTTCTCAAGAGTACAGCACTAACTTGACGTCTTGGGTTCATATCAGTTCGCCCAGGAAGACGTCCTGCTTCCCTCTTGATAGCGATTGCGTTTTCGGTGACATCACCTTCTAATCGTTTAACTTGTTCACTTAGAGCATCTAATTTCTTAAATAGCTCACGATGAATAACGTTTAGTTTGGTATCCATGTCGCTTTCTATTTTCTGATTTCCCGTGAAAGCTTGGTTTAACCTGGAGTCAGTTTTTCTTTGATGGGATTTGATTGGGGCATCATAGTTTCGGGTGAAACTATCTTCGTCCGGGTCGTAAACTTGAGACTTACTCTTTTCGATAGAAAACAGTTGTATTTCAGAACAACTATCCTCATTTGGAAGAGTTTGTCTAAGTTTCTTTTCCTTCATGATTGAGTGCATAGAGTCCAATGATTGCCTGATTTCAGCTAATTGGAGCGTGTTCCTGGACGTAGTTCTGTTTTCCCTATCATTGATCTCATAGGATTTTCCCAAAGCAATGTTTCTGATCAAACGCTTTGCTTTACTAGGATTCCTGGTGCTAAAGTTTCCTTCACTTGAGGTATCCAGCGTGATCTGATAACGAAGGCTGATGCCTCCGTAAAAGAAGTTTAGGAGCTGCGGTTCTTAGTAACCATGGTGGATACAGTCACGTTGATAGCCTTCAAATCTGATCCAAGCGTTTTTAAATGATTCGCGTGGACCCTGAGCAAAGTAAGATAACTTTTCTCGTATATCCCAATAGCGAGCGTCATCGAAAAATTGATTTATGAAAGCGTTTCTGATTTCCTCCCAGCAAGTTAGAGAGCCTGCTGGTATCTGATTCAACCACTTTCTGGCTTTTCCCTCAAGGGAAAAAGAAAAAAGTTTGCAACGATTGTAATCATCAGAGACTAGATCTTCCAGGTATTCGATGTGCTCGTGGGGGTGCTCCAAGGCAGATCCACGGAAAAGCTTATTTCGCACCAGAAGAATAAAATCAAGGTAGAGTTTTGATTTTCTGGTATCACCTTCTGGTACTTTGATGGCAGACCTATTGGAATAGGTATTTATAGGGTCTAAATAGTCTTGCAAAAACAATT
Source organism: Brassica nigra (assembly GCA_016432835.1). Classification (NCBI taxonomy): domain Eukaryota; kingdom Viridiplantae; phylum Streptophyta; class Magnoliopsida; order Brassicales; family Brassicaceae; genus Brassica; species Brassica nigra. The sequence goes on from CM028244.1 coordinate 55,091,112, forward strand.
CTGGTTCCTCATCTTCAGAGGAAGATGAATAAGTTTGAACAGGGATTTCGTTTCCCTGTTCATCAGCAAATTCAGAAATTGTGTTGCTTATGTTATCAGTTGGTTTGCCTAGGACTACTTCCTCATTAGCATGATCGGTAAGTAAACACTTACCTGCTTCTGGCTGGTTGGTATCGATCGATGTTCGGAGCGGTATGTCGGTCGATTCTTCGATCAACGTATCGCTCGATATTTTTGTGTTCGTGTCGATCGATGGACTGCCGAAATTCATCTTTTCCATTCTTAGGTACCTGTAAGAGCACAATAAGAGGAAAAGATTTTAGTAAATACGAAAGTAAAGTCTAGACTATATTCTAAACTAAATTTAATGGTAATAAGAAAGAGTCCCCGGCAACGGCGTCAAATTTGATATCACTCAAATTACCCTAAGGAGTGACTTTACTGTCTCAAATAAGCGGTTCAGTTATAGCACTTAGGGATCGAATCCACAGAGACTCTAGGATTACACAATAGATTGTTTAGTCTTCAAAATAAAGCTAGACAAACAAGTTTAAAGCAGTAAATAAAGGGTAAGCAAGTAATTGCTTGATTGAATGGTTTAGGTTTTAAGCAAGAGGAAGAAAAGCTAGATTTAGGCTATTTCTCAGGTGTAACTAACATGCAGGGTATCTAGGGTTTTTAATATTCTTAGTTCTGAACTCAAACCTTAAGGTTAAATCAATGATTGATTATCTTCAACTAGATCTTAAGTAATCAACTATCGCTCGATGAGTATAAGAAAGTGTCGATCGATTATTCTATGAATATCGATCGATACACCTTTCGCAATATCGTTTGACAAGCGGATTGCTTATCGATCGATATTGTTTTCAGTGAGCTTTAAGATCGGATTTGAAATGGTTCTCCAATCTTACAAAGAGGCCACTTTCGTGCACTCTAGGTAAAGTTGGAACATACCAGCTTTGGTTTTCAGGGATTTGCTAAGTTTTCACTTATCCAAATTAATCCTAAGATCTAAGACAAGGGTGATCAATCCTAGACTTAGCATTAAGAACAACTAGATGAAGAACTATATTTTAAACACCCTAGCATTAAATTAATTGCAATGCATGGTTAACCTTAATGAGAAACCTAAATCTAACAAGAGAAACTACTCAAACATATTCATGAGAGACAAAATCATGATGGTTTAAATAATACTTTTAAATAGAAAAATAAGAGAAACAGTAAAAGAGTAGAGAAAAATAAGGGAGTTCAAGATCTTCTCATATGCAGTTTAGATCTATCTCTCCATTCCTAAGCTCTCTCTCCAAGGTAGCAAGATGCTTCTCTCCAAATTAGGTCTAAAAGTTCTCTAGGCAAGTCTGCCTCTAAAATAATACAAAACCCTATTAATATAGCTTAACAGGCGGCCAGAGACTTATTTGGTAGAAGTGAAACCCTAATGAGATGATTAGCTCATTTAATTTGTCATTAACTCTCGGAGGCCTTCCATATCGATCGATGTCACTAGCTCCTATCGGTCGATGAATGTAGTGTCTCATCGGTCGATGCATCATGTTGAGCATCAGTCGATTAGCTCAAGTTATCGTTCCATTACAACCCTCCTTAAAGTATCCAATTCTGCTCCAAAATGGTCAAATTTCACCAAAGAGTACCTGAACCTGTAAAAGCTCATAAAAGACACTAGAAGTGTCCTTTTGTTTCCAAAAACATATAAAAATCATGGTTGAAAGTGGGTAAAATCCATGACTTATCACTTGTGCTTAAAGCTTACTAGAGGCGCATCGATCGATACTCCTATAGATTCATCGATCGATTGACGCGAGGCACTGTCGATGGATACGTGCAATAGAAGGTCGATCGACGCCTTCCTATGTTTCACCAATGGGAGTCTCATCGGTTCTAGTAATAGATAACCTAGGACGACAGTTAAAGTTATTGTTATAGTTGGGTTCTATAATATCATGCAAGCATCTCACATAGGCATTCATACTATTATAATCTTGATAACCTGAATAGTAATCCTAAGTCTAACACCTTCACCATATCTGCTAAACACCCAAATCAATCACTTGAGTAATTGTCTTGCTCACCAATTCTAAGTTTACTTGTTATTTACTTCTTTGAAATCTTTGACCTAGCTTTGTTACAATAAGATCTAGTGTGTTCCCTAGCTCCTTGTGGATTCGATCCCTAAGTACTACAACTCGACTTCTAATTTGAGAGAGTATAAATCACTCCCTAGGGAATTTGAGTGGTATCAGACAGAATGTGGTATTAGGTTTACACTGGATCATAGATCACAACGGGCTCTAGGAAAATGCTTATTTTTGATTGTGCATTCGAGTACAAAGCTGCCTGGATCCGGTCTTTTTATCGGGGTTTCACCTTGGATTATAGCACTTACTTCCTTGGAAATCATCATGGCATTGTGCTCCCCGGTTGGAAAGCTTTTTGATACCATGTCCTTAGCATATTTCTTAATAATTGGTGAAACTTTCATGGCGTCACTTAGCGGCATTTCTACATTGATTTTATCAAATGCTTTGTTGCAGATTTCTCTATCTAACTCTCGTTTAGCTTGCGACTTATTAGGAGGAAAAGGGGGGAGAGTTCTATATACTCTTTCTATCACAGGTTCAGCAGGTGCTGTTGACACTACAACAAAACATAGAGTTAACTACTAAGATTTACTACTACCAAACTGTCGTCGTAATGTTACGACTATGTTACTTCGATTGTGCTTCTATCCCGAAAATCGTCGTAATTGCGAAGTAAAGTTACGTCGAACTAAAATCGACGTAACAAGGGGGGCCTATTACGTCGATTATACAACGCGTACTACGAGTCGTAGTAAAAACGAAGTTATATTACAACTATCTAACATCCACAATTTCCCATCTATTTAGGGACTACGTTACGGCTATTCAAGAAAGTGGTTGACAACGTGTTAATTGTTTGTGTGTATGGTTGGTGAATAAAGGTAGTTAAATAGTAGTAAATTTTTCATATGTAGTATATTCGTAACAAAATCTCCACCTACCAAATCTGAAAATTTCCTATAAATATGCTCTCTTCTCCCTCTTTCTAAAGATGCAAAAAAAAAAACAAAAACAGAAAAAAAAATTCCAAAAAAATGTCTCATGACGGCAATATCTATGAAGTTCGGAGTTGGATGTACGCACATAAAAACTCTGCAGGAGTTGTGACAGATGAATTTCTCAATGGGGCGGAGATATTCATGTACCAAGCTGGAAACACACCTCTGACGCAGGAAACTGGTAAAATGTTTTGTCCTTGTCATAAATGCAAAAACACCAAGTTTGTTCGTAGTGAAACAGTTTGGAAACATATAGTAAATAGAGGATTTACCCTGCATTACTACATATGGTTTCATCATGGAGAAGGTGATAGTAGGAATGAAGCTAGTAGTAGTACTCACTTTGAAGTTGGTGGTAATAGGGAAGAACCAAGTCATTTGCATCCTGAAAGTAGTTACCTTGAGGATCATGTCGTAGATCATGATAGGATGCATGATATGATTACCGATGCATTTCGTGAAACAACCACAGTTGCTGTAGAAGTAGACAATGTAGAGGTAGAGGAACCGAACTTGGACGCAAAAATATTCTATCAAATGTTAGAGGCAGCTAATCAACCAATTTATGAAGTTTGTAGAGAAGGTCTTTCTAAATTGCAATTGGCAGCTAGGATGATGAATATCGAAACTGATCATAACTTGCCTCAAGTTTGTGTGGATGCATGGGCTAAGTTGTTTAAAGAGTATTTGCCTCAAGATAATTTGTCCGCTGAATCTTATTATGAGATTCAGAAATTGGTTAGCAGTCTTGGCTTACCTTCAGAGCAGATTGATGTTTGTATAGACAACTGTATGATCTACTGGAGGAAAGATGCGGAGTTGTTGGAGTGTAAGTTCTGCAAGAAGCCACGATATAAACCGCAAGGGAGTGGATGAAAAAGGGTACCGTACCAGCGGATGTGGTACTTACCTATTACAGATATATATCAATCTGAAAAGACTGCAGCAGCAATGAGATGGCATGCCGAACATACTCAGAAGGAAGGAGAAATCAATCATCCGTCAGATGCAAAAGCGTGGAGACACTAGAATTCGGTTCACAAATATTTTGCAAGTAACACTCGCAATGTTTATCTTGGACTATGCACAGATGGATTTAGTCCGTTTGGTATGTCTGGAAGACAGTACTCACTTTGGCCAGTCATCCTAACACCATACAACCTTCCACCAGAGATGTGTATGGAAAGAGAATTTCTTTTCATGAGTATATTGATACCTGGGCCCAAGCATCCGAAGCGATCCCTCGATATTTTCTTACAGCCTTTGATAGAAGAATTGAAGGAGTTGTGGTCAACAGGGGTGCAGACGTATGATTGTTCAACGAGAAACAATTTTACTATACGAGCAGTTCTTTTGTGGACCATTAGTGACTTTCCTGCATACAGGATGTTATCAGGTTGGACAACGCATGGGAGGCTAGCTTGTCCTTATTGTATGGCAAGCACAGACGCATTTCAGCTTAAGAATGGTAGGAAGACGTCATGGTTTGATTGTCATCGGAGATTTCTTCCCATTATCCATCCGTACCGAAGGAACAAGACATTGTTTCGGTCAAAAAGGGTTGTATGAGACACCGCTCCACCATAATTATCTGGAGAAGATGTCGAGAAGAATATTGATTATTATGGTGCACAAGAAACAGTTAAGAGAGGGGGTAATTGGCATATTCCTGCAAATATGGCTGATGGTTATGGGACACAGCATAATTGACACAAAAAGAGTATATTTTGGGAACTCCCATACTGGAAAGATCTACTTTTGCGACACAATCTTGATGTGATGCATATTGAGAAAAACTTCATCGACAACATCATCAATACATTATTGAACGTCTCTGGAAAGACAAAAGATAACAAGAAATCAAGGTTGGACTTGCCTGCATTATGTTCTAGGAAAGAACTGCATATTAAAAGCAATGGGCAAATGCCGGTTCCCATTTTCAGATTGTCAGCAGAAGCAAAGACAGCGCTGTTCAAGTGGGTGGCATCAGATGTCAAGTTCTCTGATGGGTATGTGTCAAATCTATCAAGATGTGTTGAGAAAGGGAAAAAGTTTTCAGGAATGAAAAGTCATGACTGTCATGTTTTTATGCAACGACTACTACCATTTGCATTTGCGGAGTTGCTTCCAAAGAATGTTCATGAAGCACTTGCAGGTAACATAAATTACTAAATTTTTTAATTTATTGTTATATTAAATAATCTAACAAATTATATAATTCTTTGTGGAATATAATTATATTTTTAGGGATTGGAGCTTTTTCGGGATCTTAGCACACGTACCTTAACAGAAGATGTCATCAGACAACTTGATGAGAATATCCCGATCTTAATGTGCAATATGGAGAAAATATTTCCTCGGTCATTTTTTGACGTCATGGAACATTTACTTATCCACCTCCCGTATGAGGCATTGCTTCGTGGACTAGTTCATAACGGATGGATGTATCCTTAGGAGCGATCCATGAAACATTTGAAAGGAAAATCAAAAAATCTTGCAAGGGTGGAAGGTTCAATAGTGGCGGGAGTTTGTCCGAGGAAACTTCCCACTTCACGCCATACTACTTTGGATCACAAGTCCGCATTACGGAAAAAGGCTCCAAGCAGATATGATGATGGAGGTGTTATGCCGACATATGTCTTACAAGGTGTTCCTGACGTATTCTGTCAGATTGGACGTCTTGTTGAAAAACTCAAAGAAGTTTGGTGGTCGAGTACAGAAGACGCTCATAGTGCCCATACATATATACTCCTTAATTGCGAGGAGATGCAATCATTTGAAAGATAAATAAATAATTTATTTACTTTTATTTTATTGGTTTCGATACTAACTTAATATAATCTTTTGGAAATCAGTGAGTTTGTTGAACAGGTTGAAGAAGCTTTACCAGGAATATCGCCAAATGATCTGAACAAAAGAAAAGATCAACACTTTGTCCAGTGGTTAAAAACACAGGTATAAATCATGATTAATATAATTATTATAATATAACTAAATTATTAATGAATTTAATTATATATATGCAGGTTGATTACGATGATCCATTCTATCCAACATGGTTTCACGAACTGATACAAGGTCCGGTCTCTAAGGTCACCACAGCCCCTATGTATTTTACTCGAGGCTACACATTTCACACTTATAAATATGGAAGTCAGCGAGCAACGATGAACTATGGAATATATGTGAAAGGTTAAACAGATTTCTATGGGATCTTAAAGGAGATCATCGAAGTGGAATTCCCGGTTTAGTGAAGATGAAATGCGTCCTCTTCAAATGTGACTGGTTCGACCCTACTATCAATAGAGGTGTTCGGTATAGCAAGTTTGGAGTTGTAGATATTAATGCAGCACGGAGATACAACAAATTTGAACCCTACATATTGGCATCTCAAGCGGAGCAAGTCTGTTTTATTCCATATCCAAGGATCAGACAATCTGGAACTTCTTGGTTATCAGCTATAAAAGTTACACCTCGAGGTCGAGTAATCGGTGATGATCAACCGCCTTTGCAAGAAGAAGCTGTTAATGTTGTGGAAGTACCTGAGCAACCCGTTGATGAAATCTTACTAGTTGATCCGCAAAACTTGATTTACGAAGATCCTTCAGAAGATATAATGGACGAAGGCAAAGAAGATGAATTTCAAGAAGACGATGATACTAGTGATATTGAATCAAGTGATGGTTCTTCAGACGATGAGTGGATTTCATTATGCCTTTCATTATGCCATATATATGGTTTTAATCATGTACTAGTTAGACTTTTGATTTAATAAAAAATATCGTTTGATGATGTTGTTTATAAGTGTAAGTGTGATATATAAGTTTAGAATTTTTGGGGTTTAGACTATTGGGGTTTAGGGTTTGGGGTTTAGGGTTTAGGTTAACAAACAAGGGTCGACCCTAAATCGTCGTAATTGACAAACGCGGATCGAGTCAACTTCGTTGTAAACTACTTTCGACCCTAATTCGTTGTAACATAACATCTATATTACTACGAATTCTCAAAATATTGGCAGTCGATCCTAAATCGTCGTAATACCTAAAATGCGGGTTGAGTCAACTTCGTTGTAAAGCCCATTCGACCCTGTATCGTGGTAATTTAACAACCGCATTACTACGATTTATAAAAAACAAGGGTTGATCTTGTATAGTAGCTATCTTACTTCTACTTTACGACGATATACATACATATATATATATATATATCCACCACATCTCCACAACAATCTCACACCAAAAACAATCAATAAATATTACAAATCTCTTAAGAGAAATAATCGGTTTGTTCTTGTGACCGTATACATTCAAAACCTAAAAAAGCATTGCTTTCAAAAAAACTCTAAGGGAGTGCACGGTTACTAGAACAGTTCTTTTCAACTCTACATAGCTTTTCCTCAGTTCATGAAACCAAGAAAATGTTATGTCGGGTCGATAACAATTGTTCTGGTTAAAGTGTGTACTCCTTCAAAAAAAAATTCAAAAATTACATTTACTTCTAAGTTACTACGATCAAAACACGGGTCGAGTCAAAATAGTCGTAATAGGCCTACTAAATTACGACGATTCTAAATGCGGGTCGAGTCAACCTAGTGGTAATGGGCCTACTATATTACGACGATCCTAGACGCGGGTCGAGTCAACCTAGTCGTAATGGGCCTACTAAATTACGACGATCCTAAACGCGGGTCGAGTCAATCTAGTCGTAATGGGCCTACTACATTACGACGATCACAAAAATCCCTATATATAGAAGCCACAATCGACCTCACGCGGTTGCTAATCCCCCTTCTCTCTAACCTCTCTGCCTTCTCTCTAGGTACAATTTTTTTTGTTTTAGTTTAGGTGGTTTAGCTTAGGGATGGAATTAGATTAGGTGGTTAGTTTAGTAATAGATAAAATTATATTTAGGTAATTAAACATATTATATTTATTTTAGATGCAAATTTTATATATATATTTTTTGTTTTATTTGTTTTATTTAATAATTGATTTTTTTTGAACAGGTTAATTGAGTACACATGTCTACTACTCGCGGTAGAAAACGACTTAGGAGACCCAGCTATGAGACTACATTTCTCGGTGGACAGACTGATCGTTCTGCTTCTACCTCTGGTACTGCAACCCAGTCGGAAACAGTTCCTGAGAACCAATCTCAGGAACGATCACCAGCTGCGTCTGCTCCTCTTCCACCATGGGTGCCTCGTGCACCGTATGTCCCTCCACCGCATGGTCTGCCACCTCCGGCTGCTGCTCCACCTCCTCCGGCTGCTGCTCCACCTCCTCCGGCTGATGCTCTACCGCCTCAGGCTGCTGCTCCACCACCTCAGGGTGCTCCGGGATATGTCCATCCTGATTTGATGGTGCCCCCGGATGCACCGTGCGCTAGATTTACCGTTGAGGATTTGCTTCAGATGCCGGGCCGCAAAGGTTTACCCGTCATCGATCCCGATCGTCCACCAAATACATACTGGTAATTAAGTTTAATATATTATTATTTCCATAAGTTATAAATTATATATGTATATATATCTAATTACATTTTTGTCTTTTGCAGGTTTGATACGGACAACCGTCTTGGACGGTCCGCTTCAGAAACCATCAAGTCATATTTTTTGAACCGCATCGAACTGGAGTCATACGCCATATCACATTCGAGAACTTCGTTCAAGTGTTTTGCGGTTAGTTTTCATATTTTAATTTATAATTTATATTTTATTTTCAATAATATTTATTTATTATATTTATTAATTAATATTTTTCCAGCAAAAAATGGAATTGGTCTATTGCCGTCAACGAGCAAGTGAAGAAGGCGTTCAACGAGAAGGCGATCAACGAGAAGGCGATGGATCGCCTAAAAAACACCGCTGGCGACCGGAAAAATAAGTGGAGGTTTCATGGTGATGCTGCAAAACCCATATTCATCAGCGAGACAACATGGACAGGCCTTAAGCCCTATTGGATGTTGCCTCTGAGCATTATGATGGCCAACAACTGCTCGGCAGCCCGACACACACAAGATGCAGAAGGCAATTTACCGTTGCCTCATACTTCCGGGAAGATTCCACACGCCGAAGTTGCCTTACAGATGGTAATTTTTTTTTAATTATTAATAAATGTTTTATGAATAAAATTTATTATATTAAATTTCTAAATTTTTCTAGTGCTGAAGATGGAGAACCTCCATCTTTGTCCAAGCTTTACAAAAGACTCACACCCATAAAGATGGGACGTTTGTGGATGCTCGGGATGAAAAGATCCACAACGACGCGTTCAGTCCCGAATCCAAAAGGTCGAGACTCAGCTGTCCCAAGAAAATCGGATTTGCCACTGTTCAGTTGTCAACGGTAGAACAGGACAAAATATTTGAACAGGTAATATATATATATCTATATATATATATATATATTTATAGTATAATTTAATTAAATAATTATTTTTAAATATATTTTACTAATAAAATTAATTAATTTATTACATGTTGCCCCAAAGAGAAGCGGATCGTCGGACTTGGCTCGGTTAACGATGTTCGAGGGAGAGCAGGTTATGTGTCGGGAAGAGGCGAAGAGAATGCTCAGCTCGGGCAGCTTTGGCAGCTTATTGCCTTAGCAGAGAACCGGACTCGGATGATGGGCATGGCGTCAATGTTTGATATGATTGCGAGTCAGACCGAGGTATGGGCAGATGTGGAGTCAAGTCCGTCCTACCATAGTCACACAACACCTGGAGGAGCAGGCGGATCTAGGCGACGGACCGAGAACCGTGGTTCGAGCCGGAAGACCTTAATCTTTAGGTTTTTGTAATTTTATTTTGGATTTTAAAATATTTTAATATATATTATTATTTTGTTTATATTTCTGGTTATTAAATTATTTTAAAATAATTATATCTTTCATTTTTTATTATTGAACAAAAAAACAATTTTAAATATAATACTTTTTACAAATCGAGGTTAATTCGTAGTAAATATTCTAAAGAAATCGAGGTTAACTCGTAGTAAAATGTTCCAAATGAATCAATGTAAATTCGTAGTAAAAAATAGATGTAATGTAGTCGTATAAGTTACTATCAATGTACTTCGACATTCGAGTGTAATTCGTTGTAAATAATAAAACAAAATAGCTTCTAACTTACCTCGATATTAACGACTACTTTACGTCTGCATTACTTCGATATATTTTCCTTCTATGTTCCTTCGATTTGTGTATTACTTCCACGTTACGACAATTTGCTTATTACGTCGATTTGACCTCGATTGTCGTTCGTCGTCCTTTTACTTCGATGTTACGTCGATTTTTCCATTACGACGAGCTTGTAACTACGATTCGTAATTCGTAGTTAAGTCGTCGTAATGGTGGTTTAACTACGATTTAACCACGATATATGCAGTAGTTATAGTCAACATTTGTTGTAGTGTGAACTTTCCACCCTGGGGGCAGGTTTTCGATCGACATTTGTACCATCCTGTCGATCGACGTCTTCTTCATCGAGGTCAATCGTCACCTTCTCTGACCCTTTGGCATTGAGGGTTTTGTCCATTTCCTGAAAAGTTCTAAAATTGTACCACTGAGAAGAGTTGGGTTTGATATAACCTTGTCAGATTTTCTGGTTTCAGCAGGTTTGTCTAAGGAAGTGTTTTCTTTAGAATTCGGAGCAAGGGTTTTTCCGCTCCTTAAGAGTATGGCACTGACATGACGTCTCGGATTGGTGTCAGTCCTCCCAGGGAGGAATCCTGCTTCTCTCTTGATAGCAATCGCTTTTTCAGCGACTTGACCCTCTAACCTTTTAATGGGATCATTCAGGGCATCAAATTTCTTTAAGATCTCACTGTTCAGGTCAAGTCGCTGAAGGCTTGGTTTAATCTAGCCTGTTCAGGTCATTCTGCATCCTTTTATTTCCAGTGAAGGCTTGGTTTAATCTAAATCTAGCCGTACCTTGGCACGATCCGACTGTAGCATCATAATTTTGGGTCAATCTGTTGGTATTGAGATGGTGATCTCGAGGGTTACTTCCATTTATGAAGTACGACTGTTCTTCGAGGTCAGATAGATCATCTCCATTCAAAGGAGCTATTCCAAATTGGTTTTGCTCTATCATGAAAGAGTGAAGTGTCTCTAAAGACTTTTTAATTTCAGCTAACTGAGGTCCGTCTCTGGGTTCAACTCCTCTTTCCATTTCAACGTCTATCATCTCGTATGATTTACCGGCGGCAACATTTTTGATTAAACGGTTTGCTTCTTCAGCGTTTCTGGTGCTGAAACTTCCCTCACTAGCTGTATCAAGCGTAGTTTGGTAAAGTAGGCTAACACCTCCGTAAAAGAAGTTGAGAAGATGGGGTTCTGAATAACCATGATGGAGACATTCGAGTTGATAGTTCTCAAATCTCCCCAAAGCATTTTTAAATGACTCTCGTGGACCTTGGCAGAATGTAGCGATTTTCTTCCTCACGTCCCAGTAGCGTGCCTCATCGAAAAAGTGATTAATGAATACACTCATAATCTCACTCCAACAGGTTAGAGAACCTGCTGGTAATTGATCTAACCATTTTCTGGCATCCCCTTCAAAAGAGAAGGAGAAAATTTTACAGTGATTGTATTCATCGGATATCATCTCTTCTAAATTTTTGATGTGCTCGTGGGGGAGTTCCGAGATGGATCCACAGAAAGGATTTTTGCGTACCAGAAGAAGGAAGTCGAGGTTAAGCTTGGAGATCCTCGTTTTGTCTTCTGGTAGCTTAATGGCTGACCTATTGGAATAGGTTCTTCCAGGATTTAAGTAGTCTTGCAAAGGCAATTCTGTTCCTTCATCCTTATTCAACGTTGAATAGGTTTCAACAGGGATTGCAGCCCCCTGTTTATTTATAATTTGGTTAATTGTGTTGCTTAGTTGACCTTTTGGTTCTCCTAGGACTACTTCCTCATTATTATGATCAGTAAGTGAGTACTTACCTGCTTCCGGCGAAGTATCGTCGATCGATATTGGTAGCGAAGTATCGCTTGATTTCCCACTCAACCCGTCGCTCGATGTTCTTGTCACTGCATCGATCGATGCTCGGCCAAAATCCATGTTCTCCATCTTACGTTCCTGTATGTGCACGGTAAGAGGAAACACTTTAAGCAAAAAATGAAAATAAAATCTAGACTATATTTTAAACTTAATCTAATGGTAATAAGAAAGAGTCCCCGGTAACGGCGCCAAATTTGATGTCACTCAAATTACCCTAAGGAGTGAATTACTCTCTCAAATAAGGGTTTCAGTTGTAGCTCTTAGGGATCGAATCCACAGAGACTCTAGGATTACACAATAGATTTATAGTCTTCGAAATAAAGCTAGATGAATGGTTTTTAAGAAGAAAATAAAATGGTGAACAAGGTAGTTGTTCAATTGGTTTGAATTGAGGTTGTTAACAGATAGAGAGTAGCTAAATTCAGGTATTTTCTCAGGTATGACAAGTATGCTACTTGATCTGAATAATTAAGGGTTTATAAATATTTAAGGTTCTTGAACTCAAAACTCTTAGGTACAATCGAATGGATTGCTTGCCACTAGATCTCAGATCTCGACTATCGTCCGATTATCACGAGAAAGTGTCGATCGATACTTTATTCGAATATCGATCGATACACCTTTCACTATATCAATCGATTTGACGGTTGTCGCGTCGATCAATATTGCTTCTAGCGAGCTTTAAGATCGGGTTTTATAGGTTCTCTAATCTTACTAGATATACTCTCGTATGCACCTAGTTAGATTAGATCATGCTAGTTTATTTTCAGGTATTTGGTCAAGTTATCACTTATTCCAAATTAATCCTAAGATCTAAGTCAAGGGTGATCAATTCTAGACAATAGCATTAAGATAAACTAGATGAAGAACCATATTTTAAACACCCTAACAGCAGTTTATTAGCAATACATAAATCAACCTTATGAGAAACCTAAATCTAGTAAAGAGATTACTTGTGGGAACCGAAATTCACACCGTAAATTTCCGATAAACGATTATGGAGGAAAACCGAGTTAACCCGATCTTCCTTGAAGGTCCGAATTCTCTGCGTAATCACTTTTCGAATTGATAAAAGATAGATAGTAAGACAAATGATGAATGGTCGTTCAGAGGCGTTTTTATTAAAAGTAAGAGTACAAGATTTCTCCGAGAGGAGTAGAAATATGCTAACTTATCGAAACAACAGAACAAGAGGCGGTCAAGACGTCTAAGCCTTGCCGTACTAGTCTAACCACCTAAATCCTAAGTTCTCTAAGCTATCAGGAGTACTCTAAGTCTAAAATCTCGGATCCTCTTCTCTTCTGCCCCAGCTCTCCTTATATAGTCACTTTAGGTCGGTGGCCCGTTTAACCTTTGGCCTTTGGGCCTGAGTTTATCTCTTTTGGAAATATTCCATTTTCTGTCGATCTTCGTTGCTATCCTCGAACATTGACATTTCTCTGCGGAAACTTAACATTTATCCTACTGTAATAAGTTAGGATAAACCGTCATAACTCTTACTGGGCTTGGGTCTCCAGAATCGTAAGTGAGCCCGTGGACAAGTTTCGAGCCCTCGGACGTTCATACGATTTTCTCGGAAGATTATTTTTTCCGCAAAATAAATCGTATAGCCTAAAGGATCGATGTTCGGGTTGATCGTCCTTGTTTTACACGATAGTCTTTGCGGAAGAACTAACCTTCCTAGCTCTAGTTGTAACACTTCGAGGATAACTCCATTTGAGTTGAACCGAGGAACGTTAGGTCCGTAACTAAGGTGATATGACTTTACGGAAGCCACGAGGTGCGATCACAGTTGGACGGGCAAGGAACAGACTGGATGTACGGGCGCCAGCTCGCGAGCCGGCGCCCTGATGAAAGGACTTTTCTAAGGTCCTAATCAAATGATGTAGTATATAAGATTGTCGAACCAGTCCTAAGTGACCATGAAACAGAGGGAATGCAAGTATATGCTTAATCTAAATGCAATCATTAAAGAGGATGATGATTAAACTAAGACAATAACTAAAATGCAACAAAAAGTAAAATTTTCTTTCTTATGAGGAGAATGAGACCCATGGGTGTAGGGACTTGATATCAAATGATTAAGATTCAATCCAAGATGCTAACTTTTCCAATCAATCTAATTCCTTATGCCTAGACAACAAAACTAAGCAAGCTCTATCCCTAGATGAATGCTATTTTGCAATGATCACCCAAGTACACCAAATCCCTTTGGCTGTAATGATCAAAGCAAACATGGAGAATGAGTCTAATAGCAATCCTAGCCTCTTTGACAACTAATCCCTTAGGCAAAGCAAGCTAAAAGCATAGATGAGTTGGTTCAGGCATTTCATAGAACACCTTCCGGGCATGAAATGCTTATAGCTCTATGTTTGAGAGGCCAACTCAAATATAGCTTTAAGAATACCAAATCAATGCAAGGAGATGATAGATCTAACCCTAAGCACCTTGGATCTTCACTTAATCATCCTAATCACCCTAACCCATGGATCTTAGCTGGATCTGCTCACTAATCCACATGCTTACTCTTAAACCCATGAGAGATTCAAGCTTAAACATATAGAGAAAGAAAGGAGATGAAATAAACAATCAAGAACACAAGATGAGATGAGATAATAAATCAAAGATGAAGCTTTACTCAAAAGGTTTGTGTTCTTAGAAAAAAATAACATAAGTCCCACATTAGGGATAACAAGGGTACTTATAGTTAGGCTTAAAAGCCCTAGAAACATAGAATAAGATTACTAAAAAGCCCTTAGAAACAATAGGTCTCGACCAATGGGAAGACAGATAAAAGCGCTCGTTGGGCGGTCCGGCCGCGCATGCTTGGCAGCGCAGTTCTGTCTGGCCGTTGCTCGTCCAGCTGGTGTGCTGGCATGGTCGTCCCGTCCAGCGCGTATGTACAACTCCGTCTGGTCTCGTCCCACGCGGTACTACTCACCGCACAGCCCAGGCCGCGATCCGGCTGGTCTTGTTCGCCTCGTCCGCGGGTACTACGCACCGCACAACTCAGGCCGTGCATCCGGATGCTTTAGTCCACCCGTATGGTATGTCCTCACCCGGGTAAGGTAGCCCGAGCAGATCAGGCGCGCATGGTCTTGCTTCAGCTCGTCCGTGTGGTGTGATCTGTACCGCGGGTGAGTGGTCCCGCAGATCAGGCCGTGCATCCGTATGTTCGTTGGGTTCTCATGCTGGGTGATCTTGGCGAGCATGTCCGTCCGGTGCTGCATTGTCCAGCATCATCCATTCGTCCCGCGGGCTGGTCAGGCCAAGTGTGCTGACCAGGTGTACTGACATGCCTTCACTCAAATAATCATAACTCCTCCAATATTGCTTCAAATGGCTTGAAACCACTCCCAATGGAAAGCTAACTCAAAATACTATTTCCCCACCAAATCTTAGCACAGAAAGACTTCTTTATGGCCATCGTCCATGTCCATCTTTCACCCTTCCTTTTGTAACAAAGTACCCCAAACACCTTCAAATTCTCCAAAGTACACTCCAAGACCTGATAAAGACTTATGAATACAAAATGAACCTAAATATGCCTAATGCCTAAGCTAGAAAGGATAAAATGCATAAAATGGAAAGCTAAAATAATGAAAATATGCAAGACATCACGGGCCGGTGCCAGCACGACGAGCCGGCGCCGCCGGTGCCTGGGCCAGCACGCCGGCGCCGGCGCCTGGATGAGCTGGCGCCGGCACCTGGGGCCAGCAGGCGAGTTGGCGGCGCCGGTGCCCGTGCCAGCACGGCGAGCCGGCACCCGGCGCCAATCACGGGCGAGCGGCCGCCGCAATCACAGCGAGCGGCGGTGGGGGCCAGCAGCGAGCTGGCACCGGCCTGGATGAGCTGGCGCCGGGCCTGGACGAAGCTGGCGCCCGCGCCAGCATCGGCGAGTTGGCGCCAGCGCCAGCAGGCGAAGCCGGGCCGGCGCCAGCGCCAGCACGGGCGAAGCGCCGGTGCCAGCATCGGCGAGCGCCGGCGCCAGCGCCAGCACGGCGAAGCGGAGCCCGTGCCAGCATCGGCGAAGCGGCGCCGCCCGTGCCACGGGCGAGCCGGCGCCGGCCCGGTGCCAGACGGCGAGCGGCGCGCCCGGTGCAATCACGGGCGAGCCAGCGCCCAGTGCCAGCACGGGCGAGCCGGCGCCCGGCGCCCGGGACCTTGGTCATGCCTGTTCTTTTCGGATCTAACCTTTGTTGATCTTTTTGTGGAAAGTTCGCAGACAGGAAATGATCTTAGCCGTTGATTTCGAGATAACCGTTTTCGACCCCAACAGTTAGCCCCCCAGCCCGCAAGACTCGGAGACGATTTTGCGGGTGAATGACTTGTGTTTGAAATTCGAAATTTTTGGCTAAGCGTATTTTATTGCGAAAATTCCCATATTCCTAAAAGTAGTAGCTCATTACTCCTCATTCTTCACACACTTCTCCTTTTCTCAACTTCTTTCTCTTTTGCTCTCTCAAAGAAGATGTCTTCCTCTCTAGTTGAAAAGAAAGATTCCGACGTCGAGATGGGTGAGGCCAGTCAGGTATCGCCGGTTTCAGCTGTTCACGAAGCCACTCCGTCCCTCATTGCTGGTTTCGACTCTTTCAAGGAAAGATTGTCGCGGCGCAGCGCTTCGAAAGGCTCGAACCAAGTGAGAACCGAAGCGCCTAGCGCTCCTTCTCCGCCTGTGCCTTCGTCCCCAATCCCTTGTTCTGAGGTTCCATCTGATGCTCCCTTGCCTGTGGGAAGGGCAGTCGTCTCCGAGCAGACTCCCGACGTTCAGGATCGTCCTTCAGGCTCCTCTACTGCTTCGATCATAATCTCTGGTCGGGATGATGTGGTCGAGTCCACACCTCCAGCTTCGAAGATTGTTTTGGGACTCCCAGCACCCAGTGCTGCACCATTTCCCAAGGGGCGTTCGAGGGCCGGTGCTGCGACCGGGGCGGCGAAGAGGAAGAGGTGCGCTAAGAGCGAAGCGCGCGAGCCTTCGGGATTGTTATCGCAACATTATTCCAAGGTTTCGATTTTGATTGATCCGTAATTCTTCTTTTCTTTTCTTTTTTTCAATGATCTTTACCCTTTCTTTTGCGGACAGTTTGTGTCGCTGATCGATGGGATGCTTGGCGAATGCGGATTGGAGGTCGCGCGTTTGACGAAAGAGTTGGAGTCGTTGCAGGAAGCGTTGAAGCATGCTGAGGCTGCATTGCAGACCGTCGAAAACACCCATGCTGCCCAGACGTCTCAGCTCGAAGTTCGAATTGGCGACCTTGAGCGCGACCTTGGGAAGACCGCGAGTTCGCTGCTCAAAGTGAAGAAGGAGAAGAAACACAAATCCTCGGAAGTCCGTCGTCTCCAACAGACGATCCAGAGCTATGAAGAGACGAGTGCTCGCAAGTCGGCAGAGACTGTTGATCCCCGCAGTGACTTCTTTGCTCGTTTGACGAGGATGGCTGGTTTGTTCGGCTCTCTGATAGCTGTCCGTAAAAGGGACTTGGCTTTGGCGAATCGAAGGGAGCTTGGGCGAGCTTCAGCTGTTTAGGGGCAACGAGGCCCTAACTCTGGATTCCGAGGAAGCCAGGTTTTTATCTTGCAAAGAAGGATTGTCGGCCTCCGAAGGGAACTTCGACTCGATTCTTGCTGGTCTGAAGTCCGAGTGCACCCTTGTACCGGATTTGGAGGGCTCGGAGGATCAGGTCGATGCAGCCGAGGATCAAGAGGCTGGTGCGGATGAGGCAGGCAGTGGAGGTGTGACCGAGGGAGTTGATGGCGAGGCCGTTCCCGCTGCGGGTGAGTTCGAGGATGAAGGTGATGCTCCGATGAGCGTCTAGGTTTACCAATCCCTTTGAGGGATTTTTATTTTGTTTGTGTTTCGGCTGCTATGAGGCCATGATGTATTTTTTCCGGGACTGGCCGTTGGTAGCTTTGAATCCCTGCCCTTTTTAGGGTGTTTGTTGAACTCACGGCTCAATCTATAATATTTTAGGTTTTTATGGCTTTTTAAATGAACTTATGTTTATCGAAGTTAGAGGGACAGGGTGTGAGTTGTCGTCTCATTCCTGCCTCTCGGATGATCACCGTATCCATCGATCGTACAAAGCGAGATCTTTCGCGACTTACTGTTTTGCGCGAAGATTCGTGAAACGAATAGACTTGAAGAGACAAGTTTTGGGATCTCGTATCGGGTACTGATACTATGCCTATGAGATGTCAAGATCCAGCATGGCTGGGTTTAGGGCAAGACCTAGGTTTACTCTCGGACTGAGGCTTTGCGATGACAAGTCGGCTTTCGTTTTGCCTGTTTGCGATCTTAACTTGACTCGTACCGTTTCAAAATCCGCAAATTGTTATCGGCTTATATGATTTGTTTAGGTGTGAATCGAGCTACTTCCGTTAGGAAGAGCTAACAAAAATTTTGGACTTCTTGTAAAGCGCGCTATGTTTTCCTTGTCGGATGTAAGAGAGCCTACCTTAAAGGGCGGCTTATTGTTTGTTTAGGACGTTAGAGTTCTTTTGTTTTGATCAGCAACAACGAAATGATACCGTTTTGAGGTGCGGTTGTATATTTTTGAGTTCTAGAGACGAAGATTTCGTCTGGAATGTTTGGCGGAAAAGAATGTCCTTCAAACGTTAACGACGTCTCGCAGTGCTGAAGGTCGATTTTTCCTTGTGCCGCATTTCGTTGTTGAAATGCTTGCGGGCTTGGGGATGTTTTGCGAATGTTCGCAGCCAGAAAACTGTTGTTTCCATTTGGACGCGGGACCAAGGGGTCGGGTAAATTTGACCCAGGGAGAAAAGTCTACATTCACTTTGCTTCGTGAAGTGTTGGCCTTCCGGGGTTTGTTTTTTGGATGTGATAATCGCTTAGTGGATACTAGATCCGTTGTCGTTGCCGTTTAGTAGTTGGTGAAATGTGTTGTCTATAAAGAGTTTCGAAAGTTTCAGAATTTTTGAAATTTGTGGGAGTATACGAGTATACGCACTCACCCCCCCCTTTTAATCGGGGGTGGGAGATAGCTGAACCCGCCGTTTAGTGAGTTGCCTACGTACCCTTTTCGGGATCAAGCCATCTCGTAGTTCTTCGTATCAAGTCATTGTTAGTGATAGTATTTTTTAAGATGCATCGCGTTCCAAGTTCTTGATATTTTTACGTCTTGCATGTTCGCGATTTGGTACGAACCTGGTCGGACTACTTTTATGACTTTGTATGGTCCTTCCCAGTTCCCAGATTTCCTGCGCTTCGCTCGCAGTGTTTTGGAAGACTTTGCATATGACTAAATCGCCTTCTCTGAACCTGCGATGGCGACGCTTGAGTTGTAGTACGCGCAGCGTGCTGGTAATTTTGATTCGAATAAGCCTGGTCGCGCGCTCATTGATAAGATCGAGATTGTCCAGCATCATAGCCGCTTAAATCTTCTCGCTCGGGAGGAATCTTCTCCGTACTCCGGGGAATTCTACTCGAGGATCATGCATTCCGCTCCGAACGAGGGCGAATGGGGTTTCACCAGAGTCCGCCTCGGGTTGTACGATGACCAAAGAACTCCTTCGAGCTCCTCTGCCCATCACCCCTTTTGGCGTCAGGCTTTTAGTCCGTCAAGGAAGGTCTTGTTGATGGTTTCTGCCTGGCCGCTAATCGCGGATATCTGGGAGTTGACTTAGTAAGTCGTATTTTCCACTTCTCGCAGAATGCCTCGAATCGGGTAGAGATGAACTGAAACCCGTTGTCTGTTACGATTTCGAAAGGTGGTACAGCCCTGGATATGCTGTCTTTCCCTGGATCACTTGAAGGGGGCGTGGGTGGATGAAAGGTGATGGAGATGGTCTTCTCCTTCAAGCTGTGTAAGGCTCTAAGGATGTTTTGCTGCTCCTGAGACACAGGATCACCCTGCTTGGTGTCTAGGATGGATCACAGAAGATTAACTCTCCTTAGTGTGATATAGAAACGTTCACCACTTGTGAACAAAGGAGACAGTGTCGTCTCAAGACTGGTTTGCACCAAAAAGAAGTTTATTGATAAAAAATGGCTGAAAGTTACATGGACGTGGTGCTGCTGTTTAAAAGCATAAAACATAAAACCCTAAGCCTAAACCAATGTGGTTTAGGAAAACCAAAACCAAATCCTATTGCTAATTGATTTAAAACACCAAACCGACTTCTAATGGGTTTATAAAGCCCAAAACCTCTTCCTAATGAGTTTACATAAATAATAAAACCAAATACACTTAAAATAGACCATAATGGTCGTGCATAATCATATTGGGCCAATCATAAACCAAGCTGGCTTGTCCTTCCACTTTTGGGCCGATAAAGGCCTTTTCGAACAACTCTTTCTTGGGCTCGATCCATCTTGTTCCAGGTCCGACCAAGCTGCTCCTTATGCTCATTTGGATGATAAAGGTCCTCATCATGTTCCATTTCCTGCTCTGGTTCTCAATCTTCCATTTCCAACTCAATTCTCATATGTCGGTTTGACCAGTCCATTTCTCGATCAGACTGAATCTCCCATTTCATTTCCTGTCTAACCAGCTTCATCCTATCCATTTCCTTGTCAATCAGGGTTGTCACAGGTCGTCCATGATTTTCCAAAGTCAGTCCATGCTTTATAAAGGCCACATCAAGGTCCATAGCCTTTTCTCGTCCAGTACCTCATGGATCAAACCTTTTAGCTTTCCATAAAGCTCATCAGGTCGTGCCATGATCCATTTCCTAGCTCTTTCTTTCCTTGACTTCATGTTCTTTAGTATGGAGCTGATCAGGGTCACACCATCCTCTCCCTTCAAAAGGATTTGTCCTCAACCGAGACTTGTAAGATGATAGAAACATGATCATCTCCTGGATCAAATACCCAGGGCTGCAATCCTTTTCCATGCTTCAGCAAGCTCTTGGAACCTTGCTCAATCATCTCTAAGTTCCTCACGTGCCTTAGTATGTAGCAAACAAAATTTTCCTTTCCATTTAACTCATAACCAGCTGCTGCTGCAAAGCTTCTCTCCATTTACTCCATAAGCACGCCTCAACCATGGCTGTCTCAGCATGTGTTCTATGCTCTCCTGGATAGAATGAGAGCATTAGATCCTTAAAAACAAGCAGAAACCTTGCTGATTGATCTGGTGGCCGAACTAGCTCCTTGTGGCTGCCTAGGAGAATATCTATGATTTCTCTCAATACACCTTGCCCAATGCTCATTATAACTTGGTTCTCATGCTGCATAGGGTCTGGTGGTCGTGTGTAATGATCCCCATATTCATTCTCAAGCTTTGGCATCTTTTTAACCACAGCAAGTTTCTGTTTTGTTACTCTCAGCTGGTTCTGATCAGTTATGGGACTGATCAAGGGCGTGTTACCTCCTGTTTCTCCTCTATTTTTACTGCAGATACTCAAGATCACACCATCCTCTCTCCCTTCAAAAAGATTTGACCTCAAATCTTGTTTTTCAGGAGTGAAGAAACCTTGCTGATCAAGCTTGTATGAAACTGTTTTCTGCACCAGATTGTTGTTACTTCTTATACTAACACTGAAGCTTCCTCCTGGTTCAAAAACAACTTGCTGCAGGCCCTTGATAACTCTCAGATGCTTCACTAAGCTGAGCTGAAGACTTACCATAGGTCTGATCAGAAACTCACAAGTTAAACTCTTAAGGCTATCGCCTTGCTCAACAATAGAAAGCATCAATTCAACAGCATTGGATGACCCTCCAGGAACTTTTTCTTCTTGTTTTCTTTGATCAGGCACGTGGCCACACTCAGCTTCTGCAATTTGTGCCTCCTTCCCTAGTTTTAGACAAAGCGTTGTTGGTTCTGGTTCAGTTTCATGACTCTCCTCAATCTGTTTTGCTGGTGAAGCTAATATAGAAGCTTGCAGCTTTTCCTCCTCTTGTTTCAATGATAGAACAGGAACCACAGATCTTCTCTCAGCCGGTTTTGATGGCAATTCAGACCAACAAGCAGGCTGATCTAAAGTAGTAAGCTTTGTTGCTGCTTCTGGTTTTAGTTTAGGAAGTTTCCACTGCGAGACAAACCTCTTCTTCATCAAGGTCTTCATCTCAACCCATGAAGTAATTTGTGGTTTTTTTTCAAATCTCCTAGTCTGAGAAACTCTTTGCCACCATGAGAATGCACTTGCATAGAGTCCAGTGACTGCTAGACATACCTTTTTCTGTTCAGTGTAGTATTGGAGTCCAAAGAGAAACTCCATCTTCTTTTCCCAATCAAGGTATGCGTCTGTATCAATCTTTCCATAGAAAGATGGAATTGTGAGCTCTTCTTCATATCCAGACATAAAAGATCTCTATAGATGTCGTGCTCCTAGGTGAAAACTTCAAACCCTAACCTTCAAGAGGCTCTGATACCACTTGGTACAGCCCTGGATATGCTGTCTTTCCCTGGATCACTTGAAGGGGGCGTGGGTGGATGAAAGGTGATGGAGATGGTCTTCTCCTTCAAGCTGTGTAAGGCTCTAAGGATGTTTTGCTGCTCCTGAGACACAGGATCACCCTGCTTGGTGTCTAGGATGGATCACAGAAGATTAACTCTCCCTTAGTGTGATATAGAAACGTTCACCACTTGTGAACAAAGGAGACAGTGTCGTCTCAAGACTGGTTTGCACCAAAAAGAAGTTTATTGATAAAAATGGCTGAAAGTTACATGGACGTGGTGCTGCTGTTTAAAAGCATAAAACATAAAACCCTAAGCTTAAACCAATGTGGTTTAGGAAAACCAAAACCAAATCCTATTGCTAATTGATTTAAAACACCAAACCGACTTCTAATGGGTTTATAAAGCCCAAAACCTCTTCCTAATGAGTTTACATAAATAATAAAACCAAATACACTTAAAATAGACCATAATGGTCGTGCATAATCATATTGGGCCAATCATAAACCAAGCTGGCTTGTCCTTCCACTTTTTGGGCCGATAAAGGCCTTTTTCGAACAACTCTTTCTTGGGCTCGATCCATCTTGTTCCAGGTCCGACCAAGCTGCTCCTTATGCTCATTTGGATGATAAAGGTCCTCATCATGTTCCATTTCCTGCTCTGGTTCTCAATCTTCCATTTCCAACTAAATTCTCGCATATGTCGGTTTGACCAGTCCATTTCTCGATCAGACTGAATCTCCCATTCCATTTCCTGTCTAACCAGCTTCATCCTATCCATTTCCTTGTCAATCAGGGTTGTCACAGGTCGTCCATGATTTTTCAAAGTCATTCCATGCTTTATAAAGGCCACATCAAGGTCCATAGCCTTTTCTCGGTCCAGTACCTCATGGATCAAACCTTTTAGCTTTCCATAAAGCTCATCAGGTCGTGCCATGATCCATTTCCTAGCTCCTTCTTTCCTTGACTTCATGTTCTTTAGTATGGATCAGGGTCACACCAAAAGGGACCCCGTGTCTGGTGATTATGTTCTTCCATACAAAGTTCTCGACTTGTACGTCTTTGATACTTGCGTAGGAATCTGCCTTCACCCATTTTGAGAAGAAATCCTTGAGGACCAGGAGAAAACGTTTCTGCTTCGAGTTATGCAGTGGTCCGGCGATGTCCATGGACCATCTCATAAAAGGATACGGGGATGAGATGGACGAGAGGACTTCCGCGGGCTGATGGATCGTCGGTGCGTGCCTTTGGCATTTTTCGCACTTTCGAGCGAACTTCTCGCAGTCTTTGATCATAGTTGGCCAGTAATAACCGTGGCGTTTTATTTTGACTGCGAGAGATCTTCCGCCGGAATGGTTTCCGCATGACCCGGAATGGACCTCCTCCATTACTCTTCTCTCTTTTTAGCCTTCGGCGCAGGTCATGAGTGGGCCGGGAGAATCTCCATTTGTAGATTTCTCCTTTTACCGTTACGTACCGTGCGGCCAGGGTCTTGATTTTGCGGGCTGCCCACTTTTCGGTGGAAAGTGTTCCGTCAATTATGTATGCTCAGATCGGTTCCAGCCAAGGGCTGTCGCAGCCGTATTCTGATTGATCAACGTTTTCTTCCGGTGGGTCATCTATTTCCTCCGCGTTTTCGATTTGTGGTCGAATAAGGTTAGTGATCACCGGTGGTCCGATGCTTGGATGTTCAATGAATTCGACGGGGAATTACCCGACTTAGCGCAGAATCCGAACTCGATGCGAGTGCGGCCAAGGCATCCGCCTGAGTATTTTCTGAGCGAGGAATCCTTGTGAGGGAAAAGTGGGCGAAGTTTTGGGAGAGATCTTGGATGAGTTTAAGATATGCGTCCATTCTTTCGTCCCTTGCTTCGTATTCCCCGCTGTACTGATTTGCGACTAACTGAGAGTCACAGTAAGCGTGAATATTACGGATTTTCATCCCTCTAGTCGTAAGCCTGCGACGAGTGCCTCATATTCGGCCTCGTTG
This sequence comes from Brassica nigra, assembly GCA_016432835.1. Taxonomy (NCBI): domain Eukaryota; kingdom Viridiplantae; phylum Streptophyta; class Magnoliopsida; order Brassicales; family Brassicaceae; genus Brassica; species Brassica nigra. The sequence goes on from CM028244.1 coordinate 55,115,567, forward strand.
TTTGACGCATAGAACTCCAATCGAAACGACTGTTCCAAGATTTCGCCAGTCGGAGACTTGAGCCGGATTCCGATCTCGGACCCTTGCTTGGACGATGATCCGTCGACATGAAGGATCCAAGTTGAGTTTGGTTCCGCTTTTGTCATATCTCCCATGGGTAGTTCCACCAAGAAATCTGCCAATACTTGGGAGTTTGCGCAGGTTCTTGGGCGGTACTCTACGTCGTACTCGCTTAGTTCGATTGCCCATTTTGTGAGTCTTCCTGACTGACTCGGACTGTGAAAAATCGTTCGTAAGGGGAAGGTGGTTGTGGGAACCAAAATTCGCACCGTCAAATTAAGTTGATTTGGAGGAAAGCCAAGTGAACCAAGCCTTCCCTGAAGGTCCCGGATATATGCTGGGCCGCACACGACACAATCAGTTCGACAAAGAAAATATGAAAACGAAATAAAAATCGTAAGAAAAAAGAATAGAGCAAAAGATTTTATTTCCGAATCCGCGTTTGAGCGTGAACAACAGGTAAGAGCCTTGGCTATGAGAGCTGTCGGCAAGTTCGCTAGTCTAGCAACCTAAGTTCTAACCTAATTGAGTCGCAACTCGCTAGTAAAAACGGAAAATAATGCCGGTTGCTCTAAGTGCTCTGGACGTTTGTGATCTGGTTTGCTTCTTGCTCAAAGCTCTCCTTATATACCTCCTATGACGGTCTATCTTCTCGGGCTGAGTTGGGCTTTTTCCATTTTCGTCCATCTTTGTGTTTATCGGAAACTTGACATTTATCTTCGAAATCTTGACATTTATCTTCTGAAACTTGATATTTATCTCTTATGGAAACTTGACATTTATCTCTTATGTGAGGATAAAGATAAACCGCCATAGTTATCCTTCCTTTCGAAAATCGTGACGTACGCTTTGGCCGCTGGGCCGTTAGGCGCTTTTACGGTTTTGAAGGACAGTCTTTGAAGGTCTCGGTGTTCCGAAGGAACCTCAATTCCTTGTTTAGTCGAGGAAGTGGCGTTAGAGTAACCGTGATCATACCAAACTTGCGTAGATTGATCCAACAAGCTAAGATGGGATAACCGGAAGATAGGAGACCGGACGAGGGCCGTGGACCGACGCCAGGCCGACGCTGACGCAGTGCCGCCGCCAGGCGGTGCCGCGGCCAGGCCGCGGATGGTGCCGCGGTGCCGCTGGCGCCAGGCCGCCGCTGCCGCGCCGCGGCGCCAGGTGGTGCCGCCGGGTCGTTGCGTCCCGCTGCCGGCGCCAGGCCGCTTCCAGCGCCGGGCGCAGGCGGTGCCGCTGGCGCCGGCCAGCTGCGTCGCGGGCGCCGGCCAGCCCGCCAGCGTCAGCTGGCGCGGGCGGTGCCGCTGAGCGGCCAGCCATGTCTCCGGCCGCTAGCCAGCTGCCGCCGCGCCAGGTTGGTGCCGCCGCGCTAGCCCCCGCGTTCGCCGGGCGCGGTTGGTGCCGCCAGGCCGCTCTGCCGCCGCCGGCGAAGCCGGGCCGGCTGCGCCAGCGTCTCTGCGCCAGCTGTTGGCGCCCGGGCCAGCCCGCTCCAGCCAGCGCTGGCCAGGCTGGCGCCCAGGCCAGCCCGTCCCGTGCCGGCGCCAGGCGGTGCCGCCCGCGCCCCGCTGCGGCTGCTGCTGGTGCCAGGCCGCTTGCCGTCTGTGGTTTGTTCGATCTTTCCCTCGTCAGTTGTTTGCGGGAAATCTTTCGAGTTTTGGGAGGGTCTCTAGTCGTAGATCTCGAGATAATTGTTTCCAACGAGATTCTGCGAGTATCGGGATTTTGAGATGGACTTAGATCTCCAGATTTTCCGTCCGCCGAGGATGAGAGCAATGTGGTTCGAAGTTTTAGATATGTTAAAAGATGAATCTTTTAAACAATCGAAGGTTTTACGGAAGACTCATTGTAGATCTCGGACAATCCAGACATGGGTTTTAAGGGACCAGGATGCTGTCATTGCCCGAGATCATGAGACGATCGCATGGACGGGCGCCAGGACCCTCGCCGTTGGCGCCAGATGGGAGTGGACGAGCCTTCCGTGAGTTTTATCGGCGGCGACCCTTCTTGGATTTGATCGCCGCTGGCTTTTTTTCGAGGACTTTCGGTGACGATTTTGTCATTGACCGATTTTGACCCCAACAGTTAGCCCCCCAGCTAGCTAGGAACCGTAGAGCCTGTCGGATCCTAGCTTGCGGTATAGCCGTGTGGGAAGGTGTTGAGATGTAATCGTTTGCCGAAAATCGGGGTAAATAGTGATTTTACCTCCTTTATATGGAGTAAGAAATCTCATTCTTACTTCATCACAAGGTTTTTACTCTCTCTCTCAAGAATCCTTTCTCTCTTTAAGAACAATGTCTTCAAGATCCTCAAAGAGAAACTTCTTCCCATTCATCCTCGGATGACTCTCCTGCCCATGTGACGGTGAAGCAGAGGAGTCGGTCGAGGAGGAAAAGAAGAATGCATATTACCGAGCCCTTGTAGGTTCGCCCCTACACTGCCAGAGATCCCTGTTCAAGAGGCCTCCGAGGCAGCCCGGTGCTCCTTTGCGCCGAAGCTCGGTTTCTCGTAAATATCTCAAGGTTCTTCGAGATTTTACCAGGTTCTGAAGGAGTCAAATTGATTCCGCTGGTAACGAGAGTGCAAGGAATCCTCCGCAAGATTTCTTTACATGTTACGGCTTTCTACGCATCGCCGTATGTGGTTCCCAATCCTGGTGCCATTGTTCGGCGCTTCACCGCTTTGAACTTTCGATCAGCCAACTCAGCGTTCCCGCTTGGAGAGTTGGCTTGGCACTAATCGCTAGCTACTTAACTCGGATTGATCTTGGTCCCGATGATTTCGAAGGTCTTTGGGGTACTCGGCCGACGGGAGTGACGGTTACTATTCCATGCTGCCTAAGAAGGATATGGCGTGATTCAGGGACTACTTCAATCCCAAATCGTGGCAGGAGCGTTTCTTCTTTGTTCAAATAGATGGCGAGTCTGTCGAGGAGAGCTGCCTCCATCTATTTCCGCGAGCATGGAACTTCAACCGAGGTAATATGACGAAAACTCTGTTGTCTATCTCACCTTTCGAAGTGCGAAGTTTTGAAAATTTTCGCTTTGTAGGGAACAACCCTACCGCATTTGCCTGGTGACGTTTTCCAAGAGAGATCTTCTTCGCCAAAGGCCGTTTTCTGGAAATCCTTCACCCTCGAACGGATCCGATGCGGTTAAGCTTTATCGGTCCCGAGGTCCTCCGTCGATGACGCCGAACCTGTTACCGTGGCTCTACCGAGGCGCAGACAGAGGTCTCGTAAGGGGAAGGAAATCGACGATGGGGAAGGCTCGAAAATCCTTCACCGCTGGGAGAAAACCTAGTTTTGTTCCAACGGAAAAGGCGGAGCCAGCGGTTTTCCACCTAACAACTTCTTTGATGGCCTTCCTCCGAGTTTACTACTGATGAGCTGGAGGATGAGGAGAAACAACGGGTTTTGCCGAGGGCTCCCAACGTGTCAACGAGGTTTGGCCCTTCAAACTTCTTTAACCTTGCGCTCAATCCGATATAAGCATGCTTGCTGATCTTGAGTTTTATGCAGGGACTAAGAGTGTTTAGCGAGGCGCTGACTCGAAGTTTCCGAAATCCAGGATTGCTAACTTCAAGACCACAGAAGTGGAGCGAGCTTTTCGGTTCCGTCAAGAGGTGAAGGCACAGAACGCGGCAAGCTGAGCTTCACGCCGGCTCGACGGGCGGAAAGGAGAGGAAGAAGGATGGTCGCAGCGAGGTGGCAAGACGGGCGGAATCGCTTGCTGCTGAGTTTCAATGCTTTAAAGAAGCTCAGGAGTTTGTTGGTGATTTCCGCGAGTGCCGAGGTTCGGTCGTAACCTTTACAAGTCTCAGAACCCGGATTTCTCTTCGATTCGAGATTGCTGAAATGAAGGATTTCATGGCCGAGTGTGCTCATGCTGAGTCCTTGGTTCCTCCGTAGAAGAAAGAGTCCGGAGACTATGGGAACTATCGAGGTTTCCGAGGATACGTGGAGGTTGGAGCCGATGAGAATGCCGAGAATGGTGGGAATGCTCGAGGTGAATGAGGAAGTGGACCAGCCTGCTAGTTCATTTGGGATTTCTGCATCCGGATTTCTCAACGTTGACTTCCTTTGTGAATTGAATTTTCTGGCCGTGTGTGGCGCTTTTAGTAATTTTATCCTGCGACCGCTGGAGGTTGCATTCTTATGTTTTGGACTGGCCGCTGGTGGCTTTGAATCCTGCCGTCTTTTGCGGCTTTTATGAATATGAAAATTTGCGAGATTTCGTCTTTTGTTTTGATTTATACTTTCGCCAAGTGTAGAGGGAAGGATGCGAGTAGTCACTTCAGATCCTAACTCTTTTGTCGCTTGGTCCGTATGCTACTTTTAGCGGCGCTTTAGGTGTAGCGATAAGAGACATGTTTTGGGATCTCGTATAACGATACTATGTCTGTGAGATGTCAAGATCCAGCAAGACTGGGTTTAGGGCAAGACCTAGGTTTACTCTCAGCTTTGAGGCTGTGCGATGACTGATCGGCTTTCGCTTTGCCTGTTAGTGATTTCTTCCTGATTCTTTTCGTTTAAAGTCCGCGACTAGTCGCGGCTTATATGACTTGTGTTAAAAGAATCGAGCTATCTTCGAATATATCCAGACGCTAAACCAAAATTTTGGGTTTCTTGTATACGCTATGATATCCTTGTCGGATGTAAGAGGACCTTTGTAGGTCTGACTACGATTTTGTATTGAGTGAAGCGTTTCTTATGAGTCCGTCCGGGGCCAATCGACGGGCGTGAGTTATTTTAAGTCGCTGGTGGACTGTCTTTTGCGGATAATGAGTTTTGTTATCTTTTAAGAAGTTGCGGCGTCTCGCGTTCTTTTGAAGATATGATTTTCGTTTTCGCGCTGATCGTTTAAGTAAGCATGAAAGATAGAAAGAATTTTATTAAAAATTTCGAGAAGTTAAAGTACATATGCGGATTTTTCGCTTTTGTGGGAGTATAGGAGTATACGCAGTCCCCTTTTGGTGAGGGGATAGCTGAACTCGTCGGGTTTCGACGAGCTGCCTACGCATCTCTTCGAGGATCAAGCCATCTCGTAGTTCTGATAGTTGCCGTGGACGTTTTACTCCCGTCGCGCTTCCGTTCGATCGTGCTGATCGGATCAGTGGTTTGTGCGGGGTCGAGCTGTCCGTTCTACGGCGGTGGATTGGAGGCTTTGTCGCCGTCTTGAATCGTTGCCTGTTCAGATGATTTTGGATCATCTTTCTTGAGTCTTCGGAATGTTGTGTGATTCCTTTGCTCGCTTTGGGTTGACCGGGGCGTTCCGATCTTTCGCAGTTTGAACTTCGGCTAGGTAACGAGTCTCGACTGTTTCTGGCTACCCGGATGGCTGCGGTTCGGTCGGAGTCGGGAACTTGATACCGAGGTGATATGTGGGCGGTACTGCCTTCATGGAGTTGATCCAAGGGTTCCCATGATGGCGTTGTAGATGGCGGGTTGTCGACTACTGCAAACTCGGCGATCTTTGTAACTTCCTTCGCCATGGTGGGAGTTTAATTTTCCGAGGTCATGGTAGTGACGCCGAGAACCCGTCAAAGGTTTTGGCTCAGGGCGACTTCCCAAGTGGGATCTTCATCCTGTAGAGGTGTCGCGGAAGATGGCGTTGACCGTGCTTCCAGTATCGGCGAGAATGCGGCCGACTTGAGATCTGGATGACCAGGTCGATTACCAAAGGGTCGCAGTGAGGTTTGTCGATTCCGGCGGTCTCGTTCCTCGAAGCGATTGTGGGTTAGGAACATCGCTGTCCGGGAACCAGTTGGAACTGGTCTCGGCCGCCTTCGTGAGGCTTTTATCGATGACAGAGTCCTGGTCGAGTGATCCATGATCATGTTTATCTGGCGCGGTGAGGAGTTTTGCGCTCGGGTGAAGGGAGTGACCTCCGGGTCTCGGAACTTCGCAGTAGGAGTTATCCTTGTACTGGTTCCTGGTCCAGGTGTTTCGGAGGTTTTGCCTTGCTCGAGTTGATGGCGTAGTTATGCTGCGCCTTGGGCGTCTTCCGCCGTGATGGGCGTATTTGTCGTTACGAGAGGGTTTCTTCTTGGGCGGTTTTCTGCGGTCCGTGCTTCTGCGATAGAAGCTTCATCTCTTCTTCCATGATGATGAAGTCTGTTGCCTTGTGGAAGTATCCTGGATTGTCAGCGGCTTTTCCAGTAGTATCCACTTCGAACTTCGACTTGTACCGAGAGTTTTCTCGAGCGATTGCGACATTATCGCTGATGCCCGTTACTCTGGCCATCACCAGTTTGAACCTTCGCGATGAAGTCGCGGGCGACTCGTCTTCCTTCTGAGCTAGACTCCATAGATCCACGTCGGACGTTCTATCCATGAACATGGAGTACTGTTTGAAAGCGCCGAGGCCAGTTGCGGAAGCTTCGATGGAGTTCCTTTTGAGCGGAGAACCACTCGGCGCAGCACCTTTGAGGTGCTCGGCGAAGAAGACAATGACCTGCGTCCGTTCGCTCCCGGAGTTTGCACCTACCCATTGCGATCTGGAAGGACTGCAGGTGCGACTTAGGATCCGTCGTGACCGTCATAGACCGGGATTTTGATCTTCCCTGGGTCTGAGATCGTGTTTCCGTGATCCGAGTGGTGAGCGGTGTTTTCCGTGCTTCCTCGAGAAGTCTATCGATCTCGGGCGGAACTGGTCGCTGATGGATCTGCGATTTTACGCTTTCACTTCAGCCACGGTCTTTTGAGAGATTCCGCGGAGATCATGGATCTCGCTATTGCCGCCGCGTCCTCGAACCTGTCGGCGCTGGTCGCGATAGATCGAGTTTGATCTTCCGCGAGTTCTTCCTGCTCCATCCAGAGTTCTTCTTCCTCTTGTCATGGGCCTATCGAAGGATACCGTCGCCGGCGGACTGGCCGGTTCTCTGGGGTGGATGTCAGCGTCTTCATCGGAAGGGTCGATCGGTCGCTGACATCTAGATCGATCGCCGGCGTCGCTTTCCTTGTTTCCCGCGGCGGAGTGGAAGGTTCTGCGAGGTCGTTTGCTGTCCTTTCGAGCCGTTTCCTCGAGTGGGCTCTTCGGGCATCTTTTCTCGTGCCGAGATCGAAGTCGAGTCTCCCGGGCGTGCCTTGGTGGATCCGCAACTTGCTCCTCGCAGTTAAGGTATCGACCTGTTTTGCGGCGAGGTTATCAGCTTGTCTGTTGTTCGCCAGCGGGCGGAGGTAAACAGTTCCTTCATCTGCTGGCCTCGGTGTTTGCATCAGCAGTGACTGTGGGCGCTCCAGCTGGAGTCTTCTCAGCGTTGGCATCGGCGGGTGTTCCGTCTAGCGCTGGCTGATCCTTGGTGGCGTCGGCTGACATGATCGGCGTGTGCAGTTGCGAGATAGATAGATCCGTAACCCCCCTTCTAGCGCCAAACCGTGGAACGAAATTCGCACCGTCAAATTAAGTTGATTTGGAGGAAAGCCAAGTGAACCAAGCCTTCCTGAAGGTCCGGATATCTGCTGGGCGCTGCACAATCAGTTCGACAAAGAAAATATGAAAGCGAAATAAAAATCGTAAGAAAAAGAATAGAGCAAAAGATTTTATTTCGAATCCGCGTTTGGCGTGAACAACAGGTAGAGCCTTGGCTACGAGAGCTGTCGGCAAGTTAAGCTAGTCTAGCCTAAGTTCTATCCTAGTTGAGTCGCAGCTCGCTAGTAAAAGCAGAAAATAATGCTAAGTTGCTCTAAGTGCTCTGGACGTTTGTGATCTGGTTTGCTTCTTGCTCAAAGCTCTCCTTATATACTCCTCCTATGGCGGTCTATCTTCGCGGGCTGAGTTGGGCTTTTCCATTTTCGTCCATCTTTGTGTTTATCGGAAACTTGACATTTATCTTGAAATCTTGACATTTATCTTCTGGAAACTTGATATTTATCTCTTATGGAAACTTGACATTTATCTCTTATGTGAGGATAAAGATAAACCGTCATAGTTATCCTTCCTTTCGGAAAATCGTCGTGGGCGTTTTGGCGGCGTGGGCTTTAGGCGTTTTACGGTTTTGAAAGGACAGTCTTTGAAGGTCTCGGTGTTTCGAAGGAACCTCAATTCCTTGTTTAGTCGAGGAAGTGGCGTTCTAGAGTAACCGTGATCATACCAAACTTGCGTAGATTGATCGAACAAGCTAAGATGGGATCGAACCGGCAAGATAAGAGCGAGACGGGGCGAGGGCGTGGACCGACGCGCCAGGCCGACCAGCGGCGTGGCCGGCGCCAGGCGGTGCCGGGCGCCAGGCCGCCAGCTGGCGGTGCCGCCCGGCCAGCCGACCGCGTGCGGCGCCAGGCCAGCCCGCCCCGCGTATCGCCGGGCGCCAGCGTGGCCGCCGGGCGCCAGGCCAGCCAGCGTCCAGCGTGCCGCGGCGCCAGGCGGGAGCCGGCCAGCGCGCCCGCGCCCCGCGGCGTGAGCAGCGGCGCCAGGCGCTCCAGCCGCCCCGCGTGCCGCCGGCGCCAGGCCAGCCAGCCAGCGTCCAGCGTGCCGCGGCGCCAGGCGAGTGCCGCTGCGCCAGCCAGCGTCCAGCGTGCTGCTGGTGCCAGGCCGTCTTGCCGTCAGGGTTTGTTCGATCTTTCCCTCGTCGGTTGTTTGCGGAAATCTTCGAGTTTTGGGAGGGTCTCTAGTCGTAGATCTCGAGATAATTGTTTCCAACGAGATTCTGCGAGTATCGGGATTTTGAGATGGACTTAGATCTTCAGATTTTCCGTCGTCGAGGATGAGAGCAATGTGGCTCGAGTTTTAGATATGTTAAAAGATGAATCTTTTAAACAAACGGGAAGGTTTTACAGAAGACTCATTGTAGATCTCGGACAATCCAGACATGGGTTTTAAGGGACCAGGATGCTGTCATTGCCCGAGATCATGAGACGATCGCATGGACGGGCGCCAGGACCCTCGCCGTTGGCGCCAGATGGGAGTGGACGAGCCTTCCGTGAGTTTTATCGAGCGACGACCCGTTTCTTGGATTTGATCGTCGCTTGGCTTTTCTTTCGAGGACTTTCGGGTGACGATTTCGTCATTGACCGATTTTGACCCCAACAGTGGTGAGGATCACAATGGTATGCGACTGAAAATACGGCCGGATTTTTCTTGCTGATGTTACGACTGCAAATGCTAGTTTTTCCATCAGGGGATACCGGATCTCGGATACCGGATACCGGATCTTGGTTTCTGCTCACCGCGTTCTTCTCTTATCAAAACGCTGCTTACCGCTGTCGCGGATACTGCGATATATAGGAACAAGGGCTCTCCCTCCACTGGTTTTGCGAGGACGGGAGGAGTGGCCAGGTAATGCTTTAGCTGTTGGAAAGCTTTTTCGCACTCCTCTGTCCACTCGAATTTCTTGTTCCCTTTTAATGTGTCATAGAAAGGAAGGCATTTGTCCATTGAGCGCGAGATAAAACGATTTAAGGCGGCGACTCTTCCTGTCAGCCTTTGGACTTCCCTTTTGGTTTTGGACGAGACAATTTCTATTAACGCGTTTATCTGTTTGGGGTTAGCCTTGATTCCGCGACATGTGACTAGGTAGCCGAGAAATTCTCCCGACGCCACGTTGAGTCTACATTTAGCCGGGTTTAATTTCATGTTATGCAAATTCAACCTTGCGAAACACTCTTCCAAATGGGAAACGTGGTCGTGTTCGTCAAGGGACTTTACGAGCATGTCATCGATGTATACTTCCATAGTTTTTCCGAGTTGCTCGGAAAACATTCGGTTGACGAGTCGCTGGTAAGTAGCGCCTGCGTTCTTGAGGCCGAAGGGCATTACCCTGTAGCAATATGTCCCGCGGTCAGTGATGAATGTGGTCTTCTCGCGATCGTGTGGGTTCATCATAATCTGATTGTACCCGGAGAAGGCATCCATAAATGATAAAAGTTTGTTTCCTGCTGTTGCTTCGACAAGTCAGCCGATATGCGAGAGTGGAAAGCAATCTTTTGGGCAAGCCTTGTTGAGATCGGTGAAGTCAACGCAGACTCGCCATTTGCCAATTTTCTTCTTGACCACGACTGGGTTAGCGAGCCAGTCTGGGTACCTGACTTCCGTTATTGACCCTACTTTAAGGAGTTTTTCAACTTCCTCGTTTACCGCAGTCGCGCGCTCTGGTCCTAGTTTCCGCCTTTTTTGCTTGACGGGTTTGTAGGTTGGGTCAATGTTGAGCTTGTGGCAGGTTATGCCGATGTCGATTCCTGGCATATCCTCCGCGGCCCAAGCGAAGGTGCTAAGGTTCTTTTTGAGACAGGCTATGAGCTCCTTTCTCAAAGGTTCACGGAGGTTGGCTCCGATCTCGACGCAACGTTCCGGGAACGATTCGTCTATGCAGACCGAGATCACTGGTTCGCAAGTTGGCTCGTGCTTCCCGTCTAGGGCTTCGATCATCTGAGATTGCCAGAAGACGTTCGAGTCTTGTTCTGGGGCATTCCCATCGGGAGTAGTTTTTACCTTCTTGTTTTGGGAGGCTTCGACTGCTGAGTTTTTTCTTTTCAGCTCGGCGGCGAAACATACTTGCGCCATCCTGCGATTTCCTTGTATAGTTTCGATTCTGCGAGGGGTTGGAAACTTTAAACACAGATGGAAGGCGAGGGGATCGCTCACATGGAATTCAGCCACGGAGTACCGATGATCGCGTTATACGATAATGGACGGTCGACGACTAAGAATTCCGTGATTTTGGCGACACTCCCGGCTTTAACCAAGAGGCTGATCGAGCCGAGAGTCATAGTAGCATCTCCCGAGACTCCGAATATTGTATTAGGTTCTTCTGTGATGGAACACAGGTCGACCTCCATTCTCTCGAGGGTACTTTTGTAGATAATGTTGGCCGAGCATCCGGTGTCGACTAACACTCTTGCTACGTCGATGTCCTGGATTGTTAGTTCGATAACAAGGAGATCATTGTAGGGTTTGGCCTGGTCGGCCGTTGCCTGATCCTTGAAAGAAACTACATCGCTGGCTACTGGAGTGGACATCCTATATCTTTTATTGCTTAGTGACTTTCGAGTTAGAGAATTCGTCCCCCCCTCCTTCTAGCGCCAAACTCTGGGAACCGAAATTCAAACAGTCAATTTCCGATAAACGATTATGGAAGAAAACCGAGTTAACCCGATATTCCTTGAAGGTCCAAATTCTCTGCGTAATCACTTTTCGAATTGATAAAAGATAGATAGTAAGACAAAAGATGAATGGTCGCTCAGAGGCGTTTTTATTAAAAGTAAGAGTACAAGATTTCTCCGAGAGGAGTAGAAATATGCTAACTTATCGAAACAACAGAACAAGAGGCGGTCAAGACGGCTAAGCCTTGCCGTACTAGTCTAACCACCTAAATCCTAAGTTCTCTAAGCTAGCAGAAGTTCTCTAAGTCTAAAATCTTGGATCCTCTTCTCTTCTGCCCCAGCTCTCCATATATAGTCACTTTAGGTCGGTGGCCCGTTTAACCTTTCGCCTTTGGGCCTGAGTTTATCTCTTTTGGAAATATTCCATTTTTCGTCGATCTTCGTTGCTATCCTTGAATATTGACATTTATCTGCGGAAACTTAACATTTATCCTACTGTAATAAGTTAGGATAAACCGTCATAGCTCTTACTGGGCTTGGGTCTCCAGAATCGTAAGTGAGCCCGTGGACAAGTTTCGAGCCCTCGGACGTTCATACGATTTTCTCGGAAGATTATTTTTTTCCGCAAAATAAATCGTATAGCCTAAAGGATCGATGTTCGGGTTGATCGTCCTTGTTTTACACGATAGTCTTTGCGGAAGAACTAACCTTCCAAGCTCTAGTTGTAACACTTCGAGGATAACTCCAATTGAGTTAAACCAAGGAACGTTAGGTCCGTAACTAAGGTGATATGACTTTACGGAAGCCACGAGGTGCGATCTAAGTTGGACGGGCTAGGAACAGACTGGATGTACTGGCGCCTGGGATCAACAGGCGAGCTGGCGCTGGCGGGCCACGGCCGAGCTGGCCCCGGCGACGAGCTGGCGCCGCCGGGGCCAGCACGCCGACCTGGCGCCGGGCCAGCACGGCCGACCTGGCGCCGGGCCAGCACGGCGAACTGGCGCCGGGCCAGCACGGCCGAAGCTGGCGCCAGCGCTGACGAGCTGGCCCGCACCGGGCCAACGGCGGCTGCCCGGCGCCAGCATTAGGCGGCGCCCGGCCCCCAGCGCCCGGCGCCAGCACGGGCGAGCCGGTGCCCGGCGCCCGGGACCTTGGTCATGCCTTTTCTTTTCGGATCTAACCTTTGTTGATCTTTTTGCGGAAAGTTCGCAGACAGGAAATGATCTTAGCCGTTGATTTCGAGATAACCGTTTTCGACCCCAACATTACTCAAACATATTCATAAGAGACAAAGTCATGATGGTTTGAATAATACTTAAATTAATAGCACGGGAAAGAGTAAAACAAGTAATAGAAATAAGGGAATTTAAGATCTTCTATGTTACGAAATTCAGATCTCTCTCCAATCCTAAGCTCCTCTCTCAAGGTAGCTTAGTTGCTTCTCTCCAAAACTAGGTCTAAAAAGGTCTCCAAGCAAGTCTCTCTCAAAAATGATACAAAACCTCTCTCATAGCCTAACAGGTGGCCAGGGATTAAAGATAAATTAGATTAGGGCTTTTGTGAAACTTGAAGTCTTCTAATTTATCATTAACTCTCGGTTGGCTTCGCTGTCGATTGATGGCAATGAGTGCACATCGATCGATTTTTATTGGTAATCATCATCGGTCGATATTATTCTTCAAGCATCAACCGATTCTAGTTCTAGCAAGGTTCTCACAATAGCTCCAAAATGCTCCAAAATGGCCATGTTATGTCCATGAGTACCTGAACCTGTAAAAGCTCTAAAACGACTCTAAAAGCATATAGTTGATTATGAAAACATATATAGATCATGGTTAAAAGTGGGTCAAATCCATGACCTATCAACACAGAAAGTCACCTTACACTGTAGCAATCCACATCAAATTGTCACAATCTTAGAAGGTATTTCCATGTATTTGACCTCAGCTTAGCAGCCTGACCATCCAGCCTACTGCTCACAAGCTACCATTTGACATCCCCTCCACTGATCTCATTTAAGAGTTTAATGTGCAGTCTCATTTTGGGAGTATCGATCCAAAAACACATGGACTCTTATCAGCTTTCTGATTACACAAACATTCTTCTATGTTTCCTTTCATCTTTCTTACTTCTCGCTTCACTCAGTCGATGTCTCGCTACTATGCAAGGAATAATTTATTTTTTTAATCAAGAAAGTTTTTTAGACAGGCTTCCATGATTAAAGAACAAATAGTTGCGGCGGCAGGCACATGATCACTTATCTTTGACCTTAATCTCTTCATTTTCTTAACTATGAAGGGGATAAAGAGGGAAAGCACACACAAACGTGCCTTTCGTACCTGATTCAGGAATTTGATATGTATGTATTTAAAGTCCCAAGACAAGAGAATTGAGTAGATCAAATTGGAAGTCAGCTTTGGTTCCTTCTGACACTCATAGTAAACATGTAATACATTCTGCAATCAGTAACTCAAAGAATGATGCTAAAGTATTGGTTAGATGGTTAGTTCTAAGAAAAAGTTAATAATTTGCAACTGACTCTATTTGACTCAATAAAACGACTCAACTGACACTCATATAATACATATACTCTAAAACCAGACATATACCATAAAAAACCATGATATATAAATGACCCACTCTCAGAGGTATTCCACGCACAACCATCGAAGATTACCAGAGTAACCCAAAGCCGAGAGAGATCTGAGATCCATGAATACCAAGCCCCTACCCTTACCCGAGACACGATTTCTCTGCAGCCACGCATTACACGGCAAGGGAGACAACCTTAAGGAACACTATAAATGCCTCACGCGCCACCAGACTCGAGGAAACTCAGCTGTAGAATAGGAAAATCCTCCAAACAGAAAGCTAAGAGTGAGATATGGAGAGGACACGACGAGTAAGAAGCCGTCCACTAGCAACACCAACAACACTGTGCTTGTTGGGGTCAAAATCGGTCACGACGGAATCAACGCCTGAAAGTCCCAGGAAAATATTTCTCGTAATAGAACCTTCGTATAATTTTTATTGAAAAGATTAGACGACGAGTTATGTCAAAATCAAACGTCAGAAACCTCTCGGAAAAAAGTCCTCTTTGGAAAAAGAGAGATAGAATGAGCGCGAGAAACCTAAATCGAGTTTCAAATCAATTCCGAAAAGAAATCAAAAAACAAGAAATTCGTTTTGTTATCTCTTCATATTTTCTCATCTGTTTGGTCACTTGTCGTTGTCTCTCGCAGAGAATCCGGGACCTCATGGAAAGTTAGGGTTTCTTGACTTTTCTTAATTTATGAAAATCGACGGTGTGAATTTCTGTTCCCACAGTTTGGCGCTCCAAGGAGTTTGGGGTCGGATTACTCTTACTCACAGCCGAAAAACGCTTGATCAAAACGATGTTTGGATATATGATAGACAAACTCACAGCACTGAAAGCTTCTACGGCAAACGCTTACGCAAACGCCGCAGTGCTCGACAAAATAGAAAACCTAGTCGCAACTTTTCGCCCCAGAAGTGCACCGAAACGAGTCCACGATTTCTCTGTCTAAACAGAAAGAGCAACGACAAAATCTATCAAACCCCCAAAAAATTGGTTCGTTACTGAGTTGGAGAAATATCGGCTCGCAAGGGTTCAATTCCGAACAACTTTTCGGAAAAATAATACTTGCTCTCTTCAAGACTGTGCGAAAAGCCTAGATTACTCGCGGAAAAAGGAAGCACACCAAATCTGTTACACAACTCCCGCTGTAATTCTTCCATATAACTTTCAGATTACTCACGGAAAAAAGAAGCACAGTGTTGGTGTCAAAATCGGTCACGACGGAATCAATAACTGAAAGTCTCTAGAAAGTATTTCTTGAAACAAAAAGTCTCGGATAATTTGAAAAGAAGTTATACGAGATTTTCTCAAATTAGAATATTCACTCTCTGTGAGATCGGAAGACTACGGGCGTGCACGGACGAGAGTCCCCGGAAAGATCGGTCCGCTCGCCCAAGGACATCAAGATTCGATCACCACAAAAACCCTAAACATAAAAGAATCTGCCTCGAAACTTCGAAGAGGTCGTTCTCTCAAACCGTGAGGAACCAGAAAACGATCAAGATATCAAATCGGCCCTCGCCGAGATCTACAGCCTGGCGCCGGCGGCATCCGGCCTGGCGCCGGCACCCCTGGCGCCGGCGGCACCGGCCTGGCGCCGGCAGCGCCACGCTGGCGGACTGGCGCCGGCACCGACACGCTGGCTGGCCTGGCGCGGCGGCACCGACGCTGGGCGCCGGCGGCACCCGCCTGGCGCCCGGCCGTCGCGGGCTGGCCTGGCGCCGGGCGGCACCGCCTGGCGCCGGCGGCACCGGCACCTGGCTGGCCTGGCGCCCGGCGCACCGTGACGCTGGCCGCCTGGCGCCGGGCGGCACCGCCTGGCGCGGCGGCACCGCCACCCGGCTGGCCTGGCCGGCGGCACCGTGACGCAGGCGGCCTGGCGCCGGGCGCACCGGCCTGGCGCGGCACCTCGCCGCTGGCCGGCGCCGGCACTCGCCTGGCGCGGCGGCACTCGCCTGGCGCCGGGTCGACGGCTTCGCCCTGGTCTCGGTCCCATCGTGTTCGGTCTGATCCCATCTTGGCTTGTTTGGATTAATCATCATGAGTTTGGGACGATCACGGCTACGGAATAAACATCCTACGACTCGATTGGAATCGCCCTCGATGTTTTACGACAAAACTAGAATGATTGATTTCGTAGAAGATATCGTATAAAACAAGGTCGATTAACTCAACATCGATCCTTTAGGTTATACGGTTTATTTTACGAAAGACAGTCTTTCGAAAATCGTGATAAAACGCTTAACGACTTAAGACAAGTCCACGGACTAACTTACTTAATTTAGGAATTCAGGCCCAATCAGGCTATGACGGTTTGTCCGATATCCCAACATCGGATAAACATCAAGTCACCGAAAACTCGAGGATAATTACAAAGATCGACGAAAATGGAATACTTCCGAAGAGATAAGTTTGGGCCCAAAGGCGAGGTCCATCATCCTAAGGCAAACCGACCTTGGAGTGGATATATAAGGAGAGCAAGGGCAGAAGAGAAGGGATCCAAAATCCTAGAATCAAGACTTAGAGAACTTAGAACTTAGGCGTTAGGCCAGCAAGGCAGGACTTAGAACGTTTGGCCGCCTCTCGTTTTATCTTCTCCGCAGACCCTGTTCCTCGGAAGGATCTAACTATCCCTTTACTCAGAGCTCCGCATAGAAACCCTAGGATTTATCTTCGACATGGCCGCTTCATGACCAACGCCATACTAGACTAACCAGGCCCTAGAACGCCTGGGCCTCCCTCGCAAATCTCCTCCTCGGAGGGATCGGACAATTCTTTTACTTCAATCTCCGCACATAGAAACCCTAGGCATTATCTTCGACATGCCTGTTTCTATGACAACGCCATACTAGATCGAACCGCCCAGACTGTTCGATCTCTTGTTCAATTCTTTCTAAACTGAACTACGTCCGACTTGATCCTCGAAAGTGCGTAGGCAGCCTTTCTTAAGGTCCAGTCTCAAATCTTAACAAAACTTTTTCCGCATTTATTCGTCACTTGTCGCTGGCTGTCGGAGAGAATCCGACCTTCAAGGAAAGTCGGGTTAACTTGGCTTTCCTCCGCAATCTTATTCATTAAAATTGACGGTGCGAATTTCGGTTCCCACACACAGCAAATCGGGTTGACAATCCCCACAGCTGTACTTCTTCGGATAAATTTCGAGATACAAAGTGTTGGGGTCAAAACGGTTATCTCAAATCAACGCCTAAAAACTGCGTCTTCTTACACTCTCGACAAAATTTCCCGACCAAAAGACTCGAGAAAAATGTCCAACTCGCCAAGATGGCGAGTTGGATCTCCCGAAGGCATTCCAACTCCCCAAGTTGGCGAGTTGGAGCTCCCGAAGCACTTCCAACTCGCCAACTTGGCGAGTTGGTGCTCCCGAAGCCCTTCCAACTCACCAACTGGGCGAGTTGGACCAGCCCCAAAGGCTCCTCCTTTGTGTTCTCTTCCAAATCTCGATTGGAACGCTTTTCGTTTCGTCTCAAATGGAGTTTCCGTTGAGATTTTACAACAAAAACAAGTAAGACTCGCCTAAACTCCTCGGCTTGCTCCTACTCGCCCTCTTGGACATACTTCGAATCTCGATCAAAATCCCTCTTGTTTCGACTCGATTGGAGTTACCAGTGGAACTTTACGTTAAAAACCGCAGAGACTTGTTTTCTCGTATTTATTCAAATTGATCGTATAAAACGGCAACGGTCAACTTAACACCTTAGCCACCTCAACTATACGAGTAATTTGAACTGTTTTATAGAAATTGACTCCATATCAAAGGTACTCCCTCGAAGACATCGTAAAAATATTTAAGTCGAAAAACAGCCAGAAAGGTCTAAAGCACGACTAAAAACCCACTTACGATTTTAGACGAAATTGAGCCCAATGATATTATGACGGTTTATTGCAGGAGAAGATAAATGTCAAGTTTCAAAGGACAAACACCAATATCGAAAAGGGCATACAGATACGAGAAGAGAATGGAGAAATAAGCAAGCAAACGGAGAAGAGGCAAATCCGAATCTTCGAGAAAACTAAGGTATGTCCGACTTGGAATTTTCGTAGGAAGGTACAAAGAACTAAAAATACTTTGGAGATTTCCATAAACTTCAGGGAACTTAGAATCTAGGTGGATAGTCTAGCAAACTAAGTCTTAGGCGATTTTTCCTATCTCAATCTATTGTTCCCTAAACTGTTCAGGCAGATCATGCTAACCGATCTAAACTCTCGCAAAATCGAGAAACGATCACCATGCATACTTAGCTCGCTTCCTAAAGAAAGAAAGAACTAGAGACACAAACATCGTCTTAAAATCTATGTGTTCCTAGTAATTTTCATTAAAACCGACGTATTCCAAGTCGTCAATCTGAAAACCAGCAAATCGCAATCCTGGCGTCATCTTTAAACCGACCCAGATTGTCAATCATCCCAATCCTTGAAAGAAAAAGCATACACAAAGAAAAATCTCGCAAAAACAGGCAGAAAAACACTTAGGCACTCCAATGCCTCCCTAAAATCGTCCCACAAAGGCAAACGACAATCTAAGATTTGTCTAAACGCTAGCAACATATCTACACCATCACGAACAGAATCTCGAGGACTATACAGCATCTCTTATCGCGACCATGCGCGAAGAAAAACCTGTACCAATATCAAACTAAAACTCGATGATTGGCCAAAGTCTGAAAGACCTTTTCAACTTAATAAAACGATTTTCGTATAAAAGTCAAAAATTATACGAGAAATCTTTAAGCACCAAAGCATTGCTTTCAGAGTCCGCTGAACTTAGTGAGTCATGGACAAGCATCGAAAAATCGTTCTCACGACTAGATGATAAAAAAAAAACATTCGGTAAAATTCCATGAGTTATTCCAAGGAAATCTCGCCAAAGATCGAAATCAAAGCAGAAACGCGTCCCGTGTAATCCGCGGAAACATCTCAACTTCAAAATTTTCGATTTCCTATCTTCGTAAAACTGGTCACCCATTATTTTTGTATAAACAAAACTTTTTATACGAAACAGCCTACGGAAAAACAAGACCGGTGTTATTACAAAACAACTACACAAATTTCACGAACGAGTTATGAAAAACACTCTCCAGTTACTTCTATGAGAAGCCCCTCTCACAATATTTTCACGGAAAATCCTCCGTACAGACGAATCAAGTCACACGAAGCAACTTTCAGAAATAAACATAACGGACCTTACGGAGAAAAGTCATAAGTAATTTTTCGTATAATGAAGACGAAGCTCCATGAAGATTGCTGACTTCTACCTTTAACTTCCCACGGTTACATCCGAGCAGGAAATCACCTCGCAACCAAATCCGCAAGGGTTCTGCGTCAAGCCTCTTAAAATTTGTCTTCCTTTGATAAAAAAGGAAAAAAATTTATACGACTAAAGGAAACAGTATACGAAACATTCATCGTATAACTTAACCCAAAGTGGAAACTCGTTTTTAACAACCATCGGCCATAACAGAGAAAAATTCGCTGTACTTGGCCTATCAGTCTCGGAAAACGCTTTTTGGCCCTAAACATACTACGCCTCCCCGTAAAGCCCGAACCAGAATTCGGCGTCTTTTTGAGGACAATCGAAAAACAAATGTTCCATGGTCTGGTCCTTTACCAACAACGTCCTTGGCTGTACGGCTGAACACAACCTTCATCCCAAGCAATCAAGCGACCACCGCTCCAATCACTTAAACAGCTAAAAAACGATCCATGATTTGTCGTAAAACGCCAAGTGACGATTACACAGATTATTTGTCGTATTAACTCGAGAGGAAATTATACGATAAATTTTTCAGAACAAATTTCAGTCCTAGCAACCAAACGGCTAACAGAAAAATTCAACTTGTCGATAATCGACCAAGTTCCACACAATTCACTTAAAGAAGCCCGTAACGTTTACCCGTAGAATGTGGCATGAAAGGAAACACTCATAACAAATCTCCTAGAGTTATACGAGTCATCCTTAACAAATCCCGGAAGGCCAAGACTTCACGAAGCACAGTGGAGGACAACGCTTCTTCCCAGGGACAAATCTACACGGCCCCTTGGTCCTAATCCCTCTATCATAAATCAAAGTACTTAACATCGAAACTGGAACAACAGTTTTAGCTGCAAACATCCGCAGACAAACCAAGACATTTCTCCAACGCAGGGTTAAGACTAAACCCTTGCAACACAGAAACTCTTCAAGCCCGCAAACATTTCAAGCACGAAAAGCGGCATACTAAAAAATAACCAATCTTCTGCATCGCGAGACGTCGCAGACGCCCGAAGATTCGTTTTTCGATAAAATCACCTTCCTCGATAAATACACCTTCTTGGAAGACCAGACAGTCATATGCGCTAACATCTTCTTAAACATGTATCCTTCGCGAAGAATCAAAAACGGTAATATCTACCGATAAGTTTGTTGCTGATCACAACAAACTCTTAACGTCCTAAGCCATCTCGTAGAGATAGATCTTGTACACCCGACACAAGGGTAATAGCGTTATAAAAGAAATTCGAAATTTTGGTCAGCACTTTCGGGAGACTTAAAAATTATCCCCGAAGAGATGCTCGATTCCTACCATACAGGTCGTATAAGCCGAGAACATATCGCGGACCTTAAAGCGGGACAGGATCAGGTCGAAAATGATACGGGAAACATAAGTCGAAGTAGTCACCGCACCCCCTAAAACCGTGATTAGACCTAGGTCTTACCCTAAACCCAGCACACTGGTCTCTAACATCTCTAGGCATAGTATCAAACACCCTGATACGAGATCCCAAAATTTGTCTCTTGGCTATAATTCGCGCATCTTCAGTAATCCCGCAAGCTTGCATGCTGCGGAAACTCTCAAAACAGGTCACAAATATAACAGTTCACCCAGAGTTAGATTACGAGATGACAACTCGTACTCTTCCCTCTACATTCACACGAATACAAACATGCTCAAAAAACGCGAACCACAATTCATTTAAAAAGTGGCAAAGCAGCTGGGATGCGAAGACACACGTTGTCAGTCCCGAAAACATGAATACGGCCACATTTGGCCGAAGCAAATAGCCTACGAGACTAGTCTTGAGGCTGACAAAAGTCCAACATAAAATGTCATCGGCAGCAACATGCCCGATAATCTCGACATAACACACAACTAGACCGTAAAGGTCTCGCTGGAAAACAGGTAAAAAAAAAATATTAACTCCAAGACGAACTACGAAAGGCTTGATCCCTCCATCAAGGGTACGTAGGCATCCGTCATAAGGCGCAGCCCCAATCTTATGTCAAAATCAAACGTCAGAAACCTCTCGGAAAAAAGTCCTCTTTGGAAAAAAAGAGATAAAATGAGCGCGAGAAACCTAAATCGAGTTTCAAATAATTCCGAAAAGAAATCAAAAAACAAGAAACCTCGAGAGGGACTACTCTAAACCTCGGACAACGAGACTATTACAAAAGTTCGACTATCCAAACATACCAACCAACTCACCGAACAAACAAATCAGGCCAAGCAAGACAACCAACTCGCCATTTTGGCGAGTTGGAGCACTTTCAACTTGCCAAGATGGTGAGTTGGACCATGAAACAAGGCCAAATTGCCACATTGGCGAGTTGGAACACCCCCAACTCGCCAAAGTGGCGAGTTGGACCAAGCACGATGGTTTACGTGGAGAACTGCACACACGCATCAGATGTTTGGACATGGATGGCGACCTTTCCATGGTGTGATTGAGCTGGTTTTTTGAGACAAGCTAGAGATTTGAGTTACCTTTCCAATGCCACCGGTTTGGAGGAAATCCAACGGTTAGATCCGAAGTTGTGCTCATTTACTGAAGAGTGGCCAGTCTGCCTCGTGAGAGGAAGCTATCGAGAAGACCGAGCCACACACACACAGTCCAACTCGCCATCTTGGCAAGTTGGACCAATCCAACTCTCCAATATGGCGAGTTAGAGCTCCCAAAGACATCCAACTCGCCATCTTGGCGAGTTGGAGCTCCCGAAGACATCCAACTCGCCATCTTGGCGAGTTGGAGCTTCCGAAGACATCCAACTCGCCATCTTGGCGAGTTGGAGTTCCCAAAGACATCCAACTGGCCATCTTGGCGAGTTGGATCAAATCTTGTGCCTCCCGTTGAACCTCCACAAGATCAGTCTCTTGTTTTGTCTTGATCGGAGTTACCGTTGGAATCTTACGATGAGAGCTGTCAAGGTTCATATTCCCCAAATGAAGTCCATAGTTTACGTAAAACGACGACGGTTCACTTAATACCACGATCGTCTAAACTATACGAGAAGTATGGGCTTCCTCGTCGAATCGACGTCGCATCAAGAAGTGCTCTTTCGAAAAGATCGTAAAAACGTTTAAGTCAGGAAACGGCCCGAAGAGGCCTAGGACACGGCCCAAAACCCACTGACGATTTCATTCAAAATAAAGTCCGTTAATGCTATGACGATCTATCTTACTTGCAGAAGGAGGCAAATCTCGTGAAATCGAAAGATAAATGTCAAGTTTCCAAGATAATGACGAAGATCGAGAAGTAAAAAGAATATTTCCGTAAAACGATAAACTCGACCTAGGGGCAGAAAAAGAAGCCGGGAACCGACCTAGAAGGCATATATAAGGGGAGCCAAAGCTAAAGATGGAGGGAATTTTTTAGACTCTAGAACTCTCTGCACGTAGAAATCCTAGGCATTATTTTCAACATGCTTATTTCTATGACTTGCACTCATACTTGACGAACTCGTCCAGGCAGTTTGATCTCTTGTTCAATTCTGTATAACTGAACTACGTTCAGCTTGATCGTCGAAAGGGGTACGTAGGCAGTCTTTCATAAGGTCCAGTACGAAATCTTTAAAACCTTTTACGTATCTTTTTGCCTTTGTTATCGAAATGCGTCTCAACTAGGTTTAAGGTTTCAGATGGCTTGAACTGGCCGAAAGCTCTTGCGGCCATATCTTTTATAACCTTTTTGTAATGATCGCAACGCTCTTACGCGGATTCAAAATAAGATATGTTTTTTCTATAAATTCGTTTTGTTATCTCTTCATATTTTCGCGTATGTTTGGTCACTTGTCGTTGGCTCTTGCAGAGAATCCGGGACCTCAGAAAAAGTTAGGGTTTCTTGACTTTCCGTAATTTAAGAAAATCGACGGTGTGAATTTCGGTTTCCAGTGCTCAACCCAGATCTGCACCGAAGTTCGCCAATCTGAACCGGAGAATGAAATAGCACCACCTTTGCCAAAAGAGAAACATGAGAGCAAAGATAACAAAGATGAACAAGCAGAAACATATAAGAAGAGACAAAGGAGGGACTTCGGCGATCGCTAAAAGGACACAGCATCACAGGAGAAGCAAGAGTTTGAGGGAAAACCTAGCAAAAAATAGGAGAGAAATTTTGAAGAGAGAAAGAGAGAGCAAAAAAAATATTCTTGGACTGTCGGAAAATGAATAATTCGAGTCTACTAAAGATTTAACTCATAATCTCTGATTTCATAGATTAGCGCTTTATCTTTTGAGCCATGAGCCTGATAAACGGCCATGAAATTTTTTGTTATGGGCAACCTGATTAACCTGAGAACTGTATATTCAATTTGGAAGAAAGTATAGACAACATGCAATTTCACCTCAAGTACAAGTAAAAATGATTGATAGAAATACGCATTCTTGTTTTGGACAAGCAGGGAAAAAGAGATACAATGATGCACAGACTATGTGGTTGGCATCTAGATACTAGAAGAGAAGATCACGCATAATTATAGCTACATATATAAATTATAAAGCTTTTTTAAAACTAAAGTATTCTTACAAGCATGGTTTTTTTGGTTGAATAAATTTGTAATTCATTCATAATTATAGCTGCATATATAAATTATAAAGCTTTTCTAAAACCAGAGCATTCTTACAAGCATGGTTTTTTTTGGTTCAATAAATTTGTAATTCATTAACAATTTTTTTAAAAAAGAATTGTTCATTATGGTAGGTGTCAAGAATCGGAGATTCCTAGGCCGTTGTTGAAGTCCCAATGAGAAAAAGCAGTTAAAGATTGACCGGAAGATTGTAGTCGGGTGGTAAGGAGGTAGGACTGGGACGTTCATACATTTTAGGTTCGATTCACCTACAGCGCGAAACTAAGTTACAATTATTCAGTTCACCTAACACGGATATGAACCCGTGTTTTAGCGCTATTTGAATGCTCGGAAAATAGGTCTATCTGTGAAATGCATCTTTTTTTAGAGATTAGTCTAGATCTCTCCATGGATCTAGAATACTCCTAGATTAATAAAAAAAAAAGAAAAAAAAAAGCAGCTAAAGATTTTGGGAGAAAATGGAGTTGTTTAACTTATCCTAGATTTAAAAAAGAAAAAAAAAACTTATCCTAGATTTGACCACTTATTCATATAATATGACCGAAACGAGATGTGGTCCGTGTGTCAGCGGTGGAAATGCTGGGCCCTAGGGTATATTCGACGCGTGTTATGCAATAATGCTCACGTTCTTGTTTTCAATTTGACTTCTTAGCCACTCCTTTTGTCTATGGGCTTATTTGTTAAATAACAAAAAAAAAGAGAAATTAGTTTTATCAACATTCTAAAAATCGGTAGATGGTGGACAAACAGTTTTATAAAAGACAATTGTTTTTGTCGCCGCTTTTGGACGCGTGGAAAGTGGTTGGTACCGGGTTTGAGGTTTGGGTTTTCAAACCCATTGTTTGTATTTGTGTTTTAGCTGCCCTTAGTTTTGGGCTTTTATGTTTTGTTTGTACTTCTTTTGGGCTTTTTTGGCTTTTAATAAATTTTTCAGATGGCAAAAAAAATAAAAATAAAAGACAATTGTTTAGATGAGTATCTATCAAGAAGTACAAACCATCTTTTTATTTCCTTCATATAATGCCTCGAAGAGAAAGATCTGCAAAACTTCGACTTTTCTTTTATCGAAATCAATTATGGATTTGTTCAAATATGACCTAAAATAAAAAGTCAAACACAAAACTAATCAATTTTTTTTTTTTGAAATTTTCATATGCTTATTCACTCCAGAAGTTTGGATTATTCATGAAAATACTTTTATTTGTTTTCGAAAATAAGTGTTTTACTCTGTCATCTTCATCAAATATTTACAATATTGCCATAACCTTCAACAAATCAACCACCATGAACAACCAATTTGGAATTCTTATCTCATTTCTTATGCTCAAAAACTACATCTATTTCACTTTCTCTCTATATTTATCCAAAAAACCGAAGATTTTGATTCTAAACTTTGTAAGGTTCAAACTCACGATTCTTAGTCATTAATAAGTGAGTATGTTTCGTGGTGAAATTATGTGTACTGTGGAGAAGCTAATCAAGTTATATCACTGGTTGAAGGTTTGAAATTAATTTGTTTTCCAGATCTGTTCTTTAAAAGACTTCCGTATAAGTCTTCTCGACGTAAAAGACTTACAGGTAAGTCTTTTGGTCAATGCATAGGTTAGTTTTGCAATTGACTTTATGTGCTTTTTTTAGCGACGACTTCTCTAGAAATCTTCCAACTTTTCTGTGTTAACAAAAAAAAAGAAAACTTCCCTATAAATCTTCTTGTTAACCAAGTTAGTTTTGCAATTGACGTAAAGTGTCAGAAATTTGACTTTATACATAAGACTTCAAGGGATGTCTTATCCTGTGTCGGTGGAAGTCTTCTAACTGTCGGTGAAAATCGTCTTAGCTTAATTTTGCAATTAAAAATTAAAACTTTAATAATTAATTTTAACTAGAATACTTTCCTTGAAGTCTTCAAGGATTTTATTCCATGATTCTGGTCAAACCTTTTGTTTTCCTGGAAGACTTCCTCGAAGTGTTCTAGTTAAAATTAATTATTTAATTTTTAATTTTTAACTGCAAAACTAACCTAACACGACTTTCACCGACAGTGAGAAGACTCCCACCGACAGTGAGAAGACTCCCACCGACACTTGAGAAGACTTAACTGGAAGTCTTTTGTACAAAGTCAAATTTCTAACACAATTAGGTAAATTGCAAAACTAACGTGTATATCATAGAAGACTTCGAGGGAAGTCTTCTTTGGTATTTTTGAGATTTTTAGGGAAGTCTTCTTTGGTATTTTCGAGATTTTTTTCAAAAATAAAAGTGAGCCAATATTTACAAAAGAAGACTGATATGTTATCGATTTTACCCACTTTTAACCATGATTTATATATGTTATTCAAATCATTTATATGCATTTGGGGTCTTTTTAGAGCTATTACAGGTTCCGATACTCATTGAAGTAAAATGACTATTTAGGAGCATTTTGGAGCTATTATGAGAGCCTTGCTGAAATAGAGAAGGAGTCGATTGTTGAAGAAGAATATTGACTGACGTTTACCAAGAATAATCGATCGACGTGTGCCCCTTACCATCGATCGACGGTGAGAGTTAATGACAAATTAGAAGATTTCAAGTTTCACAAAGTTCTAATAATCGCATCCTAAGTACCTGGTCGCCTGTTAGGCTATATTATTAGGGTTTTGTACTATTTTCGAGGCAGACTTGCCTAGAGATATTTTAGACCTAGTTTGGAGAGAAGCAATCTTGCTACTTGGGAGAAAGAACTTATGATTGGAGAAAGAGCTTTGAACTTCATAACAGAGAAGATCTTTAACTCCCTTGCTTTCATTACTCTATTTACTGTTTCTCTTGTTTATCATTTATTTAAGTATTCTTCAGACCATCATAACCATGTTTCTTATGAATATGTCTGAGTAGTCTTATAGTTAGATTTATGTGTCTCATAAGGTTGATTTATGTATTGCTAACATGAACTGCTATTAGGGTGTTTAAAATATAGTTCTTCATCTAGTTGCTCTTAGTGATAATGTTTAGGATTGATCACCCTTGACTTAGGTCTTAGGATTAATTTGGAAAAGTGATAGCTTGATCCAATAACTGAAACTAAACTAGTATGATCTAATCAAACTAGATACACACGAAAGTTGGTCTAGTAAGATTAGAGAACCCATCAAATCCGATCTTAAAGCTCGCTAGAAGCGATATCAATCAACGCAACGACTGTTGTATCGATCAATATTGTGAAAGGTGTATCGATTGATATTCGTAAAGAATAAACAATCGACACTTTCTCGTGATTTATAAACGAAAGGTGAGATCCTAGATCTAGACGTAAGATAATCTAATTGATTATATTCAAAGTTTGAGTTTAAGAAAAATTAATATTTAAAACCTCTTAATTTACTGCTTAAAACCTACTCGTCTAGCTTTATTTCGAAGACTAATAATCAACTGTGTAATCATAGAGTCTCTGTGGATTCGATCCCAAAGTACTACAACTGAACCTCTTATTTGAGAGGGTAAAGTCACTCCTTAGGATAATTTGATCTTAGGATAATTTGAGTGATATCAAATTTAGCACCGTTAATAGGGACTCTTTCTTATTAGCATTAAATTAAGTTTAGAATAAAGTCTAGATTTATTTTTGTAATTGCTAAAGGTGTTTCTTCTTACCCTGCTTACACATGTGCTTAAGATGAAGAACATGAATTTCGGCCGAGCATCGATCAACACTTTGACAAGAACATCGAGCGATGAGTCGACAGAGAAATTGATCGACGCCCCGATACCAATATCGATCGACGACACCACACCGGAAGCAGGTAAGTATTCGCTTACCGATCATGCTAATGAGGAAGTAGTCCTAGGGGGACCAAAAGGTCAACTAAGCAACGTAATTAACCAAATTATAAATGAACAGGGGATTGCAATCCCTGTTAAAATTTGTTAACTTTGAATAAAGATGAAGAAAAAAAATTGCCTTTGCAAGACTACTTAAACCCTGGCAGAACCTATTCCAATAGGTCAGTCATCAAATTACCAGAAGACAACACAAGGAGATCCGAGTTTAACCTCGAATTCCTTTTTCTGGTACGTCAAAACCCTTTCCGTGGATCCATCTCAGAGCACCCACATGAGCACATCGAAAATTTAGAAGACATGATGCCAGATGAATACAATTGATGTATACTTTTCTCACTTTCCTTAGAAGGAGATTCCAGAAAATGGTTAGATCAACTACCACCAGAGTCTCTAACTTGCTGGAGAGAGATTAGGAGTGTCTTCATTATTCACTTTTTCGATGAGGCACGCTACTGGGACGTGAGGAAGAAAATTTCTACAATCCGCCAAGATCCACGAGAATCATTTATGAATGCCTGGGGAAGATTCAAGGGTTATCAACTTAAGTGTCCCCACCATGGTTATTCAGAGCCACAACTTTTCAACATCTTTTATGGAGGTGTTAGCTTACATTATCAGACTATGCTTGATACAACAAGTGAAAGAAGTATCATTACCAGGAGTCCTGAAGAAGCAAAGTCCTAAAAATTTCTTTTTTTAAAGAATATTTTTTTTTACTTTTCTAAAAATAACTTTTATTTTTTTGAAAATAAAAAATTAATTTATTTATTTTCAAAGAAGATATTTTTTAATTTTTAAAATAAAATTATTTTAAAGATAAAATTTTGTTTTGAAGCCTAATATAGTTTTGTGATATTATTAAACAAAATAATTTAATTGATTTTTAATTTTATATATATTCCAAATGCAAA
Source organism: Brassica nigra (assembly GCA_016432835.1). Classification (NCBI taxonomy): domain Eukaryota; kingdom Viridiplantae; phylum Streptophyta; class Magnoliopsida; order Brassicales; family Brassicaceae; genus Brassica; species Brassica nigra. The sequence continues at coordinate 55,143,853 of CM028244.1, forward strand.
TGTTCTCTCAAAAGCTTCATATGAGAGCATTGGACAAAGAACATTTAGAGAGCATTTGCATCTTCTAAATGTTATCGTAAATGCTTTGGTAAAAATTGTTGATTGGATAATAAAGAGCATAATGCTCATGCTAATGCTATACGAATCAAACCCTAAGCGAGAATTAGATAAAGCAATTTGCAAGAAAGCATTTGATAAGATCATGGTAGAAATGCCACTGAGTGATGCCATGAAGGTTTCACCATCTATAAAGAAATATGTCAAAGACATGGTGTCCAGGAGTTTTCCAAGTGTCATGATGGTTTCTGAGGAAGTAAGTGCTATGATCTAAGGCAAAACCCCGATCAAAAGACCTGACCCTGGCACCTTTGTTCTTGATTGCATTATCCAAAGTAACCGTTTCCCCCGATCCCTTTGTGATCTCGGCTCCAGCGCCAATCTAATGCCACACTCTGTTGCGATATCCCTCGGGTATAATGATTTTAAACCAACTCAATCACCTTGGTTCTTGCTGATAGATCCATTAGGGTACCAGAAGGGATATTTGGGTACGTACCTATAAAAATTAACCGTTGTCACGTGCCAACAGATTTCGTTGTGCTAAAATACAAGCATGAACCAAAAAAACCCCTTATTTTAGGAAGGCCTTTCCTAGCTATGGCGGGCGCGATCTTGACGTCAAGGAAGGACGGTATGTTTGAACATTAAAAATATTCCAATGACCTTCGACATGGAAAAACTAATTAGACGTCCTTTAATCGATAACCAAGCTTTCTATGTGGATGATATTTCTGACTTGGCTGAAGAATCTTTCGCAGATTGATGCTCAGACGACCCTTTAGAGCTCTCTTACGGAAAAAGAAATGTTCAGCATAGATAGCAGAAGAGATGATTACACACGACTAATGGACGCAAGCATAAAGATCGCAAATATTGATAACAAAGAGGATGATGAGCCAGAAATAAATGTCGACCGATATTTACAACACACCATCCGTCGACTACCGTCCTCTTTAGACAATTGGAGTGCAGAAAAGCACCAAAATTCGAGTTGAAACAATTACCCGCCGGACTCAAGTACGCTTTTTGTTATAATAATTCCTATCCCGTAACCGTCAACGTTAACCTAATTAATGGAGAACTTGCCCTACTACTAAATAAATTGCGGGAGTATAGGAAAGCCCTCGGGTACTCTCTCGAAGATATTCCTGCTATCTCCCCAGACCTGTGCATGCACCGTATTCACTTGGAGGATGAATCTAAATCATCAATAGAACAAAAAAGGAGGCTAAACCCAAATCTGAAAGAAGTAGTTAAGTAAGAAATTATTAAACTTCTAGATGCTGGCGTCATCTACCCAATTTCAGATAGTAACTGGGTAAGCCCTGTTCATGTTGTACCTAAAAAGGGAGGCATTACGGTGGTTAAGAATGATAAAGACAAACTCATTCCTATGCGGACTGTTACTGGACATAGGATGTGTATCGATTATAGGAAGCTAAATGCCGCAACTAGAAAGGATCACTTTTCACTACCCTTCATTGATCAAAAGTTGGAGATTAGCAAATCATCAATATTATTGTTTTCTCGATGGATATTCCGGATTTTTTCAAATCCCTTTACATCCAGACGATCAAGAAAAGACCACCTTTAGATGCCCGTATGTTACATTCACATATCGCAGAATGCCATTCGGTCTTTGTAATGCTCCTGCTACTTTCCAATGATGCATGATGTCAATCTTACAGATATTATAGAAGATTTATGGAAGTCTTTATGAATGATTTCTCGGCCTACAGATCTAGTTTTAAAAATTGCCTCGATAACCTATGAAAAGTACTTGCAAGATGTGAAGAAAAGAACCTAGTTCTAAATTGGGGAAAATGTCATTTCATGGTTAACGATGGAATCGTTCTCGGACACAAAGTATCTGCTAACGGCATAGAAGTAAATCGAGCTAAGATTGAGGTAATGACTGGTTTACCGACACACACGAACATAAAAGACGTGAGAAGCTTTCTCGGGCATGCCGGATTTTATAGGAGGTTTATACAAGATTTCAGAAAAATTGCTACACCTCTCACAGCCCTTCTACGCAAGGAAATCAAGTTTGATTTTACGCCAGAATGGCTAAAATATTTTGAAGAAATAAAGAAAGCCTTAATAACTGCCCCCGTTGTACAAGTTCCTGATCGGAACCTTCCTTTTGAAATAATGTGCGACGCGAGCGATTTCGCTGTAGTAGCGGTTCTAGGCTAATGGAGAGACAAAAAGTTACATGCTGTCTATTATGCCAGTCGAACTCTCGATGAAGCACAAAGGAATTATGCAACAGCGGAAAAAGAATTACTTGCTGTAGTCTATGCATTTGAAAAATTCCACCAATAGTCGGTTCTCGAGTCATTGTTCATACAGATCACGCTGCAATAAAATACTTAGTGCAGAAAAAGGACACAAAATCACGACTTCTGCGATGTATCTTACTGCTCCAAGAATTTGATATAGAGATTAAATATAAAAGAGGAGTAGAAAATGAGTCGCAGATTACCTTTCCCAAATTCGAGTAGAGGATGATGTCCCAATCGACGATTTCTTACCAACAGAGAATGTCTACCAAACAGACTCGTCATTCATCGGTCACATATGTCTCACGTCGGAGAACTCATCGATCAATACCAGTGATGGTATGTCGATCGACACTACGGAAATTCAAGACCAGGACACGTTTTCGACAACGATTACCATTGATGTAACGGTCAGCGTAGCCTGTAACCCTTTGAACTCCGAACACGATTCTCCCGGAGGTAGATGTTTCAGTCGGGGGGTGCACGCTGTCGAAGGACATCTAAGAAATAGACCTTGGTATGCTGATATAGTGAACTATCTAGCTGCTGATGTAGAACCAGAAGAACTCAAAGGTTATACAAGGAAGAAGTTTTTGAGGGAAGTTAGGAGATATCACTGAGATGAACCATACCTCTACAAACATTGCTCCGACGGGATATATAGACGTTGTGTTGCTGAAACTGAAATCCCATACGTTATATTCCAGTGCCATGGATCTGATTTTATGTTGGACACTTTGCAACCTTTAAAACGGTATCCAAAATCCTTCAAGCAGGATTTTGGTGGCCAACCATGTTTCGCGATGCTCATGCATTTATAACGCAATGTGATAGATGTCAACGAAGAGGAAAAATCAGCAAAATACATGGAATGGAACAGAAATATATCCTAAAAGTAGAAATCTTTGATTTCTGGGGGATAGACTTCATGGGTCCCTTCCCTTCCTCGTACGGGAACAAATACATTATAGTTGCTGTAGATTACGTGTCCAAATGGGTCGAGGCAGTCGCTTCCCCAAAAAATGATTCAGCTGTGGTTGTCAAGCGTTTTAAAAGTATTATTTTCCTAGATTTGGAGTTTCTCGAAGAGTTATAAATGATGGTGGCTCCCATATTATCAATAGAGTTTTCGATGGATTACTCAAAAAAGAATGGAGTGCACCATAGAGTAGCTACACCATACCATCTGCAAACAAGCAGACAAGTAGAAGTCTCAAACAGGCAGATCAAAGAGATCTTGGAAAAGACTGTAGTAGTCTCAGGGACTGCATTCAAAACACCACTAGGAACAACCCCGTTTCATCTGCTCTACGGAAAATCCTGTCACTTACCAGTTGAGCTAGAGCACAAGGCAGCCTGGGCTATTAAATTGCCCAATTTCGACATTAAACCAGCTGCCGAAAGGAGACTCATACAACTTAATGAATTGGGCGAGATCAGACACCTAGCTTATGAAAACTCGAAAATATATAAAGAGAAGACGAAAGCCTATCATGACAAAAATATCATTTCTAGGCATTTCGAACAAAACGATCAAGTGATGTTGTATAACGCCCGACTTACATTGTTTTGTGGAAAACTCCAATCTCGTTGATCAGGTCCTTTCACGGTAGTGGAAGTCCGACCTTACAGAGCTATTATACTGATGAATGATAAAGGAGAATAATTCATAGTAAATGGACAACGAGTAAAACACTATTGGGCTAAACCACCAAAAAGCAGGCCTTTACGGTTGGGCCTTCCGACCCCTAACTAGTAGGATCTGAAAGTCAAGCTAAAGACTAAAAATAACCGCTGAATGGGAGGCAACCAATTTGAAATTAGTTTTTTTAAAAATAATTTAGGAATATATCTATATAAATTAAAAAAACGAGAAAATCGATCGAGGATGGAACTCCCCCGTCGATCGATGGCGAATGGCAAACTCGAGGGTATATTAGTCGGGACTTAGTCGATTTTCACCCATAACCCGAAAACCCTCTGAAGCCTCCGCCCCTCGATTTCTCTCTTGTTTCTTGGCCAAATCGAGCAGTTCTTGAGCCTAACTCACTCAATTTTCAACTCTCTATCCGTTTAGTTCACATAATCAACCGATCTACAAGGTATAAGCTCAAAATTTTCTAATTTTGAGATGTTTTAAGTTTGAGTTTTGATATGAACTAGAACATGGGATTAGGCTTGATTCAAGACGATTTAGGTTGTTTGAATGATAGAATAGTAGATCCGCATTCCGTAACCCTTGTGCCTTGAAATCGCGATTTCTGAAGACTGGATTTTTGCAGGGTTCGCGATGAGCCGTCGATCGACGAAGGAGCAAAAATGTCGATCGACGTCTCACTTACGAAAACGATCGAAGACACGGAGCAGTGTCGATCGATTTTTTATCTCACCAACGATCGATGTCGACACCCAATTGTCGATCGACGTCGGCAACTGTTTGGTCTAGCTCATTGATCATCTACTCTTCTTGTGGTCTTTGATTGTAGATGGAGGAGAGGAGGACAAAGAGACGCTTTGACCATGCTGGCAGCTCTAGTGCTGCACTACCACCACCACCACCGGTCCATGATCGCGACCCTTGGCCTAGAGAGGATGAAGCCGCCCCCATCGAGACATGGGAGAATTACGACGACCCAATGAAGGCCCTCAAGAGCAGGGAGTTCACCCACCGAGAAATCTCAGATGACTGGGATGACTACGATTGTCTATTCTATAACGAGTGGATGAAGGTCTCCATTAAGCCCACACGCTTCATGGACTGGGAGATACTGAAGACGCCAGGGGTCGAGGCGGACTTCAAGGAGATGATCCGAGAGCTGGGCTTGGGTACCATGTGCCACCGCTCATACGATCTCTACCCGACCTGGTCAGACAGTTCATGGCTTCCCTGCAGGTCAACTATATGAACGACATAGTCACGAGAGCTAGCGAGAGCACTCTGAACTTCTTCATCTGAGGCATTCGCCACAATATCTCCCTCCCGACGCTCTGCGAGATCTACGGGTTTCAGAACTTCGACCGTGCACGCACCACCACCACTCTTCCCTTCCCTGGTCAGGCACAGTTCTAAGGACACATAGCTACTGGTACTTCGACTCAAGTGCGGCCACTCAGACTGACATCCGCCACCTGACTCTGCGCTACTTCATCAAGGCGCTTGCAAACAAAGTGTTGTGCAAGGTGGAGTCAAATAAGGTTTGGGTGCAGGAGCTCAACTTACTTTACCTCTTGATATACCATGGATTTTACCCGTTTTTACCCATGGTATATGAGTGTTTTTACTACTATTATCTATGTTTTGGAGTCTATTAGGTATGTTTTCAGGTTCAGAAGCATTTTGGAGAAAAGTGATGTTTTAGGTGCCTTTTTGGAGCTTAAAGAAGAGTTCACCCGTGATCAAGACCAGAGGTCGACACCAGAGTTACACATCGATCGATGCACACTCAGTGCAATCGATCGACACACATTAGCCGAAGAACGATACATCGAGACTATAATCGATCGATGTACACCCTGTACTATCGATCGATACTGAGGCGGCAGAAAGACAAGTTGGACCTGGGCAAACTTGAAGCCCAAGATATCACATTTTACAAGAATGCCCCTGACGAGTTTTTTAACCTAATGAACTCATATATTATATGCCTAAGTGTTTTGGCAAGAAGTAACAAGTTTTTATGTTTTAAGTTTTATACAAGCTTTTACATACAAGATATACAAGTTTCTTCTACTTCTACTTATTTCTTTTTAGTTCTTTATTTGTTAACAAAGGTTATAGAATTCTAGACCTAGAGGAGAGATCCAAAGATATTTGTGATTGGAACCTAAGTGTTCACCCTCTATTAGGTCTATGAATTTATATTATTACATTGTTGCTATGAACTACTTAGCCATGTCTGAGTAGATTCATTTGTTAGATTTAGGGTTTAAATAGAATATGAGGGATTAGCCCCAACCTATAATTGCTATAGTTGTGATATTTATTCTTAGGATTGTTCACTAATGCTTTTTCTAGGTTAGCTACCTAGAACATAAACTTGGATTGCATTGTTTATTACATGCAATACCTGACAACATCCTAAACATGCTATGACCCTCTTGAGATATCACGGCTGATCTAAGATCATGGTGAGCATTGTATCAACTCGTGCATAAAGCTTGCTTAGAGCTGTATCGATCGATACTCCTATAGAGTAATCGATCGACGTAGCTAGAGGTGTATCGGTCGATATTCCTATCGAACCATCGGTCGATACCATCGGCAGAGCAGCCGACCGCAACACCATTTAGCATCTAAGTAATAGATGGTCTAAATAATCACGAGCTGATAGATTCATTTAATAAGTGTTGAGCTCGACATATCATGCAAGCAACTTGTTAGCCTTTATAGTATTTATAATCCTGAATTCTGAATACTTACCACGAATCTAACTACTTTTCTTTCTTGTTTTAAAACCAAATCCTTTCAACTGAGTAATCTTATCCTTACTCAGCAAACCTGCACTTTACTTTATACTATTTTCAACCTAGCATAGTCATTAAGATTGCATCTTATTTGTACACTAGCTCTCTGTGGATTCGATCCTAAGTACTACAACTGAATCTCTTATTTGAGAGAGTAAAGTCACTCCTTAGGGTAATTTGAGTGATATCAAATTTGGCCGTTGCGGGGAGCTTTGATACAATAGGATCTAATGTGATTAGGTCTAGGTTATTTCTATTTTTATTTTAATTTGTTTTTTGACACAAAATTTTTCTTGTCTTTTCAGGTACATGCCCAGCAGCACCAGAAGCAACAAGGAATCCCAACTTTGTTCTCGAGAGACCTTGCTTGGAACGTTCAATCCGCAAGGAAATCCGTTCGCATCGATCGACGCCATCAACTGCCTGTCGACCGATACCGACGCACCCCTGCCGACCGAGACACCGTCTTCATCAACCGATACTCGCACCTTCACGTCGACCGACACTACTTCACCGTCGACCGACATCTTTCATACAACATCGATCGATACCCTAACCGTATATCGATCGATACTACTCAGCGAGTCATGGTTGCCTATTATTCTCACGCGAGATGAGAATGGAGACTTGCGTGACCAAGAAGGTCACCTTCGTAATGAAGCAGGTCAGAAACTCAACGCTCAGAATGAAGTAATCCCTGAGCCAGAAACTGCACCTACAGGAGCTGTTCAACCTGTAGAAGAGGCTGCTCGAACACTAGCTGACTACAACCGTCCAGATCAGTTCTACACCAACAGATCAGCCATTAGTCCCCTGCTATTGAGATTTCGAGCTCAAGCCGTACTACACCCTTGTGGGACATACACCTTACTATGGACTGTCGGTGAGCATCCCATGGACCATCTGGAGAGTTCGAGGATCTCATATCTGCTATCAAAGCCAATGGAGTCCTGTGGACTACCTTCTCTTAAGCTCTTCAAACACTATTTATCCGGAGCTTTACGGTGGCTTAAGCAGCTACCACTAGGATCTCTTACATCTTGGAGCGACATCAAAACGCATTTCTGCGTAACTTCTTTGATGATACGCACGCTGAAGACTTAAGGAGGAAAATTGCCACATTTAATCAGAGGGCCGGAGAGTCATTCAAGGATACCTGGATCAGATTCAAGTCTTACCAGCGAGACTGCCCACACCATGGATTCAACAAAGTGCAGCTGCTCTGCACTTTCTTCAGAGGCAGCGCACTGAAATATCAGATGGCTCTAGACACTGCGAGTGAAGGCAACTTCACCACAAGGAATCCTGAAGATGCTGTGAAGCTAATAGACAACCTAGCATCCAGCAACAACACAAAGAACATTGTAAGAGCAAGATCTGCAGCGTTCCTTGGAAAGAAACAGATAAATGAGGTACAAGCTACACTTGACAATGTTCAGAAACTGCTAAACAAGCAAATCTGCTCAGTAGAGAATGCAGAAGCTGATGAAGAAGATGACTACATAGAAGCGAAGTCAACTGGATCAGTGGAACCGGTTTGAGATCTGAAAACCAAGGAAACGAAACCAGCGGAGACAGAGGAAACTTCAACAACAGCAACCCAACAACAACAGGAGTTATGGAAACTCATCTTACATGAAGCCACCCACACCAACCTCAGAAGGAAAGCTAGAAGACATGCTCAGCAAAGTTCTTGAAAGCCAGCAGCAGTTAGAGGTGAACTTCAATGGAAAGATCGACGCTGTCTACACCACTTTGAACACAAAGCTTGATGCTTTGAGTACCCATGTGAAGAAACTAGAGACTCAAGTGATTCAGACAGGAGAAGCTGTTAAGAAGCGAAGCTTTAGGAAAAGGGACTGGAGAAGAATCAACAGGCCACAACATCAGTGCTATCATATAGGATGATTTTTGGAAGTGGTAAAGCATGAGAAGCTGCAAGAGGAGACTTCCAGATCGAAAGTATTGGCGGCAACCACTGGAATCAATCGATGTCGGGACCACCACATCGATCGATGTACGCCAACACCAATCGATCGGTGGAACAAGACGAGCATCGACCGATGGATCTTGAAAGATCCACCAACGAGTGCAACACCGTGAAGATACTTACTCACGAGGAGTTCGCAGCAAAGGACCCACATCCGCCCAGCCCTTACAACATCGACCGAGAAGACAGGCGTCCCAACGATCGACCGAATGATAAAGAAATCGATCGACACACTCCAGAAGCTGTCGATCGATATTCAGTTATCACACGCCGAGTGCAACTTCCCAAGATAGATGTTGCACGACTTAATGCACTCCGAGAGGAATCTAAGCCTTCCAGAAACCCACCAACCGCCATAATGAAGAAACCCACGGATATTATTGATCCAATGGAGATAGAAAAGGAAAAAGATGGCAGAGTTCTCAGAAAAAAGAAAGAGATGGTTCTAAACACCTTAAAAGAGGAGTTAATGAGAAAGAGTTAGCAAGTTTCAGAAGAGAGTTCTAATGATACCTACAGAGAAACCCTTTGAAGAAGCTTACTTTTCACACAGATTGTGGATGTTTTTCAGAGAAACTAAGGAGACAGAAGAAGACATCAAGAGGATGTTCAACCAAGTCAGAGAAAGTATGAAGAGGAGGATCAAACTAGAAAGAAGGAGGATCCAGGAAAGTTTGTTGTTCCTTACTCAGTACAGGGATCAACTTCTCACGTGCCTATGTGACACAGGATCTGGAGTTAGCATCTTACCCAAGGTGATAGTAGACCATCTAGGTCGAAGATAGAGCCTACTGAAGAATCGTTCATCTTTGTGGATTGTTCTCAGCAGAACTCTGGAGGAATTGTAAGAAACCTTGAGGTTACCATAGGAGAAACCCTAATTCCAGTAGACTTCCATGTCTTGGACGTCAAGATAACCCTACCTACTTCTTTGCTACTTGGAAGAGCCTTCCTAGCCATTGGAGCTGTCGCAACCTTCGACAAACAAATGCCTAACCCTAATCAACCCTACGGTCTACTATGATCCAATACGAGTCATCAAGGTCCCTAAGAAGATCCAAGACGGCTCAGACCTTGTAGCTGTTTGCTATTGTGGAGATGAATACGACTCACAAGGCGAATACGAGACAGAGACCGCAGAATCGATCGATAGTAGCACTGTCTCATCGATCATCTCTGGTGAACCGACATCGATCGACAGCCACACATGGTCATCGATCGATTCACTATTCAATCAGATCGAGGAGGAGTTTCCAGAAGGTGATTTGAAATAAACATGTGGGATAACGACTACTACATCCCACCACATGCTGCAAATACTACTCATATTGAGGAGTATACTGATGATTACGAAGAGGAGGAGCTATAGAGTGTCACAACCTTCCGAAGATGAAGATCGACTTCTCCACCACAACCTCAGAATCACGACATCGATCGACAGGACCACATCCCCATCGATCGATACCACTTGCCTCGCATCATTCGACAACACAGTCAACAACACGCGAGACGGAGACTACTCAATCGGAGGGCAGCGACTACCAGTCTGAGCTTAGCGGTCGAGACCGCCACACCAACATACATCACCCAACCCGAAGAAGTCTCATCGATCGACATGGCACCAGTACAATCGACCGATAGGCCTGAACAACCATCGACCGATTCAGAACCTGTGTCATCGACCGATACATACACCCAACCATCCCAGGTAACAAATTCAAATGTACTTAATTTCGGTAATCTAATCCCGGATGAGTTTGCTATTTTCATGGATCCACAAGGCTTTGCACGCTCAATGGATGGACGAAAACTCCACATATCCAGAAGACATTGCAGGCGTCCTACGGTTAGCCAACGGATCCCACAATATATTCCAGCAACAACGCTACGGACCAGACCACCATTATCAGCACCAGGAGGCAGACACAACAACCGAGCCAAAGGAAGCTGCAGATAACCATCTCAACAGACACGATCCATATCTTCAACGGAAATCGATCGATACAGAATGTGTTGCATCGATCGATAAGTGTCCCGAATTCGGAAAGAGAGCCTTTCGATATGGAGTTCGAAAATTCTTTTGGGAGCAGAGATGAGTATGGGGTCTACAGAGACGAAATTGTTTTGCTAGAGGAATAGATGGTGGCGTCATCAGAATTTCTAAAGACGACATCAAGAAACTGCTTCCAAGAACTTCAATGGACGAGCGCTCCTACATCTGTCTACCAGAGCACGCTAGTTCATTTACAAGAAGAGAATTGGTGCAAGAAACCTACACCAAAGACGAGATCAGCGAGATGTTCACGGTTAACTTGGAGAACGCAAATGGGAAAAGCTCTCCATGGAAAAGAGTTTAGAAGAGGCCACAGACAAGCTTCGCAGTGAGATGAACTGGATGTTCAGTGCAGACCAGGGATTACTCAAGAAGGTTCAACGTCTTGAGCTGGAACTTGAAGATCTTCGCAACGCACAGAACCATAGCCAGAAAAGATCAATATCGATCGACGGAGTAACATCCACATCGATCGATAGAGACACCATCGACCACTTACTCAAAACATGAGGTTGATGAGTCTCTTGGAGATATCTGGAAAGAATTGAAGAAAGCAGAAGCTCGTCTCAGCAGCAAACAAACCACAACCTGTGAACTTATCTTCCACAACCTAGCAGATCTAAGCATCTGCACAGAAGAGATGAAGAGATCTATCCGCCTTATCAATGAAGCACATGCAGATATGAACCCCGCTGCACCTTGCAATCCTTTTGGAGGATTGACTCGTCTGAAAGCAATTGAGAGGAAAATTGCTGATATACACTTCTTAGTAGACAAAGAAGTGGAGGAACTCGCACTACGAATAGATACTATGCAGCAGGAGGCTGAGAAGTTCCAACGTCAACTTGATTATCAGGCTGCATCGATTGCATCGATCGACGAGCTCAACCTCACATCGATCGATAGGCGATTGACTGAAATCGACGGCCAGATGAAGCTCCTTGCAGAGAAGCTTCACGAGAATCTGCAGAAGCAAAAATCGACCGATGAACAACCTATTGCATCGATCGATATACAGACTTCAGAGATCTGTACCAGAACCGATTTGGATAAATTAGCTGATGAAGTCTACACGGCAATAACAAGCGTGGATGATTCACAAAATAGACGTCTAGACCAAACGTATTTCCGCTTGTTAACGAGGTTGGAAGCATGGAATCTAGCATAGAAGGGATGCAGAAAGAAATTAAAGCCATTCAGAGGCAGCTTGCGAGCAGACCTGCACCCTTAGAATCTATCAACAGATGGTCCAGCGCATCGATCGATGGACTTCAACAGCCATCGACCAACATTTCAACAAAGGAATCGATCGATACCAGCTCCATCCACGACAAAATGATCCAACGCCTTGATTCAATGCAAGCTCTCGTGATCTTTCGAACAACATGCCTACAGGAAGTTAGGATGGCACGAGTTCAGCATTGAAGGTCATGAAGAAAGGATTCAAAGGATCACTGATGAGTTGATTGAGATACAGAAGAAACTAACCAGAGAATATGAAGCCACAAGAAGCCTATTTTATTTTATCTTTAGGATTTTATTTTTCGTATTTGTTTTTCTTTGCAGTTACAACTAGACGATTGCCATTGAAATCGACCGACATGACACAGTCGATATCGATCGACATGAACCACACAGAAGCGATCGACGAAGACGACTCAACATCGATCGATACGCATCGCGGTCAGGTATATCTTTCTCAACTTTTTTGATATCAGTGTAATTTATTATTGCCTATGCCTTCACTGGACTGGTTATACACTGGGGACAGTGTATGATTTAAGTCTGGGGGGGATGATTACTGATGCTGTTTACCTTTTGATTTCATCCAAAAATGTTTTCAAAATGGTTTTATTGAGTCAAGAAAGGGATAATGATAATTTAAATTTTCACTATTTATCTAACCAATCTTTTAGGCACCATTCTTAGATTTGTTGATGCAGAATGTACTATAGATGCTAAAGTTGATCACCTGTCAGCTATAAAAACAATTTCATTGATTGTCTGGAGGAACCAAAGCTGATTTCCAACCTAACCTGACAATTCTTTGCTTGTCTTGGGGCTTGGTATACATGGGATCGGATGCTTCAAACAAGTCTGGAAGGTAAAACCTTGTATAGATAATTTTATCACCCTCTCTCTCTCATTTTCGAAATTAAATTTAAGTTTTCTAAAAAAAAAAATAATAAAATAATAATAAAATCATCTTAAATTTATGTTCTAGGATTAGTTAGTTATTAACTAGGAAGGAATTGAACAGGGCTTGGCGGTTACTCCCTCAAGACTTGATTCATAAGAATTCTATAGGTAAAGGGTTCGAACAGGGCTTGGTGGTTACCCCTTCAAGACTTGCTTCAATGAATCTAGGATATAGGTCAAAAGAAGTGAACAGGACTTGGTGGCTGCAACCATTAAGGCTTGATTCATGGAAGCCTGTCAATCTTGGTCAATGTCTTGCAAATGAAGCGACTTGACTAGGAGAAATAGTAGAGAGAGGATAGGAACTAATTTTTACCTGCAGGTCAGATACTTGTTTGAGCAACCTTGCATCCTGTGATCGATACTCCCAAGGTAAAGCCTGCACTTTTATTTTTATGTACATAAATGAAATCAGTAGAGGGTTAGTCGGACATGATTGCTAAGTTGTTGGCTAGATGATTAAGGTTGTTTAATTAGGATATTGCATAATGTGCTTCTATGATTGACAGACTCTTAGATGTGGTTTGAAACAAAGTAGAGGTTATGATTCTAAGTTTGAATTTGATTTAGTCCCTGCTTTTCAAAACCTCTTTCATAAAGACTGCCTGTGTGTTTGCTTGAGGACAAGCAAAGGTTAAGTCTGGGGAGTTGATATACCATGGATTTTACCCGTTTTACCCATGGTATATGAGTGTTTTACTACTATTATCTATGTTTTGGAGTCTATTAGCTATGTTTTCAGGTTCAGAAGCATTTTGGAGAAAATTGATGTTTTAGGTGCCTTTTTGGAGTTTAAAGAAGAGTTCACCCGTGATCAAGACCAGAGGTCGACACCAGAGTTACACATCGATCGATGCACACTCTATGCAATCGATCGACACATTAGAAGAGCGATACATCGAGACTATAATCGATCGATGTACACCCTGTACTATCGATCGATCTTGGTGAGAAAGACAAGTTGGACCTGGCCGAACTTGAAGCCCAAGATATCACATTTTACATTCAAGATATACAAGTTTTTTCTACTTCTACTTATTTCTTTTTTGTTCTTTATTTGTTAACAAAGGTTATAGAATTCTAGACCTAGAGGAGAGATCCAAAGATATTTGTGATTGGAACGTAAGTGTTCACCCTCTAATAGGTCTATGAATTTCTATTATTACTTTGTTGCTATGAACTACTTAGCCATGTCTGAGTAGATTCATTTGTTAGATTTAGGGTTTAAATAGGATATGAGGGGTTAGCCCCAACCTAAAATTGCTATAGTTATGATATTTATTGTTAGGATTGTTCACTAGTGCTTTTTCTAGCTTAGCTACCTAGAACATGAACTTGGATTGCATCGTTTATTACATGCAATACCTGACAACATCCTAAACATGCTATGACCCTCTTGAGATATGCGAAAGCTGATCTAAGATCATGGTGAGCATTGTATCAACTCGCGCATAAAGCTTGCTTAGAGCCCGTATCGATCGATACTCCTATAGAGTAATCGATCGACGTAGCTAGAGGTGTATCGGTCGATATTCCTATCGAACCATCAATCGATACCATCGTCAGAGTAGCCGACCGCAACACCATTTAGCATCTAAGTAATAGATGGTCTAAATAATGCGAGAGCTGATGGATTCATTTAATAAGTGTTTAGCTCTGACATATCATGCAAGCAACTTGTTAGCCTTTATAGTATTTATAATTCCGAATTCCTTAATACTTACCCTGAATCTAACTACTTTTCTTTACTGTTTCAAAACCAAATCCTTTCAACTGAGTAATCTTATCCTTACTCAGCAAACCTGCACTTTACTTTATACTATTTTCAACCTAGCATAGTCATTAAGATTGCATCTTATTTGTACGCTAGCTCTCTGTGGATTCGATCCCTATGTACTACAACTGAACCTCTTATTTGAGAGAGTAAAGTCACTCCTTAGGGTAATTTGAGTGATACCACCTCTCAGTCCAGAGTTTGGTTGACATGGCAGTGGTGCAGGCACCAGCAGACGACCAGTGGCCCAATCTGGGGGCTAACTTCGCTGAGCATTTGGTTAGGTTGAAGAAGAAGCCATTTCAGGGGACGGGGACGAAGAAGAAGAGAGTGGGGAGCCTTCTTACGCCCATCTTCAGGTACCTAAGAATACCTCTTCAGGATGCCATAGTCGTCAGATAGCGCCTCTATATGGACGCTGCACACCTTACGAGCAATGGGTGGCTCAAAGACGGCCATTTCTAGAGCTTTAGGGATGGATGAGGTACACACTTGCTGCAGCTTCCTCAGAGAGCGGTTACGGACTTCAATATGGAGGTCGCTCGGATCGAGTTCCATCCAGACCCACGTCTCCTTCGTGACCCAGCCACCATGTCGCTCCGCTACACTACACCCCGAGCTGCAGGAGCTCATCAGGAGCAGCCCAGCCAGCACTTCTTCATGGCCATGCCGGACATGTCTGCTCGTGACGAGGGTGACTTCCAGCGCGTCGTGGTTGATGCTCTGACAGCCATCTGGGCTAGAGTATCGAGGTGCCATTGTTCGAGCAAGTCGAGTGTCAGAGCCAACTCACCATCAGCCGCAGGACCATCACACCAGCGACGGGACGGATCATAGGACTGTGCCAATGACGCTACTGATGAGGACTAGTCCTCACATTTCTATCCCTTATCTCATGATACTTATGTTTTTATTTTAGTTTTTCAGACTTGTTGGATTTCTGCTCGTACTCATTTTGTTTTTATGCATGCTATGACTTGGGACTATTTATTTTCTGATATTGACGTGCGTTTGACTTGTCTAACAGAGCTAACTTAGATGATAGATGACTTATAAGTGATGAATTGGATACTAAGGACACGCTAAATTAGATACAGAAAATTTCATGTCTCATCGTCATCGATCGACACCAAGGTCATGGTGGCGGTCCATGGTCGAGACAGAAAGGTACGAAACATTTCTTCTCACTTTATAGTTTTTGACTATTGCGCATAATTTATTTCTTAAACCAGTCTTAGACAAAATAAAAATGGGGTCATTGTTGTTTAAGTTTGGGAGAGGTGGTTACTAATATCGTGTTTTACTGTGTTTTATAATATATATATATATTGAGTTAAGAAAGGCATGATGAACTTTTTTGAATTTCTACTTGTTATCTAACCTTTAGCACCATTCTTCGATTTGTTGACTGCAGAATGTACTAGAGATACTAAAGTTGATCACCTGTCAACTATGACCACACTTGTTGTCAATGTTTGAAGGAATCAAAGCTGACCTCCAACCTAATTTGACTTTACTGCTTGTCTTGGGGCTTGGTATACATTGGATCGGGTTCTTCCTACAAGTCTAGGAAGGTAAAATCCTGTGTTTCTGATTCCCTTTTCTCTCTCTCTCTTCAAGCATCTTTAAAAGTAAAAGATTGAGATGATTTCCTGGAAGATGCAGAGGGGTAGGAGTGTCTCATGTGACCCTAGTATTCTAATTCAGAAAGGAATGATCACACATTGTTGGAAGCAAGGGATATGTAAAATACATGTGATCCCATTATTAGCCTACACTTTGTCAAAAGGAAGAGTCAATAAGATGGACAAAATTGGTCGATGGCATTGAAGTAAATGATAGGAATAAAAAGATTCAGAGAAGAGAGAAAGAGGGAAGAAAGAGGATCAGGGAAGGTCACTTCTTAGTCCAGATACTTTTTTGAGTTGAATCCATGTGATGATTTTAAGTCTGAGATTTATGTGAGTCTCTTTTCAAACCTTTTCCAAATAAATTGTCTTATGTATTGCTTGAGGACAAGCAAAATGATAAGTCTGGGGGGAATTGATATGTCATGGATTTTACCCACTTTTAACCATGATTTATATATGCTTTTCAAATCATTTATATGCATTTGGAGTCTTTTTAGAGCTTTTATAGGTTCAGGTACTCATCGAAGTAAAATGGCTATATTGGAGCATTTTGGAGCTATTATGAGAGCTTTGCTGAAATAGAGAAGGAGTCGATTGTTGAAGAAGAATATCGATTGACGTTTACCAAGAATAATTGATTGACGTGTGTCCCTTACCATCGATCGACGGTGAAGCCATCCGAGAGTTAATGGTAAAATTGGAAGATTTCAAGTTTCACAAAAGTTCCAATAATTGCATCATAAGTCCCTGACCGTCTGTTAGGCTATATTATTAGGGTTTTGTACTATTTTAGAGGCAGACTTGCCTAGAGATCTTTTGGACCTAGTTTGGAGAGAAGCAATCTTGCTACTTGGGAAAGAGAGCTTAGGATTGGAGAAAGAGCTGTGAACTTCAAAACAGAGAATAACTTAAACTCCCTTGCTTTCATTACTCTATTTACTGTTTCTCTTGTTTATCATTTATTTAAGTATTATCAGACCATCATAATCATGTTTCTTATGAATATGTCTGAGTAGTCTTATTGTTAGATTTAGGTGTCTCATAAGGTTAATTTACGTATTGCTAACATGAATTGCTATTAGGATGTTTAAAATTGTTGGTGTCAAAATCGGTCACGACGGAATCAATGACTGAAAGACTCTGGAAAGTATTTCTCAAAACAAAAAGTCTCGGATAATTTGAAGAGAAGTTATACGAGATTTTCTCAAATTAGAATATCCACTCTCTCGTGGGGTCGAAAACGGTTATCTCGAAATCAACGGCTAGGATTATTTTTTACTTATGGGTTCTTCGTGAAACACTTCTTGAAAGTAAGATCGGAAGACTACGGGCATGCGCGTACGAGAGTCCCCGGAAAGATCGGTCCGCTCGCCCAAGGACATCAAGATTCGATCACCACAAAAACCCTAAACACAAAAGAATCTGCCTCAAAACTTGAAGAGGTCGTTCTCTCAAACCGTGAGGAACCAGAAAACGATCAAGATATAAAATCGAAGCCCTCGCCGAGATCTTCAGAACGCCGGTGCTGGCACTGGACGCCTGGCGCCGGCGGCACCCCGGCCTGGCGCCGGAACGTCACCGCCACGCGGGCGGCCTGGCGCCGGCGGCACACCGCCTGGCGCGGCGGCACGCGCAGCGGGCGGCCTGGCGCCGGACACCCGCCTGGCGCCGGTGGCAGCGTCAGCGGGCGGCCTGGGCGGCGGCACACCACCTGGCGCCCGGCGCCAGCGGGCCGCCTGGCGTCGGCGGCACTGGCGCCGCGGCACGCGTTCGCAAGCCGTCCTGGCGCCGCGGCAACCCCTGGCGCCGGTCGACAACCCTCGCCCTGGTCTCGGTCCCATCATGCTCGGTCTGATCCCATCTTGGCTTGTTTGATCGATCCTCGTGAGTTTGGTACGATCACGGCTATGGAATGAACATCTTCGATTCGGTTGGAATCGCCCTCGATGTTTTACGACAAAAACTAGAAGGATTGGATTTCGTAGAAGATATCGATAAAACAAAGATCGATTAACTTGAACATCGATCCTTTAAGCTATACGGTTTATTTCACGAGAAAGATAGTCTTTCGAGAAATCGTATAAAGCGCTCAACGACTTAAGACAAGTCCACGGACTTACTTACGATTTTAAGGATTCAGGCCCAATCAGGCTATGACGATTTATCTGATTTCCTAACGTCGGATAAACATCAAGTCACGAAAAATAGCGGAAAACTCGAGGATAATTACGAAGACCGGCGAAAATGGAATATTTCCTGAAGATATAAGCTTGGGCCCAAAGGCGAGGTCCATCATCCTAAGGCAAACCGACCTTGGTGGATATATAAGAAGAGCAAGAGTAGAGAGGAGGAGATCCGAAAATCCTAGAATCTAGACTTAGAGAACTCCTGCTAGCTTAGAGAACTTAAAACTTAGGCGGTTAGGCCAGCGAGGGACTTAGAGCGTCTGGCCACCTCTTGTTCTAGTTTTATCTTCTCCGCAGACCCTGTTCCTCTCGGAAGGATCTAACTATACTTTTACTCAGAGCTCCGCGCAGAAACCCTAGGCATTATCTTCGACATGTCCGCTTCTATGACCAACGCTCATACTAGACGAACCAGGCCCTAGAACGTCTGGCCGCCTCCTGCTCGCAAATCTCCGCTCCTCTCGGAAGGATCGGACAATTCTTTTACCTAAGAGCTCCGCACATAGAAACCCTAGGCGTTATCTTCGACATGCCTGTTTCTATGACAAACGCTCATACTAGAGCGAACCCGCCAGACGGTTCGATCTCTTGTTCAATTCTTTCTAACTGAACTACGTCCGACTTGATCCTCGAAGGTGTACGTAGGCAGCCTTTCTTAAGGTCCAGTCCCAAATCTTAACAAAACCTTTTCCGCATTTATTCGGTAACTTGTCGTTGGCTGTCGCAGAGAATCCGGACCTTCAAGGAAAGTCGGGTTAACTTGGCTTTCCTCCGCAATCTTATTCATTAAAATTGACGGTGTGAATTTCGGTTCCCACAGTTTGCGCTAGAAGGAGGGGGACGGATTACTCTTACTCATACGGCAAAGCAGATCGAACCGATGTCGGAAATATGAAAGAAAAAGTTGCAGTTTCGTCAGCGATGGTAAAACAACTCCAGCAGCGACTGTTCCTACGGCCAACGCTTACGCAAACGCCACGGTGCTCGAGCAAATCAAAAACCTAGCCGCGGCTTTCCGCCACAGGAAGAGCACGAAAACGAGCTCGCAATTTCTCTATCTAAACAGAAAGGGCAGCGATAAAATCTATCAAACCCCAAAATTCGTCTTGTTACCAAGTTAGAAGCATAGCGAGCAAGGTTTCTCAAAACGTTTCTTCGAGAACCTCTCGGAAAAATAAAACTTATTCTCCTCGAAACCTTGGGGAAAACCCTATATTACTCGCGGAACAGAAGCACGGCAAATCGGTTCACCGATTCCCACTGCCATACTTCTTACAAACAACTCTCGAGGAACAAACGGGAAAGCGAAAGGAGGTCGGAGCTTGATCTTACTAGGACGACTTGCCATAGGGTAAGATCAGTCTTCCCAGTCCGCCTTAGTAAGAGCCCACTTTTTTCTCCTTTGTGTCTAGGTCAAAATGGCTTTCGTTTCATCTCAATCGGAGTTTCCGTTGAGATTTTAGGAAGAGAACAAAGTCACTGTCCCGGCCACCTCGCCGTGGGCAAGGACAAACATTACCGAGGTCACCTCACCCTCCGACATGGCTACCTCACCACAGGGCGAACTCACCTTCGTTATCCTTTGAGTCTAGATCAAAGTGGTTTTCGTTTCGTCTCAATCGGAGTTTCCGTTGAGATTTTATGAAAGGAACAAAATCACTCTCCCGGCCACCTCGCCCGTGGACGAGAACAACCATCATCAAGGTCACCTCGCCCATGGCCACCTCGCCTGTGGAAACCTCACTTTGCTCTCCTTTGAGTCTAGGTCAAGATGGTTTTCGTTTCGTCTCAATCGGAGCTTCCGTTGAGATTTTACGAAGAAAACAATGTCGCTGTCTCGACCACCTCGCCCATGAGAAGGATCTCTCTGTCCCGTCATAGGACGAGACCGGTCCTGTCTCAGTACCATGCATCTTTGCCTGAGTTTTCGTAACTCGATCTTTGAGTCCGTGGAGCCCCGGGGATCGACGAAGGCGAGCAACAGCAGCATCGGCGGGCGCGACACGCGGCACAGGCGGCAAGCGCCTGGCGCGGCACCGACTGCGCGGCACCGCCTGCGCCGGCGGCACCGCCTGGCGCCGGCAGCACGCACGGGCCGCTGGCGCCGGCGGCAAGGGTCCTGGCGCCCATCCGTGCAGTCGTCTCGTGATCTCGGGCAACGGCAACATCTTGGTCCCTTAAACCCATGTTGGATTGTTGAAAACACGACGATTCTTCCGCAAAGCCTTCTCGATTGTTTAACAAAGTTCATATTTTAAATCAAGCTCGGCAATATTTTACTAAACACCATTCGAAGTCATACAAGATCATATGAAACGATAAGGACCTAACCAGTTCGCTCATAGCCTGACGAGCTAAGAGCCTCACTCGAGTGGCGTCTTGCCCAATGTCTCCATTTGTCTAAAGCACCCACCTTAGCCTTCTTCGAAGTTATCGCCACTTCTCCTCCCTTTGTATCAACGATTCTGTAATGTTCCTTCGACACATTGTCAATTTAACCAGCAATAAAGAAACGAGAACAGGAACTTGGCGCTCATATCTCTCTTCGCCCGATATTTTCGCCGAATTTCATCAAAACCGATTCTCGCTCGTATCAAACCTTTCAAAGTCCTTTGACGATGAACCGTTAAAAGTCACGAAACAAAGAGGAACGGACAAGAGGCAGCCTTGAACGATCGATGAGACTAAGGCAGAACATGCAAACCGATCTAGTCTCGAAAACCGAGACACGACGCCTTGTAAAGCATACTCATCCCGCTTCCTAAAAGAAAGAAAAATGTACACAAGCCTTCGAAGAACGGCTAACCCGTTTTCTTTAGAAAAGAAAAGAAAGTAGGTAATGATAATCCCATCTTCAAAACTTTTGCTTCAGCATCAAGACAACGCTTTGACAAAGCAAACTCTCACAGCAATAAGATTCGTCTAAAAGACGCTAGCGCATAGCCCAACCGTTACAAACATAGTCTTGAAAACTCTACGCCGCCTCTCGCCAACTTCGACTAGAAGCGTACCAACGCCAGACTAATAGCACGACGGTGAACTACGAAAATAACGAAATAACCTTCGGTAAAACTCCATGAGTAGTTCGAAGCAGCTTTCGTCCAAAGGTCGAAATCATAGCGGAAACATCTCCCGTGTAATCCGCGGAAACATCGCTACTTTAACAATCTGCGATTTTCTATCTCCATGAAACCGGTCATCCATTACTTTCGTATAACAAGAACATTTTAAAACAAAACAGCCTATGGAAAAAACATGATCGGTCTCATGCAAAACGATTTCACAGTACGCAAAAGTGAATGAGGAAAACATAATCCGTGGTCGCGAATATCGCAAGTAATTTGTGAGAAACATTCTCCGGTTACCTTTGCGAAAACCCCCTTACATCACTTTTACGAAAAATCCTCTGTATGGTCGAGTCAATTCATACAAAGCAACTTTCGTAAAATAAACATAATGGGTCCAATGGGTAACTGACATAGACAGTTTTTGCTCCACAAGGTTTCTGGCTCCTGCCACTCCCGCGTTACGTCCGAGCAGGAAATAATCACGCAGACGAACCCGCACGTGTCCTGCGTCGATCCCTTAAACTTTGTCCCCCTCGGATAAAATGAAACGATTTTCATACAACAAAAAAATTTTACGAACCATTCATCGATAACTGAGACCTAAAGTGGAAGATCGCTTCTAAAAGCCATCAGCCATAACTCAGAAAACTCCGCTATGCTTGGCATGTCTATCTCGCAACGCTATTTGGCCCTCGCCAACTACTTCCGTAAAGCCCAGACCTGAATTCGCATCCCCATTAAGGACAATCAGAAACTAACATGACCTTAATAAGGGTCATGGTCTGATTGTTTACCAACAACTTCCTTGGCGATACGGCTGAATCTAGCCTCCATGCCAATCCAAAGCTACTGAGCGAGCACCGCCCAATCACTTAACGGCTAAAACAACAATCCACGATTTGTTCATAGAACGCCAAGTGACTATTACGCAAGCAATTTGTCGATAACCCAGAATCGAAATCATAATGATAAACTCTTCATACCAAAACTCAGTCCTAACAACCATATGGTTAACGGAAGATTTAAACTCATCGCCAATCGATTGTTCTATACCGTAAACACGCATGAAAAGAAACACTCGTGACAAGGCTCCAAGAGTTATACGAAGTCATCCTTAATATATACAAACAAATCCCGGAAGGCCAACGCTTCACGAAGCGTGAATGTAGACGCTTCTCCTGGGTCGAACTTACGCGACCTCTTGGTCCTAAGGCCCAAACCAAACAACAGTTTCTGGCTGCGAACATTCGCAAAACATCTCCAAAGCACGCCAACATTTCAACCACGAAATGCGCACAAGGGAAACTCGACCTTCAGCATGCGAGACGCCGCTAACGCCAAGGACATTCTTTTCTCAAAACGCTCCAGACGAAATCCTCGCCTCTAGAACTCAAAACATACAAACACACCTCTAAACGGTAACATGCCTCTAAACTGGCATCATTTCGTTGTTGCTGATCACAACAAACGAACTCTAACGCCCTAAACACAAATAGCCCTTCAAGGGTAGGCTCTCATCCGACAAGGATAAATATAGCTATACAAGAAATCCAAATTTTGGTTTAGCTCTTCAGAAGGAAGTAGCTCGACTCACCGACAAATCATATAAGCCGACAACAATTCATGGATTTTAAACGGTACGAGTCAGGTTAAAATCGCAAACAGGCAAAACGAAGCCGATTTGTCATCGCAAAGCCTCAGTCCGAGAGTAAACCTAGGTCTTGCCCTAAACCCAGCTACGCTGGATCTTGACATCTCACAGACATAGTATGGTATACGAGATCCAAAAATTTGTCTCTTCACTTAAGCCTATTCGCTTTAACGAACTTTTAAATCGTAAACCGCTGAAAATCTCGCTTTATGCAAACAATAGGTACGGTGATCATCAGGGAACTAGGAATGAGACGACAACTCGCACCTCTTTCTCATACTTCGAAAAAACTGAAGTTCATAAATAATCGAAAAACAAATACATCAACAGCATCATGCTCGAAAGTCTCTCATGACACATAACCAGACCATATAAGTCTCGCTGTAAAACAGATCACAAGGGTCTTAAACTCCAAAACGAACTACGGAAGGCTTGATCCCTACAACAAGGGTACGTAGGCAGCCTTCGAAAGCGCAGCCCCAATCTTACCACTTTCACGGAGCCTTTCAACCATTAATTCCGCCTATCTTACCTCGACATATCTTATCGCCGCAAGAACATCACGAAGGTTCTAACGAGCTGGGGGGTAACTGTTGGTGTCAAAATCGGTCACGACGGAAACAATGACTGAAAGACTCTGGAAAGTATTTTTCAAAACAAAAAGTCTCGGATAATTTGAAGAGAAGTTATACGAGATTTTCTCAAATTAGAATATCCACTCTCGGTGGGGTCGAAACGGTTATCTCGAAATCAACGGCTAGGATTATTTTTACTTATGGGTTCTTCGTGAAACACTTCTTGAAAGTAAGATCGAAGACTACGGGCGCGCACGAGAGTCCCCGAAAGATCGGTCCGCTTCAAGGACATCAAGATTCGATCACCACAAAACCCTAAACACAAAAGAATCTGCCTCAAAACTTCAAGAGGTCGTTCTTCAAACCGTGAGGAACCAGAAAACGATAGAGATATCAAATCGAAGCCCTCGCCGAGATCTTCAAAACGCCTGCTGGCACTGGACACCTGGCGCCGGCGGCACTCGCCTGGCGCCGGCGGCACGCCACGCGAGCCGCCTGGCGGCGGCACGCCTGGCGCCGGCAGCACACCCGCGGCGCGCACGCCACGCTGGCGGCCTCGCCGGCGGCACCTCCGCCCGGCGGCGGCCCGCCGCCGGCGGCACGCCAGCTGGCCGCCACGCCGGCGGCACACCCGCCTGGCGCCCGGCGGCGGGTCGCCGCCGGCAGCACCGCCTGGCGGCGCGCTCGCAAGCCGGCCTGGCTCGACGGCCCTCGCCCTGGTCTCGGTCCCATCAAGCTCGGTCTGATCCCATCTTGGCTTGTTTGATCGATCCTCGTGAGTTTGGTACGATCACGGCTATGGAATGAACATCTTTCGATTCGTTGGAATCGCCCTCGATGTTTTACGGCAAAACTAGAAGGATTGGATTTCGTAGAAGATATCAGATAAAACAAAGATCGATTAACTTGAACATCGATCCTTTAAGCTATACGGTTTATTTTACGAGAAAGATAGTCTTTCCGAAATCGATAAAACGCTCAACGACTTAAGACAAGTCCACGGACTTACTTACGATTTTAAGGATTCAGGCCCAATCAGGCTATGACGATTTATCCGATTTCCCTAACGTCGGATAAACATCAAGTCACCGAAAATAGCGGAAAACTCGAGGATAATTACGAAGACCGACGAAAATGGAATATTTCCTGAAGAGATAAGCTTGGGCCCAAAGGCGAGGTCCATCATCCTAAGGCAAACCGACCTTGGTGGATATATAAGAAGAGCAAAAGAAGAGGAGGAGATCCGAAAATCCTAGAATCTAGACTTAGAGAACTCCGCTAGCTTAGAGAACTTAAAACTTAGGCGGTTAGGCCAGCGAGGCAGGACTTAGAACGTCTGGCCACCTCTTGTTCTAGTTTTATCTTCTCCGCAGACCCTGTTCCTCTCGGAAGGATCTAACTATACTTTTACTCAGAGCTCCGCATAGAAACCCTAGGCATTATCTTCGACATGCCCGCTTCTATGACCAACGCCATACTGACGAACCAGGCCCTAGAACGTCTGGCGCCCTGCTCGCAAATCTCCGCTCCTCGGAAGGATCGGACAATTCTTTTACCTAAGAGCTCCGCACATAGAAACCCTAGGCGTTATCTTCGACATGCCTGTTTCTATGACAAACGCTCATACTAGACGAACCCGCCCAGACGGTTCGATCTCTTGTTCAATTCTTTCTAACTGAACTACGTCCGACTTGATCCTCGAAAGGGGTACGTAGGCAGCCTTTCTTAAGGTCTAGTCCCAAATCTTAACAAAACCTTTTCCGCATTTATTCGGTAACTTGTCGTTGGCTGTCGCAGAGAATCCGGACCTTCAAGGAAAGTCGGGTTTACTTGGCTTTCCTCCGCAATCTTATTTATCGGAAATTGACGGTGTGAATTTCGGTTCCCACAAAAATATAGTTCTTCATCTAGTTGTTTTTAATGCTAATGTTTAGTATTGATTACCCTTCACTTATACCTTAGGATTAATTTGGAAAAGTGATAGCTTGATCCAATACCTGAGACTAAACATGTATGATTTAATCAAACTAGATACACACAAAAGTTAGTCTAGTAAGATTAGGGAACTCATCAAACCCGATCTTAAAGCTCGCTAGAAGCGATATCGATCGACGCAACGACTGTTGTATCGATCGATATTGTGAAAGGTGTATCGATCGATATTTGTAAAGAATAATCGATCAACAATTTTTCATGATTGATAAACAAAAGGTGAGATCCAGGATCTAGACGTAAGATAATTTAATTGATTGTACTCAAAGTTTGAGTTCAAGAACAATTAATATTTAAAACCTCTTAATAACCCAGTTAAGTTGCAAACTTGTCATACCTGAGATAATACCTGAATCTAGCAATTTCCCAATTGTTAACAACCTCAAATCTAACCAATGGAACAACTACTTTGTTTACCACTTCATTTACTGTTTAAAACCTACTTGTCTAGTTTTATTTCGAAGACTAATAATCTACTTTGTAATCCTAGAGTCTCTGTGGATACGATCCCTAAGTATTACAACCGAACCTCTTATTTGAAAGAGTAAAGTCACTCCTTATGGTAATTTGAGTGATATCAAAGACTTCCATAGAAGTCTTCTGTAGTCTTCCTTTGTAAATTTGCAATTGCAAAAATGACCTAAACGGATGACTTCCTAGAGGTCTTCTTCTGGAAAACTTCCGTGTAAATCTTCTGGTAGAAGACTTTCGTGAAAATCTTCTAGGTCAATGTTTAATAAACTTTCATTTTCTCTAAAATTATAAAGATTTTTTAATATTCTCTTGTTAATTCATGTATGTTAGTCAAAATTGGGGTTATATTAATCAATATTTTCTTGTTATTTCCAGGGAAGTCTTCTACGTAAGCTTTTGTCAAAATGTATTTTCAACTTCCAGATATGTTTTTTAACTTTCAAAAGTGTTAAGTAACTTCAAGAATATCAAGTCATGTGGTTTAATGTGTCTTCTTAGATCATAAGATATACTTTTTAACTTTCATGAGATTTAAAATTTCAATTTTCAGTTAAAATTTAAGTTTCGCGCCTAAATTTTAATTTCCCGCTTAAATTTTACACATATATTTTAATTTCCCGATTAAAATTTTAGTAGATTCCAAGAAATCTTCTGTGAAATCTTCTGGGAAGTCTTCTGTGAAGTCTTTCGGGAAGTCTTATGTGAAGTCTTCCAAGAAAAATTCTTGGAGGTCTTCAGAAGACTTCCCGGAACACTTCCCAGAAGACTTCTAGTGAAAGTATTATATGTTTGAACTTATGTAATGTTTGATCTTTTGTGAATTTGACTAAGTTTTTTTTAGAAGTCTTCTCCTTTAGTTTTAATAAATTTAACTAAATTTTGGTGTTATTGTGTTTTGCTATTCTATTTGTATATATGATTTCAATAAAGTCAAGTACTTCTCGCAAGATAATATTGTAGACATGAACATAGTTACGGAAAAAAAAATTCCTCTTCAAATTTACAAAAGAATTCACAACTAAAAGAGTAAAGATACAAATCACAAAACAGACCATAAACAAAACTATTACACATGGAGACAGAGATTATTCCTCTACGAAGATAAGCTAGGACTCCACTTGACATGGGAAAAAAATATATCAGAAGACTTCGAAAAAAGTCTTTTTGGGCATTATGTTTTAGAAGACCCCGTCAGAAGACTTCCTGGAAGTCAAGTCTTCTAGGGCATTATATTTTAGAAGACTTCCGAGAGAAGACTTCGAAAATCTGACTCAGATCTGAAAAACTTGCATATCCGAAAACGTTGAAATGGCTTAAAAATAGGGAAAATGAGTGGAATATTAGATAGATCTACCTTATAGAACACACAAAATACATATGCAAATTTTATAGATCTTTCTTTAAAGGGGTAGAAGATGAAAATCATGTGATAGAAAACCTGCAAAAATAAGACAAATTAGTGAGAAAGTCATGAGACAGAAATGAAAAATTGATATACAGTTTGGTGTTTTCAAGTTCAAAGAGATTAGAGAGAGGTTGGAGAGTTTTAGTTTGAGAAAAAGGTAAGAGTTTTATACAACAAGAGGTTATCATATGAATAAAATCAGACATGAAAACTTACGAAATCGCTCAGATCTGTTACGATAGAGAAGACATAGGAGAAGACTCCGCCAGAAGACTTCTAGGAAGTCTTCTAAGAAGTCGGAAGACTTGCAGAAAGTCTTTTAACGCTTTATATTTTAGAAGCCTCCCAAGAAGACTTCCCAGAAGTTTTCCAGAGTGATCCAGGCCTGAAAAACCTGCATATTAAAAAACGTTCAAATGGCTTCAAAACAGAGAAAATGAGTGGAAGATTAGATATATCTCCCTTTATAGAACACACAAAAATACATATCCAAAATTTATAGGTCTACCTTCAAAGGACTGGAAGATGAAAATCATATGATAAAAAACCTGCAAAAACAAGATAAATTAGTGAGAAAGACATGAGACAAAAATGAGAAATTGATATACAATTTGGTGTTTTCAAGTGCAAAGAGATTAGAGAGAGGTTGAAGAGTTTATGTTTGGAAAAAAGGTTAAGAGCTTTAAACAATAAGAGGTTATCCAATAAAGAAAAATCAGATATAAATACTTACCAATATGCTCAAATCTATATGAAAGAAGAGACATATGAGAAGAATCTGTCAGAAGACTTCCGAAAAGTCTTCTAGCGCTTTATACTTTAGAAGACTTCCGAGAAATCTTCCAGAGTCTGACCAAGATATAAAAAACCTGCATATTCAAACCCAGATTTGGAAAACCTACATATTCAAACACGTTCAAATAGCTTGAAAACAGAAAAATAAGTGGAAGACTATATAGATATACCATTATATAACACACAAAAATGCGTATCCAAAATTTATAGATTTATCTTTAAAGGAGTGGAAGATGAGAACCATGTGATAAAAAAACCAGCAAAAACAAGATAAAATAGTGATAAAGACATAAGAAAAAAAAATTAAATATTCATATAAAGTTTGGTCTTTTCAAGTTCAAAGAGATTAGAGAGAGGTTGGAGAGTTTTAGTTTGGAAAAAAAGGTAAGAGCTTTAAGCAATAAGAAGCTACCAAATGAAGAAAAATCAGACACAAAGACTTACCAAAACGCTCAAATCTTTTATGAAAGAGGTGACATAGGAGAAGACTCCGTCAGAAGACTTCCAGAAAGTCTTCTAGCACTTTTATATTTTAGAAGACTTCCCAGAATTCTTCTAGAGTCTGACCAAGATCTGAAAAACCTGCTTATCTAAACCCATATCTAAAAATTCTGCATATCAATAAACGGTCAAATGACTTTAAAACAGATAAAATATGTAGAAGATTAGATAGATCTACCTCTAAAGAACATATAAAAATACATGTCCAAAGTTTATAGAACCATGTAATAAAAAACCTACAAAAAAGGATAAATTAACGAGAAAGACATGAGGTTAAAAAATGAGAAATTTATATAAAATTTAGTGTTTTCAAGTTTAAAGATATTAGAAAGAGGTTGGAGAGTTTTAGAGTGAGAAGCATTACATTTTCGTTATAGCTATTTGGGAGAAAGTGAGAGAATGTGTACATTTTCTTTACATATGGAGACATAAATTTACATTTAGGCTAAATATTTTTGATTCAGAAGATTTCGTGAAAGTTTTCTAACCCTAAACTCATATAACTAACTAAATAAAAGCAAACACTTCACTAAATCTAATATCAACTTTAAAGTATTTAATATACACAAAACTAAACACATATATGTCAAATTTTAATTTTTTTTTTAAAATGTTAAGTATCCAAATATAATTCTAAAAATACAAATAATACTATAACAAATGTTATCAAACCCTAAACCAACGAAAACCAAGACTCACTACACTCACTCATCTATGTTGAAAACAATGAAATTTTACTATATCTTAATTTATATCATTTATAAATTTTTATAATTACATGATTTCAATTTTCCCCCATAAAAATATATTTTTAGAAAAGTTCAATTTTTTTTAAGATGTACAATATGAGAAGATTTCCTGAAGTCTTTTCGCATAAGACTTCTAAAACCCACTGAAAATTTCCAGAGGTTATATTCATAAAATTTTATTGGGGAGAATTTAAAAATTATTTTTAAGATGTATATGAGAAGACTTCCTAAAGTCTTTTCGCATAAGAATTCCTAAAGTCTTTTCGCATAAGACTTCCAAAACCTATAGAAGAATTCCAGGGATTATATTTGTAAAAATGTATTCTGTTTTTTTTTTATCATAAGAAATTATTTATAATTTCATTAGCCTTTTGAATTACTTTTGCGTTTCATTAAAGTGAGGATATACTTTTGTGATTAAAATCATGTTTTAGATTCTATTTGACAATTTCTCCTTCAATTATTTATAATTCAACATTTGAAATTTATTGGCGTTTAAAATACAGAATAAAGGAAATTATTGTCATAGTGGTCCTACAAAGAAAATATATCAACTTGAACGAATGGCTTAGATAATTATGTATTGGCCAGAATCCAGCCTGGATCATTATGTACATATTAATGGTTGATCCATAAAATATGCGGTCGAAAATGAAGAAGAAATGGAAAAAAGTTGTTACTTGATATGAGGGGCATAGAAATCATTCAAATTTGGATTAACAAGAAACTGATAAATTTTATAGTCGAATATAAACAAAATTTGCGCATCTCAAAGCAAGACCAGATCTACAGAAACGTTAAAAAATAGTAAATTGACTTTCTTTTTTTTTACGTCGACTATCCTTCTAAATTAAATGAAGTGGATAACAGACGAGCCGATTTTCGGAAGAGCATTTCCATCTGTCTGTGTCTGATCTATATGGAAAAACATATAGTCTTTGGTCCTTACTTCTTTCGCTAACGCGTCTGTCCGACCATTCCGACTCCGAAGAATATGAGACAGACTCACATCCTCAAAATCTTCCTATAATCTATGAAATATCTCCATCTCTATCGCGAATGATAACCAAACCATCAGAGTTTGTAGTCATGTCCACTAAGTCCGAATAGTTCGTCACGAACCGGACCGAGGTTATCCTTCTGTCTCTCATACATAAGGTCGTCCAAAGTAAATCTTCCATCTCAGTATGCATAGCTTAGAGACTCCTATTACATGTCCGTAATCCGAAGTATTCTGTTTGAAATATGTGAGTAAATTGACTGTTTTAGTAATAGAGTTTTAACCTATTAACTCTGTTCGAAACTAAGCTAAGCAGCCTAGACATAACGTGTAAGATTTAGCGTCTAATCAATAAATCGAAAATTTATTGAGAAAATTGTTTTCTTAGATCAAAAAATAGGTATATTATCCTATTAGACTAATTCAAATTATAATTATCCTATTAGTTAATAATTTCTAAAATGTCAATAAAATAATTACAAAATATTAAAAATATTAAATAATTAACCGAATTAAAAAACTTAAGAAATCCTCAAATTGAATATTGAAGCCTTAATTTTCTCAGATATGGAAAACTATTTTTTTTTGTTTGTTCAAAAATCGATTTTTCAAATAGGAAAACAAAATATTTTTAAATGTTTGCATAACTGCACTTTTCATATTTTCAAAATTATGCATATTTATCCGTAGAATCTACACTTTACTATAGATAGAATAAAGGAAATTATTGTCAAAGTGGTCCTACGAATAAAATATATCAACTTTAATGATTGGCTTATATAATTATGTATTGGCCAGAATCCAGCCTGGATCATTAAATACATATGAATGGTTGATCCTAACATATGCGGTCGAAAAGGAAGAAGAAATGGGAAAAAGTTGTTACTTGATATGAGGGGCATCGAAATCAATCAAATTTGGATTAACAAGAAACTGATAAATTTTATAGTCGAATAAAAACAGAACTTGCGCATCTCAAAGCAATACCAGATCTACAGAAACGTTAAAAAATAGTAAATTGATTTCTTTTTTTTCTTTTTTTGTCGACTATCCATCTAAACTAGATCAATGAAAAATAGACGAACTGATTCTCTCAAGAGCATCTCCATCTATCTGTGTCTGATTTATATGGGAAAAATATGTAGTTTTTGGTCCTTGCCTCTTTCGCTAGTGCGTCTGTCCGGCCATTCCGATTCCGAAGAATTTGAGAAAGGCTCACATCCTCAAAGTCTTTCTGTAATCTCTGAAACATCTCGATCTCTATCGCGAATGATGGCCAATCCATCGGATTTGTAATTATGTCCACTAAGTCCGAGCAGTCCATCACGAACTGGACCGAGATTATCCTTTTGTCTCTCATACATGAGACACCGTCCAAATGTAAACCTTTCATCTCAGCATGCAGAGCTGAGAGACTCCTATTACATATCCGTAATCCGAAGTATTATGTTCGAAATCCATGAGTAAATTAACTGTTTTTAGTATTGGAGTTTTAACCTATTAACTCTATTCGAAACTAAGTTAAGCAGCCTAGGTATAATGTGTAAGATTTAGCGTTCAATCAATAAATCAAAAATTTATTGAGGAAATTGTAGTCTTAGATCAAAAAATAGATATATTATCCTGCTAGACTAAATCAAATTATAATTATCCTATTAGATTAATAATTTCTAAAATATCAATAAAATAATTACAAAATATTAAATAATTAACCGAATTAAAAAAAAAACTTTAGAAATCCTCAAATTAAATATTGAAGCCCTAGTTTTCTCAGATATGGAAAATTGATTTTTTTTTTGTTTGTTCAAAAATCGATTTTTCAAATAGGAAAACAAAATATTTTCAAATGTTTTCGTAACTGCACTTTCCATATTTTCAGAACTATTCATACTTATCCGTAGAATCTGCACTCCACTATATATATAGAATACAATAAATATGTTTGAATTCAATTCTACTGATTTTTGTTTCGAGTAATGTGGTGATTATGTTTTCTAGAGGCTTTAAAGCGATAGGTTAAACGTAGAATGTGTATTCAAAATATTTTCAGATTATTTTATTTACATATATGACGTTTTCTAATCTTAGTAGATTTTATGAAAAACGTAGATTTAATAAAAACATAGATTTCATTTTCTATTTCGTAGAATGTTAATTTTGCTGTCCGTAGAGCGAAATCTGAAATTTTAATTTAAACATTTTTAGAACAAAAAATATCTCTAATTTGATATAAATATTTTATCAGTAGTTCCTATTTTTCATTTTTTTTGTTTAGAAAACTTTTTATTTAATTTATGTTAATCAATATAAAAGAGCATTATAGGAAAAATGACACAAATCTGAGATTATCACGTGACATATATACCTGTTTTTGGCCTAAAAAACTCATTTTCATATATCCCAGATTTATTTTAGAGCTTTTGTGTTTATTTGCATATAAGTATATTTTTTTGGCGTATTGGTGTAGGGTCGTATAACTTTTAATAGGTGGTTGTCCACAAATTTGCGGGTACAAATAATTTTCAAATTATAATATGATATAACATTTTATGTTTTGATCTGCAATAATATATTTTAATATTTTCCAATTTAATGTGAAGTTTTGGTAGATAAAAGAATTAATATGCATATTCAATTTATTAATACTTTTTAAATTCTTAAATATAATTTATGTAGTGTTTTGTTAGATTTTTTACATCTTTTACAAAACAATATTTCACTAAATTATTTTATAACATTATTGTTAGAACATATATATAGTTTAATTGGTTTGTAAATCAATTATTTTGAAAAATAAATCTAAAATACACATTTTTAGTTTTAATATTTTAAGATATTATTTCACTAAATTATTTTATAACATTATTGTTAGAACATATATATAGTTTAATTGGTTTGTAAATCAATTATTTTGAAAAATAAATCTAAAATACACATTTTTAGTTTTAATATTTTAAGAATGTTCTAACTGCCTGCAAGGCACCAATCTTTACCTAGTATATACACATTTGTATTACAATATATAAATATGTTATTTATCATTTACTAATAATATATTAATCGGTGCACAAAAAAAATATTAATCATAAAAATTAAATATATTTTAATACAAATTGTATTTCAGCATTTATTCTAAATTTAATTATTATATGTAATATTACTTGAAATATTTTTAATCTAATTTTATAACTTACCAAACGCTACAATACTAATTATATAAAATTGGAAACATTAAAGTATGGGGAAACCGAACATTGATTACACAATTTTCTTAAATACATATTTTTGGAAGCCGTTTTTGTCAAGTATGATTTGTTTAGTTAGTGATATAAGGTAACTGCTGATTTAGTTTCATTTGGAACTAAATTAAATAAATCAAAAATAAAAAACTTTCGACCAATAAAATATAAACGATTAATTGGATAGCCCTCCTGTGAATGACACATAAGCAAAAATCACTAAAATGACTTGAATTGATAAATTAAATATTTCTACAATTTTAGTTTGATCCAATCATTAAAATATATTTTACATATATTTGCTATTATTTTGAAAAAAATCTACAACACACATTTTTATTTTTAATATTTTAAGAATGTTCTAACTTCCTACAAGACACCAATCTTTACCTAGTATATACACATTTGTATTACGATATATAAATATGTTGTTTGTCATTTTCTAATAATATATTAATCATACAAATAAAATATATTTTAGTAAAAATTATATTTCAACATTTATTCTAAATTTAATTATTATATGTAATATTACTTGTAATGCTTTTTTAATCTAATTTATAACTTACCAAACGCTATAATGCTAATTAGATATAATTGGAAACATTATAGTATAGGAAATTCGAACATTGATTACACAATTTCCTTAAATACATATTTGTGGGAACCATTTTTGTTAAGTATGATTTGTTTGGTTAGTGATATAAGGTTATTCCTGATTTAGTTTCTTTTGGAATTAAATTAAATAAATCAAAAATAAAAAAATTTCGACCAAGAAAATTAAAACGATTAATTGGAGAGTCCTTCTATGAATGACACATAAGCAAAAATCACTAAAATGACTTCTCAATTAATATATAGGAGGATCCCCAACTCAGTTTGGATCCCATGCAATGCTTTTTTGTTGTTTTTCAATTAATCTTTAATAAAATGTAATATTATCA